>CM077668.1:131834060-132479810 GCA_039707655.1 Elymus sibiricus
TATTCTACCTATGTATGTGTGTCACTTATATCTAGCTATGTATGCGACAGACATATTTCTACCTATGTATGTGAGAGACATATTCTACCTATGTATGCGAGAGACATATTTCTATTCATTCGCATTGTTAATCGAGTTACATTTCCGGAGAGACTGCTACAGATAATTAAGATACAAGTACATCTGAATTAAACGGTACGACTGAGCTTAAATAATACTACATACAAACTACATGAAGACATCATCGTCATCCTCCGTCGATGCAGCACTCTTGCCCTTCGACGATGAGGCACTCTTGCCCTTCGACGATGAGGCACTCTTGCCCTTCGACGATGCGGGTGTCTTGGCCTTGGTGCTCGGCATGAAGTTATCGTCTTCGTCCTCGCTGTCTTGGGTCCATAAATAAGTATGTTCTGCTGCAGCCTTTAGGAATGCTTCACCCTTATGTTGTTGCTTCTTCCACCTTCCATGCAACCTGAGAAGTTCTTTTCATATCTCCTCAAAGGTCCTTGCAGGCCACCCGCACCTACTTAATCCGTGAGCCAACTCATTCAGTAAGGTGTCACTACTGAGGAGTTTGTCCCATGGAACTATCCTATTGTCTATCTCCAAATTGCTGGCTAACCTCAGAAGACGTTTCGACATACTCGGGTGGAAACTACGATCGAAAGGATAATGGGACATCTTGACGAGACTACACTGCACTGCTTAATAACCTTTGTGTGGAGGGGGTTTTATAGGTTGAGAAGAGAAAGATGGCGGGAAAGGGTTGGCGGGAAATAATGGCGGGAAGGTGTTGGCGGGAAAGGGTTGGTGGGAAATAATGGCGGGAAGGGGTTGGCGGGAAAGGGTTGGCGGGAAGGGGTTGGCGGGAAAAAATATGGCGGGAAATAATGACCGGAAGGGGTTGGCGGGAAAAAATATGGTGGGAAAGGGTTGGCGGGAAATAATGGCGGGAAGGGGTTGGTGGGAAATAATGGCCGGAAGGGGTTGGCGGGAAGGGGTTGGCGGGAAATAATGGCCGGAAGGGGTTGGCGGGAAAAAATATGACGGGAAATAATGACCGGAAGGGGTTGGCGGGAAAAAATATGGTGGGAAAGGGTTGGCAGGAAATAATGGCCGGAAGGGGTTGGCGGGAAATCATGGCCGGAAGGAGTTGGCGGGAACGATAATGCCGGAAACATATTGTGCAAAAGTTTTGCGGGAAATTGCGGCTAACTCGATCGAGGGTGGTGGGATAAAATTATAGTCCAAAATATGGTTCGATGCAACTATTGGCTGAAAATATATTTGGGTTGTTGCACCTATCGGCTTAGGCTAAGCCGATTGGAACTAATTGGCTTAGGCGTGGCCAATTAGTTCCAATCGGCTTAGCCTAAGCCGATTAGTTCTATAATACAAGCCGACTGAATGGGTGTGATCCAGTCGGCTTAGGTTAAGCCGACTAGACATAATCGGCTATACCGTGGCCGACTAGGTCCAGTCGGCTTAACCTAAGCCGACTGGATCCTATTTTCAGAAAATATCGAAACCGTGTATTATTTTCCAAATTTAGTAAAAAAAGTGTATTATTTAAAAAATAGCCTTTTCTCGCGTAGTTGTTTCTCGTGCGCTTAAAGGACGAGAATCTGGAGTATGTGCTGCCCAGTGCCAATTGTCACGCTAGCTCATTCCAAAAAAAATGTCACGCTAGCTTTATCAGGACCTCCTGTTCATCGCAGCATTTCGGTTTCAAAAATGGAACAACATAAAATTCAAAATTTCGGCAGCATTTCATTTGTATTTTCAAGACAAACAACATAACAATATATATTGACAAGCATGACACATATATGACATTAACAAAACACAAATTTCAAGTGCAATATTATGCGAACCCACCTGTGATTGGATGGTTAGAAGGACAGTGGTATCCCCAACCCACCAGAGTTCAAGTCATAGACTTACATTGGTGCTCGCATTTTTCTAGATTTATTACAGGCCTTCCGGCGATGTGTGTTCAGTGGGAGGAGACGTTCCCGTCGACTACGAAGGCGTCTGTGGCGACTTCATCAATCTCAAGATGATGTGCCGGCTTAATCTCTCGCAATGTGCTCATAGGAGTAGGGTGTGCGTGCGCCGATCACAGGGATGACTGTATGCTCGGGTATGTGAGCGACTTCGATTATACTGTGTTCAAAAATAATTGCAATATCATAAGGTAGCAAGCTCATCCAACACATCCAAAAACAAGCACCCATATATGTCAAGTTCATATACCAAATCGTCCAAAAGCTTAACAATGACGGCCATTGCAACAAAACCAGCCTTATCAAATCCGAAATTTTTACACAACACATCGCATTGTCGTTTTTTTGGTTTAGATAATCAAATCTGATCTGATCTCCTTCATGCATCGTCCCATATGTAATGCATGGTCTTCTCTTCCTTACAACAGTCCGAACAATGACAACTATTTCAGCAAGTGCAACAAAAACAGTGGCTCCCGTAATCATGGTCAAATCCTACAAAGACAATAAGAGCATGCATGAATAGAGGTTAAGGTCTCTTTTGGATAGCATGTTTTTTTTGAAAAGGAGGTTAAACCCCCGGCCTCTGCATCAACGCGATGCACACAACCATTCTTATTATATTAAACAGAGTAAATAACAGAGACAATCCCGGCCTAGCGATTACAAGATATGAAAATAAACACCTACGATTAAGTCGATTTCTTCCGCAGCAACGCCTTCAAGAAAGGATAAACTTCCTCGCGTCATCGTCGTCACGTCCGATCGGAATGGCCTGGACAATGATTTTCATCATGGTTGCCGAGACCAACCAATAAAGACCAGTACAACAACTAGTGGACGACGTCTTCAACCAGATAACGACATAATTTTGTCGCTGCTGAGCCCGACCAATAAAGGACAAGACAAGAGTTTTCACCCAAAAATGAAGTGGTGTCACAATCAGCATCTTGAGGATGGCTCATTAGATAGTTGCATCCGCCAATACTCCAAGCTAGACCGAAAAGCACTAGCAGATTTGTGAGATGATTTCCCACCAATATTAAACGTGTATTAGAAAAATGTTATTAACGAGTACGAAAAATATACAATGTGTAACAAAAAATATAGACATGTGTTGGAAAAATAAAAGTGGGAAACAAATAAAGAAATGAAAGAAAACAGGAGAGAAAAAGGAAACAAGAAAACAGGAGAAAAACAGTGCAAAAAAAAGGAAACAAAAAAACCCGAGAAAGAAACAAAGAAAACCATAAAAAGGGGGAAAGGAAAGAAAACAAAAAATCTGTAAAAACCATGAAAGAAACGAAGAAACCCGATGAAAAACAAAACAAAACAAAACAAAGTTATAACGAATAAAAAAACCCGAAGAAAACCTGTGAAAAACAAAAAGAACCAAAGAAAAAAGAAGAAGAAAAAAACCCGAATAAAAACGAACCTAACGCGAGCAAGTCCTAGCCTAATGGGCTGGCCCACACTAATTTTGAGAAGGTGACTAGGAAGAACTTCGTCACCGGCCGGAACTCCAGGCTCGCCCCTCCTCGTTCATCTGCACCCTCACCTGGAAAAAATAGCGGAACATCTCAAAGTGGGGAGCTGTTCCGAGGATATAGGCCCCCCAACAATCACCGTCTTCGCGGCCTTGACGGCTTCCTCCAGGCCTCCTGCCCCATAACCTCGCGCCGACACCTCCTCGAGCAGCATATGGCCATGGGCTACTAGTTTACTATCCCTACTCATGGCCATGGCTGTTGAGTATCATGATTATTTAGGAAGTATAGAATAGACTAGGATTTGTTCCTACCTTGTCTTGTACTCCAAGTTGATCATGTACTCCTATATATACGCCCACGAGGCTCAAGCAATAAATCATAAATTTCACCAATCGCCCTCTCTATTACTCTACTTGGTATCAGCCTAATCTCGATCCAAACCCTAGCCGCTGCCGCTTCCGCATTGCGCCGCCACAGGGGCGATCGATCTCCATGATCGTCACCGGGGCCCGCGCCGCTCGTACCTAGGGTTCCTTTGCTGATCTAGTTGATCGGCTGCCCTATAGAGTCTTTTTCCCGATCCTTTGATCCGGGTTTTCTCTCTCCCGCCAGTCGCATTGATCGGCGTTTTCTTTTTGGTTTTTCGATCTAAGATCGGTTTGCATCGCCCGCCGCCGCCATCGACCCCCGTGATACTTCCTTTTAGTGATTCAGAAATGGAACCGAAAGTACCCCACACCTATTTTCCCAAGAAGTGACCCTGGGTTATCGAACCTGTGAGAGGAAGGTCCCCTTGACGCGATGGTCTCTAGCAAGCTTTTGTCAAAGAAACAATTCCAGCTTTTCTACAAAACAATTTTTCAATCCAATACAATGAAACAATATTGATCCTACGGTAGTTACAACATCATACTCCTCTAAAAACATCAACAAATCCAAGCCAAACTCAAATTTGGATCAAGAATATGCATTTCCTAAACACGGCCATGCTAGGCATGTAGAACATGGATTCGCGAAAAATAAATTAGGGATCGGAGGAGAAACGTATCGTAGATCGATCATACTGAAGGATTTGAAATGAAATCGAACGAGTAGGGAGATCGGGCAAAGTTTTGCTAGGGTTTGGAGAGGTTTGGAGGAAGAAGAAGAAGAAGAAGAAGAAAAGAGAGAGATGGGGGCGAAATACCTCCTTCCTCGGGCTCTTTGTGGCCGCCAGGGTTCCATACGACCGGCCATGCGAGCGGGAGCGCCCGTATGAAAGGTCGTCGTTCACCCTAATAGCTTACCTACGCCTATGCATAGCTCATGCGACCGCTGAAACGATCGCCAGCACCCGTATTGAACGTCGTCGAACGTTCTGATCTTTTTCTTCTTTTGGTCGAGGGTGTCATACGACTGCTTATACGAGCGTGAGTGCTCGTATGAAACACCATCTAATGCTCTGGACTCCTTCTCTGTTTCTGCGAAGATCTCAAACGACCGCCCATACGACCGGTTGTGTCCGTATGGAATGCCGTCGTTTGCTCTGTTGCATCTGGATGTTTTATGCTGGAACCGCCAGGAAGTCATACGACCGCCCACATGACCATGGTGGTCGGCTGATAGGCCTTCTTTTGATCCGTTTCTTCCGAAACTTCTCTTTTTCTTTGTTTTCCCGTGGGGTTAGTTCCAACACAACACATAGGCATATTTCCAGGCATTCGAACGTCAATACAACATATAATTTAGTTTGCACATAACAAAGCCTTCATTAGAACAACTCTTCCAAACGCAACTTTTTTATCTAGAACTTCAATCACTCTTTTATTAAAACAAAAATAAAACTTACTTGTCTACTTTATTCGCGTGGGTTGCCTCTCACGAAGCGCTTGTTTTCGGTCGGTTAACTCGATCGTAGTGGTGATCATGGTGGTGCAAATACACCGAGACCATAGCTTCTGGCATTGACAACAATGCCTTCTCCGGTGTAGGTCTTCATCTTCTTTTTCCTGGGAAAATGTCTCACAAAAGGATCTTTAGCGGGTAAATCAAATCTAACATTCCCCTGAAACACATTTATCATAGCTTTGATAGTCCTTAGAAAAGGTCTACCGAGAATTATAGGAGCAATATGATCTTCAGGCATATCAACTATCACGAGATCAATCATGACAGGGCAGTCATTTATTTGAACTATAACCCATGCTTAATTCCTACTGCTTTAGTAAAGCATTAGCCATATTCAATCTAATCTCAGTAGTAGCATAAGGACCTAGATTGAGACTGTCATACACAGTCTTAGGGATGGTGGAAACACTAGCCCCAAGATCACATAAAGCATTGAACTTATTTAAACCAATCTCAATCTCTATAGTAGGCTCAAAAGCATCTTCTTGCTTAGTTGGTAACTTACTGTAAAGATTCTTTCTTTCATCATCAAGCTCACGTATAGCTGCAATGTGATCAACAAAGACATTATATGCCTCATTATTAGATACCTTAGGTAGTGGGTACTTCATTGATATCATCTTTACGAAATCTGCAAAGGTATAATTATATTCTGGCGCATGACTTGTATCAAGTTCTTCGGTCTTCTCTTCATTGCTCCTTACCATCTTGACATATTCAACCGGGTTAGGTTCCGATTTACCTGCAAACTTAGCTAGGATCAATGTTTGACTCTCTGCAATTTTAGCCACTTGTGCTTCCATATTCTTGGATCTTCCATCAAGCATCTGCACATTGTTTGTTAGTCCAACAATCTTACCAGTCAACTGACCAAGTAAGTTATCATGATTCTTCAAAATATTTTTGAAGTTTTCATTCTGCTCAGTTTGACTAGCAATAAAAAAAATTAGCGTATCCTCAAGAGTATTTCTATTGCTACTGCTATTACTAGCTCCATCAAAATTATTAGATGCTCCACCATTATTAGGATAAGGAAGTCTAGGAGCATACCCATTATTTTTCCAGTTGGGATTATAGCTATTGCGAGCAATAAAATTCACATCACTAACTTCTTCATTAGTGATGGCATTTGCGTTTACCTCTTCTTTACCTTTCATGACAGAGATGAGTTCATCAAGCTTGGTTGTCAACTCTGCATTATTTTCTTCAATTGCATTCACCCTCTTGGTGGTAGTTCTTTCAACATGCCATTCAGCATGGTTCTGTTTCTTGACATCATCTATGGGCTTTCCCATGATTGTTCCTCCTGCAGCTGTATCAAGCATAGTTTTTGACATATGATTTAAACCATTATAAAACATATGAAGGATTAACCATTCCTCCATTCCATGGTAGGACATTTCCTTATGGCTTCTTTCATTCTATCCCACGCAAGCGTTAGTGGCTCACGTTCTTCCTGCTTGAAACATGTAATCTGAGAACGAAATTGCATAATTTTTGCAGGTGGACAAAATTTAGATAAAAAATTGCTGCAACAATCAGCCCAAGAAGTTATATTGGCTCTAGGTAAAGCTAGAAGCCATTCCTTAGCTTTTCCTATCAGAGAGAAAGGAAATAGACGCAACTTCAAAGCGTCAGGATCATAATCTCTAATGCGTGTCATGTTGCACAATTCAATGAAATTATGCAAGTGCATACCGCCATCTTTAGAAGCAGAGCCTCCAAATTCTTCCTGTTGAACCATGGAAACTAATTTCGGTTTGATCTCATACTCGGCGGCAACAACCTCAGGTTGTGCTATGGGTTCACGCATAAAGTTATTGCTGGGAGTAGCAAAACTTCCAAGATTACGTGCCATGGTAATCTTTTTTGGGTTTTTTCAACTGACAAGACTTGCCACAAAAATAAAACGAAAACTTAAAAAAAACTAAAACTAAACTTTAACAAAAACTCTAAACACAAAGACTAGGAACACTCAACTCCTCCCGGGCAACGGCGCCAGAAAAAGGGCTTGGTACTTCCTTTTAGTGATCTGGAAATGGAACAAAAAGTACCCCACACCTATTTACCCAGGAAGTGACCCTGGGTTATCGAACCCGCGAGAGGAAGGCCCCCTTGAAGCGATGGTCTTTAGCAAGCTTTTGTCAAAGAAACAATTCCAGCTTTTGACCGGATCAAATCAAGCTAATTGGAATAAAACACTTATAATAAAAAGAGGCACGTGTATGAGGTCTTAATGCTTACAAGCATGCATTTGTGTTGGGACCAGATATGATCTTAATTTGTGCGCTGGAAGTCACCCATCGAGATGTGCTTGTTACGAACCAAAGTGGGGGATGTGTCCAAATAACATCTTGACCCGCACGAGTCCTGCATCAAGAATCAGTTGTCCAACCGAAGGCCCTATCCATCGCGCGGGGTTGCCTCAATAATTAAGATTATAATAATCAGACAAGAGCTTTGGCCGTTTAATGACTACACCTCATGAATCCCCAGAGATTGGATCCGTGTCACCGTACTAAACCCTTCTGTCACTGGCGTTCAGAATAACACTTCATGGTCTCCCTGCCCTTAGCCTCTCCGTGGATCGCTCACCATGATCCTGGGTACCTGCAGGGATGAAGAACGCAGACTAGACAAGAGACATATATGGAACAATTTTATTTCACACATACGGGATGTTAATTCAAAGCACTTCCATTGATCCCCACAATAAATATAGAGGGTTGCAAGGCCTTTGCCTCAACCCATACCTTACCGAACTACTCACACATGGAGATCAGATGACACGAAGAACACATTGAAGAACACATCACGGAGATTGATTGATTGATAATATGTCTTACAATGGGTGCCGTGTGCGATGCACGATTACAAGTATGATCTAGAGGAAGATGAACTATGGTGGTGATGGTGGCTATGAAGATGGAAATGGCGGCGGCTAGGGTTGATGAAGAGGGATGAAGATGACTTTGTTCTGGCTTCGCTCGCGGACGTTCTGTTCACATTTTGACCTGGTCCCCTCTATAAAAGTTGTTCAGGTGGATGAGATGCCTCGGTTTCCAAGCCATATGACCGCTCATGCGAGCGGTCGCGGTCGCATGGAACGCCGTCTTTTGTGTTGTTTCTTCTGGTGCGCCTCCTCCTGATTTCTTCTATCTCCCCCTTCACTCCTTTCCATGTTCACACTTGATTTCTTCCATTTTTAGCCCATTTCCTGTGGAAACACATCAAAGAGAGGATTTGTGGAATCCTTTGCATTTATTTGTCATTAGTAGCAATATCGGAGCGAATATCCCAGTTTTAATGAAATATCTCAGTTTAAACAAAGGGTAAATGAGTGTAAAAATATCACTCATCACCCCACATGCCTCTACTCCGACACCGGCGTGACCGCCCGGGCTATTCTCCGACTCGGCAGCCTCGCGCGACACGGTGGCCCATCACGACCGTCGTCCACGTGTCTGCCGCCAGTTGCTCTGCGCCGGTCATCGCCGCCCTGCTTCGAATGGGACTCCTTCATCACCTACCTCCTCCACCGCATATGTATGGCAGCCTCACGCACGGCGCTGCATTCGCCGCTCGGGCGCCGGCTGCTGTGTTGGCCGCTCGGGCTTTGCTGCTCGGCCATCGGCGCTGCGTTGGCCGCTCGATCGCCCACGCTCGACGCGCCCGTGCGCACGTCATCTCACGCCGGCCGTCGTCGCCTCCTTCTGCTCTGACTCCGCCACCACCCCGCCTCCACCGTCTACGACTTCGACTTCGACCTCATCACTGAGCAGCGTCACCGACCTCGCCTCGATCGGATTGATCACCCACCCGCCCGCAATCCGCCCCATCCACGCCGCACAACCGACCTGGCCAGTCGCTTGCGCGCACCTCGGCGGGTCCCGTGAAGATCGTCCCCGAGTCCAGCGCGCCCCTCCACCGATTGAGCAACGGGCCGCCGTTGTGTCGCCCCGTCGGACCGCAGCATCGCCGCCCTGTGGTTCTCCCCGCGACTGCACTGACCCACGCGCTGCCGCTGCGTCGCCCCTCTAGGTCGTAGCATCATGGCGCGTGGTCCACGCCGCCACCCCTGAGGCCGTCCCCGCGGTTGCACCGACCCGCGCGCTGCCGCTCCGTCGCCCTTTTGGGCCGTAGTGCCACGGCCCGTGGTCCACTCCGTCATCCCCGCGCGTCGACTTCTACGTGGTATGCGTCGCGCCGCCTCCCTAGGTGCGGGAATGCCACCGTCCGTGCATGGTCTTCGTCACGCTGTCGGGTTCTTCCTCGCCTACTTCGAGCACCGCTGCCATGCTCCTATTGGCGACCGATGTGGCCCCCACGGACTGCCTCTTCTTCCGCCGCCTACTTCGTCGTCCACCTCTTCGTCTTCATCTTGCACCAGCTCATCGCTAGCGTCGCCGCCATCTTGCAAGACCACTTCATCTACTCCGACAACCGCGGGCTACATCGGCCCCACGCCGATTGGCGCCGCAACCATCGTCAAGTCCTTCTCTGCTAGCCCCCTCGACATGGCGTACAACTCGTGCTGGTCCCCGTCTACGCATGCCCGGTGCTGGCAACACCGACGCGTGCCTTCGTCCATGACGTGTCCCCGGGCCTGGCAAGCCTGGTGCGGCGCCTCATCAACATCGACTTCGTCCGTCTACGCATGCCTGGTGCTGGCAACACCGACGTGTGCATTCGTCCATGATGTGTCCCCGGGCTTGACAAACCCGGCGCGACGCCTCATCAACACCTTATTTTTCCCGGCGCACCACTTCCGAGTGCCCATGACTACCTCGGCACATCACTTTCGAGTGCCCATGACTAACTTGGCACCTCCTTGCGCCCGCAGCTCCACGATGACTACCTCGACACCGGCCCACCCGACTCGACATCGACCACGGCGTCCCTCGCACGGCTACCTCGACCATGGCTACACCACCCTATGCTCTAAGCTACATTGACATCGGCACACAGGGCTATCGCCTTGCTTGAGCAACCTCGTCGGTTTCCACTCCAGCCACAACTTCCACGATGCATCGACTGTTACGACTGTGGGGGGATGTCCATAGGCTTACCTCTAGATTCTTCTATAGTCTCACGTCTACGTCGCTACCGTTGTAACTGTGGGGGATGTTGAGTATTGTGATTATTTAGGAAGTATAGGATAGACTAAGATTTGTTCCTACCTTATCTTATACTCCAAGTTGATCATGTAATCCTATATATACGCCCACGAGGCTCAAGCAATACACCAAATAATTCCACCAATCTCGTCTCTATTCCTTCTACAATGGCGCTGGCCATGCACGTCAAGTTTGCTGAGCTCGAGAGGTTCGCCAACCTGATGCTCTTCTCACTCGATGACTAGACCATCTTCGTCGGCGGAGACCACGACTACGTCTCTGCGGTGCGCTTCCACATCGTCCCCGACCACCGCCTCACCCACGCCGACCTCCTTCGCCTTCGCCCTGGCACGATCCTCCCCACGCTGGCCGGTGATACGTTTCCAACGTATCTATAATTTATGAAGTATCCATGCCATGTTTAGAACAATTTTATATGGTTTTAATGCACTTTTATATGATTTGAATGGAACTAACCTGGACTGACGCTGTTTTCAGCAGAACTACCGTGGTGTTCTTTTTTGTGCAGAAATAAAAGTTCTCGAATGGGGCTGAAAATTTACGGTGATTTTTAGGGACAAAAAGAGACCCCCGAAGATTCGAGGAAGGACCAGAAGAGCCATGAGGGCACGACAAGCCTGGGGGGGCGCCCCCTGAGCTTGTCGCTCCCTCGTGGCCCCCCCCGGCGTAAATCCAACGCTGAAAATTCCTATGAATATAGAAAACCCTAGAAAGAAACCTAGAACTCCCACGCAGCCGCCGCAAGCCTCTGTTCTGAAGTGATCTCATCCAGAGCCCTTTTCTGGCACCCTGCCAGAGGCCATCTTCATCATCATGGCGGTCTCCATGACGAGGAGGGAGTAGTTCACCCTCGGGGCTGAGGGTATGTACCAGTAGCTATGTGTTTGATCTCTCTCTCTCTCTCTCTCTCTCTCTCGTGTTGTTGATTTGGCACGATCTTGATGTACCACGAGCTTTGTTAATATAGTTGGATCATATGGTGTTCTTCCCTCTCTATCTTGTTGTGATGAATTGAGTCTTTCCCTTTGAGGTTTCATTGTTATCGGATTGAATATTTTGCATTTGAGAACACTTGATGTATGTCTTGCATGTGTATACCCGTGGTGACAATGGGGTATTCTATTGAGTCACTTGATGTATGTTTTGGTAATCAACTTGCGGATTCCCGAGGTGACATTGGGGTAATCTAGGCATAGGGGTTGATGCACGTTTTTGTCCTACTTTCTCCGATAAAAACTTTGGGGTACTCTTTGAAGTTCTTTGTGTTGGATTGAATATTATGAATCTGAAATTGTTTGATGCATATCGAATAATTGACTCACGGATACTTGTGGTGACATTGGAGTATCTAGGTGACATTAGAGTTGATTGATGCGTATCATATGGTGTTATTTTAGTACGAACTCTAGGGCTGTTTGTGACACTTATAGGGATGGCTCAATAGATTGATCGGAAAGGATAACTTTGAGGTGGTTTTGCTACCTACAATAATTTCTTCTTATGTTCTCCGTTTGCTAGGAACTTTGGAGTGATTCTTTGTTGCACGTTGAGGGATTGTTATATGATTCAATTATGTTAGCACTGTTGAGAGATTGCACTAGTGAAAGTATGAACCCTAGGCCTTGTTTTCTAAGCATTGCAATACCGTTTGTGCTCACTTTTGTTACTTGCTACCTTGCTGTTTTTATTTGTTCAGATTACAAAAACCTATATCTACTATCCATACTACACTTGTATCACCATCTCTTCACCGAACTAGTGCACCTATACAATTTACCATTGTATTGGGTGTGTTGGGGACATAAGAGATTGTTTGTATTTGATTGCAGGGTTGTTTGAGAGAGACCATCTTCATCCTACACCTCCCACGGATTGATAAACCTTAGGTCATCCACTTGAGGGAAATTTGTTGTTGTCCTACAAAACTCTGCGCTTGGAGGCCCAACCGAGTCTACAAGAATAAAGTTGTGTAGTAGACATCAGCCGGCGAGGGCCAGAGACTCGTCGTCACCAACGGTGCCAGCTCCGCCTCGGCCTTCGACAACGACGTCAGCATCAACTACAAGCCCATCAAGGAGCTCGACATGGTGGTCAACTCCTGCATCACCGTCCACGGTGTCTAGATGCCGTTCCCCCGCCTCCACCTCGCAAACCTCGCCGCCTCGGTGGCCGCTGCGTTCGCCGTCTAGACGAACAGCACCTGTGGCATCGGGGGACCCTTCGGCGACTGCCCCTCCTCAGCAACGACCTCTCCCAAGAGGCAAGTAGCTCCTGGCGAGTGACGATCGTTTTGTTCTTCTATGTTTCTTGTCATGAATGATTTACTAGTAGTAGTTCATAGTGGTTCGAATGAGAGACTGGGCAGTCGTATGGTGTCGTGATGAGTAATGTAATGTGTTCTACTTCTGATCACATTTTATGGCACTGAATATGAAAGGATCGATATGGTTGACTAGAGGGGGGTGACTAGAGGGGGTGTGAATAGGCAACTACCAATTTTAACTTCTTTTCAACAAATTAGGTTTAGCAACAAATAGGTTGTCTAGATATGCAACTAGGTGAACAACCTATATGATGCTAACAACAATAACAACACAAGCAAGCAAAGGATGCAACACAATATTAGCTTGCACAAAGTAAAGGTAAGACATAACCACAAGTGGAGTCGGTGAAGACGAAGATGTGTTATCAAAGTAAAGGTAAGACATACCAGCCGTAGAGTGCAAGTGACAATGTTACGGACGAGGTAATGCCGCCGGAGCGGTACTACCGCTCCCACCAGCGGTACTACTGCTTAGTGTTGCATACTACGGTGGCACCGCGGCAGTAGAGGCAAGTAGGACAGCAGTACCACTTGGAGCGGTACTACTGCTACTTGTGAACTGCGTTGGGATTTCCCCGAAGAGGAGAGGATGATACAATACAGTAGATATAAGTATTTCCCTCAGTTAAGAACCAAGGTTATCAATCCAGTGGGAGAACCACACAGAACCTCGTTAGCAACACCTACACACACAAAAGCAAGCACTTGCACCCAACACAAATAAGAGGGTTGTCAATCCCCTTAGCGGTTACTTGCAAATATTAATTCTGATAGTGATAGATAGATAAAGTAAATTGCTAAATAAAATAAAGTAAATAAAATTGCAGCAAGGTATTTTTGGATTTAATATATGATAAAAATAGACCCGGGGGCCATAGTTTTCACTAGAGGCTTCTCTCTTGAACACATAGCATACGGTGGGTAAACAAATTACTTTTGGGCAATTGATAGAAAAGCGCATAGTTATGATGGATTCATGGCAATGATCATGTATATAGGCATCACGTCCGAGACAAGTAGACCGACTCCTGCCTGCATCTACTACTATTACTCCACTCATCGACCGCTATCCAGCATGCATCTAGAGTATTAAGTATAAAACAGAGTAACGCCTTAAGCAAGATGACATGATGTAAACAAAGTAAACTCAAGCAATATGATTAAACCCCATATTTTTATCCTTAATGGCAACAATACAAATACGTGTCTTGTCCCTTTCTGTCACTAGGATATAGAACACCGCAAGATTGAACCCATCACAAAGCACCTCTCCCATTGCAAGATAAATCAATCTAGTTGGCCAAACCAAACGGATAGATCGGAGAGAAATACAAAGCTATAACAATCATGCATAAAAGAGTTCAGAGAAGACTCAAATATTTCCCATGAATAATCTGATCATAAACTCACAATTCATCGCATCCCAACAAACACACCGCAAAAGAAGATTACATCGGATAGAACTCCAAGAACATCGAGGAGAACATGGTATTGAAGATCAAAGAGAGAGAAGAAGCCATCTAGCTACTAGCTATGGACCCGTAGGTCTGTGGTAAACTACTCACACATCATCGGAAGGGCAGAAAGGTTGATGAAGAAGCCCTCCGTGATCGATTCCCCCTCCGGCAGATTGCCGGAAAAGGCCTCCAGATGGGATCACGGAAGAACAGAAGCTTGCGGCGGCGGAAAAGTTATTCGGGGTGGCTCTCTGATGTATTAGGAATATTTGGGAATTTATAGCGCTGGAATTAGGTCAAGAGGTGCCACGAGGGGCCCACAAGCCTGGGGGCGCGCCTACCCCCCTGGGCGCGCCCTCTCGGCTTGTCGCTCCCTCGTGACTCTTCTGGTCTTCTCCCGAAGCTTCTCGGGTCCCTTCTGGTCCAGAAAAAATTAATCCAAAGTTTTTTCTCCGTTTGGACTCTTTTTGATATTGATTTTCTGAAAAGCCAAAAACAAGCAAAAAACAGTAACTGGCACTAGGCACTAGGTTAATAGGTTAGTCCCAAAAAATGATATATAATTGCATAATAAACATCCAAGATTGATACTATAATAGCATGGAACAATAAAAAATTATAGATACGTTGGAGACGTATCAACTACCGCTGGCTACTACCGCCCTACTACCACTTGAGTGGAACGAGGTTGCAGAAGCCAGGAAATAAGCGGTACTACGAGCGGTAGAAGAGGCCACGGTACTACCTCTTAGCCCTCTAGGGTTCAGTGCAGCTGCGGTAGTGGGGTGTTAGTACAAGCCGCAGTACCGCATGAGCGGTACTACCGCTCGCAACTACCGCCCTACTACCGCTGATTTACAGAACCCTTAAAACAAGCGGAAGTGCCCCCAGTACTGGAGTGCGGCAGTACCGCTCCCCAGCGCGGTACTATCGCTTGGGTGCTTCTAGTAAGCCCAAGCAGAGAACATATGGTGCTCCAAGTTGCCAGGAAGGAAAGAGGGTGCAAAAGCAAATGTGTACGTGTTGATTCCACCCTAACCTTTCCAATGCAGACCCCCTCTTAATAGTACGGATTTCATACAACTCAAATCCACCAAAAAGAAATCGTCAGAAAATAACCATCTTTACTCTTAATCATCGAGGGGAAACAAACCGTCTCATGCCATCTAATAATCTCTGAAATACTCAATGCACACGGTTAGTCCGCAAAACGCATTGTCATCAATCACCAAAACCACTAAGGGAGAAATATGCCCTAACAATCTCCCCCTTTTTGGTGGATTGATGACAACACGGGATTTGCACAAACGATATCAATAAATAATATGCAAACCCAACATCTACAAAATATAGACGGGCTCCCCCTAGATGTGTGCACTATTTGAATATGCTTTTGGAATGCAAAGCACACACATTAGGATCAATACCCCCCCTATCTTTTATAGATGAGGCAATACTTGCAACAAACATAATATGGAGGCTAAGCAAGATTGCAAGTAACAAGCATGTGAGCGAGAAGATATATGGCACAATATAAGCATAATCTCACACACATAAAGACATAAACATAAGGTAGCATATGTCTCACACCATATGACGAGGTCTCACACCAAACCAAAGCAAACTAAGATAAAGAGTTCCCAAGCATAAAACACGAGGCAAATAAAGCAAGCTTGTGACTCAGCAAATCCCCTAATAAAGCAAATGCAAATCCCCAGTCCTAATGTCTCTCCCCCTTTGGCATCGAGACACCAAAAGGGCAAAGAGTGACTATCGACCCGAGGTGGTAGACTACTCCGAGCCCTCATCCATGGAGTCCTCTGTGTCATCTGCTCCACGCTCCTCCTCGTTGTCCTCCTCAACAATATCATCATCATCAGCTCTGGCAGCAGCAGCTCGATGAGCAGACATGGCACCAGTGGAATCATCTGAATCGGTCCACTTGCTATGCTTGGAGATCCACTCCTCCTCGGTCCCGATCTTCTTCTCAGAACCACTGTTCACAGAGATGTTCATCTGCCTCATCATCTGAATCTGACGCTGACGAGCAATCTTCTCCGCCACATGAGCTTGGTACATCTTTTGAATATCAGTCCGAAGGCAAAAGAGCTTCTTCACCTTCTTCTTGAGCTCAGTAGCCCACGATGGCTGCTCAGTAGGTGGAAAAAAATCATAATCAGGCTCAGCCTCATCATCAGAGTCGGTGGGAGGGATCTCAATCTCAGGTGCATCAGGTGCAGCTCCCCAATTCTCCTTCTGACGCATCTTAATCATCCCATGAGATACAATATCTCTAGTCTCAAGACGCTCCCCTGGGAACTGAGCGGCCCAAGTGTCATCAATCAGCTTGAAGAGATAGGACCCGTAGATGGGCACCTTCCGGTCGATCACAGCAGAAAAGATCTCACACCACATAACATGGGACACATCCAACACAAAACTCTTGCCCCTCTCCTTCATGCACATAAGGAGCATGTCCACCAAATAAGAGGGTACCTGATCCAGGTTCCCAATGTGAGGGAAAAGAGTGTTCCTGAAGATACGGTGCATGATATCCAGAAATGGGATAAGTTCGGTGACCGCATCCCCTGGTAGTCTTCCTAGTCCTCTGGTAACGAATCAACTTGGATTTGTGAGTGGCTACAACCTCCTTGTGAGGGCGGAGACCAAGAGGGTTCTCAAGCCCCTCATCGTTGTAGCCAAGACTGTTCATGAAAGTCTTCCACTAGCTTCCATCCTTCTCCCATGAGTCATCCAGGTGAGAGTCCGGTCGTCATCTGTACCAAAGTGACCGTGGCATAGAATTGGGCCACAAGCTCTGGATCAAAGTCCTTGTTGTAGGAGATGATCTTGATGATATCAAACTGGGCACAAAGTGCAAGAGCCTCTCCAAAGTAGGCGGGATCCTTCTCCATATGAGCAAGGTCAATGGACTTGACATCCACAAATAGATTCTTCTTAGCCTTGAGAATGTCCATGAAGATGATGCCTTGCTCTTTGGTCCAGAAGGGACGGCTGATAAGAAAAGCATCATGAGGACGACGATACGGGTTGCACTGTCGGAATGCAATGAACTCCTTGCTAGTCATCTCATTTGGTGGCTTGGCCTTGTGTTTCTGCTTCTTGGCAACAGACTTGATGTTCTGCCTCTGACCGGCTTGAGCACTGGAACCTGCAGCTGTAACATCTGTACGACTGCGCTTGGAAGACTGACGATCTGGGTTCTTGCGACGGGCATGATGTGGACCGAAGCTACTACCACCTAAACCAAACACAAGCACAAGGGGGAAAGCAGGTGTAAATGCATTGCATAGGCCAAAAAGAATCAAAAATGAGAATGAAACTATATTGGAGAAGAAGTTGAAGTTGACAGCTCAAGCGGTAGTACCGCGATCTGGCAGCGATAGTACCGCTGGAAGAACGGGCGCACTACCTCGGTAAGATCCGGTAGTACCAGAGATGTCAAGCTCAAAAATACTCCAATAGAACTTCAATTCTCCTATCCTAGCAGTTTCCATATCCTACTCATGCCTCGATTTAGCCAAAAATCGATGAACACATCATGCATTGCCCTAAAGCCTAGATTCAAAGGAGAGAGCCATAGGAGAGGAAAACGGGGGCAATACCGGCGTCCATGGCAAGAGAAGAGGGTGGGGATCGATCCCATCGGTCGAAATCGTGGAAGATGGCACGGAAACGGCGTGCCGGGGGCGGCGATCAGAGTAGTTGAGGTCGCCTGCGAGGGGAGGAGTCGTGGGGAGGGAGATGGTGAATGGGTATGGGGAGTTAGAACTCCCCTGCCCGTGCACTTACCCCCCCACATAGACCACGAAGCGGTAGTACCGCGGGCCAGGGTGGTAGTACCGCGTGGAGCGGTAGTACCATCCTGAACCCAGCGGTAGTACCGCCCGGGTACTTAGAACGGCAGGAGACTGGTAGTACCCTCCCCAGCGATAGTACCGTTGGCCGGAGCGGTAGTACCGTTCGAAAGGGTAGTACCGTCCATGGCCAGCGGTAGAGTACTGCTTGCACGCAACAAAAACTGCAAGATCAAATTTGGAATGGTGGCTTATGCAATTCTTAGAAGTTTGTAGGTGAGGGAGGGCTTGGGTTGGAGACAAGAAAACCAGCAAATGGGAAGGGACACTCCAAGGTCAAAAGACAAACAAAGCTAGAGCAAACTTGGAGTGATCCAAAACAACCGAGAACCGGGAACCAATCCTCTTCAAAGAAGAGGGGCGGTGGCCGGAGCCACCTATGTTTGAGTCGATTGGTATCGCACCGAGAAGATTTTAACCTTGGGCCCATGAGCAAAACTCATCTTTGAAGCACGAGTACTGATAACCCACAAGTATAGGGGATCACAACAGTTTTCGAGGGTAGAGTATTCAACCCAAATTTATTGATTCGACACAAGGGGAGCCAAAGAATATTTGCAAGTATTAGCAGTTGAGTTGTCAATTCAACCACACCTGAGACTAAATATCTACAGCAGAGTGATCAGTAGCATAGTAGTATGATAGTTTGATAGTAGTAGCAATAATAGTAGCGGTAACAGTAACAGCAATAGCAATTGTGACAGCAGTAGCAACAGTAGTAACTTAGCAAGAACAATATGTGAAAAACTCGTAGGCATTGGATCGGTGATATTGTTGGATAACATTCATCATGTAACAGTCATAACCTAGGGCGACACAGAACTAGCTCCAATTCATCAATATAATGTAGGCATGTATTCCGTATATAGTCATACGTGCTTGCGATAAGAACTTGCATGACATCTTTTGTCCTACCCTCCCGTGGCAGCGGGGTCCATAAGGAAACTAAGGGATATTAAGGCCTCCTTTTAATAGAGAACCGGAACAAAGCATTAACACATAGTGAATACATGAACTCCTCAAACTATGGCAATCACCGGAAAGAATCCCAATTATTGTCACCTTGGGGTATGCGGATCATAACACATAGCAGGTGCATATAACTTGCAAGATCGGATCAAGAACACAAATATATTCATGAAAACATAAAGGATTCAGATATGAAATCATGGCACTCGGGTCCTAGTGACAAGCATTAAGCATAGCAAAGTCATAGCAACATCAATCTCAGAACATAGTGGATACTAGGGATCAAGCCCTAACAAAACTAACTCGATTACATGATAAATCTCATCCAACTCATCACCGTCCAGCAAGCCTATGAAGGAATTACTCACTCCCGGCAGCGAGCATCATGAAATTGGTGATGAAGGATGGTTGATGATGACGATGCCGAAAGATCCCCCTCTCTGGAGCCCCAAACGGACTCCAGATCTGGCCTCCCGATGAAGAACAGGAGGTGGCGGCGGCTCCGTATCGTGAAACGCAATAAAACTTCCTCTCTTATTTTTTTCTCTGGAATTGTGAATTTATAGCATTGGAATTAGGTCAGACGGAGCCACGTGGACCCCACGAGGTACCAGGGCGCGCCTGGGGGGGTGGCGCGCCCTGGTGCCTCGTGGGCACTGGGTGGCTCCCCTCCAGTAGGTTTTGGCTCCAGTATTTTTTATGTATTCCATAAAAAATCTCCAAAAAATTTCAACCAATTCCAAGAACTTTTATTTCTGCACACAAAAAACACCATGGCAATTCTGCTGAAAACAACATCAATCTGGGTTAGTTCCATTCAAATCATGCAAATTAGGGGCCAAAACAAGAGCAAAAGTGTTTGGAAAAGTAGATATGACAGAGACGTATCAACTCCCCTAAGCTTAACTCATTGCTTGTCCTCAAGCAATTTAGTTGACAAACTGAAAGTGATAAAGAAAAACTTTTACAAACTCTTTTGTTCTTGTGTCTATATATATGCTTAAATAGCACCCAAGTTTTCAGCAAAGAGTATAACTAACTATGCAAATGATAACTCTTAGAAATTATATTCACTCATATCAATGGCATAATCAACTAGCGAGCAATAATAAGATATTTCAAATGCCAACACTTTGTCAAAACAATTATGATATAATATGACAACATGGTATCTCGCTAGCCCTTTCTGAGATCGCAAAACATAAATGCAGAGCACCTCCAAAGTTCAAGCAGCGACTAAACATTGTAATTCATGGTAGAAGAGATCCAGTCATGATGCACACAACATTAACTATTCACAATGCATTAGAATGACAATAGTTCTCTCAGGACTGGTGCTTGTTTGAGAAGGTGATGACTCAAAAATAAAAGTAAAATAACATAAAAGTAAATAGATAGGCCCTTCGCAGAAGGAAGCATGGATTTGCAGAGGTGCCAGAGCTCGAAGCTTAAATTAGAGATAGATATAATTTTGGGAGGTATGCCTTTCCTGTCAACGTCACGACCGAGAGTTTTCAATATCTTCCATGCTAAACACATTAGCGGCGGTTCCCAAGCGATAAAGTAAAGTTTACTCCCCTCCACCAACAATCACAAGCCATGGCTAGCCGAATCCTCGGGTGCCCTCCTTACCAACAACTTTCCGGGGGAGTTTGTTTAATTATTTTGCAATTTTAATAGTGGGACTGGGCATCCCGATTACCAGCCCCTCTCGTGCAAGGACAAGTGAATAAACACTCATCATGAGAATAACCCGCTTAGCATGGAAGATACTGACCGCCCCCTGTCGCTCCATGAGCGGTACGGGCACACAAAACAGATGTTCATTTGAATATTTAGAGGTGGCACATGCAAATTTACTTAGAACAGCAGAGTAATACCGCATATAGGTAGATATAGTGGACTCATCTAGAATAACTTTGGTTTAAGGATTTTGATGCACAAGCAGCATTCCCGCTTAGTACAGGCGAAGGCTAGCAAATAGGTTGAGAAGCGACCAGCTAGAGAGCGAAAACGGTCATAATCATGCATTATGAATAATCAACATTGAATACTAGCATGAGTAGGATATAAACACCATGAACATAAATATCGTGAAGGCTATGTTGGTTTTGAATCAACTACATGCGTGAACATGTGCCAAGTCAAGCCACTTGAAACATTCAGAGGAGGATACCATATCATCATACTACATCACAATCATTTTAATGCATGTTGACACTCAAGATAAATCATTATCCACTCCTAGCTACTTAAGCATGGCATGAGCAACTATAGTCTCTAATTGTCATCATAAACATGTTTAATCATAACATGCTGAATCATGGATACTGAGTTAAACATATTTACAAAAACAAAGAACAAGTTGAGTTCATACCCGCTTTTCCTTGCCACAGTCACTTCATCAAATCATCGTCATTATTGCCTTTCACTTGCACGACCGAATGATATGAAAATGAAAATAGTGCAAGTGTACCGTGGACTAAGCTGGAATCTGCAAGCATTTTATTCAAAGGAGAAGACAAGGCAATATGGGCTCTTTGTTAAATCAACAATAATGCATATGAGAGCCACTCAACATTTTCATCGTGGTCTTCTCCTTACAATGACTCAACAAAAGAAAAGAATTTCAGAGAAACACACTGAAATATTTTTGGAGTTTTTAGTTTTTCTAAAGCAAAGCAAATTAAAGAAGAAAATGAAAAACGAGAAAAGAAAACTATTTACACGGGAGAACTCCCAACAAGCAAAAGAAGAAACGGGAAATCTTTTTGGGTTTTCTTTTAATTCTACAACTAACTAAGCTAGAAAGAAAAACCGAAAAGAAACAAGAAATATTTTTGGATTTTCTCAAGGTTTTTCAAACACACAAGAAGAAAGCGAGAAAAATAAAATTAACATGGATTATACAATGAAAAAGTATGAACACCGACAACTGGAATGAAATGTGTGGACATGAATGTAATGTTGGTGAGAAATACGTACTCCCCCAAGCTTAGGCTTTTGCCTAGCTTGGTCTACTGCCATGGCTGTCCTGGATAGTAATCGAAATGATAGCTCGTAGAGGCGTTCTGAGCCGCCTCCTCGGCCCGACGAGCAGCCTCGACAGCCGCATTGTACTCGTGCACCTCACTCTCATGAAGAAAGTATCTCTGTTTGTTCTGAAAATCAAAGAGAGCAGGAGCAGGCAAAGCAACATACACAGAGTGATATTTATTAAAAACTAAGTTATATTCATAACCCTGTGCGTTGCATTTTAAAAACCTATGTTCTCGCATTGCCTCAAAATTCAAATATTTATAAGGCAAGAGGGGATCATTGAATTTGGGTGACACCCTTAACTTCGCCGCTAAACGGGAGGCATAAACTCCTCCATACAAATCACCATTACCCGCATTACGCTACAGCCTACGTGCAATAATAGCCCCAAGATAATAAAGCTTGCTACCAGTCAAAGCTATATGAATAAGACTCAGATCAGGGGCACAAAGTGCACTACAGTCTTGCTTACCAACAACGCATTTACCATGAAAAAGCGCAAAATACCGAATAGCGGGAAAGTGAATGCTAATTATTCTAGCCTGCGTGATTCCCCTATCCTCACCGTTGCAAAGGCTATTAAGAAACAACTCATAATCAGATCTTGGTGGTTCATCTAACGAACCCCAATATGGAATTTTGCATGCATCACAGAATTCTTCTAGAGGCATATTATAGGATTTGTCATAAAGGTGAAATAAAACTCTAGAAGTGCGCGGGTGATAATCAAAGTTTTGAGTGAAGGAATGCGTGAGATTGTAATGCTGGGGTGGTTTATTGATACGTCTCCAATGTATCCATAATTTATGAAGTATTCATGCCATGTTTATTATAGTTTTGTATGATTTTGGTGCACTTTTATATGGATTATATATGATTTTCATGGACTAACATATTGACCTAGTGCCCAGTGCCAGTTGCTGTTTTCTGCTTGTTTTTGGTTTTACAGAAAATCTATATCAAATGAAGTCCAAATGCAACGAAACTTTTTGATGATTTTTTCTGGAACATAAGAGACACTAGAAGCTTCAGGAGGTGGCCAGAAGACCCACAGGGGCCCCACGAGCCACCAGGGCGCGCCACCCTCCCAGGCGTGCCCTGGTGCCAAGTGGGCCCCATGTGGCCCTTCTTCGCATGATTCCAACGCCAAAAAATCATATATATTCAGAAACCCCCGAAAGTTAACCTAGATGAGTTTTTACGCCGCCGCAAGCCTCTGTACCTCCACGATCTCATCTACAGCCCTTTTCCGGCACCCTGCCGGAGGGGGGAATCATCACCGGAGGCCATCTTCATCATCCCGGCGATCTCCATGACGAGGAGGGAGTAGTTCACCCTCGGGGCTGAGGGTTTGTACCAGTAGCTATGTGTTTTATCTCTCTCTCTCTCCCTCGTGTTCTTGATTTGGCACGATCTTGATGTATCACGAGCTTTGTTAATATAGTTGGATCATATGGTGTTTCTTCCCTCTCTATCCTTGTTGTGATGAATCGAATCTTTTCCCTTTGAGGTTTCGTTATTGTTGGATTGAATATTTCAGATTTGAGAACACTTGATATATGTCTTGCATATGAATACCCGTGGTAAAAATGGGGTATTATATTGATTCACTTGACATATGTTTTGGCACTCAACTCGCGAATTCCCGAGGTGACATTGGGGTAATCTATGCATAGGGGTTGATGCACGTTTTCATTATCTTTTCTCCGATAGAAACTTTGGGGTGCTCCTTGGAGTTCTTTGTGTGGATTGAATATTATGATTATGAAGTTGTTTGATGCATATCATAATCAACTCACGGATACTTGTGGTGACATTGGAGTATCTAGGTGACATTAGAGTTGGTTGATGTGTATCATATGGTGTTATTTTAGTACGAACTCTAGGGCTGTTTGTGACACTTATAGGAATAGCTCAATAGATCGATCGGAAAGGATAACTTTGAGGTGGTTTCGTACCCTACAAACAATTTCTATCTTATGTTCTCCGCTAATAGGAACTTCGGAGTGATTCTTTATCGCACGTTGAGGGATGGTTATATGATCCAATTATATTAGCATTGTTGAGAGATTGCACTAGTGAAAGTATGAACCCTAGGCCTTGTTTTCAAGCATTGCAATACCGTTTGTGCTCACTTTTATCATTTGCTACCTTGCTGTTTTTATTTATTCAGATTATAAAAATATATTTCTACTATCCATACTACACTTTTATTACCATCTCTTCGCCGAACTAGTGCACCTATACAATTTACCATTGTATTGGGTGTGTTGGGGACACAAGAGATTTCTTGTATTTGGTTGCAGGGTTGTTTCAGAGATACCATCTTCAACCTACGCCTCCCACGGATTGATAAACCTTAGGTCATCCACTTGAGGGAAAATTGCTACTGTCCTACAAAACTCTGCGCTTGGAGGCCCAACACGAGTCTACAAGAATAAGTTGTGTAGTAGACATCAAGCTCTTTTCTAGCGCCGTTGCCGGGGAGGTGAGTGCTTGAAGGTATATCTTTAGATCTTGCAATCGAATCTTTTAGTTTCTTGTTTTATCACTAGTTTGGTTTATAAAAGAAAACTACAAAAAAATGGAATTGAGGTTGCCTCATATTATTCATCTTTATCATGTCTTTCTTGAAAATGATGGATCGGAAAATTGTGCTCAATTGATAGAAGAAGAATTCAATAAATTTTTTGGCATAAAATATTTGAATGATGAGCATGATTACAATGTTGCTAGTATGAATTCTTTGAATATCCATGATGCTAATGATATGCAAAGCTACAAGCTTGGGGATGCTACATTTGATGAAGATGATATTTTTAGTCCCCCAAGTTTTGATGAGAAAATTTGTTATGATGAAACCTTGCCTCCTATTTATGATGATTATATTGATGAAAGTGGATTTGGAGAGGTCATGACTTTATTTAATAATGAATCCACTATTTTGGAAGAGGTTTCAATTGACTATGATAACAAAGTTGCTATCTATGATGATTATTGTGATGACATGTATGCTATAAAGAATAATGATAACCATGAAACTTGTCATCATGATTTTAATTTTCAATTGGATTATGCCAATCAAGTATCACATGATAGTTATTTTGTTGAGTTTGCTCCCACTACTATTGTTGAGAATAAATTTGCTTATGTGGAGAGTAATAAAATTTCTATGCTTGTAGATCATGAAAAGAATGCTTTGTGTGATGGATATATTGTTGAATTTCTTCATGATGCTACTGAAAATTATTATGAGAGAGGATCATATGCTTGTAGGTGTTGCAATAATATCAAGTTTCCTCTCTATGTGTTGAAAGTTTTGAAACTATACTTGTTTTGCCTTCCTATGCTAGTTGATTCTTGCTCCCATAAACTATTTGCTCACAAAATACCTATGCATAGGAAGTGGGTTATTCTTAAATGTGCTAGTCATATGCTTCATGATGCTCTCATTGTGTTTCAATTCTTCAACTTTTATGTGAGCATCATTGAAATCATCATGCCTAGCTAAAAAGGCATTAAAGAAAGGCGCTTGTTGGGAGACAACCCAACACTTATACCTATTGTTTTTGTGTGTTCACATGATTAAGATACTGTAGTAATCATGTTTTATATGTTTTCTTTCAATAATGTGCCAAGTAAAGCCTTTGGGATAGTGTCGATGCTTGTTGATTTGATTCTGTGCAAAAACAGAAACTTTTGCGTCCGGTGCTGGAATTTCTATTCTGTACTGGAGCGTGAATTTTTTTTGAAATTTTTACACAGTATTGTGTTACAAATTTTTTACGTTTTACTATTTTTTCAGAATTTTTGGAGGTACATAAGTATGGTTTTTAAATCTCTTACTACACGCTGTTCTGTTTTTGACAGATTCTATTTTCGATTCATAGTTTGCTTGTTTTAGTGTTTCTATAGCTTATATTGAGTAATATAAGTTTTGGAAATGATAGAATACAGTAGGAATTATGTGAGAACAATTATGAATCTTGTCTTGACAGTACCTAAGTGGATGATTTATTTTTATCATACTAACCTATCTCACGAAGTTCCGTTAAGTTTTGTGTGATTGAAGTTTTCAAGTTTTGGGTGAGATATCGATATGAGGAGAATAAGGAGTGGCAAGACCCTAAGCTTGGGGATTAACAAGTCACCCCAAGGTAAAATTTAAGGAAGACTCAAACGTCTAAGCTTGGGGATGCCCCGGAAGGCATCCCCTCTTTCGTCTTCAACACTATCGGTAACCTCACTCGGAGCTATATTTTTATTCGTCACATAATATGAGTTTTGCTTGGAGCATCATTTTATTTTGTTGATATTTGCTTGATATTATAAATAATCATGTTTTGTATCTTTTAGTTCAATAAAATGCCAATTATAGCCTTTACCATGCTCAGTTTGCAAGTTCATGTGTTGCTGTTTGAAAACAGAAAGTTTTCCGTTATGTCCAGAATATTCCTGAATAGTCAGAACATGATAAAAATCTGAAATTTTTACACAGTAAGAATGCATGAGTTCTTTGTCATTTGGTAATTTTTCAGAATTTTTGGAGTTAGGGAAGTATGGATTCTTATTCACCCTTTACAGACTGTTCTGTTTTGGCAGATTGCTGTTATAGTTGCATTGTTTGCATATGTTTGCGTGTTTAATGTTTCTATTTGAGGATAGGAGTATTAAATATGAAGAGGCATTTAGTATTCAATGTTTAATTATAATTTTTTTGATTTTCTACAGTAGGGAATGTTAAGGTTTTGAGTTGATTTATACTAACTTATCTCACGAGTTCTTGTTGAGTTTTGTGTGGATGAAGTTTTTAAGATTTAGGAGAAGCCATGATATGAGAGGAATTAAGGAGACACAAGATCTCAAGCTTGTGGATGCCCAAGGCACCCCAAGATAACATTCCAAGAAGTCTCACGCAACTAAGCTTGGGGATGCCCCAGTAGGCATCCCACCTTTCTTCTTCAACAACTATCGGTCAGTTTTGGTTGAGCCTAAGTTTTTGCTTCTTCACATGATATGTGCTATTCTTGGAATGTCATTTTATTTTGTTTTCTTTGCTGTTTGAATAAAATACTTAAGATCTGAAATTTTAAATGAGAGAGAGTCCTCACATAGCTACCTATTTACTTAACTACTCATTTGGTCTTCACTTATATCTTTTTGGAGTAGTTTGTCATTCACTCTTGTGCTTCACTTATATCCTATGAGTAAATTGTTAAAGAATTGAATATCATAAAGTTGAAATTTCATATGCTTCATATGCTTGTTACATGGGGAGTAGTGACTTCACATACAAGAAGTATAAGTGGTAAAATTTATTGAAAGTTAACAAACATAACATTGGTCACTTGAACAATTCATGAAAGAATTTTGAAGGAAGAGAAATTTCACATATAAATATACTATCTTGGACATATTCTATGATTGTGAGCCCCCATTAATTATTTTCAAGCTTGATCAAGTAGTTGACGTTGGACAAGGAAGACAACGTAATGAGTTATGTTTGTTTATATTCACATAGAAGTTATATTGTCATGGATCCTCTAACATGTGGTGCTTGCTTACGATCTTTTGCTAGCCAAAAATTTGTACTAAGTAGAGATACTACTTGTGCATCCAAAAACCATTAAACCCAGTTTCTTGCCATGAGTGTCCACCATATCTACCTATGGATTGAAAACCTTCAAGTAAGTTGTCATCGGTGCAAAAAAGCAATAAAAAATTGCTCCTAAAATATGTATGATCTTTTATTGCAAGGGAAAATAAGCGTTGTACGAACTTGTGATGGTAAAGAAATAAAAGCGACGGACTGCATAATAAAGGTTTCTATCACAAGGGGCAATATAACGTGACGTTCCTTGCATTAAGAGCTTGTGCATCCAACAACAAAAAGCGCATGACAACCTCTGCTTCCCTCTGCGAAGGGCCTATCTTTTACTTTTCTGTATTTACTTTTCTGAATTTACTTTTATGCAAGAGTCATTAATGTTCATCCCTATTCCGCTCTATTTATTCTTTAGTTGGCAAGCATTATGTGGTAGGGAAACATCCAGGCACATATATCCAGTTGAATATAGGTGATCATGAGTTATTATTGTTGACATTATCCCTGAGATAAATAAGTTGGGAGGCAAAACATTAAGCCCCTATCTTCCTATGTGTTTGACTGAAACAGTTTGTTCTAAAAATATGCTTTGAGTGTCAGCAATTAATCATGGAAGACTAAATGATAGTTGAGTATGTGGAATTTGCTAGATCAAAGCTCTTACATAGACCCTTCCTGAAAATAAGATGAATTGTAATTGTTTGATGACTGAGAACATAGTTTGTTAGTTTTCAAGAAAGTTTATGGATGTGACGCCCCTGCTCGACATGTGCACTAATCATACACGCAAACGTGCACGCTCGAGAACAGAGACTCACGGGAAGATATCACAACACAACTCTAAACTCAAATTTAAACATAAATCATCATATTACAAGCCAGTGGTCGTGAGGACCCGAATACATAAGTCATACAAACCATAATATCTGAGTACAGACATAGTTAGTCAAGTTTGCCTTAAGAAGGCTAGCACAAACAACGACACGAATCGAAGAGGCGCAGGCCTCCTGCCTGGGAGCCTCCGAACTACTCCTGGTCGGTTGGCTCAACCCAGTAGTAGTGGCCTCCTGGACTATTTGCAATATTTTGAACATTTTAGTTTTCAAAGTTGAACAACTTTTATTTTCACTTCACATTTGAATTTCAATTTGATTTGGAATTTGAATTGAGGTATGATGCAAATGATGATCAAGCACTGTTCCACTTGATGACTTGGCACTATAAAAAGGTGATTACTATTGCTAATACATGGGGGTGTTACAATTCTCCTCCTCTAAAAGAAATTCTTGTCCCGAGAAATAAGAGGTAGGCTGAAAGAGAGCGGGATACTCTTCACGAAGACGATCTTCGCGTTCCCAAGTGGCTTCATCTTCAGAATGATTCGACCACTGAACTTTAAGGAACTTGGTTGCTTTCTGACGGGTTCGACGTTCAGCTTGATCAAGAATGCGGATCGGATACTCTTGATAAGAAAGATCCTCTTGCAGCTCAAGCATTTCATGATCCACTGCTCGGATAGGATCCTTGAAGCAGCGACGGAGTTGTGACACATGAAAGACATCATGCACTTGAGAAAGGTTCGGTGGCAATTCCAATTGATATGCCACTTCTCCACGACGGGCGAGAATACGGAACGGGCCAATGTAGCGAGGAGCTAACTTGCCCTTGATCCCAAATCTGTGGGTGCCTTTCATCGGAGTGACGCAAAGGTAAGCTTGCTCGCCAGGTTGGTAGACCATTACCTGGTGTTTTCGATCATAGTTGCTCTTCTGGCGAGACTGAGCAGTTTTCAAGTGTTCACGGACAATGCGGACTTGTTCTTCAGCTTGCTGAATAATGTCCGGTCCAACGAGTGATCGTTCCCCAGTTTCCGACCAATTCAGAGGGGTTCAACACTTACGCCCATAGAGAACTTCAAAGGGTGCCATCTTCAAACTAGCTTGATAGCTATTGTTGTAAGAGAACTCGGCATACGGGAGAGATTTCTCCCATTTCTTACCGAATGAGATGACACAAGCTCGAAGCATATTTTCAAGCACTTGATTGACTCATTCAACTTTTCCCTGGGACTGGGGGTGAAAAGCGGTGCTGAAGGACAGATGAGTTCCCATAGCTTCTTGGAAACTGTTCCAAAATCTTGAGGTAAAGAGGCTGCCACGATCTGGGCTGATCTCCAGCGGAATACCGTGAAGAGACATGATTCTGGAAACATATAAGTCTGCTAACTGACTAGCAGTGATTGTCTCCTTGATTGGCAGAAAGTGAGCAACCTTTGAGAATCGGTCAATGACGACAAAAATAGCATCATGACCCTTCCGCGACCTGGGAAAACCAGTAATGAAATCCATTTCGACTTTGTCCCATTTCCATTCAGGAATAGTAAGTGGTTGCAGAAGTCCAGCAGGCCTTTGATGTTCTGCTTTGATGCGACGGCAAACGTCACACTCAGCGACATAGCGAGCAATGTCTCGCTTCATATCAGGCCACCAATATCTCTGTCGGATGTCTTGGTACATCTTGGTGCTACCAGGATGAATTGAAAGAGGTGTATCATGAGCTTCTTTCATGACACGCGGGGTCAGATCCTGGTTGTGAGTTCTAGTGACCACTAAGCGACCTTTGAAAAACAAGGTGCCTTCAGCATCAATAGTGAAGAATGAGGGCTTTCCCCTTTTGAGATCACGTTTAATTTTCTCGACCTCAGAGTCAGCTTTCTGTATATGCTTGATGAGGTCCTCGAGATCTGGTTCAACAACCAGGGTATTGAGATGACGCTGTGGGACAATGTGAAGGTTCAACTTACGAAGTTCTTCATAGAGAAGAGGTTGTGCTTGCTGAACCATGAGGTTGTTGCAATAAGACTTGCGACTCAAAGCATCGGCCATTACATTAGCCTTGCCAGGGGTATAAGAGATATCCATGTCGTAGTCGGCTATTGTCTCAAGCCATCTTTGTTGACGGAGGTTCAAATCTGGTTGAGTATACAGATACTTCAGACTTTGGTGGTCCGTGTATATCTCGCAACGATTACCAAGAAGGTAATGTCGCCACAGCTTCAGAGCATAGATAACTGCTGCTAACTCGAGATCATGAGTTGGATACTTATCTTCGTGAGGACGCAACTAACGAGAGCCATAAGCAATCACTTTGCGCTCTTGCATTAGGACATAGCCTAATCCTTGACGGGATGTGTCGCAATATATCACAAAGTCCTTGCGGGAATCAGGGGGAGCTAGCACTGGGGCAGATGTCAACTTGTCCTTGAGTGTTTGGAAACTTTCCTGACATTTTTCTGTCCACTCAAACTTAACGCCTTTGTGAAGCAGATCAGTCAGTGGTTTAGCAATCTTGGAGAAGTTCTGGACAAAACGTCGGCAATAGCTAGCAAGACCGAGAAAATTTCTGACCTGCTTGACATTCTTCGGATGAGTCTAGTCAAGAATAGCCTGAACTCGTTCTGGGTTAACGGCAATGCCATCTTTAGATATCACATGACCAAGATAGGTCACCTCAGATAACCAGAATTCACACTTGGAGAATTTGGCATACAGTTGATGTTCTCGTAGCCTCTCCAATACAAGCCAAAGATGTTCGGCGTGTTCTTCTTCATTCTTGGAAAATATAAGGATATCATCCAAGTAAACCACGACGAACTTGTCGAGGTAGTCCATGAAGATATAGTTCATCAATCGGGAGAAGGTTCCTGGAGCATTAGTTAATCCGAAGGACATGACGGTGTACTCGTATGATCCATAGCGAGTAACGAAAGCGGTTTTTGGAATATCCTCCTTACGAACTCGGATCTGATGATAACCCAACCTTAAGTCGAGTTTAGAGAACACAGAGGATCCAGCAAGCTGATCATAGAGATCGTTGATCCGGGGCAGCGGGTATTTGTTCTGGATTGTTGCTTGGTTGATAGGCCGATAGTCCTGGACTAATCGGTTTGTTCCATCCTTCTTCTTAACAAAGAGAGAAGGCGCTCCCCAAGCAGAAGAACTGGGGCGGATGAAACCCTTTTTCAGTGACTTGTCGATTTCCTCCTTAAGCTCAAGGAGTTCATGCGGCGGCATCTTGTATGGGCGCTTGGCAATAGGAGTGGTGCCCGGTTTCAAGTCGATGACGAACTCAACGGCTCTAACAGGGGGTATTCCTGGAAGTTCTTCTGGAAAGACATCCGGAAATTCGCGAACAACTGGAATGTTCTCAATTCCTTCAAGAGGTGAAGCGTTCAATGCATTCAGAGCATATATCTGAGCTTCGGCATTCCGAGTAATCCGGGCAGTATAGTTTCTATCTCATCGGAGGGGTGTAGGAGTTGGACGACTTTGGTGGCACAATTGATTGAAGCAATGTGAGCTTTCAACCAATCCATTCCCAGAATGAGGTCTATGGTGGAAGTTTCCAAGATGATGGGTGAAACAAGGAAGTTTAATCCTCTGATTTCAACAGTGACATTGTGTGCCATCATGGTGGTTTGACACTGGCCTCCAGGGGTGCGGACAACTACTGGTAGGTTCATCTTTTGAAATGCAATGTCATGTTCTAATGCAAATGCTTCTGTCATGAATGAATGCGATGCTCCTGAATCAAATAAAACAGAAGCAGGTACTGAGTTAACGAGAAGGGTACCCATCACAGTGTCAGGTTGATCCTGAACTTCTTCAATATCGACGTGGTAAGCCTGTCCACGTCCATAAGCAGCAGGCCCGGTATTATAGTTGCGGGTCTGATTGTTGCCACGGCCATTGCGAGGAAAAGCCAATTGATTCTGAGTCTGGCGGCAGTCCTTGGCAAGGTGACCTGGTTTGCGACACTTGAAGCACAGACCATCTTCAGGACGAAGAGGAGCAGCACGCGGTGGAGCAGCTTGAGCTCTTGGCTGTCTCGGTGGTGGAGGAGGCAGACGTGGTGCAACATAGGAAAGCCTCGGCGCAGGGGCAGACGGGCGATACATGCTGTTGGGAATCCACATCTTACGCCTTTGCCCTGAGCCCGAGGATGAGCCAACGTCACGATAGCGCTTCTGTGACTCCTTGTGCTCCATCTGAGCAGTCTCCATCAGGATAGCCTTGTTCACGAGGGTGGCAAAGTCGGTGAAGTCTTGAGCAGCAAGTGCAAGCTTGAGATCTGGGTGAAGCCCACCACGGAATTTCTCCTGTCTACGAGCATCAGTTGGAATGTCTTCTTCAGCATAGCAGGACAGGTTAAGAAACTCCCGCTGATAAGCTTCGACAGTCCTATTGCCCTAAGTGAGGTTGCAAAACTCTGTCTTCTTCCGGTCCATGATTCCCTGAGGAATGTAACGGGCATAGAACGCAGTCTGAAACTCAATCCAGGTGATGACTGTCCCCTCAGGTAATGAACGCCTATGGGTGGACCACCATTGAGCAGCGGGGCCTTTCAGGAAGTAGGTCGCGAAGGTGACAAGGTTTTCAGGGGCAACACTGGCAGATTCCATCTCATAGGCGATGTCGCGAAGCCAGTCATCAGCATCCAGTGGCTGCTCAGATTTGCAGTAAGTAGTAGGGTTGAGACGGACGAACTCCTGCAGAGTTATTGGGGCAAGTGGCTGGTTCTGAGCATTCTGGTTCTGGTGTGGAAACTGAGCCATGATGCCTTGTATGAATTGACGGTTCACTTCAAATTGCTGCATCATAGCTGCCATATAGTCTGGCGGTGGTGGTGGATCGTTGGCACGACCACGCCCACGAGCACCGGGTCTAACCATCCTGCTAACATTTAACAGGGGGTAGTTTAGTAAAAGCAACTGCAAGTGTTTAGCGACAATCATGATATAACACGACAATGAATAAATAGTGCAATAGATACATAATAGTAGTCAATTAAGACATACAGATCCATACACAGAGTCGGTTACACGCGGACAACATAACTTCGCAATTTAATCAGCTAGACATAGTAGGCGGCGCGCAGGCATGCGGTGAGGAATACACAATGAGACATATCAAAGGCTACATCAACGTCGGGGAAAACCACTGAAATGGGGCAACTGCAAGTGCGGACGATGAGTATCCACGGCAGAAAAGTCCTGCTCTCCGTGTGCACTCTAATGCAGAACCCGGTCTCGTACTGAAAGAAGAGATCCACGTGCAAGTGTATGACCTCCAACAGCAGGCCAACCAATACCTGCCGGCATCTGAGTCCTGCGCGGGTAAAGGATATACTCTGGATGTATCCCTGCACGAACAACTGGCAGCAACTGTGTCATAGCATCGTAAAGACGTGCTCGAGTGGCAAACAACTCGACGGCGAGAGCCCGGGCAGTGCGATCCAGAGCCTGAGTGCACTGGATCAAAACCTGCGGGTCAAATCGACGTCGCTCGATAGGGGCACAGACAGCTGTGTAGTATCCGGTAGCATCTCCAGCAGGTGCATACGGAATGTATCAAAACTCAGAGGCATCCAAGTGACTATGTTCGCCACGAAGACGTGTGACAGTAGAGTAAGCGGCATCATGGACTGCCATCTCAATCGTCACGCCGATACCATGAAAAACGTGCAACTCAGTGTCGGAGTCGTTCTGCTGATCGAAGAAATGAACGTCAGCATGGTACTGCTCCTGGTTGAACTCGCGGTAATCCTCGTAAACCATGTACTTGGGGTACCAGCGGTAGCCCAGTCTGGTCAAGAGGGCGATCAGGATAGCTGGAAAACCAGGGGCATCACGAGCCCAAGTGCGAAGCACAAGCTACGTCGTAGGGCGCGGCGGAAACAAACGATCCATCTGAAACAGAGGAAATTCAAGATTGTCAAATGACAGTGAGTGAATTCTTGCATCATGCATTCAAAGAAGTAATTGTAGATAATCAAAGCACCGGGTGGATGTGATCACGAGATCCTAGAGTCAGAGTTAGTAAAATCATTTAACCCGAAAGGAAGAGGATTCAGAGTCCCAGAGTATGGAAGAGGAATAAAAGATCCTAATCCCATCCATGTGCATCGTGGGCCCGTAAGCCACACAACACTGTTAGCAAATTAGTTTTCAATGTCTAGACTCAACTTCGACCAAGGAATCGGAAGGGGGCTTCCTACAGGCAGTCGGCTCTGATACCAACTTGTGACGCCCCTGCTCGACACGTGCACTAATCATACACGCAAACGTGCACACTCGAGAACAGAGACTCACGGGAAGATATCACAACACAACTCTAAACTCAAATTTAAACATAAATCATCATATTACAAGCCAGGGGTCACGAGGACCCGAATACATAAGTCATACAAACCATAATATCTGAGTACAGACATAGTTAGTCAAGTTTGCCTTAAGAAGGCTAGCACAAACAACGACACGAATCGAAGAGGCGCAGGCCTCCTGCCTGGGAGCCTCCGAACTACTCCTGGTCGGTTGGCTCAACCCAGTAGTAGTGGCCTCCTGGACTATTTGCAATATTTTGAACATTTTAGTTTTCAAAGTTGAACAACTTTTATTTTCACTTCACATTTGAATTTCAATTTGATTTGGAATTTGAATTGAGGTATGATGCAAATGATGATCAAGCACTGTTCCACTTGATGACTTGGCACTATAAAAAGATGATTACTGTTGCTAATACATGGGGGTGTTACAATGGCCTATACTTTAAACATGTGAATAGCATGCTACTTGATCATGAGAAGTTTTATGAGATGAGCTACTGATTATGATATATATTGATGCTAGAAAAAGTGATTGAAATTATCATTGATCAAACTTATGCACTATGCTAGCATTCACACTTCATAAATTATTTATTTTATCATTTACCTACTCGAGGACGAGCAGGAATTAAGCTTGGGGATGCTGATACGTCTCCAACGTATCCATAATTTATGAAGTATTCATGCCATGTTTATTATAGTTTTGTATGATTTTGGTGCACTTTTATATGGATTTTATATGATTTTCATGGACTAACATATTAACCTAGTGCCCAGTGCCAGTTGCTGTTTTCTGCTTGCTTTTGGTTTTACAGAAAATCTATATCAAATGAAGTCCAAATGCAGCGAAACTTTTTGATGATTTTTTCTGGAACATAAGAGACACTAGAAGCTTCGGGAGGTGGCCAGAACACCCACAGGGGCCCCACGAGCCACCAGGGTGCGCCACCCCCCCAGGCGTGCCCTGGTGCCTCGTGGGCCCCTGTAGCCCTTCTTCGTGTGATTCCAACGCCAACAAATCATATATATTCAGAAACCCCCGAAAGTTAACCTAGATGAGTTTTTACACCGCCGCAAGCCTCTGTACCTCCAAGATCTCATCTACAACCCTTTTCCGGCACCCTGCCGGAGGGGGGAATCATCACCGAAGGCCATCTTCATCATCCCGGCGGTCTCCATGACGAGGAAGGAGTAGTTCACCCTCGGGGCTGAGGGTTTGTACCAGTAGCTATGTGTTTTATCTCTCTCTCTCTCTCTCTCTCTCTCTCTCTCGTGTTCTTCATTTGGCACGATCTTGATGTATCGCGAGCTTTGTTAATATAGTTGGATCATATGGTGTTTCTTCCCTCTCTATCCTTGTTGTGATGAATCGAATCATTTCCCTTTGAGGTTTCGTTATTGTTGGATTGAATATTTCAGATTTGAGAACACTTGATGTATGTCTTGCATATGAATACCCGTGGTGACAATGGGGTATTATATTGATTCACTTGATATATGTTTTGGCACTCAACTCACGGATCCCCGAGGTGACATTGGGGTAATCTATGCATAGGGGTTGATGCACATTTTCATTATCTTTTCTCCGATAGAAACTTTGGGGTGCTCCTTGGAGTTCTTTGTGTGGATTGAATATTATGATTATGAAGTTGTTTGATGCATATCGTATAATCAACTCACGGATACTTGTGGTGACATTGGAGTATCTAGGTGACAGTAGAGTTGGTTGATGTGTATCATATGGTGTTATTTTAGTACGAACTCTAGGGCTGTTTGTGACACTTATAGGAATAGCTCAATAGATCGATCAGAAAGGATAACTTTGAGGTGGTTTCGTACCCTACAAACAATTTCTATCTTATGTTCTCCGCTAATAGGAACTTGGGAGTGATTCTTTATCGCACGTTGAGGGATGGTTATATGATCCAATTATATTAGCAATGTTGAGAGATTGCACTAGCGAAAGTATGAACCCTTGGCTTAGTTTTCAAGCATTGCAATACCGTTTGTGCTCACTTTTATCGTTTGCTACCTTGCTGTTTGATACGTCTCCAACGTATCTATAATTTTTTATTTTTCCATGCTGTTATATTATCAATCTTGGATGTTTTTATAATCATTTACAGCAATTATATATCATTTTTGAAGACTAACCTATTAACCTAGTGCCCAGTGCCAGTTGCTGTTTTCTCCCCTGTTTTTGTTTTACAGAAAATCAATACCAAACGAAGTCCAAATGCCACGAAACTTTTTGGAGATTTTTTATTGGACAAGATAAACACTAGAAGCTTCGGGAGAGGGCCAGAAGATGAAGGAGTGGGCCACGAGGCACCAGGGCGCGCCCCAGGCGGGTGGCGCGCCCTGGTACCTCGTGGGGCCCACCCAGCTCCGTTTGACCTAATTCTTCAACTATAAATTCAGAAAAAATCAGAAACCCTTAGGGGAGTCCACGAAATACTTTTTCCGCCACCGCAAGTTTCTATTCCAGAGAGATCCCATCTGGGGTCCTTCTCCGGTAATCTGCTGGAGGGGGAATCGATCACGAAGGGGTTCTACATCAACCTTGCTGCCTTTCCGATGATGCGTGAGTAGTTTACCACAGACCATCGGGTCCATAGGCAGTAGCTAGATGGCTTCTTCTCTCTTTTTGATCTTCAATACAATGTTCTCCTCAATGTTCTTGGAGTTCTATCCGATGTAATCACTTTTTGCGGTGTGTTTGTTGGGATCCGATGAATTGTGAGTTTATGATCAGATTATCCATGAAATTATTTGAGTCTTTGTTGCACTCTTTTATGCATGATTATTATAGCCTCGTATTTCTTCTCCGATCTATTGATTTGGTTTGGCCAACTAGATTGATTTATCTTGCCATGTGAAGAGGTGCTTTGTAGTGGGTTCGATCTTGCGGTGCTCAATCCCAGTGATAGAAAGGGACATGACACGTATGTATCATTGCTACTAAGGGTAAAAAGATGGGGTTTATTCATACGTGAGTTTATCTTGTCTACATCATGTCATCGTTCTTAAGGCATTACTCCGTTCTTATGGACTTAATACACTAGATGCATGCTGGATAGCGGTCGATGTGTGGAGTAATAGTAGTAGATGCAGGCAGGAGTCGGTCTACTTATTTTGGATGTGATGCCTATATACATGATCATTGCTTTGGATATCGTCATGATTATTTGCTTTTCTATCAATTGCCAATAGTAATTTATCTACCCACCGTATGCTATTTTCTTGAGAGAAGCCTCTGGTGAAACCTATGGCCCCCGGGTCTATCTAAATCATATTACTAAAACCCTAAAAATACTGCTGCCATCTTCTTTTATTTATTTTATTTTGTATTTTTGTTTCAATCTATCTATCTATCACATTCAATTTTATCTTGCAATTAACCGCCGAGGGATTGACAACCCCTCGTTTGCGTTGGGTGCAAGGATTTGTTGTTTGTGTGCAGGTGCTGCTAACGAGGTGTTGCGTGATTCTCCTACTGGTTCGATAACCTTGGTTTCATAACTGAGGGAAATACTTATCTCTACTGTGCTGCATCATCCCTTCCTCTTCGGGGAAATACCAACGCAAGCTACAAGTAGCAGGAAGAATTTCTGGCGCCGTTGCCGGGGAGACATCATCAACATCTATCAAGTACCTTTGCACAAACTCTCATCTCCTTGCATTTACTTTATTTGCCATTTGCCTCTCGTTTTCATCTCCCCCACTTCTAAAACGTTTTTTACAAAAATACAAAAATATTTTCCGTTTGCCTTTTTCTTGTTTGCTTGCTTGTTATCTTGTTTGCGTAGTCACGATGTCTCAAGAAAATACAAAATTGTGTGATTTTTCCAATACTAGTAATAATGATTTTATTAGTACTCCGATTGCTCCTCCCGCCGCTAGTGCGGAGACTTGTGATATTAATGCTGCTTTGCTAAATCTTGTCATGAAAGAACGCTTTTCTGGTAGTCCCAATGAAGATGCCGCATCCCATCTTAACACTTTCGTAGAATTGTGTGACATGCAAAAGAAAAAAGATGTGGATAATGATATTGTGAAATTAAAATTATTCCCATTCTCATTGCGGGATCGTGCAAAAATTTGGTTTTCATCTTTACCACGAAATAGTATCGATTCTTGGGATATGTGTAAAGATGCTTTTATTACTAAGTATTTTCCTCCCATGAAAATTATTTCTCTTAGAAATCAAATTATGAATTTCAAGCAACTTGATCATGAACATGTTGCCCAATCTTGGGAGAGGATGAAATTAATGATAAGAAATTGCCCTACTCATGGTTTAAATTTATGGATGATCATACAAAATTTTTATGCGGGATTGCATTTTGTTTCTAGAAATCTTTTAGATTCCGCCGCGCGTGGTACTTTTATGGAAATTACTTTGGGAGAAGCTACTAAATTGCTCGATAATATTATGGCAAATTATTCACAATGGCATACTGAAAGAACTCCTACTAGTAAAAAGGTGAATTCTATTGAAGAGATTAATACTTTGAGTGATAAAGTTGATGTGCTTATGAAATTGGTTGCTAGTAAAAATGCTAATATTGATCCTAATGATGTGCCATTATCCACTTTGATTGAGCAAAATAATGATCCCGTAGATGTGAATTTTGTCTCGCGAAACAATTTTAATAATAATGCTTATAGAGGTAATTTCAATGCTAGGCCGTTTCCTGGAAATTCCTCTAATAATTATGGCAATCCTTATGGTAATTATTATAATAATAATAGGATGGCCTCTGATCTTGAAAGTAATATTAAAGAATTTATTAATGCTCAAAAAGTTTTCAACACTACGATAGAAGAAAAATTGAGTAAAATTGATGATATGTCTAGGAGCATTGATAGAATTATTCATGATGTGGAAAATCTTAAGACTAAAATTTTGCCACCCAAAATTGATATTAGTGAATCAATTAAAGCTTTATATGTCTCCATGGATGAGAGTAAGAAAAGAACCGCCATGCTAAAAGCTAAACGAGAATTTTTAGAAAAAGCGATTCCTCCCGATTTTTATCGTAGTAATGATGAGGATATTAAAATGATTGGTGTTTCATCTATTGATTCTTTGTTTAGGAATATAAAACTTGATGAAAAGGGGACTTAAGAAGAGTCAACTTTAGCTAAAGAGCGTCCCCATAATTCGGAGGGTGAAAATCTTGATAAGAAAATTGCTAAAAGTGGGTTTGGGGAGGTAAAAACTTTAAATAGCGATGTGCCCACTCTTTTGGATTACAAAGATTTTAATTATGATAATTGTTCTTTGATTGAGTGCATTTCTTTGTTGTAATCCATGTTAAATTCACCCAATGCTTATGAGCACAACAAGGCTTTTACTAAACACATCGTAGAAGCAATGATGAAAGCGTTAGAAGAAAAGCTAGAACTAGAAGTTTCAATTCCTAGAAAATTATATGATGAATGGGAACCCACCATTAAAGTTAAAATTAAAAATTATGAGTGCAATGATTTATGTGATTTGGGTGCTAGCGTTTCCACAATTCCAAAATCTTTATGTGATGTGCTAGGTCTCACCAATATAGATGAATGTTCTCTTAATTTGCACTTGGCGAATTCTACTATTAAAAAGCCTTTGGGTAGAATTAATGATGTTCTTATTCTTGCAAATAGGAACTATGTGCCCGTTGATTTTATTGTTCTTGATATTGAATGCAATTCTTCTTGCCCCATAATACTTGGTAGACCGTTCTTACGAACTATACATGCCGTTATTGATATGAAAGAAGGGAATATAAAATTTCAGTTTCCATTAAAGAAGGGTATGGAGCATTTCCCTAGGAAAAGAATTAAAGCACCATATGAATCAATTATGAGGGCCACTTATGGAATCAACTTGAAAGATGACAATACTTGAAATTATGCATTATGCCTAGCTAGGGGCATAAAACAATAGCGCTTGTTGGGAGGCAACCCAATGAATAAAATAAATTTTTGTTATAAGTTTTTGTTATTGTGTGTTTTCACTGTCATGATACTGGTATGATTGTGTTTTTGTGTTTTTAATTAGTGTTTGTGCCAAGTAAAGCCTTTAGGATGATTTGGAAGATAATATAATTGATGCTGTTTGAAAAACAGAAAGTTTTGCGTCCAGTGCCCGATTTTTTTTTCTGTACTGGAGAGTCAAAAAATCTGAAATTTTTACACAGTATTTATATATGAATTGCCCACGTTGTCCTAATTTTTCAGAATTTTTGGAGTTACAAAAGTATGACTTTTAAATAGATTGCTACAGACTGTTCTGTTTTTGACAGATTCTGTTTTTGATGCAATACTTGCTTGCTTTGATGAATCTATGGATTGTATCGGGGGGTATAAGCCATTGTGAAGTTAAAGTACAGTAGGTATAATGCAAAAATAAAATATGAATGGGTTTGCAACAGTACTTATAGTACTGATTTGTTTTGTTATACTAACGGATCTCACGAAGGTTTTGTTGAGTTTTGTGTGATTGAAGTTTTCAAGTTTTGGGTGAGACCACGATGGATGAAGGAATAAGGAGTAGTAAAAGCCTAAGCTTGGGGATGCCCGAGGCACCCCAAGGTAATAATCAAGGAAGACTCAAGCGTCTAAGCTTGGGAATGCCCCGGAAGGCATCCCCTCTTTCTTCTACCAACCATCGGTAATTTTACTTGGAGCTATATTTTTATTCGTCACATGATATGAGTTTTGCTTGGAGCGTCTTGTATTATATGAGTCTTTGCTTTGTTTGCTTTTTAGTTTGTCACGATCAACTTTGCTGAACACACCTATCTTGAGAGAGCCACACGTTTATCATTATTTGTTAGAATACTCTATGTGCTTCACTTAAATTTTTTGAGCTAGGCAGTTGCTCTAGTGCTTCACTTAAATTTTTTTGAGCATGGTGGTGGATATATTTTGAAGAAATAAACTCTCATGCTTCACTTATATTATTTTGAGAGTTGATTAAAATTTTGAAGAAATGAATTCTCATGCTTCACTTATATTATTTTGAGAATTGGCAAGATTAAAATTTTGAAGAAATGAATTCTCATGCTTCACTTATATTATTTTGAGAATTGATAAGATTGAAATTTTGAAGAAATATTTGCACTCTCATGCTTCACTTAAATCTTTTTGAGAGTTGATGATAGTAACGGTAATTTGCACAAGATATGAAGTTGGTCCCAAAGTGATGAATATTCAAGAGGGATATAAATAAAAACTTTCATATAGATCATTGGATATGATAAGTGTGATTCCTTGCAATTGTTTTGCGATATGGAAATGATAATATGTGAGTCATGTTAGTGAGTAATTGTGATTTAGTAAGAATATTAGTGTTAAGGTTTGTGATTCCCTATGCATGCACGTTAAGTCAATAGTTATGCAATGAAATTATATCCTACTTATGGTGCATTATTCGGTGTTAGTTACGTTCAATGCATGTTTATGACCATTTTTTGTTTTTTGGTTGGTTACTTCTCAATCTTTTGCTAGCCTTCATTTGTACTAAGCGAAAATACTGCTTGTGCATCCAAAATCCTTAAACCCAAGTTGTGCCAAATGAGTCCACTATATCTACCTATATGCGGTATTTCAATGCCGTTCCAAGTAAATTTGCGTGTGCCAACTCTAATTTTCAAAATATTTTTTCCGTTTTGTGTGCCCGTACCGCTCATGAAGCTGCAGGGGGTGGCCATTATTTTCCATGCTAGGTGTGTTATTCTCACGATGAGTGTTTATTCACTTGTCATTGCACGAGAGAATGGTTGGTAATAGGGATGCCCAGTCCCACAATGAAATCAAAAATTAATAACAACAAAATTCCTTGGAAAGTGTTGGTTTGGAGGGCACCCGTGGATACGGCTAGCCATGGATTGTGAAAGAATGGTGAAAAGGAAATAAACTTTACTTTCAGTTTGGGAACCACCTATGATGTGTCTAGCATGGAAAATATTGGAAACTCTCGGTTGTTTTCGTTGACAGGAAAAGCATGCCTCTCAAAAAAATTTATCTCTTTAATTTCAGCTTTGAGCTCTGGCACATTAGCAAATCTCTGCTTCCCTCTGCGAAGGGCCTTTCTATTTAATTTTATGCAATTTTTATTTTTACTTTGAGTCTCCATCTTCTCTTACAAAAGCACCAACTAGAGAGCACTATTGTCATACTTGTGCATTGTGTGTAGCTAATATTTGAGTGTGTTTCATGAATGGATCAATGATTGAGCATAATGGGCTAGGGATAACTTTCTTTAGCGTTGATATTTTGAAAGACATGGTTGCTTGTTAGTATGCTTGAGTATTTATATTTTCATGTCAAATTATAGACTATTGCTTTGAATCATTCAAGTCCAATGTCCATGCTACAAAAGAAAAGAATATGTGATGAATATGATAGGCAGCATTCCACATCAAAAATTCTGTTTTTATCATTTACCTACTCGAGGACGAGCAGGAATTAAGCTTGGGGATGCTGATACATCTCCAACATATCTATAATTTTTTACTGTTCCATGCTGTTATATTATCAATCTTGGATGTTTTTATAATCATTTACAGCAATTATATATCATTTTTGGAGACTAACCTATTAACCTAGTGCCCAGTGCCAGTTGCTGTTTTCTGCCCTGTTTTTGTTTTACAGAAAATCAATACCAAACGAAGTCCAAATGCCACGAAACTTTTTGGAGATTTTTTATTGGACAAGATAAACACTAGAAACTTCGGGAGAGGGCCAAAAGATGAAGGAGTGGGCCACGAGGCACCAGGGCACGCCCCAGGGGGGTGGCACGCCCTGGTACCTCGTGGGGCCCACCCAGCTCCGTTTGACCTAATTCTTCCACTATAAATTCAGAAAAAATCAGAAACCCTCAGGGGAGTCCACGAAATACTTTTTCTACCGCCGCAAGTTTCTGTTCCAGAGAGATCCCATCTGGGGTCCTTCTCCTGTAATCTGCCGGAGGGGGAATCGATCATGGAGGGGTTCTACATCAACCTTGCTGCCCTTCCGATGATGCGTGAGTAGTTTACCACAGACCTTCAGGTCCATAGGCAGTAGCTAGATGGCTTCTTCTCTCTTTTTGATATTCAATACAATGTTCTCCTCGATGTTCTTGGAGTTCTATCTGATGTAATCACTTTTTGCGTTGTGTTTGTTGGGATCCGATGAATTGTGAGTTTATGATCAGATTATCCATGAAATTGTTTGAGTCTTTGTTGCACTCTTTTATGCATGATTATTATAGCCTCGTATTTCTTCTCCGATCTATTGATTTGGTTTGGCCAACTAGATTGATTTATCTTGCCATGTGAAGAGGTGCTTTGTAGTGGGTTCGATCTTGCGGTGCTCAATCCCAGTGACAGAAAGGGACATGACACGTATGTATCATTGCTACTAAGGGTAAAAAGATGGGGTTTATTCATACGTGAGTTTATCTTGTCTACATCATGTCATCATTCTTAAGGCATTACTCCGTTCTTATGGACTTAATACACTAGATGCATGCTGGATAGCGGTCGATGTGCGGAGTAATAGTAGTAGATGCAGGCAGGAGTCGGTCTACTTATTTTGGACGTGATGCCTATATACATGATCATTGCCTTGGATATCGTCATGATTATTTGCTTTTCTATCAATTGCCTAACAGTAATTTGTCTACCCACCGTATGCTATTTTCTTGAGAGAAGCCTCTAGTGAAACCTATGGCCCCCGGGTCTATCTAAATCATATTACTAAAACCCTAAAAATACTGCTGCCATCTTCTTTTATTTATTTTATTTTGTATTTTTGTTTCAATCTATCTATCTATCACATACAATTTAATCTTGCAATTAACCGCCGAGGGATTGACAACCCCTCGTTTGCGTTGGGTGCAAGGATTTGTTGTTTGTGTGCAGGTGCTGCTAACGAGGTGTTGCGTGATTCTCCTACTGGTTCGATAACCTTGGTTTCATAACTGAGGGAAATACTTATCTCTGCTGTGCTGCATCATCCCTTCCTCTTCGGGGAAATACCAACGCAAGATACAAGTAGCACTGTTTTTATTTATTCAGATTATAAAAATATATTTCTACTATCCATACTACAATTTTATTACCATCTCTTCGCCGAACTAGTGCACCTATACAATTTACCATTATATTGGGTGTGTTGGGGACACAAGAGATTTCTTGTATTTGGTTGCAGGGTTGTTTGAGAGATACCATCTTCAACCTACGCCTCCCACGGATTGATAAACCTTAGGTCATCCACTTGAGGGAAAATTGCTACTGTCCTACAAAACTCTGCGCTTGGAGGCCCAACACGAGTCTACAAGAATAAGTTGTGTAGTAGACATCACTTATCTGCGATAAAGGCGGAGGGCTCGGCATTGTGAATATATTGGTCAAATTCTTCCGTGATGCCTGCACCTAGCATGAATTCGTTGCTCGGCCATCGACATGATTTTGCTTCGGCACCTCGCATTGAACTTGCCCTTGGTTCCTCATATGATTGGCGTGCCAAGCTTTCACTTGATGATGCTTCCGAGGGCCTCCTCCTCAAAGAACTTCTCCAGAAGATATTAATTTTCCTAAGAACAATTACTGAAAAAAAATTGGGCCACAAAATGATATCAGTAAAACTTCACAAGATTGATAGCAACTACTCATATGGATGTCTAGAGGCTATATCAAGCATTCAAACTACTTGGAACTCAAAGAATTCAACATGCAAGCTCATTTTCAGTAGCACCAAGAGTAACTAATTATGCAAAATATAATCCACTACAGCAAAAACTAATTGGAGCAATGGAGGAGTCAATACCAAGGAGCAATCTCCCAAAACAGTTTCGGAAACGGAGCTCCGAGCAAAGAGATCGAAAATTTCAGTTTTGTGAGCAAGAACACGAGAGAGAGATACCAGGAATTTTTGCTAGAGGTAAGAGACGAAGTGGGCTGAAGGGATAAGTGAGGGGGTCCCTGTGGGGCCCACGAGGTACCTGGGCGCGCCAGGGGGGTGGCGCGCCCTGGTTCCTCGTGGGCACCCCCCTAGTATTATTTTTGTGCCAAAAATTCTTAAATATTATATAAAAATTCATATCAAAATTTTATTGTATTCCGAGCACTTTTATTTCTAGACATTTTTTATTGCACAGATAAATTAGAAAACAGGATAATCATGGCATTTTATTGCATTTAACTAAAAATAACAGAAAACAAAAAGTGAGTACAGAAGGTTATGCTTACTAAATTCATCGACCACATGCCTCTCAAAAAGAATCCATTAATAAGGTTGATCAGGTCTTATTAACAAACCATTTCCGAGCAACATGAAACCGAAGAACTTTCGTATAACACTAAGTTACCTCAACGGGGATATGCATCTCCCCGATAATAGGAGTTTCATATTTCCTTTTAACAGTAGGAAGAGGGAGTTGAAAACTTCCAATAGTAATTGTCGGAGTCTTTTCAATAATATGAATACCATTTACTTGAAATTGTTTCTTCGGAAAGTGCACCGTATGTTCATTACCATTGATATGAAAAGTGACCTTGCTTTTGTTGCAATCAATAACAGCCCCTGCAGTATTCAAGAAGGGTCTACCGAGGATAATCGACATGTTGTCATCCTCGGGCATATCAAGTATAACAAAGTCTGTTAGAATAATAACATTTGCAACTACAATGGGCACATCCTCACAAACACCGATAGGTATGGCAGTTGATTTGTCAGCCATTTGCAATGATATTTCAGTGGGAGTGAGTTTATTCAAATCAAGTCTTTTATATAAAGAGAAAGGCATAACACTAACACCGGCTCCTAAATCACACAAGGCAGTTTTAACATAATTTCTTTTAATGGAACATGGTATAGTTGGTATTCCTGGATCTCCTAGTTTCTTAGGTACTCCATCCTTAAAAGAATAATTTGCAAGCATGGTGGAAATTTCAGCCTCAGGTATCTTTCTTTTATTTGTGACAATGTCTTTCATGTATTTAGCATAAGGAGGCATCTTTATAATATCAGTCAAACGAGTGCGCAAAAAGACTGGCCTAAGCATTTCAGCAAAGCGTTCAAATTCTTCCTCATCCTTTTTCTTAGATGGTTTAGGAGGAAAGGGCATGGGTTTTTGAACCCATGGTTCTCTTTCTTTACCATGTTTTCTAGCAACGAAGTCCTTTTTATCATAACGTTTATTTTTAGAAGGTGGGTTATCAAGATCAACAGCAGGTTCTATTTCAACATCATTATCCGGTTCTTTATCATTATCTGGTTGGGTATCCACATGAGCATCATCATTATTATTATCATCAGGTGGTTGTTCATTACCAGATTGTGTTTCAGCATCAGAAATAGAAACATCATTACTATCCTCCAAGGGTTTTTCTACCTCAAGTTCACTAGAAGTATGCAAAGTCCTATCATTTTTCTTTTTCTTTTTAGATGGACTAGGTGTATCAACATTAATTCTTTGAGAGTCTTGTTCAATTCTTTTTGGGTGACCTTCAGGATAAAGTGGCTCCTGAGTCATTCTACCTCCTCTCGTCATTACTCTAACAGCATGATCATTCATATTGTTATTCATTTCATTGAGCAATTCACTTTGAGATTTAGCAACTTGTTCTAACTGTGTTTGAACCATAGACGCATGTTTACTTACACCCTTAACATCATTAGCAATTCTAAATAACAAGTCGCTCAAGCGATCAATCATGTAGGCATTTCGTTTCAATTGTTTCATAACGTTTGCATTGAAGTGATCTTGCTTAATAATATAATTGTCAAATTCATATAAGCATTGACTAGGAGGTTTGTTATAAGGAATATCACCTTCATCAAATTTTATAAGAGAATTTACCTCTACTACCTGTGGCGTGTGTCAAGACCATGTATTTCTTCAATAGGTGGTAGATTCTTAACATCTTCAGCTTTAATGCCTTTTTCCTTCATACATTTCTTTGCTTCTTGCATATCTTCAGGACTGAAATGTAAAATACCCCTCTTCTTCGGAGTAGGTTTGGGCGGTGGTTCAGGAAGCGTCCAATCATTATCATTCTTCAATATATTATTCAATAATTCCTCAGCTTGTTCAATAGTCCTTTCCCTGAAAACACAACTCGCACAACTATCTAGGTAGTCCCTAGAAGCATCGGTTAGTCCATTATAGAAGATATCAAGTATTTCATTTTTCTTAAGAGGATGATCAGGCAAAGCATTAAGTAATTGGAGAAGCCTCCCCCAAGCTTGAGGGAGATTCTCTTCTTCAATTTGCACAAAGTTAAATATTTCCTGTATGGCAGCTTGTTTCTTATGAGCAGGAAAATATTTTTCAGAGAAGTAATAAATCATATCCTGGGGGCTACACACACATCCAGGAGCAAGAGTATTATACCATTCCTTAGCATCACCCTTTAATGAGAAAGGAAACAATTTAAGAATATAGTAATAGCGAATTTTTTCCTCATGAGCAAATAGGGTGGCTATATCATTTAATTTAGTAAGATGTGCCACAACGGTTTCAGTTTCATAACCATGGAAAGGATCAGATTCAACCAATGTAATTAACCCAGGATCAACAGAGAATTCATAATCTTTATCAGTAACAGATATGTGAGAGGTAGCAAACTTAGGATCATATTTCATTTTCTCCCTCATAGATTTTTCTTTCATTTCAGCAAGCAATTTTATAACTTCATGTCTATCATTACAAGCAAGGATGGCTCTAGCCGTCTCCCTATCAAAGCAATATTCATCAGGTGTTTCAACTCTAGCAAGAGAGCTAGGCATAATAGGTTAATCATAATTCTCAAGATTTTCAGCATTTTCAATTTCTTTAGCTTTAGCAATTTGTTCAGTAAGAAATTCACCAAGTGGCACAACATTATCAAGCATAGTACTAGCATCATCATGAGCATCATTCATAGCAGAAGTGGTATCATAAGTAACTTGCGACATATCAGAATTAATAGCATGTGGTGGTGTTGCAAGTTTACTCAAAACAGAAGGTGAATCAAGTGCAGAGCTAGATGGTAGTTCCTTACCTCCCCTCGTCTTAGAGGGAACGATCTTGGTCTTAGCGTCTTTCAGATTCTTCATAGTGATCAACAGATAATAATCCCAAGTGACTTAGCAAATAAAGCTATACTCCCCGGCAACGGCGCCAGAAAAAGGTCTTGAGAACCCACAAGTATAGGGGATCACAACAGTTTTCGAGGGTAGAGTATTCAACCCAAATTTATTGATTCGACACAAGGGGAGCCAAAGAATATTTGCAAGTATTAGCAGTTGAGTTGCCAATTCAACCACACCTGAGACTAAATATCTGCAGCAGAGTGATCAGTAGCACAGTAGTATGATAGTAGTAGCAATAATAGTAGCGGTAACAGTAACAGTAACATCAATAGCAATTGTGACAGCAGTAGCAACAATAGTAACTTAGCAAGAACAATATGTGAAAAACTCGCAGGCATTGGATCGGTGATATTGTTGGATAACATTCATCATGTAACAGTCATAACCTAGGGCGACACAGAACTAGCTCCAATTCATCAATATAATGTAGGCAAGTATTCCGTATATAGTCATACGTGCTTGCGATAAGAACTTGCATGACATCTTTTGTCCTACTCTCCCGTGGCAGCGGGGTCCATAAGGAAACAAAGGGATATTAAGGCCTCCTTTTAATAGAGAACCGGAACAAAGCATTAACACATAGTGAATACATGAACTCCTCAAACTATGGCAATCACCGGAAAGAATCCCAATTATTGTCACCTTGGGGTATGCAGATCATAACACATAGCAGGTGCATATAACTTGCAAGATCGGATCAAGAACACAAATATATTCATGAAAACATAAAGGGTTCAGATCTGGAATCATGGCACTTGGGCCCTAGTGACAAGCATTAAGCATAGCAAAGTCATAGCAACATCAATCTCAGAACATAGTGGATACTAGGAATCAAGCCCTAACAAAACTAACTCGATTACATGATAAATCTCATCCAACTCATCACCGTCCAGCAAGCCTACGAAGGAATTACTCACTCCCGATGGTGAGCATCATGAAATTGGTGATGAAGGATGGTTGATGATGACGATACCGGAAGATCCCCCTCTCCGGAGCCCCAAACGGACTCCAGATCTGGCCTCCCAAAGAAGAACAGGAGGTGGCGGCGGCTCCGTATCGTGAAACGCAATAAAACTTCCTCTCTTATTTTTTTCTCTGGAATTGTGAATTTATAGCGTTGGAATTAGGTCAGACGGAGCCACGTGGGCCCCACGAGGTACCAGGGCGCGCCTGGGGGGGGGGGTGGCGCACCCTGGTGCCTCGTGGGCACTGGGTGGCTCCCCTCCAGTAGGTTTTGGCTCCAGTATTTTTTATATATTCCATAAAAAGCTCCAAAAAGTTTCATCCAATTCCAAGAACTTTTATTTCTGCACAAAAAACAACACCATGGCAATTCTGCTGAAAACAGCGTCAGTCCGGGTTAGTTCCATTCAAATCATGCAAATTAGGGGCCAAAACAAGAGCAAAAGTGTTTGGAAAAGTAGATACGACGGAGATGTATCAAGTACCATAAAAAATGGCTAATGTGAAAGATTGGGTCTATTTATGCATAATAGGGGGAGGGAGAGTTCATTGAGAGAACAACACTTCCCCTAAATCCATGCCTACATCTAGAACAAGATAACATGATGAGTGCGGTGGGGTGTGCCTAGTCTCAAGCCACATTGCTCGAATCAATGATATTTAGCTCATGCCTTAACTCGCAAAATCTTGCTTCATCCAATGGTTCATGAATATATCTGCAAGTTGCTCTTGTGTACCTACATAAATAAGGTCAATATCTCCACGCTTGATGTGAATAGGCAACTACCAATTTTAACTTCTTTTTCACAAATTAGGTTTAGCAACAAATAGGTTGTCTAGATACGCAACTAGGTGAACAACCTATATCACTACAAAAAAAACACTTCCGTGATGATACGTCTTTGTCACAGTAGGTCAAGTTTTCTGTCATGCATGTACATCCGTGACAATTTTATGACAGAATCAAGATAGTCATACCTGTGCTGTCGTAGAAGTGTTCCATGACAATACTGAAATTATCATCATGGAAGTGTCCACTTCCATGACGATAAATGTCGCGTCATGGAAGTGTTTTTGTCAAGGGTGACCGACACGTGGCATCCACCATAACGGGTCGCCGTTAAGCTATCGGGTTCCGGTTTGGATCCGATAACCCGTTAGCAGCCCTGACCAATGACGATTTTCCACGTGTAAATTTCTCATTCGCCGGCGGAACCACATGTCAGCTCGGCGTTGGGACAGATGTCATCCATTCATTGGACGCGGGACACCTATGATACGTCGACACGTGGCATGGCCCAATAGTGGCCCATTTATGTTAAAAAGGCTGACCGTTTGACTTGGTCAAAAGTAAGCGGGCCGGCCCAAGGAAAGCCTGTTAATGGCCTGTTCGCATACAGCCCATTTACGGCCCGGGTACTCACGACCCGTTAAGGCCTTTCAAAATTCGGCCCACTAGTGCCATGTGGGCCGTGCCTTATGATTTCAGCCCGTTGTCACTTTCGGCCCATCTATGGCCCATGACTTCTTTCAGCCCATATTAGGCCTTTTGTTTCTCTGGGCCCATTGACAGCCCGTGGTGATTCTGACCCATCAGGAAAAGTAAACGGCTTTGAGCCCATTAAAGGCCCATGATTCAGTTGGGCCGTTTCCAGCCCGTGATTTCTTTCGGCCTTCTAAAGGCTCATAAAATCTTGGGCTCATTTCCAGCCCTCGATTACTTACGGTCCGTTACTGGCCTGTTATGCTAATGAGCCAGATTCAGCCCGTGGTTACAATCGGCCCGTTTGTGGTCTGTTAACCCATTGGGCCATTTTCAGCCCATCATGTATTCCGGCCCATTAACGACCCGTTATGACTGTCGATAGAATTAAGCCTGTGATGACTTTCGGCCTGTTAACGGCCCGTTATGCTACGGGCCCTTAAACGGACCATTCCCACTATGGCCCGTTTACGGCCCATAATGCGGTCCGCTTTTGGCCCACGGATCCTACGACCCATAGATGGCCCATGGGCACTACAACAGGTAGCAGGCCCATGGTTACCACGGGCCGTATGTGGCCCATGGTTATTGCGGCCACTAACAAACCGAGGAAAAAGATGACTACGAGGAAATAAATAAGCAAGCAACTAACGCTAGGCTATTACGACGATTGCACACATTACATCCACTGGGCATCAAAGTTCGCCACCCGTGCAAATATAGGGAACACCCTACACTATACAAAAATCGCTTGCTGTTTTCTTCAGCCGGTCGCTGCCCGTTAAGAACAAATTTTGTAACGCAACAAAACAAATTACAGCCATATAACAAAAGGAGGGTTGGCATAAAAGTAAATTTACCATCAGAAGTTCAGAAGCTCGGATGATTTGACCTGACTGGTACATTTTCATGCTGTAGTGTTTGATGGAGCACCATAAACTTCGCTGTCATTTCTCCTAGGCTCCTGAACAACATAGCAAATGTCTGATAGTCTAGTTTCAAAACCATGCATATCTTGACGACATCGAACAATGGTTGTTCTTGTTTCACAAAGGGTCTCTGTTAGGGATTGGACTTGTGTCTGGAGCGCAGATATATCATTCTGTCGAGCTTGCGGATCTTGTTCATGAGGCAGTTTGGACGAGGTTGCCTTAACAACCAACCAAGTATTACGCAGGAAGGTGCTTTTGGCACTGTTAGTGGAGAGATATTGACCCACTACAGCAAGAGGTGACATTGTGGTTATGGTTGCGTCATCACCTTCAGGAGGTTGTTGCGGTTCCACCATTTGTTCCATAGCTTGCTGAAAAGTTGATTTTGTACATTAGTAGTACCAAAACAGAAGTTATTAATGAGGCAGCAAAACCAAACAGAATAGCTTTGGTTTATATACAGAACTTATTTTGGTGAACCCGTGTAAAATATTAGTTGTATTTTACTGCAAAGTACATAATAAAACCAGGTTCCAAACATATGACCATATACCATGGCTAATGTATTGTCTATTTCTTCACATTATATTGATAGCTAAGATAAAGAGACAAAGTTTATAATACGGTGAGCATAGTATGTGTCGGGCCCGTGGAACCCGGGGTATCCCGGCCCGTCTGCCTTTGGCCTAGGGCGCAACGCCTGGCGGAGGCCCAACAGGCGACCACCGGCGGGCACCTCAGGCAAGACCCTTCATGAGGCTCCGGCCTCCTGAGGACCCCTCCTCAGGGAGCGAACAAGCAAGACTCAGCCGCTTCACCGAGAGCCTCGCGAGGCCCTCTCGCGAGGCGGCCTCCCGAGGTTGCCTCCCAAGGCACCCTCTCGAAGGCGCGCAAGACGAGTGCAGTTTGGCTCGGTCGCGCGGTCTCGTGCCCATCACGTGGTGACGCGCGTGGCGACGAACGGCGACAGAGGCCGTGCCAGCAGGCGCGGATTGAAAGGATTTCCCTTTTTGTGCTAAGGGAGCAAGGCCAGCAATCCACTTCCCAAAGCAACCCCCAAAGGTTGCTCGATCGGTGAAAGAAGACCAAGACGGCGGGCGCGCAGGGCGGAGGTCATCCCCGAGCCCACCGGCGCGTCATGGATGGTCGCTTTGCAGGAGAAGACCACCTTTTGTCAGGATAGACCGTGCCCCTGTCCCCCTTCAAATTTGCCGTTGTGTGGCAACCCTTCCCGCCAATGTTTTCGGGGAAGAGGACCAAGGCAGATATAAAAGGAGGGCAGGGTGCCGCTGTAGAGGGATCCGATCGGCTCCCACCATCTCCTACCTTGTACACGAGAACATCCTCCTGCCCTGAGCAATCCCAACCAAGCAGGAGTAGGGTTTTACACCGCAAGGTGGCCCAAACCTGGGTAAACCGCTGAGTCCATGGTCAGCTCCCGCTAAGCGTGCTCTCGCCGTAGCTCTGTCGTAGTTCAGCCGTGGTAGGGGACGAGGAGGTAGGAACGAGCTCACCCCAGTGTTCGAACCTTTGGGTCCCCGGAGCCCCAACTCCGACATTTGGCGCTCCAGGTAGGGGTGCGCTACTGTTCTTCCACTCCGTCCTCCACTGCACAAGCTTCATGGCCGACGCCCGCCGCGAGCGCGCTAAGCGCAGGGCTGGCCACGTGGCTCAGACAGAGCCGGTGGCCCGCGGCAACCGCCGCCGCCCTGTCGAGGCCGCTGCCGCCACCGACCCTGCCGCCCGGGAGAAGCAGGAGTCCTCCCTGCACCCCTTCATGCGGGCGGAGGGCCACACCGCCATGGCCTCCTCCTCCCTCGCCCACCGTGGGCTGCCGAACACGCAAGCCACACTGCTCATGGCGCGCGAGCTGCTCCGCCACCGTCCAGCTGACGCTAGCTACGACGCCTGGCTGGGTCGCATCACCGAGCTCGTCAACGCCGCCGGGGATGCTCCAGCGCCTTCCCACTCGCTCCGCTCTCCGCCGTCTCGCGCTGGGGACGTGGCGCATGGCGCTCCCCCACCACCTCCTCTGCGCGACGAGCTCGACGGGCCCCAGCGCAATGCGAGGGCGCGTGAGCCGTCGCATGGCGCTTCCTCGCCGGTTCGCGATGAGGCCAGATGCCAGATCATCCGCCGTGCGCCGCCTGATGCACGTGTGCTCCTCGAGCAGCAGCGCCGGTGCCAAGACCGGGTCGTCCAGGAGGTCGCGGCGGCTGGCCGCCAGAATCGCGCCGCCCTCACCGGCGGTGTTCCCTCGAGCAGCGTGGGCTGCCGCGCCTTCACTCGCGAGCTATGTCGGGTGGTGTGGCCCGCGAAGTTCAAGCCGGAACTGCCTCCACGCTACGACGGCACCCCCAACCCCGCAGAGTTCCTTCAGCTCTATGTGCTGAGCATCGAGACGGCGAACGGCGATGACAAGGTCATGGCGAACTGGTTCCCCATGGCCCTCAAGGACGGGCCGCGCTCCTGGCTCATGAACCTTCCTGAGGTGTCGATCTCGTCGTGGGCCGAGCTCTACAGCCAGTTCGTTGCCAACTTCAAGGGCACGCATGACCGCTCCCTCACCATCAATGACCTGCGGCATGTGCGGCAGCGCCCAGACGAGACCCTCCGCAAGTACATCCAATGCTTCAGCCAGATGCGCAACAAGATTTCGCGTGCCTCCGACGCGCCCGTCATCTCTGCGTTCTCCACCGGCGTCACAGACGTCAAGATGCGCGAGAAGCTCACCATCAACGACGAGCTGGACTCGGTGCTTGAGCTGTTCGACCTCGCCGCAAGTGCGCCAAGGCTGAGGAAGGTCGCCTCTTCGTCCACAACGACCCCGATGCAGCGCCCGACGCTGCCAAGGCCAAGAACAAGGACATCAAGCGCAGGGGCCCTGTCGTGCTTGTGGCGGAGCACGAGCAGAAGCGTGGCCGTGACCGCGACGAGCCCAGGAAAGATGGCCGCCCGCTCTGCACCTACCACAACATGCGCTCCCATAGCACTGAGGACTGCCAAGAGCTCAAGATGTTTCGCGACGAGCGCCAGGGCCGCCGAGGCGACCGCAACGACCGCGGTGCCGGCCACGGGGGTGGCCGCGACGGCAACCGCTGGGACGGCCGCAGCGGCAACGACAACTTCCGCCAGGGCTGGCGCAACCATCCTCGTGAGGCCGCCTGGCGTTTTTTTTTAAATTTTACTGACAGTAGGAGAGGCTCCTACTGACTTTTAATTAAAGGGACAGAAGACTGTCAGAGGATAATACCCAGTTACATTAGAGGAAGGAGGGGGGGGGGGTTAGGGGGGTTTAGTCTAGGCACTAAGCAGGGACTGGAGGGAAGGGAGGGTTTACAAGAGTAGCATTTAGAGTACAGCAGCAGAACAACTCAAACAGTAGCCACCAGGGCTTTAATAAAAGGGTGGAGAGATTCCTTTGTTCGATGCACCATCATAGACATGTCAATCTTGAATCTTTTCCTCCAAGAGTTCAGAGAGGGCACCACTCCCCTAAAATGCTTGTTGTTCCTTTCCTTCCAGATCCCCCAGGCAGCGGCGATGAAAGTTTCCATGAACAACGGCCTATTCCACGCAGTCTTCCCTCCATGCAAAAGGTCAAATCTACAATCGGAGTCTAGCCAATGCATGCCAATTCTGTTCCAGCATTGAATTGCAAATGGGCATCGGAAGAACATGTGAGCAACAGTTTCCTCCGGTGGCGAGGCGCACAGCAAACAAGTGTATACATCACCATCCAGCTTGTAATGTCTCCTCCGCAGCATATTGCGTGTGTTCAGACGGTCAGCCATCAGCAGCCACGCAAAAACCTTCCACTTATGTGTGCATTTAGATTTCCAGACCCAAGCGAAGGCTTCATCTACCTGCATGTCCCTGAAGCAAAATTTATAATATTCACTAGACTCAAAGCCTTTAGTGTTTTTGCTGTCCCAAACACACAACCATCTATCTGTCCGATCGCTACCAGGGTCCATCCCCACAGTAAGTTCTTGAAGTGTGGTGATCTCACCCCTAGCTTGGAGGGATACTGGCAGATAGAAGACCTCGCCAACGGCATTTGACGTTAACAGTTTCTGGACTGTAATATCCTCATCTCTGGCAAAGGAGAAGGCCCTCGGGTGAGATTCAACGAGGAGTTGTTCATTCCATAGATCTTTCCAGAAGAGGGTTGTGCTGCCATTTCCAATCTTAATCCGCATTACACCCCTGAAGATGTCTGAGAGCTGAAGCAAGTCTCTCCACCAGAACGAGCCACACGGATCAGTGGCATGAGGCACTTCATTGGTGTAGTATGAAGTCCAAACCAAGTTCACCCATGGGGTATCTAGACGGTTATAGAATTTGTAAAGCTGCTTGAGGAGCAATCCTTGGTTCTGGATCTTGAGGTTGACAATGCCCAGTCCTCCTTTCGATTTTGGTCTACATACAAGTTCCCAAGCAGCGAGTGAGTTATGTTTCGGACCATCCTCAGTTTGCTTATTCCAGAAACAGTGTCTGCGTAGCTTATCTAGATGTTCCACAATCTTTGGGGGGATATTAATGGAGCACATGGCATACACCACTAGGGACGACAGCACCGAGTTGACAAAAGTGAGTTTCGACCCATAATCAAGAAGGTTGGCAGCCACCGAGATTTTCCTCTCAACCGACGCCACCAGGGGCATGAGATCATTCACTGTAGGTTTTGTGGTGCCCAGCGGCAACCCCAGATATGTGAATGGCATTTGGCCCATGACGCAGCCAAAGATATCAGCAAAGGCCTCTGCATCACTATCTTGGAGGTTTATTGGGATCAAAGTGGACTTCTGAAAATTTAGGCGCAGCCCAATAGAAGCAGCATAGTCCTCCAAGAGTTTTTTCATGCACTCAGCCTGCCCCCTCTCCGCTGGCAGGAACACAATCGTGTCATCCGCATATTGGACGACCGGATAATCTTGTTCATTAGACGGAATCGGCTTTTGTAGTATCCCTGTGCGGAAAGCATTGTTTATGGCGGCTTGGAGCAGATCAGCTGCTAATACAAAGATTAGGGGTGACAGGGGATCACCCTGTCGCACACCCCGTTTGCATTTGAATTGCCGCCCCGGTGTTCCATTAAGCAAGACCGATGATTTTCCGGATGAAAAGATGCATGAAATCCACTTAAGCCACCGATCATCGAACCCCATTGCCCTCATAATCTCCATCATCGGTGCATGCTCAATGGTGTCAAATGCCTTGGTGAAATCTAGCTTGAGCAGCAAGACCTGCCTACCTGACGATTGGCACCGATGAATGTACTCGAAAGCCCATGCGATACAGTCCTGAATCGATCTGCTACGGAGGAATCCGTACTGATTTTTATGGATGATACGAAGTATAACCCGTTGCAAGCGATTCGCAAGCAACTTGGTTAGGATCTTCAGACAACAATTCAGCAAAGTTATTGGGCGGTAGTCATTCACAGTTTCTGGAGATTGGCACTTGGGGATTAAAGTAATGAATCCTGTGTTCAGACTTTCAAGATCGAGGTCTCCATCATAGAAGTCATGATGAGTTTATAGAAGTCCATGATGAGGCCGCCTGGCGTGACCAGCCTCGTGAGGCAAACCCTCAAGCCAACGCCGCTCTCCTGCCGCTGCCACCGCCACCCTGGAGGAACGACGTCAACCAACCTGACGAGGGCGCTGGGGGCTACCAGGAGCCTCGTGCGGTTGCCTGCATCCTTGGCGGGGATCAAGCTCCCGTGTCCAACCGCCACTTCAAGCAGCTCTCTCGCGAGGTGGACGCTGCCCTCCCGAGGCCTGAGGCAGCACGGCCCCTCAAGTGGTCGCAGTACGCCATCACTTTCGACTCCAAGGACCACCCCAAGTCCACGGTCGCCGCTGGCACGCTCCCCATGCTATGCACTCCCACCATCAGCAATGTCGCGGTCACCAAGACCCTCATCGATGGAGGCGCCGGCTTAAATGTGATCTCCATCGAGACCTTCAAGACGCTCCAAGTGCCCTACGGCCAGCTGATGCCGACCAGACCCTTCTTTGGAGTGATTGATGGCTCCACCATCCCTCTGGGCAAGTGCGCCTTCCCGTCAACTTCGGCACCCACAAGAACTACCACACCGAGCTCATCGACTTCGACGTGGCGCACATCTGCCTGCCATACAACGCCATCTTGGGCTACCCAGCTCTCACCAAGTTCATGGCGGCGACCCACCATGCCTACAACGTCCTCAAGATGCCTGGTTGCAGCGGCATCATCACCGTTGCCTGCGATGAGAAGGACGTGGTCTGCTCCCTCGAGCATGCCTACAAAGCCGCCGCTGCCGCACATCCGGCTGACGAGGACGCGGTCGAGCCTCCTGAGGCCGCACCCGCAAAGAAGAAGCAGCTGTTCTCTCGGGACCGCATCGAGACGAAGAAGGTGTCGGTTGATGGCAGCGGCTCAGGACCTGCCTTCACCATCGGCACCTGTCTCCCTCCTACATAGGAAAGCGCGCTCGTCGCCTTCCTTCGGGCAAACTCAGATGTCTTTGCCTGGAAAGGATCTGACTTGTCCGGTGTACCGAGGGAGGTGATCGAGCACCACTTAGCAGTGTGCCCCAATGCACGCCCCATCAAGCAAAAAGCACGGCGCCAGGCGCCCGAGAAGCAAGAGTTCATCGCCCAAGAAGTACACAAGCTACAAAAAGCTAGAGTAGTCCATGAGGTGTGCCATCCTGAATGGCTCGCCAACCCAGTCGTCGTCCCCAAGAAGGGCGGCAAGGAGCATATGTGCGTCGACTTCACGGGCCTCAACAAGGTATGCCCTCAAGACCCCTTTCTGCTACCGCGCGTCGGCCAGGGCGCGGACTCTACCACCGGCTATGCCCGCATGCCCTTCGGCCCGAGGAACGCCGGCGCCACCTTCCAGCGGTTGACGCGCTTCGAGCCCCTGGGCCTCAGGAGCCCCTCGGTTCCTGAGGAGCAAGCTTCCGCGGCCAATCTCGTGGAGCGACCCGCGCACTTCTCCAGCAAGGTACTACCAGGTGATTTTTGGGTTGTTTAATTGAGGGCGCCTCACGGGCCGCACCAACCTCAAGCTGATCTGTGCCGGACACGGCAGCCTCGCCCCTCCTCTTTTTAGTCGTGTAATGGATCCTACTGATTATGCTCTAATAAGTTTATGTTGCTTACATAATTGAGTATTTGGTATGATGCCGTCTCGAGAGTGCCGCGTGCTCGCGACCCCTCTCCTGACCGTTCCATGAGCGAGGGCTAGGCACGACGCCTGTGCTCGGGTCCGTCCTTGCAGCGCTGCTAAATCCAAGCGACCGAGCTCTGGCTCGCGGGCCTGCTCCCGTGCACGTCACCTCACCAAGGTCCTTGGTGCCTTGTCTCCTCACGAAACAGCCATGAGCAGGCTAGCAAGCGCACGTCGCTCCCCCAGTGTGCGATTTGTCGACATGCAATTGTTCCTGGAGGCAAGCCGCTCCGGAGCCAAGCGGGCAGCACCTCGCGAGCCGGCCTGCTGTGGTCGCCTCGGCAGGGGACCTTGCGAGACAAAGACTTCGAGGGCCAAGCCTCGAGAGGCACGCCTCGTGAGCCACGCGCTCCTCGTGAGCTGCAGTTTGCCCAACGCTACCCTCCGCAAAAAGCTAAGTCTAACCACATCGCGAGACGCCCTCACTATCTACTGTCGGGCCTGTGGAACCCGGGGTATCCCGGCACGTCTGCCTTTGGCCCAGGGCGCAACGCCTGGCGGAGGCCCAACAAGCGGCCACCGGCGGGCACCTCAGGCAACACCCCTCATGAGGCCCCGGCCTCCTGAGGACCCCTCCTCAGGGAGCGAACAAGCAAGACTCAGTCGCTTCACCGAGAGCCTCGCGAGGCCCTCTCGCGAGGCGGCCTCCCGAGGTTGCCTCCCGAGGCACCATCCCGAAGGCGCGCAAGATGAGTGCAGTTCGGCTCGGTCGTGCGGTCTCGTGCCCATCACATGGGTGACGCGCACGGCGACGAACGGCGACAGAGGCCGTGCCAGCAGGCGCGGATGGAAAGGATTTCCCCTTTTGTGCTAAGGGAGCAAGGCTAGCAATCCACTTCCCAAAGCAACCCCGAAAGGTTGCTTGATCGGTGAAAGAAGACTAAGACGGCGGGCGCGCAAGGCGGAGGTCATCCCCGAGCCCACCGGCGCGTCATGGACGGTCGCTTTGCAGGAGAAGACCACCTTTTGTCAGGATAGACTGCGCCCCTGCCACCTTCAAACTTGCCGTTGTGTGGCAACCCTCCCCGCCAATGTTTTCGGGGAAGAGGACCAAGGCAGATATAAAAGGAGGGCAGGGTGCCGCTTTAGAGGGATCCGATCGGCTCCCACCATCTCCTAACTTGTACACGAGAACATCCTCCTGCCCTGAGCAATCCCAACCAAGCAGGAGTACGGTTTTACATCGCAAGGTGGCCCGAACCTGGGTAAGCTGCTGAGTCCACGGTTAGCTCCCGCTAAGTGCGCTCTCGCCGTAGCTCTGCCGTAGTTCAGCCCTGGTAGGGGACGAGGAGGTAGGAACGAGCTCACCCCAGTGTTCGAATCTTTGGGTCCTCGGAGCCCCAACTCCGATAGTATGACATCATTCATATCACAAAACTACCGAGATCAGACTAATAGGCAATTGTAACATTGTGTGCAACACGAAACTAGATTACAGATCAAGAGCAAAGGAACATCGTTCCTCTCTTTTAAACCTTGTAAAGTGCAATGATACGTTCAGACAACTGTGTATAAAATTGAAAAGACTAATAGACATTGGCTGCAAACCATGCAGTTCAATGCACCACAAGTCAGAGTAACCAGTAGTTCAAAGGGCCTGAGGATTAAGGACTTACTACAACGGCTTTGACTGGTGTAGTCATGCCCTTCGTCTTGCTGGTGTGACAGTCCTTGAAGATTTCCATCACATTTGGTTCAGGTTCTTTTTGGTCCTTGCGGGCTTTCCTCTGCATTTGGAACAAGTCAATATAGATCTGATAATATGGCATAGCCAAAAGAGTGAAACAGCAGCTAGTTACCAGAGCCTCGCAGTGTGCAATATAGCTACGAGATCCTGTCGTCTGTTGGAATTTCACTTTCGTACGGTTGGCCTTGTTCTTTGAACAGTTCACCTAGAAGAAGATAGATTTGTGAGGGACATGCGTAAATAGGAGTTCAACATGTGATCTGATCACATCTATATAACATACTTGATACTTTGGATTAGACCAGTGTTTAACAAGGGTTGTCCAGTCTTCATCCGTTATATTTTCCACTGGAGATGTTTGGGCAAGTTCATTGTTAGCCTTGCCTTCAAAGTGAGTTTTCCTCAAATTATACCGATACTGTCGCAGAGCAGACTTGAAAACATGAGTGCATGCTTGTCTGGTTGCGTCATCTTGCCGATCCAACTTGAACCTCATCTGTTCAAATTATAGGAGTCTCATTACTAGCAACCTAGAAAGTATGGGACAGAGCAAGACGATATTACTAAGTTCCATAAATAACCATACTTACAGATAAATGGCCGAGGAAGGTGTTAAACTGGATTTCGTGTTTGTCATTCCTGTACTAAATCCATGTTGGGAGGATACGTGCATGACACCTAACAGCAACGGCTGCCTCTGATACTAACTTGGCTGACCCTGTAGCATCACGTGGCCTTTTTAAACCTGACTCAAAATGGATCTCCATTCTTTCTCCTTTAGATTTAGTTAACCTGTCGAGCATTATCCCTGATGTCTATTTCCTCTTGCGCCTAGGTGCTAGTTCAACAATGAACATGGGAAGTGTTAGTGTACATCAAACTATGAGACTACATATAAAGAGTTCGTCAAAGACTACATATAAAGAAGCATGCAACTGTAACTTGACTCGATCAACTACTGTCTTGGTGTTGAAGCTCACAAGGTTCATCTGATCTTGCCAAGTCCTCTTGTGCCAAGAGTGCTTCGAAAGTAGTGTCAGGTGGCAAAGGAGCTTGGGAACTTGCCGCTAGCAGAGTGGATGCACGAGTAAGTCGTGCACATGTTGGTACTGTGGAAGAAGGTGCTGCAACCACTAGGGCTGTCGTTGCTTGTTTGGTTCATTTGTCTTTGGTACGTTTTGCAGGTGGTGTAGCAGGGGATACTGTGTTTGTACATTTATCCGGTGGACTTCAACCTTCTCTTGCACTATCAGTACCAGCAGAATCTACAGAGCTGTTCCGCTTCCGTTTCCGTGCCTCCCGAGTAGTAACACCATCCCCTACCATTCTGTGTACCTTCCTCTCTTTTTTCCATGTCAAGTCAAACCCACGAGAAAAAGGAATAAAAATTTAGTTCTTCAGAACTAATTGATGTGTAATTCAGACGAACTGAACTTTGATGTTAGACAACCGCATGATAGGGGGATGTAATATGTACAAAAAACAGGACGGCATGAGATAATCAGACCTATGATGCTTAAACTAAGCAGAAGGCTTTTCAATAAATTAGAAGCAATGCAATGGAAGCTAGACACCATATGAAAGATGCTACAAATATCACTCTGCCAAGTTAATAGTGTCTCGTCATAAGTGGCCTTTAAACAAATGTCAAGCAGTACAAGCAATAAATCATATGCAAGATCCAAACAATATCACACTACCAAGTTAAAGGTGTTTCGTCATTTGTGATTGATGCAGGATAGACACGAACAATACTTCGATGTTAGAACATGTAATAGACAGATGTAGTATATGCAAAAAAAGGAAGACATGGCAAGTTAACATGTATAATGTGTAAACTAAGCAGATGCAATTTAATCAAATTAGAAGCAATACAAGCTAGACACCATATGCAACATGCAAGCAATATCACACTGCCAAGCTAGAGAAAGCACCTGGGATGCTGGAGTAGGGTTGTTGGGCACATCATATTTACTTGGAACTTCTACTGCACTAGCAGTAGTAGCAGAATCTCTAGAGCGCCTCCTTACCGGTGGCGCCAGATGACTGCCATCAGCCCCTACCTTACTTTTTTCCTTCCCCTCTCTTATTATTTTTGCCTTGTCAAGTCAAACCCACAAGAAAAATGAATAAAATTCGCTTTTCAGAACTCATTGATGCATGATGCTGACGAACACTACTTTCATGTAAGGCGACCGCATGATAGGAGGATTGAATATGTAAGAAAAAAGGACAACATTGCATATTCACACCTATGATGTGTAAACTAAGCAGCAGGCATTTCAACAAATTACAAGCAATGAAAGCTAGACACCGTATGAAAGATGCAACGAATGTCACTCTACCGAGTTAAAACTATCTCGTCATAAGTGCCATTTCAACAAATTAGAAGCAGTACAAGCTAGAAAATAATGCAAGATGCAACCTATATCACACTCCCAAGTTAAATGTGGCTTATGATAAGTGATTGTTGCAGGTTACACAACAGTAGTACTTTGATGTAAGAACATGGCGTGATAGACAGATATTGTATGTTCTAGAAACAGGAACACATGTCGTATTCACAAGTATAATGTGTAAACTAAGCAGATGCAATTCAACAAAATTAGAAGCAATACAAGCTAGACATCATACTTAATATGCAACCACATATAACAGTGCCAAGTTAGAGCGAGCACCTGTGATGGTTGGGTAGGGGAGATGTGCTCATCATCAACACAACTACGTTGACTGTCTAGGCATGTGTTGTCTTGCAAATCTTGTTTGGAGGATAGCGGAGTAGAATCTGTAGAGACCCTCCATTTCAGTTGGTCGGAAGGAGCACCATCATCCACTTCCTTGCTAATTTCCTTCCGCTTTATTAATTTTGCATTGTCAAGTCAAACAACAAGAAAAAGGAATAAAAATCACTCTTCAGAACTCATTCATGCATGATACTAACGAACACTACTTGGATGTAAGGCAAACACATGATACAAGGATGGAATATGTACAAAAAACAGGATGGCATGGCATATTCACACCTATTTGTGTAAACTAAACAGAAGCCATTTCAACAAATTAGAAGCAATGCAAGGTAGACACCACATGAAAGATGCAACCAATATGACTCTGCCAAGTTAAAAGCGTCTCATAATAAATGGTGTTTCAACAAATTAGACGCGGTACATGCTATAAATCATATGCAAGATGCAACAAATATCAAGCGGCATATACTAAAGGTGTCTCGTCATAAGTTATTGATGCGGGATACACAAGAACAATAGTTTTATGTAAGGACATGGTTAATAGACAGATGTAGTATGTACCAAAAACAGGAAGGCATGTCACATTAACAGGTATAATGTGTAAACTAAGCAGAATAGCAGATGCAATTTAACCAAATTAGAAGAATTACAAGCTAGACACCATATGCAACATGCAACCACATATCACACTGCCAAGTTAGAGCAAGCACCTGTGATGGTGGTGTAGGGGAAATGCGGTCACCAACTACAGAGCTACGTTGACTATCTTCATCTGGCCTTGCTGTTTGTTGAGAATCATGTGGGGAGGATGACACTGCACTCTTTAAAAGAGTAGTGTGTCTCACACTAACCCACCTGTCTGACTATCTCATCATAAGTGATTGATGAGGGATACACAAGAACATTAGTTTGATGTAAGAACATGGTTAATAGACATATGCAGTATGTACCAAAAATAGGAAGGCATGTCATATTCACAATATATGGCTAAGCAGATGCAATTTAACCAATTTAGAAGAAATATACAAGGTAGACACCATATGCAACATGCAACCACATATGACACCATGAAGTTAAAGCAAGCACCAGCGATGCTGGTGTATGGCGAATGGGGTCATCAACTACAGAGCTACGTTGAGAGTCTTCATCGAATGACACTACACTCTTCTTTAGAGCGTCAAACCGCGCCTTTCCAATCCTCGATGCAGACTGGAGCGACAACTGTGTTTTATTTTTAGAATACTATGGTTGAGATTCTGAAATACCCATGCGTAATAAAACAATAATGAGAGAGTATGGGTGTAGTTTGTGCACAAGTAGTGCAGTGTAAAAGTATCAGATAGCTGGTGGGTCAAAAACAAATGATGGCAGACATATGATAGCTCTACAACATGCATGGCACACGAAATTAGATTCTAGGCTTTTGAAATATGAGCACAGGGATGGCTGGGAAGTGCAGGTAATCCTCCAGCAAACCACCACATGTGGTCCTATGAAAATAACAATCGACTGAAAACAAATAAGTCAGTCGATTTTTTCTGCACCGTCCGATCTACAAGGAACGGGCAGATGGCCTTCATCTACCTCCCGCCAGTCATTGTTGATGATCTTCCTCGAACCGCCAGTGACCACCGGCCCAGACCCCTGCCTCCGCTGCCCCGCCCTCCCCTCGACCTCACCCCACCGCCGTGCTTGGCAGTGCCCCCCGGCCATCCCTTTAGGCCCGGCGGACCTCCAGATCGTGCGCTAGCAGCTCCTGCACCACACACACCTCTAAGATAGACACTGAGGCGCTGATTCCCCGGCGAACAGGCAGACTAGGTGCTCCGCGCGCCTCCGCGGGTGTTGCTTCCTTTGATTGGGAATCAACTGACACTGAATTGAAATCCAGGCAGGCGACGGACCTCTAGCTAAAGTGAAATAGTAAATGGGGGGAAACCTTGTGCATCGCGAGTTACTTGGAACATCTAGTATCAGGAAGAATGTGTAGTAAGAAGTGGTCAACTAGTTTCCTTCGTGGGATGAATACCGTGCGAGCAGACATGTAAGATTTGCAAGAATAAGGGAAGAGGAGTACCAATATCGGCTTGCCATGCTATGTCCTCCTTATGATTTGTCGATGATCTTCTTGTGGTTCGCTGGAAATCAGATGTTATGGAGGACGGTGGAGACTTGGACGCACCCATGGCCAAGTTGTTGAGTATGGTGCGGTGGCCCTCTGTCGGCGGCGGAGAAGCAGATCCGAGGCGGCGAACGACGGCATAGCGGGAACAGCTCCGGTGCGGTGGACGGTTGCGACGTTGGAGCAGCAGCAGTGAGACGCAAGACGGAGGGGTTGAAGTGGCTCGGGTACGACGCACGTCCGCGTCATGGAGGCAGCTCTGCCTCGGCTTCAACTACTAAGTCCTGGAGGGCGCTGCGGTTGAGGTTGCGGTGGACGACGATGTCAGGGTATCGGCTCCGACGTGATGGAGGAGTGCGGCCGTGGATCGGTGCGATGGGGTGGCGGATGGAGGGGGTTGGGGTTTCGCGGCTGGTGGAGAGGAAGTTTTGGCGCCCATGGAGTATGAATGGGGAATCAGACGGGGGAGGGGGGAAGTTAAGGGGGAACCATGTTTCCAGGACGCGCTTGTTTGAAATTTGGGGAAAGTTACAAACTTTGCCCCATCTAAAATTTTGGACATGCAGCGGGTCAGGGGTAGGACGGTAATCTCACATGTACAAAATAGTGGGCGGGAGTGATTTCGGCCGAGCGCATCGGCGTTTAGGCGCCCGCAGTATATGAATGTTTTTCGGAGGCGGTTGTGTGGCGTCTCGGTGAAGTTACAAACCTACCCCGGTTTAGACTTCTGGACGTCGGGCCGATAGGCTTCACGGGTCAGAGTTACGACGGTAATTCCTTCTACCAAACATTGGTCCAACGCGGTTTCGGGCGAGGAGAGGCTCTTTTAGCGCTTCGTTCAAAATTTTGAACCAGAAGCATTCACGTTTACAGTACTCTTGAACTATTAGGATTGACCTTAATAGACCTCGTTAAATTTGACCTTGTATGATTGAAAACCTCATTAAATTATGCGCTTCTTTTCAAATTTTGACTCTTGAAAATCCTATAACTACTATTATTTTGGAATGGAGGTGGTAAATTTGAATGTATTTTGTACACGACTATATGTTATTATGTACAAAAGCAAAGAAAAGATTGATGCACCCTTAATTTAGGTATGATTTACAAATGGCATGATCTCGAATTCAAATAATTGAATGCACTTCATATTGAATTTGAATATTTGAAACCACCTTAAGTTGATTTCAAACATATGCTAGTTTCTAGCTAGCTATTTAGAATGTTCACTATGTATCTTTTGTATGTATAATGTGCTTTACACACACAACATAAACTATAATCACGTTTATATTTGAATTGCTAAAGCCATGCATTGCCTGGATTTCAAAATACTGATTCTATGGATCAATTATGTTGAATAATACCATACACACGCTCAAATTCGATAGAATATGGATGTTTGATACACCAATGATCGTTCCATACGCGAATCGCAAATATCATGATCCCATCCAAATATGATACAATTTTATATTTTAAATTGATGTGTACATCAGTCTTTTACGCGTACCCTCCTCACACACGTGTTATCTTTCTCTCTCACACATACGCGCACACGCTGTATATCCATCGGCCTTCTCTCTCGCACATCCTCACACTCTCTCCTGAGGTGTCTCTCGCACACACGCTGTCTATATATATCACCCTCCCTCCCTCTATCTCACTACTATCTATGACTCCTTTCACTAGTCTCTGTCACAAGAACTCTTTCACACGCATAGGCACACACGATCTACATCGACCCTTTTCTCTATACATATACCTGCCTACGTGTCTCCCAGACGCTTAGGCCTATCTCGCATGCATTGTCGATCTCCACCTCTCTTAATTACTAGTTGACGAATATAATTCCAGCAGAGCATTCAGTAGGATATCCCTTACAGCTAGCTTGGATGCATGGTAATAAGAGACAAGGATTTACCTTAGTTCGGGCCCTTGTGATCCAGGAAATACCCTACCCCCGGTCATGTATATTTGTGACTAGGGTGTGTACAGAGTACACTACGTGAATACCAAGGGATTCTGTGTATGCATGCTATCAACCGACTAGGCCCCGGGGTTGTATAAACATACCTGGGGCCTAGGGTTACAATTCCTAGCCGGCTTTGTCGGTAGACACAAAGTCCTTCGCGGCTCTGGTTTCTTTGTCTTGTGCGACTAGTCCTCCAGGGGTCTCCGTATAATGTGTCACGGGCGGACCAATGTGGCGCAGGACGGAACCGACCCGGGGCCTCACCTCGGCCCACCAGACCTAGCTCACACACCCCTACCCCCAGGTCTCGGTATCTTGTCACACCCACACATGCATACCAGACACACACACCCCACACACTATTTCTGCTCATGTCTCTCTCCCCTTCTCCCTTGCATACGCACACTCAAGACCATCTCTCGTCGAGACATATCTTATTTGTCTCTATCTCTCTAGACCTCTCTCATTTCTCGTGCTATCTATCTCTCATCACACACACACCCCCTCTATCCACGCCTCTCTCGAATACATACACATACCCTCTCTAGGCCCTGCCAAATACGTAAACTACACATTCACACACGTTGCATCTTATCATGTGCTCCATTGATCTAAAAAGCTCTCTGTCCACGTTTACTTCGCATACAAGATTCCTTTTGAATTAGAACTACGCAAAGTGTGGCCAAAATTTATTTTATAAAATGTACATCTATACAATATTGCAAAGTTATATGGAGTACGAAAGTTAATTGCATGGTGCATCCAATGAAATTTATTTCGCATTGTGAATGTTTATTATTTTATACTATGAAGTTAGTCATAATAAAGAGAAACGAAGAGCATCTCTCTCTCTCCCCATCGCCCCCTGATACGTCTCCAACGTATCTATAATTTTTGATTGTTCCATGCTATTATAGTATCAATCTTGGATGTTTTTATATACATTTACAACAATTATATATCAATTTTTGGGACTAGCCTACTAACTTAGTGCCCAGTGCCAGTTGCTGTTTTTTGCCTGTTTTTGGTTTTCCAGAATATCAGTACCAAACGAAGTCCAAATGCCACGAAACTTTTTGGAGATTTTTTTTCTGGACATAAGAGACACTAGAAGCTTCGGGAGGGGATGAGAAGATGAAGCAGTGGCCCATGAGGCACCACGGCACGCCCTGGGGGGGCGCATCCTGGTACCTCGTGGGGCCCACAAGGCTCCGTTTGACCTAAATCCACCTCTATAAATTCTCTAAAATCGGGAAACCAATAGAGGAGTCCACGAAATACTTTTTCCGCCGCCGCAAGTTCCTGTTCTCGAGAGATCCCATCTGGAGGCCTTTTCCGGCACTCCGCCGGAGGGGGAATCAATCACGGAGGGGCTCTACATCATCCTTGCTGCCCTTCCGATGATGCGTGAGCAGTTTACCATAGACCTTCGGGTCCATAGTTAGTAGCTAGATGGCTTCTTCTCTCTTTTTGATCTTCAATACAATGTTCTTGGAGTTCTATCCGATGTAATCACTTTTTGCGGTGTGTTTGTTGGGATCCGATGAATTGCGAGTTTATGATCAGATTATCCATGAATATTATTTGAGTTTTCTCTGAACTCTTTTATGCATGATTATTATAGCTTCGTATTTCTCTCCGATCTATTGATTTGGTTTGGCCAACTAGATTGATTTATCTTGCAATGGGAGAGGTGCTTTGTAATGGGTTCGATCTTGCGGTGCTCAATCCCAGTGACAGAAAGGGACATGACACGTATGTATCGTTGCTATTAAGGGTAAAAAGATGGGGTTTATTCATGCGTGAGTTTACTTTGTCTACATCATGCCATCTTGCTTAAGGCGTTACTCCGTTCTTTATGGACTTAATACACTAGATGCATGCTGGATAGCGGTCGATGTGTGGAGTAATAGTAGTAGATGCAGGCAGGAGTCGGTCTACGTGTCTCGGATGTGATGCCTATATACATGATCATTGCCTTGGATATCGTCATGATTATTTGCTTTTCTATCAATTGCCCAACAGTAATTTGTTCACCCACCGTATGCTATTTTCAAGAGAGAAGCCTCTAGTGAAAACTATGCCCCCCGGGTCTATCTTAATCATATATTGAAAATCTTAAAAATACCTTGCTGCACTTTTACTTTATTTATTTTATTTTGTATTTTTGTTCGATCTATTTATCTATCACCATACAATTTAATCTTGCAATTAACCACCAAGGGATTGACAACCCCTTGTTTGCGTTGGGTGCAAGGATTTGTTGTTTTGTGTGCAGGTACTGCTAACGAGTTGTTGCGTGATTCTCCTACTGGATTGATAACCTTGGTTTCATAACTGAGGGAAATACTTATCTCTACTGTACTGCATCATCCCCTCCTCTTCGGGGAAATCCCAACGCAGCTCACAAGTAGCAGGAAGAATTTCTGGCGTCGTTGCCGGGGAGACATCATCAACATCTATCAAGTACCTACGCATAAAACTTACATCTCCTTGCATTTACTTTATTTGCCTTTGCCTCTCGTTTTCATCTCCCCCACTTCAATTTTTTTTTACAAAAATACAAAAATATTTTTCGTTTGCCTTTTTCTTGTTTTCTTAATTGCTTGCTTGTTTTATCGTTATGGCTAGTTCTAATCCCGTTATGCCTTTCCCTCTGTACTTAGGAGACGATCCAGGAATTTTAAACTTTAAATATTTGAGTGATGAATCTTTAAAATAAGCATGGGATAGATTATTAAAAATACAAGTAAGTGCTAGGCCTCAGTTTCACATTAAATTGTTCCTTAAAAGTTTTTATGTTGGTCTACCCCTTGCTCATAGACGTGTCTTGGATTCTATATTTGAAAACGATTTTCTTGGGAGTAATGCCTTTGAAACCTACGAAAATATGAAAAGTATATTTGGATAACCAAAAGTTGAAACTATCGAACCTATTACTCTAGAATGCTTTCGTCAAACTGAGCAAATAAAGGAAATAAAGGCTAGTATGGATTCTAACTTTCGCGGAATATTCAATCTTGCTTCTAAAATAAATAGCAATGTGGTGTCACAAATTAGGAGGGTTGATGCTTTAGATCAAAAGATCTCTCTGTGTGTTTTGAAAGAAATAAAAACCCTTTGCACTAAGCTTGATCATCTAGTGCACATTATTGATAATGGCAAAGAGAGTGAAATAGGAGTTGCGAGGGTTATCTTGAAGGATGACAATACTTGAAACTATGCATTATGCCTAGCTGGGGGCATAAAACAATAGCCTTGTTGGGAGGCAACCCAATGAATAAAATAAATTTTTACCTTTTGTTTCTATTCTTGTGTGTTTGCACAATTATGCTACTATTATGATTGTGTTTTTATGTTTTAATTAGTGTTTGTGCCAAGTAATGCCTTTGGGATGATTTGGGAGATAGTATAATTGATGCTGTTTGGAAAACAGAAAGTTTTGCGTCCAGTGCTGGAATTTTAGTTCTGTACTGGAGCGTCAGAAAAATCTGAAATTTTTACACAGTATTCGTATATGAGATACCCACGTTGTCCTGTTTTTTCAGAATTTTTGGAGTTACAGAAGTATAGCTTTTAAATAGATTTTTACAGACTGTTCTATTTTAGACAGATTCTGTTTTTGTTGCATAGTTTGCTTATTTTGATGAATCTATGGATCGTATCAGGGGGTATGAGTCATGGAGAAGTTGGAGTACAGTAGCATTATGCCAATATTAAATATGAATCAATTTACTACAGTACTTAGAGTTAAGGATTTATTTGTTATACTAACGGATCTCACGAAGGTTTTGTTGAGTTTTGTGTGATTGAGGTTTTCAAGTTTTGGGTGAGATCACGATAGATGAAGGAATAAGGAGTGGAAAGAGCCTAAGCTTGGGGATGCCCAAGGCACCCCAAGGTAATATTCAAGGAAGACTCAAGCGTCTAAGCTTGGGGATTCCCCGGAAGGCATCCCCTCTTTCTTCTACCAACTATCGGTAATTTTACTTGGAGCTATATTTTTATTCATCACATGATATGTGTTTTACTTGGAGAGTCGTGTATTATATGAGTCTTTGCTTTGTTTGCTTTTTAGTTTGTCACAATCATCTTTGCTGGACACACCAATTTGAGAGAGCCACACGTTTATCATGATTTGTTAGAATACTCTATGTGCTTCACTTAAATTTTTTGAGCTAGGCAGTTGCTCTAGTGCTTCACTTAAATCTTTTTGAGCACGGTGGTGACTAAATTTGGAAGAAATATTTAAACTCCCATGCTTCACTTATATTATTTTCAGAGTTGATAAGATTGAAATTTTGAAGAAATATTTGCACTCTCATGCTTCACTTATATCTTTTTGAGAGTTGATAATAGTAATGGTAATTTGCACAAGATATGAATTTGGTCCCAAAGTGATGAATATTCAAGAGGGATATAATAAAAACTTTCATGAAAGATCATTGGATATGATAAGCTTCATTCCTTGCAATAGTTTTGCGATATGGAGATGATAATATGTGAGTCATGTTAGTGAGTAATTATGATTTAGTAAGAATATTGGTGTTAAGGTTTGTGATTCCCTATGCATGCACATTAAGTCAATAGTTATGCAACAAAATTATATCCTACTTATGATGCATTATTCGGTGTTAGTTATGTTCAATGCATGTTTATGACCGTTTTCGCTTTTTGGTTGGTTGCTTCTCAATATTTTTGCTAGCCTTCATTTGTACTAAGCGGGATTGCTGCTTGTGCATCCAAACTCCTTAAACCCAAGTTGTGCCAAATGAGTCCACCATACCTACCTATATGCGGTATTTCCATGCCGTTCCAAGTAAATTTGCATGTGCCAACTCTAAAATTTTCAAAATAATTTTCCGTTTTGTGTGCCCGTACCGCTCATGAAGCGGCACAGGGTGGCCAATATTTTCCATGCTAGGTGTGTTATTCTCACGATGAGTGTTTATTCACTTGTCATTGCACGAGAGAGTGGCTGGTAATAGGGATGCCCAGTCCCGAAATGATTTTTTTAATATGATGATAATAATAAATTCCTTGGAAAGTATTGGTATGGAGGGCACCCGTGGATACGGCTAGCCTTGAATTGTGAAAGAATGGTGGAAAGGAAATAAACTTTATTTTCTGTTTGGGAACTGCCTATAATGTGTCTAGCATGGAAGATATTGGGAATTCTCGGTCGTTTTCGTTGACAGGAAAAGCATGCCTCTCAAAATAATTTTATCTCTCTAATTTAAGCTTTGAGCTCTGGCACATTTGCAAATCTCTGCTTCCCTCTGCGAAGGGCCTATCTATTTACTTTTATGCAATTTTTATTTTTATTTTGAGTCTCCATCTTCTCTTACAAAGCACCAACTAGAGAGCACTATTATCATACTTGTGCATTGTGTGTAGTTAATATTGAGTGTGTTTCATGAATGGATCAATGATTGAGCATAATGGGCTAGGGATAACTTTCTTTAGCGTTGATATTTTGAAAGACATGGTTGCTTGTTAGTATGCTTGAGTATTTATATCTTCATGTCAAACTATAGACTATTGCTTCGAATCATTCAAGTCCAAATGTCCATGCTACAAAGAAAAGAATATATGATGAATATGATAGGTAGCATTCCACATCAAAAATTCTGTTTTTATCATTTACCTACTCGAGGACGAGCAGGAATTAAGCTTGGGGATGCTGATACGTGTCCAACGTATCTATAATTTTTTATTGTTCCATGCTATTATAGTATCAATCTTGGATGTTTTTATATACATTTACAGAAATTATATATCATTTTTTTGGGACTAACCTATTAACTTAGTGCCCAGTGCCAGTTGCTGTTTTTTGCCTGTTTTTGGTTTTCTAGAATATCAGTACCAAACGAAGTCCAAATGCCATGAAACTTTTTGGAGATTTTTTTCTGGACATAAGAGACACTAGAAGCTCCGGGAGGGGACGAGAAGATGAAGAAGCGGCCCACGAGGCACCACGACGCGCCCCGGGAGGGGGGGGGGCGCCCTGGTACCTCGTGGGGCCCACAAGGCTCCGTTTGACCTAAATCCACCTCTATAAATTCTCTAAAATCGGGAAACCTACAGAGGAGTCCACGAAATACTTTTTCCGCCGCCGCAAGTTCCTGTTCTCGAGAGATCCCATCTGGAGGCCTTTTCTGGCACTCCGCCGGAGGGGGAATCGATCACGGAGGGGCTCTACATCATCCTTGCTGCCCTTTCGATGATGCGTGAGTAGTTTACCACAGACCTTCGGGTCCATAGTTAGTATCTAGATGGCTTCTTCTCTCTTTTTGATTTTCAATACAATGTTCTCCTCGATGTTCTTGGAGTTCTATCCGATGTAATCACCTTCTGCGGTGTGTTTGTTGGGATCCGATGAATTGTGAGTTTATGATCAGATTATCCATGAATATTATTTGACTTTCTCTGAACTCTTTTATGCATGATTATTATAGCTTCGTATTTCTCTCCGATCTATTGATTTGGTTTGGCCAACTAGATTGATTTATCTTGCAATGGGAGAGGTACTTTGTAATGGGTTCGATCTTGCGGTGCTCAATCCCAGTGACAGAAAGGGACATGACACGTATGTATCGTTGCTATTAAGGGTAAAAAGATGGGGTTTATTCATGGGTGAGTTTACTTTGTCTACATCATGTCATCTTGCTTAAGGCGTTACTCCATTCTTTATGGACTTAATACACTAGATGCATGCTGGATAGCGGTCGATGTGTGGAGTAATAGTAGTAGATGTAGGCAGGAGTCGGTCTACTTGTCTCGGATGTGATGCCTATATACCTGATCATTGCCTTGGATATCGTCATGATTATTTGCTTTTCTATCAATTGCCCAACAGTAATTTGTTCACCCACCGTATGCTATTTTCAAGAGAGAAGCCTCTAGTGAAAACTATGGCCCCCGGGTCTATCTTAATCATATATTGAAAATCCTAAAAATACCTTGCTGCACTTTTACTTTATTTATTTTATTTTGAATTTTTGTTGGATCTATTTATCTATCACCATACAATTTAATCTTGCAATTAACCGCCAAGGGATTGACAACCCCTGTTTGCGTTGGGTGCAAAGATTTGTTGTTTTGTGTGCAGGTACTGCTAACGAGTTGTTGCGTGATTCTCCTACTGGATTGATAACCTTGGTTTCATAACTGAGGGAAATACTTATCTCTACTGTACTGCATCATCCCCTCCTCTTCGGGGAAATCCCAACGCAGCTCACAAGTAGCAGGACCCCCCTTTCTACGCCTGTTTCACGTACGCACACAAACTATCTCTAGGCCCTCTAAAAGTACGCCCCGTCACATTCATGCATGTTCCATCTCTCTCTCGCGAGATATACACTGACGATCACTGTATTTGAAGCGAAAGCACGATACGATCACTGGACTTCACAATACATTCACTACGGCCACCATATACGTTTTGTGGTTGTTATACAGTCACAGACTCACCGTAGAGCTCTGTATTTGTTGAAGACACGATTAGTTGACCAGTTAAACTGTCCACGTGGCGCATCTAGTGTTGCATCATCAGCGCTCATTATCTCACTACCATAGGGCCCACCTGTAAGCGGGTATAAGAATGTAAACAAACGAAAATAAAATATTGCACGGTGGGTGTTCCTGATCTCGGTGACTGATATGTCTCAAATTTCAATTGGACAGGGCTACTAACGTAAAGGAGCAAACTGGAAATTCCACCTGCATATTTTAGGTAATTAGATCATGTTTTTTAAACCCTTCGTGTGCATATGGTATGCATGAACTTGTCCCTGCAGCTCATGATAAGTGTAGGACCTTAAATTCGCCAGAATGAGTTCTTCTTTTGATTATCTATAAAGTCTTGTTTTGATTATCTTTCACTTTACTGTAAGAAAATAAATCTGGGAAGCTAAAGCTTAAGAAGTTGCAGTTTCCATCGTGAAAACAGGCTGCACTATTCCTTAATTTTATGGCTAATGGAGGTGTATGGTGCAGTCTAAGCTGGACTACAACTTGTATGCTCATTTATATCCCTCATGTTGCTACTATGCCAGAAGGCATTCTATCTTAAATTTTTGTTGCCTAAAGAAACAAATGAACCTCATGTTTTTCCTGATATTCTATTAGTCATGGTGTTGGCTATTGTTATTTGGAGTATAGATTGAATGCTTTAGATTTTGTGCCCTATGAAAGAACACAATTATGTTATGAAATCAAACTTTCCTATTTCTAAAAAGGTTAAGTGTCCGTTGGCTGCTAATAATTGTGTTTATAAATAAATTCTATTGTAGTTTGTTATATATACAGGTTGATTTGAACAATGTACATGTCGCCGCTGCTGGCCGAGGTCATGTTGGATGCCCATTTGTGGTCCTTTTTTCCTTGTTCTGGTTGTACACACTATAGATCATTTTCATGGATTTCTGATATGATTGCTTCAGTGATGATTTTTGCAGAACCACATGCTAATGGCGCACTTGCCTTTGGAATTAAAGATCAGCTTACTACACTGACCAGAGATCATATATAAATACTCTACTCTACAGCAGTATGAAGGGGTGAGCTAATTCTGTTGTCACTGTGCTTCACCCTTTTCTGTCATAGTTTGCGCCTTAAAAATTTCGCTACAGATTTCACGGCTAACAAATATGTTATAGACAGATACAGAGAAGGGGATAAGGGGAGTGGATTCCGATATTGATGCGAGAAAAATGCCTTTGGGTCGAACACATGCCCTTGAAAGAAAGGAAGAATCTTCTTGGTAATGGACATGGTTCTCTTATATTTGGTAGGAGGCAGAAAAAATCCAGCATGGAAAAACACCACATTCAATATGGTGTGATTATGATGATCTAAATGAGTACTTCTGGTATGTTTACAGCCTTATTTTCTGGTGACATACTGACACACGTTTTCAAATTTTCTCTAATAGATCCTACTTTGTTACAGGACATCTGATTGTTTCTCACTAGGATTGCCAATGCGGGATGATGGTGACTTCTTCAAATCTGTGCAAGATATCTCCTCTTTAGCATAACCGGATTTTTTAAAATGTTAGATCTGAATTTAGAGTGTACTTCTGCACAAAAGAGTTTGTCCTGATTACTATTTTTGATTTTATTTCTGCAGGCACTGTGGAATGATCGAATGCCGCTAATCATTTTGGAGGTTTGTTTTAGGGTGATCTACCAGGTATTTTGTTAAGATATGCTCTTTCTCTGCCTGCCATTTTAGCCATCAGTTGAGGATTTTCTTTACGACCTGGTTATATCATCATTAAACATACTTTCTTTTGGAGTCCTGTTTCTTCATGTTTTGTAGTATTTTTTCCAGTATTTGTAAATTCCTGAGCTAAACAGAGGAAACACACATTTAGGTGTGTGTTTGAGAAAAAAAATATTCATGAGCTTAAGCCTTCAGTGTTATTGAAAGTTAAAACTACACACTTGCTATTTCCATAGCGTCATCAGGGGGCAGCTTATTTTATCAACATATGCCAACCTGCAAATTTATTTTGTATGCAAATCTATTTGACCCAAATGCTTAATGGTATTGACTGTACTCTGAATATTGTGGGAGATGTCATTTTGAGATTTAACTAGCCTACTTTCTTGTAGTCTATGATGATCGCATGACTGCAGCATATAGAAAGGGGCTGGTGCATTGCTTCTTCAGCGACGGCGTTGACTAGGACAAGGTAATGGAGGAGATAGGTTTCCGCTCCGCGCATATATGCCTATGTGTACTCTGGTTCATGAAGTACTGGTAATTTATCCAGACATTAAGGCTTTTCTTAATCCTCATATAAATCCAATGGAAGATTGACCTTTTTCATTTTTAGTACATAGAATACATGATCTCACTTAAATCCTTTTGGTTATTTAGACTTTAAGGCTTTTCTTAATCCTCATGTAAATCCGATGGAAGATTGACCTTTTCCATTTTTAGTACATAGAATATATGATCTCACTTAAATCCTTCCGGATGTGAGAAATAGCTAGACTCCGAAAGCTTGATTCATAAGTAACTGAAGAGGTGGTAGTTTAATTTTTTTTTGTCGTTGCATATTTCCTTATTTCCATAAAAAAAGAGGTTTAGTACAATTTAAAAATTACTAGATGACACCCTGCCATGAAGATGAGGAGCCAGGCCTGACGGCAAACACAGGAAGAGGTGGTGCGGTGGATGAATACGGTGTGGACAATTCCGGCGAGATGTAGCAGTGGATGTCAGCGATGCGGCAATGAGAAGATTTATTTCTCTTTCTTAGAATTTATTTCTCTTTCTTGGAATTTATTTCTCTGGTTTGGCTGCTCCCCAGTCCTCCCAATCCCTCTGTTTTCTTAGAATTTATTTCTCTTTCTTTCATGAGTAGGGACTTAATCTTTCAATGTTTGTACAAAGGCTTTGTTGACCACCTGATTGTCATTCCTCTTCTCCTTGCCGCTCAGCGGTAGTGCATGCGCCATTGTCCTCTCCACCATCGCCGAGTCGAGGATACCATCGCACGCATGAGCGTCTCTCCCGCGTCCCTCCATGTCACTGTACTTTAATCTCAGGTGCTTACACACTTAGATGTACTTCAAAACATTGACACACTCGATGCAAAATCATTATTTTTGGGGGCGGGGTGGGGGGGGGGGGGTGAGGGAGAGGGGGGATTGGAAGCATTGAGTAATACAAATTTCTTTAAATGTTAGTATCACTCTTGCACCCTGATGTTAATGTTGTTGTTTGTACAACGTAATTAGCATGGATCATTGTCATGTCTAAGTCTTCTGCTTTGAATTCTCTTTTTGATTTTTATAAAACTATTGCTTTCCGGTAACTTTATATTTCTTATTGTATTTACTTTGTGTCGGTTTGTCGATTTGGGTAATCATACATCATATATAGTTCTGATTTTAGTTGCAGTGACTCCTCGTCGACGACCGCGAAACAATGGCTTCTTCCAGCACCCGCCGCATAGGCATATGCCTCGTGCTGATTCTCCTGGTCGTCAGCCTACGAGAAGCCTCCATCGCTCCAGACGGCCATCTTCAGTAAGTATGTGTTGCTTCTGCTCACCATGCCGCCGAGGGGACGCCGTACGGCTTGAGCGGCGTCAAGAATGAGGCAGGGCACTGAGTAAGCAAGCACAGGGCCTTCCCGTACGATAGATCCTCTAGAATCACACATGGTTGAAATGAGCAAATAGTGTAGGATAGATATGTTGGATGGTCTGTTTTGTAGTACAAAGTAGTTGTACATGATTGTTCGTTCAGCAAGATTTGCAACTGTTGTACATGATTGATGTTAAACAGGTTGTATTTGCGTACATGCTGCTGTGCTACAGAAAACCAAAATTTACTTTCGAACAGGTAGCATAAATGATCACAAAACACACTGATTAGTATAAAGAGGACAGTGGAACGGACGTGTCCTACCTGGCACCGCCGAGCTTCCGCTCGGGCGGCGCGTCATGGGCGCGCCCCAACCACTAGTACCTTTCATAGTGATCCTCACGCGATCACCAATTTCTGCATGTGCCATCTTGTGAATCTTAGTGTGTAGGTTAATTATATCTATTGACCCACGGTGTGACCTACTACGAACTGTGTCCATATCCGATGAAGCGGCTATTGATAGATTATACACTCTGCAGAGGTTAGTACACTGTACCTACACTACGGAATTCATGGCCTCGTGCTCCCATTCGGATGGACCAACGATATTCCGACAAAACCAATCTATTGCATGACACTCTCCCGGCCATTCCGACAAACCCCCCTTTGGCTTATGTCATGGGTGGCCCCGATGTCAACTCGTGACATCCGCCACCTCTGTGGCTGCCACCGTCGTGGCCAAACAAAAACATCGTCCCAAACGGGGACCTCGGTACCGTAAAACTCGGGCACACAAGGTTATGACTACCTACCGGGCCAGGGTAGCGCCAGTGCACAACCTTCCCTAGTAGGAGGCACCGGCGAGAGGCATGGCAATAGACCGCATTAGGGCCTCCCCATCAAGGCAAGTGTGGTTGCACTGGTGAGCTCGATTCGGTGGCACCATGACTTGATCAACAGCTTTTTCAAGTTGAATTATCATCAATTTTAACTTGAAATAAAAAGATTCGAGCCATAGTGTGTGAATGAATGCACGGGTCATGATCATGGGTAACGAATGCATCATGCTACTATGAGAGTAAATGACATGATCTCTACTGCACACTTAGCAAGAAACATCTTCTCTACTGCATAGCATCAAAATGACATGGAACAAATACAATGCAATAAGTTTTATATAGCACATTATTTTAATAGTGGAATATATGATGATTTTAATTCAAATAACCATTGTCATTGAAATGCCATCCTTGCATATGAATGTTGTGGCTTGCCTTGATTCAGAGTGTCACAATACTCCTGGTCTTCTCCAACACAACTAGGAGCTTCTGAAAATATTTTAAATGCAAAAAGAAAATGTCACATAAAGCATTTTATTTCACCAGAAATTCCAAACAGCAAGAAAAATTCTGAAATTTGGCATGCATAAACTTTAGCTTAATACAAACCAGTAGCAAAAAGAATCAACTCATTTGGACTTATAGAATAGAAATTAGAGCTGGTCAAAGTTGGGGTAAAAATCTGGATTTAAATGATTTTAACTGAATTTCCAGAACAGGCCACGTCGAAGGCGTATTCTGCGAATACGTCTCCACTTAAAATGGTTCGGGGGAGAGAGAGAGAGAGAGAGAGAGGCTGACAGGTGGGGCCCCCTGTCAGGGTTAAAAGGGAGAGAGAGAGGGAACAGGGGAGGCGGCGCTGTCGCCGGTGGTTCTCCGGCGAGGAGGCCACGGCGGTCGCCGGCGATGGGCGGGATGGACTCAGCACGTCACAGCGAACACACACGTACCCGAGGCGACGGCTGGGGTGGACGGACGGCGTCAGGATGTTCTTCTCCAGAGACGGCGGCGGTGTAGCTTGTCGGATACGGCGACTCCGACGACATTCTGACGAAGCAACACCACCAGTGGGCTCAGGGGGTCACCACGACCTCGATGGGAGCAGAGGGAGGGGCTGGGGATGACTGGAATGAGTGCACGATCCAGGTGGATCTGCGGTAGATTCCGGCGATGATCGGCGGCAGGAGGCCCTCCCGGCCTTGCCGCGCTTGCTGGGGAGTGGTTTGTGGCCAGAGGAGGTGATGGCGATGGCTAGGAGGACTCGAGGATGGCTCTATTTATAGATGGAGGGCGACCGTGCACTGGACTCCGCTGGCGACGAGCTGCAGAAGAAGAGAGAGGGAGAGGAGCTCGGGCGCGACGTGGAGGAGATGTAGTGGAGCACAGCTACGCGGTGCACGCACGCGGGCACAGTGCGGCGCACTACGCGAAGCAGACGGCGCACGCGCGCTCACTGTTCCGCCTGGTAGCGTTCGGCTGCTTCCGGCGAGCGGCTTGCCGGTGTCTGGGAGGAGCAGGGCGAGGCTAGGTGGCGCGCTGGAGATCGCTGGGGGGCTGGGACGTGCTGCGGTGGCGAGAGGAGGGCGAATGGGCGGCGGCAGAGGGGCCCGGTGCACAGAGCGCGGCGAGCGCATGCCAGACCCCGTGCACCCACGCGGTCACCGTGTGCACTGGCACACGCGCTGCTTTAGGCGATGCCAGACCGTGTCAAACATGAAGTCCCTTCAACGCGGTGCCTAACTATGCGCTTGGCTTGCCATCTGGCTCAGTGGATGTGACATGAGCATGTTGCAAAGTTTCTGGACAGAAACTTGGGACAATTGCTGGGGACAAACGGCTAGGAATTTAGGGCTGAAATTTGGGGGTTTATCATCTCTTAGGAGGGTAGTCATGTGGTAAAAATTTCAGCTCCAACAGATCAAGGAAAAATATACTTGCTTCACAAAGTGCCAATTCTGTCCAGAAGCAAAAATATTTTTCTTAGCTAAAAATTTCCAAATGACCATGGGATATTTTTGCATAGGGAGGTGAGGCATGATCCAAAGAATATTTGGGAATTTTCTTGGAATTTTTGAAGCAATAAAAATGAGGGTTGCTTCATAGCTTGTTGAGAAAATAGGCATTTTCAGGAAGAAAAAGAATATAATACCATTAAATAAAATTATCCAATGGCATTATGGTGAGAGGGATGAGGTCTAGGGAAGGTTTAGGGATGAAAGATCCCACTTGGAAGAAAATCAAAAAATAATTCCAAGTGGTAAGTCCAAAAGAATTGACTGAAAAACCCATATGCAAATTAAAATATTCAATAAATCCAAATAAAAGAAAAGGCAAAAATCCAGGGTGTTACAAACCTCCCCCCCTTAGGATGAATCTCGTCCTCGAGATTCGGTTGCTCAGGAAACAAATATGGGTATGCAGTCCTTAAGAACTCCTCTCTTTCCCAGGTGGCCTCATCCTCAGTGTGGTGCTCCCATTGGACCTTGTAGAACTTTATAGTTTTGCTGCGGGTGACTCTGTCCATCTCTTCCAAGATTCTCAAGGGTTTCTCTTCATATGTTAAATCTTTGGCAAGCTCTAGTTCTGTCATATCTGTCTGTTTTGCGGGTGGTGCGATACATTTCCGGAGTTGGGATACGTGGAAAACATCATGAACCTCTGATAGCGCGGGAGGTAATTCTAACTGATAAGCCACTTTGCCCACTCTGGTCATGACTGGAAACGGACCGATGTATCTTGGTGCGAGCTTTCCCCGAGTATGAAACCGTTTAACTCCTTTCATGGGGGTAACTCGGAGATATGCATATTCACCTGGTTCGAAACTGATCTGCCTATGCTTTCAGTCATAGTAGCTCTTCTGACGAGATTTTGCTACTTGCAGTCTGTCTCGAATTTCTTTAACTTGCTTTTCTGCTTCCATCATCAAATCAGTCCCGAAGATTCGGCTGTCTCCTGTCTGAGACCAGTTCAACGGGGTGCGACACTTACGTCCGTACAGAGCCTCAAAGGGGGACATCTTGAGACTAGTTTGATAGCTGTTGTTGTAGGAAAACTCAGCGTACGACAGGCTATCTTCCCATTTGGGTCCATGAGCAAGAGCGCATGCCCGAAGCATGTCTTCCAAGATTTGATTTACCCGTTCTGTCTGCCCATCTGTCTGAGGGTGATAAGCAGTGCTATGCTTCAAAGAGGTTCCCAGGGCTTGGTGTAGACGCAGCCAGAACACCGAGGTAAACAAAGATCCTCGGTCTGAAGTGATAGTCCTGGGTATCCCATGCAGACTGACAATCCTGGATATGTAGAGTTGAGCGAGTTGGTCTGCACGGTAGGTTGTCCTTATTGGAATAAAGTGAGCCACCTTTGTCAACATGTCGACCACAACCCATATAGCATTATTTCCTCGTGGTGTCTTTGGCAATCCCATGATGAAGTCCATGCAGATATCATCCCATTTCCATTGAGGAACGGGTAAGGGTTGAAGTAGACCGGCGGGTTTTTGATGTTCAGCCTTCACCTTATTGCATATATCGCAACAGGCGATGTAATAGACGATATCTTTCTTCATACCTTCCCACCAAAATGTTGGCTTCAAATCTTGATACATTTTAGTGCCTCCGGGATGAATGGAGTATGCAGACTCATGAGCTTCCTTCAGAATCTGCTGCTTTAATTCCCCATGGTCAGGTACACAGACGCGATTCCGAAATCGGAGGGTACCTTTATCATCAAGGTTGAAATCTTGCATCTTCCCTTCTCGTACCTGGGCCATTACCTTGAGTAACATTGGGTCACCAGGTTGAGCATTACGGATTTTGTCTTCCAGAGTAGGGGTTACTTCCAAGGTAACCGAGCATGTTGCATCACAAATGATCATATTGAGCTGAGCTATTTCTTCTCGAAGTGCTGGGTGCAGACGCTCGATTAATGAATTTGCTGTGGCCGGTTTGCGACTAAGAGCATCGGCGACCACATTCGCTTTTCCTGGGTGGTAGTTGATACCAAGGTCATAGTCTTTGACCAACTCAAGCCATCTTCTTTGTCGGAGGTTCAAGTCCAGTTGCGTGAATATATACTTGAGACTCTTGTGATCGGTGAAGATTTGACATCGTTTTCCAATGATGTAATGCCTCCAAATTTTTAAGGCATGGACCATAGCTGCCATCTCCAAGTCATGTGTAGGATAATTCTCCTCATGCGGTCGGAGCTGTCTTGATGCATAGGCCATGACCTTTCCATCTTGCATGAGCACACACCCAATGCCACGCCTGGATGCGTCACAATAGATGTCGAAACTCCAGTAGATATCTGGTAGAGTCAACACTGGAGCAGTGGTCAAACAAGTCTTTAGCTCATTGAAGCTGTTCTCACACGCTTCTGTCCATATGAACTTCTGATTCTTCTTGAGTAGTTCCATCATTGGTTTGGCAATCTTTGAGAAGCCTTCAATGAAGCGGCGGTAATAGCCTGCCAGACCCAAGAAACTCCTGATTTCTGTCACTGAAACCGGTGTCTTCCAATTTAATACTTCTCTGACTTTGTTTTGATCCACGGTCACTCCTTGAGCGGAAAGAGTATGCCCAAGGAATCCCACTTCCTTCAGCCAAAATTCACATTTGCTGAACTTGGCGTAGAGTTGATGAGCGCGTAATCGCTCCAATACTGCTCGGAGATGCTGTTTGTGATCTTCTTCACTTTTGGAATATATAAGGATGTCATCAATGAATACTACCACAAACTTGTCCAAAAAGTCCATGAACACCTTGTTCATCATGTGCATGAAGAATGCAGGAGCGTTGGTCAGTCCAAATGACATGACCATACACTCGTACAGCCCATATCGTGTAGTGAATGCTGTCTTGGGGATATCTTCTTTTCTGATTTTCAGCTGGTGATACCCGGTTCGCAAATCAATCTTGGAGAACACTTGAGCTCCACTAAGTTGATCGAACAAATCATCGATCCTAGGAAGCGGGTATTTATTCTTGATTGTGACATCATTGAGAGCGCGGTAATCAACACACATCCGGAGACTGCCATCTTTCTTGCCCACAAATATGGCAGGTGCACCCCAAGAGATGAACTGGGGCCAATATATCCCTTTTGAAGCATCTCATCCAATTGCTTCTTCAACTCCACTAGTTCGGATGAAGGAATTCGATAATACTTCTTGTAAATAGGTGTTGTCCCGGGCACAAGCTCAATGGAAAACTCAAGCTCTCGATCGGGTGGCATGCCTGGCAATTCTTCTGGAAACACATCTGGGAATTCACAGACCACTGGGACTAAATTCATATCTGTAGCAATTGCTGCATAAACCATCCCCTTCTTTGGCATGGCTCTACCGGCAAAGAACCGAGCAGACTGGCCCGAGGGATTTATTAGTGTGACTTCTCTTGTTGCGCAGTTGATGCAGACCTGGTGTCTTGTCAAACAATCCATCCCCAAAATAATATCCAATTTTGGAGATTCAATGGATACCAGGGATGCGGGGAAGATAACTCCATTGATTGATATTTCCATCCTCGGGATACAATATTTGTCCTGAGCATGGATCCAGGGGATTGTACCACCATAACTTTGTCCAAAAGAGTATAGGAAAGTCGATGCTGGGCAACAAAACTCCGCGAAATAAAAGAATGGGAAGCCCCGGAATCGAATAAAATTGTTGCAGGTATGTCATTAACAGAAAACATACCAATGACCACATCGGGAACTTCGGAGGCTTCTTCGGCGGAGATATGATGAATTTGCCCTTGGATATACTTCCGGTTGGGGAATTTCCCCACATAATTGACTTGAGGCTTCAGGTTGGTTGGCGACTTTCCATTCTTGGGACATTGCCTAGCGTAATGCCCAGTTTGTCCACATGAGTAACATGCATTGTTACGCTGACAGTCTTCCTTGATTGGCTTGGTGATCACAGTCTTAATATGACTTTCATTCTTGATGTTCCCCTGCTGCCGGGTTGGCTTGAACTCGAACTGTGGTTGCTGCCAAGTACAAACCTTTTGAAAAACTTGCCCTTCCTTCTTGGGTTCAAACTTGCGTTTGCGGTCTTCATATGCAGTCTTATGATCATTAACAAGTTTGTGTTCCCGTTCTGCAATGAGTGCCTTGTTCACCAGAGTTTGGAAGTCGGGGAAATCCAGCATGCTGAGTGCACATCGGAGGGTAAGGTTGAGTCCTCCGAGGAACCGATCTATCTTCCGTTCTTCAGTGGCCACATCATGGGTGGAATAACGGGCCAAGTGATTGAACTTGTTTAAATACTCACTTACAGTCAAGTTCCCTTGTGTAAGGGTGAGGAATTCTTGCTGCTTGACCTTAAAGATACCGGCAGGACTATGATACTTGCGGAATTTATCTTTGAATTTGTCCCAAGTAATCTCGACTTCAGCAGGCCACAAAATTTTGGCATTGTCCCACCATATAGCAGCTGGTCCTTCCAGATAATGAGTGGCGAAGGGTACCTTATCAGCATCTTCAGTGCGAGCAATTTCTAGCTTCTTTTCAATTGTCCTCAACCAGTCATCGACTTCCATTGGGTCCATTGCTTGACTGAAACTTGGCGGTTTGGTCCTCTGAAAGTCTGACAGCTTGGAGTGATTACCATTGTGATTATTCTGCCCGACCATAGTCTGCATGCTTCTCAGGAACTCCATCAGATCTTGGTTCCTCTTTTTCTCAAACATTCGCATAATCTGCTCTGTTGTGGGTGCTTGAGGTGGAGGAGGTGGTGGCTGATATGGTTCGGGAGAATGCCCTGCTTGCCTGGCGGATCGACGAACTGGAGTATCGTCGCCACCATGACAGTTACTGCCACACCTTGTCATCCTATATATGTTTCCCAATACGAAGCATCGAGATGAGCAACATCCATTAGGGAAAAAAATAGGAAGGTGACGCAACAAACCCGGAAGAGAAAAGCGAGGAAAATCCAAGGCGAAAGCGGAAACAACATAATTATACAATACATCATTCAACATACATAACAGGACGACAACATGGATAGTACTACTACATGCATACAACCAAACACCACATCATCCTCGTCTACTCGTGACGGCATCGATCGCACTGGCACTCTGACAGTCCTGCTGGTGTCTCCTCGGTGTCGGACTCCGAATCGGAACTGATAACGGATACCTCCGGAGCAAAGGAAACACGATGACGCTGACGGGACGACTCTCCCTCAGGGTCTGGAGCAGGGTGGCTCCGCAGCATCAGAGCGGCTTGGGTAGCGAGAAGTATAGCCCACTGGGCTGGGGACTCATGGGGAGTCACCGCCGAGGTACCCGAGTTACTCTGAGAAGGTGTGGGAGTCACTGGTCCAGGTGGAGGTAAGGTAACTGGAGGAACAAGCGGTGTATGGATAAGTGAAGGTGGAGTGAATGCAGATCGAGCGGCAGCTAACTCGTTTCGAGTGCAGTTCAGCTCCTGGGCTAGGCTGACGATCAGAAAGTATCCAGCCGTTATGTAACGAGACAGGTGGCTGGCTGACCGGTCACACTCCGGATCAATATAAGGGAAACGGATCTGTCCTGACTCAAACAGGGACGGATAGAATTAGAAACCTGGGTGAGTCTGCATCTGAATCTCGTTATAGCGCAAGTCAGCGAGAGCCTCGAATGCTGCAAATTGGATCGCCTGGTCGGGTGTAGAAGCAGTCCCGCCCTTGGTGGAGCGAGTGTAAGTGCCCACCATGGTACTGTTGTGCATGACGACCTCTGTGTGATACTCGTAAACACCATCCGCAAGCTGCTCTCGATACACCTGGTACACAGGGTCATCGCCGTCGGGGTAGAGTCGGCGCCACACGTTGCTAAGCAGATGCGGAAAGGTGGAAGGTGCCGGCTCTGGCTGATACGGATAGGGAACTGGTGCCATCTACACTCACAACATTAGCTGATCAGTATTAACGGTAAACTATATGCAATGCAACACCCAAGTGCAGAGTCAAACCTCAAATCACCACAAAGGCTAAAACTACCGTTTTTCTAATGCGTCGGCCGTCTAGGGCGTCCTACAGTCAACCTGGCTCTGATACCAAGCGTTGTGGCACCCCGGCTCAGAGCAACCAGTTTACCTTGCATTGCCAGCCCAGAGATCAAGTCTTCTGGCAATACACAACAGCTTGGTACAGAAAATAACCGCTTTATTGATATCTAGCGGATACATAGGTTCAAATATTATAGGATAAGCGAGGCCAAGCGGCACACATGGTGCGGCTGCACTTCTGTACATTATTTAGTAAACACCTCAGGGGCCTCGATGATAAGGGAACTACTACGCGGTAGCGGAACGACGAGGTAGCGGAACTCCACTCCACAGGGACACTGCTGGGACACGGCCTAGAGCGCGACATACTGCTCGACATCAACACCATGCACGGTTTCTCCTGCATCTGGCATGATAAGCCAGGTGAGTACTTTGAATGTACTCACAAGCTCACAACAAACAAAACAAGTACGACAATCAATAATAGGGCATTTAACAGGTTTAATGCATGAACATGATACTACCAGACATGAGTTGTGCGTGAAATGTTGCCGTGGTCCTTGGGACCAACTTACCATTTCGGGGTTACCACGTAACCATCGTCCATAACTTACCAACATGATCCTCACTTGATCACATCAATACCTTTCATAGTGATCCTCACGCGATCACCAATTTCTGCATGTGCCATCTTGTGAATCTTAGTGTGCAGGTTAATTATATCTGTTGACCCACGGTGTGACCTACTACGAACTGTGTCCATATCCGAGGACACGGCTATCGATAGATTATACACTCTGCAGAGGTTAGTACACTGTACCCACACTACGGAACTCATGGCCTCGTGCTCCCATTCGGATGGACCAACGATATTCCGACAAAACCAATCTATTGCATGACACTCTCCCGGCCACTCCGATAAACTCCCCTTTGGGCTATGTCATGGGTGACCCCGATGTCAACTCGGGACATCCGCCACCTCTGTGGCTGCCACCATCGTGGCCAAACAAAAACATCGTCCCAAACGGGGACCTCGGTACCGTAAAACTCGGGCACACAAGGTTATGACTGCCTACCGGGCCAGGGTAGCGCCAGTGCACAACCTTCCCTAGTAGGAGGCACCGGCGAGAGGCATGGCAATAGACCGCATTAGGGCCTCCCCATCCAGGCAAGTGTGGTTGCACTGGTGAGCTCGATTCGGTTGCACCATAACCCGATCAACAACTTGTTCAAGTTGAATTATCATCAATTTTAACTTGAAATAAAAAGATTTGAGCCATAGTGTGTGAATGAATGCACGGGTCATGATCATGGGTAACGAATGCATCATGCTACTATGAGAGTAAATGACATGATCTCTACTGCACACTTAGCAAGAAACATCTTCTCTACTGCATAGCATCAAAATGACATGGAACAAATACAATGCAATAAGTTTTATATAGCACATTATTTTAATAGTGGAATATATGATGATTTTAATTCAAATAACCATTGTCATTGCAATGCCATCCTTGCATATGAATGTTGTGGCTTGCCTTGATTCAGAGGAGTGTCACAATACTCCTGGTCATCTCCAACACAACTAGGAGCTTCTGAAAATATTTGAAATGCAAAAAAAAAATGTCACATAAAGCATTTTATTTCACCAGAAATTCCAAACAGCAAGAAAATTCTGAAATTTGGCATGCATAAACTTTAGCTTAATACAAACCAGTAGCAAAAAGAATCAACTCAGTTGGATTTATAGAATAGAAATTAGAGCTGGTCAAAGTTGGGGTCAAAATCTGGATTTAAATGATTTTAACCGAATTTCTATAACAGGCCACGTCGAAGGCGTATTCTGCGAATACGTCTCCACTTAAAACGGTTCGGGGGAGAGAGAGAGGTTGACAGGTGGGGCCCCCTGTCATGGTTAAAAGGGAGAGAGAGAGGGAACAGGGGAGGCGGCGCTGTCGCCGGTGGTTCTCCGGCGAGGAGGCCACGGTGGTCGCCGGCGATGGGCGGGATGGACTCAGCACGTCACGACGAACATGCACGTACCCGAGGCGATGGCTGGGGTGGACGGACGGCGTCAGGATGTTCTTCTCCAGCGACGGCGACGACGGAGCTTGTCGGATACGGCGACTCCGGCGACAATCCGACGAAGCAACACCACCAGTGGGCTCAGGGGGTCACCACGACCTCGATGGGAGCAGAGGGAGGGGCTGGGGATGACTGGAATGAGTACACGATCCAGGTGGATCCGCGGCGGATTCCGGTGATGATCGGCGGCAGGAGGCCCTCCCGGCGTTGCCGCGCTTGCTGGGGAGTGGTTTGTGGCCAGAGGAGGTGAGGGCGATGGCTAGGAGGACTCGGGGATGGCTCTATTTATAGATGGAGGGCGACCATGCACTTGACCCCGCCGGCGATGAGCTGCAGAAGAAGAGAGAGGGAGAGGAGCTCGGGCGTGACGTGGAGGAGATGTAGTGGAGCACAGCTACGCGGTGCACGCACGCGGGCACAGTGCGGGGCACTACGCGGAGCAGACGGCGCACGCGCGCTCACTGTTCCGCCTGGTAGCGTTCAGCTGCTTCCGGCGAGCGGATTGCCGGCGTCGGGGTGGAGCAGGGCGAGGCTAGGTGGCGCGCTGGAGATCGCTGGGGGGCAGTGACATGCTGCGGTGGCGAGAGGAGGGCGAATGGGTGGCGGCAGAGGGGCCCGGTGCACAGAGCGCGGCGAGCGCATGCCAGACCCCGTGCACCCACGCGGTCACCGCGTGCACTGGCACACGCGCTGCTTTAGGCAATGCCAGACCGTGTCAAACATGAAGTCCCTTCAACGTGGTGCCTAACTATGCGTTGGTTTGCCATCTGGCTCAGTGGATGTGACATGAGCATGTTGCAAAGTTTCTGGACAGAAATTTGGGACAATTGCTGGGGACAAACGGCTAGGAATTTAGGTCTGGAATTTGGGGGTTTATCATCTCTTAGGAGGGTAGTCATGTGGTAAAAATTTCAGCTCCAACAGATCAAGGAAAAATATACTTGCTTCACAAAGTGCTAATTCTGTCCAGAAGCAAAAATATTTTTCTTAGCTGAAAATTTCCAAATGACCATGGGATATTTTTGCATAGGGAGGTGAGGCATGATCCAAAGAATATTTGGGAATTTTCTTGGAATTTTTGAAGCAATAAAAATGAGGGTTTCTTCATAGCTTGTTGAGAAAATAGGCATTTTCAGGAAGAAAAAGAATATAATACCATTAAATAAAATTATCCAATGGCATTATGGTGAGAGGGATGAGGTCTAGGGAAGGTTTAGGGATGAAAGATCCCACTTGGAAGAAAATCAAAAATAATTCCAAGTGGTAAGTCCAAAAGAATTGACTGAAAAACCCATATGCAAATTAAAATATTCAATAAATCCAAATAAAAGTAAAGGCAAAAATCCAGGGTGTTACACACACTCTCTCTCTCTCGCACACACACACACACACACACGCATAGCACCTCTCTTCCTCTTTGTGCATGTCACACATGATCGACCTCTTGAGGTATTGGGATTGTATCTCGCTCATCAGGTCGCTCTTCGACACACGCCTAGGTCACTCTACCATGCATTAATTGTAACCATCTACAGCTAGATGGTACATGACCGACTAGCGTACACATAAACACCCCCCACTCTCCACCTCTCATGATCATTTCTATCATAGACACACACCAAAACCTTGATTTGCATGACACACACTCGATCTCTCCACATCTATCGATCTCGTCAAGATGTGTCGGGTCATGAACCGAAGGGGTTTGTCACTAGTAAGATGGGGAGCGACACGTAGTGAACGGCTCACAAAACCGACCTAGGTAACTATTTTTCCAAGCAACTTACATAGTATAGTTACTACAGCCGGAACATGATAAGTTGGACACCTAAATGCGAGCATGGAGCGGGCACACCTCAATTATTCCTTTAAACAGCCGGAGACCTCAATCAGCACACCTCAAATACATACAAAGACAGGCAACACACATTGTCCGGCTACTTAATCAAGTGTTACACTTCACGAGTTGAAAAGGAAACGGCGGTACACTAATTATACTGGTACATATGCTAGTATGAATAACTATTGTACACGTGGGCTACTAGGCTGGATATAGGTGAGGTGTGGGCTACTAGGCTGGATATAGGTGAGGTGCCAACTTCATACTATATGCTTTCGGTCTTACGCTCTACAAGTGTTACGGTTTACAAGTTCGAAATGAAAAGGCGGTGCACTAATAGCACCCCTATCGCGTTCACGTCGCACCCCCAGACGGTCGGTCCGGCATGCTCTTCTGACCCAAGGGAACGTGGGTCGTCTTGCTTTGTCACTGACATGTGGGATCGCATGTGAGCAAAGGGCATCTGCGACGTTGCCACGCCCGCAGCTAACTACCCTGGCCCACAAAAAACCCTCGTCCCTCTCCCGTGTGCGTTCCCCCCGGCACCAGCTGCCCGCATTCATGCCGTCTGTCCGCATGCCGCCATTAAGCAGGCTCGCCGCCCGAGGTACGAACTCCGGCGACTCATTGACGCACCCGGACGCTTGGCCTCACCGGTATGTGCTACTTAAAGGCGGCAACACCTAGCTAAACTCCACACCAGAGCACATCCTCCTCCCTGGAGCCACATCCACCATGACCGCGGGCGGGAACGCTCTGCAGGAGAGCTTGTCTTCGGGGACGAAGCTCGAGGTCGCCTGTGACGCCCTTGCTCGACCGTGCACTAATCATACACGCAAATGCACACGATCGAGATCAAAGACTCACGGGATGATATCACAACACAACTCTAAACACAAATAAAAGTCATACAAGCTTTATATTACAAGCCAGGGGCCTCGAGGGCTCGAATACATAAGCTCGAGTCATACAAGCAAATAATATCTGGGTACAGACATAGTTAGTCAAGTTTGCCTTAAGAAGGCTAGCATAATAGCGGCACTGATCGAAAAGGCGCAGGCCTCCTGCCTGGGGCCTCCGAACTACTCCTGGTCATCGGTCTCCACGTAGTAGTAGGCTCCACCGGAAGTGTAGTAGCAGTCGGCGGAGGGAACAACTGGCTCCTGGGATCCGTCATCTGGTCGCAGCAATCGGGTATGGGGAAAAAGGGGAACAAAGCAACCGTGAGTACTCATCCAAAGTATTCGCAAGACTGACATCAGAACTATGCTAGTTATGCATTGGTATCAAAGGAATGTGGCTATATCTTTGGACTAAACTGCAGAAATGCCGGAACAGAGGGGGGAAAAGCCTAGCCTATCGAAGACTAGCATCTTCAGCGTCTTGCAGCATTAGAAGAGTGCAGATTAGTAGCATAATATAAGTAGCAAGCATGTAATAGCAAAGCCTAGAGATCCTTCCTCGACTCCCGGCGAGAAAGCGATCCCGGAGCTTACAGTTAAAGTAATCATGTATTCAGTTCAAGTTGTAGTAGATTGGGATACAACACTGAGCATCCTGTTACCGTGGACACGGCTATTCGAATAGATAACTTCCCTGCAGGGGTGCACTACTGTTACCCAGCAAGCTCGATTACATCTGGCCGGACACACTTTTATCGGGTCATGCCCGGCCTCGGATAATCGACACGACGCAGTCCTACCTAGGCTCAGCAGAGAGATCAGCACGCCGGTCTAAATCCTAAGTGCGAAGGGGTCTTGGGCCATCGCCCTTTGCAATCCTGCATGTTGTGTGGGTGGTCGGGGCCCAGGCGCGACACTGTATACACAAGTGACGTAACCAGCCCACCCCAACAATCAGCCCGCATCTCTGAGCTGTGACGTCTGAAGAGCTTTCAGCTAATACATACGACATAGAGGGTCCCATAACCATTATCCCACGTGGTGGTAGTGCGTATAGGCACGTAGCCAACTCAGATCAAATACCCAAATCCGTTAGCGTGTTGGAAGCTCGCGGTGGCGATCAGTACTCCTGTCGTCCCGTCTCGAGGAAGTGCAACAAGGGTCAGGCCCAACCCTCTCTAGGGCGGTCTCTGCCTGCCCGACCGTGCCTCGTAATTATCTCGCGGGTACCCTTCAGGTCAACCCGACTCCACATTTCCCACGGGTACCCCTCGGGGTCGACCCGCCTGTAACAAAGGTCTGAGGTAAAGGTCATGGTAACCGGGTGTTCAAAACATCAAAGGGACCCCGAGGAATCACCCTCGATGGATTCCTACTCGATGTAATCCGTTAAGGAGAACCAGGAGGAATCACCCTCGATGGTTTCCACTTGAGGGGTTGCATGACAGAGTCATCATCGGGAAGGGGAGAGCGAGGAATCACGCTCTACAATCACCACCGATGTGCTATACTATAGGGATATCATCAGGGGTGCAGTACAAGGTATCACCCTCGGCACTCGATAGTAGTCCTACAGAGTCGTACAACTAAGGGGGTGTGCGGTGATGTGACGGTCTCTGCACATCGATCACAAGGATCGAGGCACTGATAACAAGGCGGGGCAACAGGGACAAGGGTGAGGGGTCACTGGTGGATCACTAACCAACCTATACTAAGCAGTTTAGGATGACATGTAAAGTAACAATAGCAGGTTACAAAAACAGGCTATGCATCAGAATAGGAGAAAGCAATTACAGTAGCAAAATCTAAAGCAAGCACGGGGGAGAAGGAATAGGTGATATAGGAATGATCAAGGGGGTTTTGCTTGCCTGGAAGCTCTGCCGAAAGGGGCTGGTCGTCAGGGGCGTAGTCGTACTCGGCAGCAGCGTCGGTCTCGGGGTCTATCGGGAGAGAAGGAGGGGGAAGAAACAATAAATACACGGCAAACAATGCAACAGGAATGCATGACATGTCAACATGCTGTGCTGGGGTGACCTAACGCAGTGCTACACGTGGCAGACGAAGCGGGAAATTAACTGGAACGTTTTCCCGGTTTCGGACATCTGTCAGACAGATGAACCGGAGGAAAGGTTCCATGTTTGCAGTGCTGGAGGCATCTGACAGGTATGTGGATAGCGTATTCGGATTCGTCATATTTTTCTGATCGTTTTTCATATATAAATTATTTTCATCCCAGTTACGGTTTATTTTATATGATTTTTCAAAGTTTTATTGAATTTCTGGAATTATTTTAATTATTAAATTCGAATTATCCGAAACAGTAACAGGTGACGTTAGCATGACGTCAGCGGTCAAATCTGGCTGGCCAGGGTCAAACCTGACCAGTGGGTCCCACTGGTCAGTGACTGTTTTAACTAAACAGGGGTTAGATTTATCTAATTAAGTTAATTAACAGGTGGGACCCGGTAGTCAGTGACTGATTAAGTTAACTAATTAACCAATAGATTAATTATCAGTTTAATTAACACTTCATTTATTTTAAATATGTTTTAAACAGGTGGGGTCCACATGTCAGTGGCCCACGCTGCCCAGTCAGCGGGGTTGACCCAGTCAACCCTGACAATGGGGCCCACTGGGCCCACAGTCAGTGTCACAGGGGCAGCCACGTCGGCGCCAGGTCAGCGGATGGCACCGGAGACGCGCCGGCGTGTAGGAGATATGCCCTAGAGGCAATAATAAATGTTATTGATTATCTCCCTGTTCATAATTAGGTTTATGTTCCATGCTATAACTGCTGTGGTTCTCGAGTCTGCAATAACCACGAGGCTTGGAGGAAGACTCATATGCACGTGTGGGATAATAAACGGTAAAATGTATTCCTAGTCAAGCCTCTATGACTGGCTCAAGTATTGCATGATGATCCTGTTTTCCTGATCATGGGCATGGCTATGCCAGCAATTTTGAGGGCACAATTGTTGGTAGAACACTTGTGTTGAATCGACCCAAATTGATGTTATGCTATGAGATACATTCGTCATAAGTTAATGGTTAATAACACAGGAAGTTAATGTTTGCATAATTCCTTAGACCATGAGAGTATCGAGTTTCTTCATGTTTGCTTCATGAACTTTGGGGTTTGTTAAACGTCATCCGTAAATGGGTGGCTATTACGGCGGCTTACAGGTTCATGGAAAAGTATGTCAAGTAACTTGATAGCTCAAGATTGGGATTTGCTCATCCGACGATGGAGAGATATCTCTGGGCCCTCTCGGTGTTACGGTATCCATCATCGTCTGGCCAGACACAGGGTGATTTGATCACAGGGATGCCGGAACACGGGAACGAGAAAAGAGAACAATACCGGCAACGAGGTAACTGGCATTGTGGACAAGTGTTGATCCACGGGGATGCCTACATGTCTCACCTTGGGTATTTGTAACATATCGCGAAGCAACAGGAATAGCACACGACAACTGGAGGTTCACTCGAATATTTATTCGTGTGGGTATAGGGATCGATATGGGTGTCCACGGCTCCGATGCTGATCATTGATTGGAAAGTGTTCCGGTCATGTCTATACTTCACCGAACCTATAGGGTCACACGCTTAAGGGTTATCTATCTGCTGAATACTAGACAAGGAGTCCGAGAGAAAGTCACTGAAATAGTTTTGGAGACAGCGGAAAAGTTCCGGAGAGAACACCGAAAAAGTTTCGGTAAAACCGAAAAGTTGTTTCAGATAAAACCATTGATCCAAAAAGGTTTCGGCAAGCACCGGGAATGTTTTGGAGGTTGCCAGATTGGTCTGGTGATTTCTGGAATTTTTCTGGAGAAAAACCGAAAAATAAGTTTCGGAGCTGCCGGACTTGTTTACCGGGTAAACGAAGATGGTTTTAAATTAAACCACCACACTGGAAATGTTCCGGAGCGTGTCCAAATAATTTTAGAGGGTGCCGGAAATGTTCTGGGACCTTCTGGAATTTTCAGAAGAAATAGTTTCGGAAAACATCTTGTCCCAGCGAGAGGGGACAAGATCCCACGGATCGTGGGGGCTGTTTTTGGGCTGTTTTTGGGGGCGCCCCCTTTAGGGGACAGCCCCCTTGTGGCTGGAAAAAGTGTTGGGTGGGGCCCCCATGGTGGGGGGCAGCCCCCACAAATGGTGGAGAGTGTTGGGAGGAAGGTGGGGCCCCATGGGGGAACACCATGGACAAGGGAACATGTTTTCTCCATGTTTGGTGGGAACATGCTTCCTTGTTTGGTGGGTGCATGTTTAGTGGGCTGAAATTTCAGCCCCCCCCCTCACCCCTCCCACCACTATATAAGGAGGTGGAGAGGAGCTCTCCATCCTCACTCCAACTATCACACACATGGCATGCATGATCTGCCTTTCTTCTCTCCCTCCCACGAAATAGTTTCGTAGAGCCGAAAGGCTGTCTGGGTTCCGGTGGGAACTAGTTCTGGACGGCGAAGCCCTGCCGGATAGATGATACCGTATGTGTGCAACTCTGTAGAGAGATCGTAGTTTCGGTCTTAGTTCGAGAGTGCCTCCCGAAGGGCTGTCCGTGTGACCGTCCGAGTTTTGGAGGTCCTCCCGAAGGGCTGTCCGAGTGACAGTCCGAGTTTCGGAGGTCCTCCCGAAGGGCTGTCCGCGACACCGTCCGGGGGACTGTGCGACTGCCTCCTGGAGGGCTGTCCGCGGGGCAGATGAGGGTATACATCCTCGCGGTTGGGAGGTTGTAAAATCCTAGCTGCGGGGATCTGCACCGCCGTTCGTCATCGACTCTACTTCCGCTGCGCTACGAGTCGGTAACGAAAAATGATCAAACCTTGTATGCAGTCTCCATAGTGGTCCTGGGCTGGTGCGTAGGTCGGAAATTTTTTGTTTTCTGCTGCGTTCCCCTACAGTGGCATCAAGAGCCAGGCTATGCGTAGATGCAGGTTGCGATCTAGAATACATAGAGATGTATGGGTGTTGCACAATATAATTAGGTAGTAGATGAGATCTATTGCTGAAAATTATTTGTGCGGGTAGCAGATGAAGTCTGTTACCCGATGTTCTTGTTGCTTCCCTCGAATTTGCATATTTCTGATCTTGATAACAGTATGGTGGAGTTTCAATGTTCTGGCAATCCGCGATCCTGATTGATCAACGAAGTGCTAACAGTTCATTGAATTCCACCGTAGTTAAAAAGAAAGATGAAATTTTGCAGACGAAAGGGCAATGCAGATGTGATCTGCACGGGGGTCACGCGTATGACGAAGTTTAGTATGGGGCTCGAGATTTTATTATCTCGTGTTTCATACACCCTGGAATGTTAATCTAGCGACTTGGATTATCATGCTTGATGATGGACGTTGGTAGCTTCGGTTTGTTTCGAAACCTTAGAAGCCACGTAAAAATAAATTTTTGCATGAACCGATTAGAGGCGTCTAACTTGGTTTTGCAGGATGGTTTGCATGTGCATGTGATGTGGTATAGCAGTGTTCATAATAATTTGATTATGTATGAGATGACTATATGATGTAAATTGATTAACATGACCTGCGTGTCATGATTCGGCATGATGGCTGGAGCCATATGATTGCACTTTAATGACCTGCGTGTCAACCTTATGTAATGCACTTATTTTATTAGCTATAGAGATAGCAATATTATCTGGTGCATCGACAAGGTGGTGGCAATCTTCGCGAAGGTGAACACCGACGCGAATGCCGAAGACGAAGAAATACTAGACTTCTCCGTCAGAAAGGGCTATACCATATCATGCTATTATGAATTGCCTGAGATGTTTATCCCTTATGATGCACCCTTCTTGATTGCGCGGTAGTCGCTTTATTAGGGTGATCTCTCACAAAAATATCAAGTAGTTAGTGTTCTCCCAAGTGTAGCACCGTCACGGCACCTAACTTTTCGGGGTATCACATGGATACATGGGTACGAACGATTAGGGATGTGTGAGGCGGGTGAGTTGAGACCTCGCAGCGAGATCACTTGGTTGTCTTGACGTTCAGGCATGAAAGTCATGAGCTCGGAACACACGCATCGAAAGATGAACAAGAGTCACATAGAGATGTGATTGGCAAGTTGGCCTACCGATTGCAATTCTCGTCACTTGAGATGGATACATCCTTGGCGTTGAATTGTAATTTGGATCTTGAATCGCTCACAATCAATTATGAGAGATATTGTTTTGAGTGGGAGCGCACTGTAGAATTGAATTCTTTTAATTCTCAGTGCAATTAATTTTGAACACTGTCTAAGTGTGATTTGCATAATAGTTGTAGAATAATGGCTCGCGTTTCCACCTTCTCTATTAAAGTTGAATAGCTGTTAAATATCTGGTTAAAACTTTACGGTTGGTAACGTAATGTGAGGATTATCCTCAAGAGTGCCGAGAAGGACTTTGTCCTATCGCATGCTTTCGGTATTCTCCCGCTAATGCTATGGATCATGTGACTCTCGTCCTTCGATCCAAAAGCTAGAATTCCTTTTCAGTCAAAGTGCAATATGTTTGCTTCCATGAGACCCGAACTTTGAAAGTTTGGATAGTTATGTGATATTCATGGAATCTGAAAATCATTTTCAGAGACAGACAAAGGCTAAAAGATATGAGATATCCAAAGCAATGTTTGTTTGCGAACTGTTAGTAAAGGAGTTTACTATGCATTAGACTGATAAGAGAGGGATCCAGAAGAACGCCTGTCATATGATGATGGTGAATAAAACAACAACTTAAAGAGAAAGGAAGTGTCCGAAGGGTGTTAGTGAAACTTTCACGCCTAGGAAGTCCGGGGCTAACACCACTCTTAAGTTTGGTGCTTCTTCTGAGAGTAGGAGAATTACTAAAAGTTAAACTGTTAGAACTATAATGGCAAAAGGATAGAAGACTGGAATATCCAGCTCATGTATGAATGTCATACAGGTTTTTTTTGTATAGAAGGCTGGTCAAAGATATAGTTCTTGGGAATTTTGGTTAAACATGTTAATCACTAATTCTTGGGTATTGTGAGTTAATCACAAAGATACCCGCTCGATTGCATTCTGTTGCAACTCGATGTAAGAACTACTATGGCCTGAGAGACTAGCCAGGAATGAGGTTAAGATACACATAGGGAACATAGTAAAAGTTACTATGCCTTCCATCGGTGTATTCCCTATGTATTTGCTTTCATAATTCATTTTAGAGTTTCACACTCTAGCCCTTTGCATAAGGTATCTTGCAAGAAGGTTGTTCATAAGAGAACTTTTGATGTTCGGTGTTATGAATAACATAAGGGCCATACTTTCATTATGAATGAGACGTATGTTATGAATATTGATATTAATACATTGCCTCTGTATTTACTTTCATAATTCATTTAGAGTTTCATACACTCTAGCCCTTTGCATAAGGTATTTTGCAAGAAGGTTATTCATAAGAGAACTTTTGATGTTCGGTGTTATGAAAAACATGAAGGGCCATGCTTCCATACAGGATGGGATGTATGCTATGAATATTGATGGTAATATGATACATCCATAACACTGACGCTAAATGTCGCAAGACTAAAAGAATACCACACAAGTGTGGCACTGCATTTGGTCACATTGGAGAAACCCGCATGGAAAATTCCATTATGATGGATTTTGAAGTCATTTGATTTTGAATCATCTGACACTTGCAACTTTCCTCTGAAAAGTGAAGTGACTGAAATACCGTTCACAGGCCATAAGGAACGAGCAAAGAACATATTGGTAATCATACATTATGATGTGTGTAGTCCAATAAATGTTGTTGCAAGTAGTGGATTTATCTATCTTCAGAAATGACTCAAGTAGATATGTGGATATTTACTTGTTGAGACGTAAGTCTGGATCTTTTGAATTCATTCATAAGGTTTTCAAAAATGAAGTAGAAGTTGTTGTAACAAGAAAATTATGTTTCTACAATTCGATTGCAGAAAGGAATATTTGAGTTACAAGTTTAGCGAATGTCTGATGAGTTATGAAAGGGGTTTCATAACTTGCACCTCCCGGAACACCACTGCAAGTGGAAAGTCCGTGAAGATGTAATCGAACCATTTATGACATGGTAAGATCAAAGATGACATAAATAAATTTGCCATTATCCCTTTTATAGAGTGATGTTTTAGAGACTGCGGCTTTTACACTGAAAAGACCTCCATCAGGTCTGTTGAAATGACGCCATGGTGTGGTACGCCCAACCATGTTATATCTTTTCTTAACATTTGGAATATGGGGCTTGTGTAAAAGGTTACAAACCTATTCCAAATCAGACAAGTGCTACTTTGTAAGGTTATCCCAAGTCATTGGGTATTTCCCCACCACTATACCAAGGCAAAGGGTTTTGCCGCAAAACGGTATGCTTTTAAAGAGAATAGTTCTTACAAAAGGTGAGTGGGAGGACAGTGCAAACTCGACGAGATAACCAGTATCTTCGTCATCAGACCAAAGGAAAGAAACCTTGAAAGTGATTCCGGAGTTTCCTACTGCGACTGATACGGAAGTCTCTACAATAAAATGTATGGACTTCGGTCGAACTTGCAGCTGAACCACGTAGGCAGAGCTCGTGCAAACCTATCAGGTGCGCAAACGAGATATTGTTGTTAGACAACAGTATACCTACAATACACAAGGAAGCGTTGATGGGCCCTAACTCCGGAATTGGCTAAATGCCAATACAATCCGAGATAGTTTCCATATAAGTGATTCGAGATTAAAATCTTGATACACCTTTCAGAAGACTTAGAGTTTAACGAATATTTATGGAACTAAAAACTGATACGGATAAAAATGTTTTATCCATAAAGCTCGACTTGTTGAAGTAACAAGTTCAAGGAGTTGACTACGATGAGGTTGTTTCACCGTAGCGATGCTTGAGGTCGGTTCGGGTTGAACTAGCAATTAATACATATTTCAATCATGAGATATGAAACATGGATGTCAAAAGGATTTCCATCTCATGGAAATGAAACCTAGGACTTGTATGTGATACAGTCCAAAGTAATTTGTCGATCCAGAGGATGCTAGTAAGTATGCAAACTTCAGAGTTCCAGTGATGGACAGAAGAGAGCAAAGTGGAGTTGGAATCTTCGTCTTTGATGGAATGGTCAAAGGGGTTTGACTTCATCAAATGGGTATCGAAGATGCTTGTGATTCAAGAAAGTAAGTGGGAGCATAATAATATTTCTAAAAACGTTGTGTGCTTGATACATTGTTAATTGGAAGTAAATTTCTTGACACGAATTAGGACTTCATTTGAAAATAGTTTTTCGATGAAGTGCTTAGGCTAAATAGCCTCAATATTAGGCATGATGATCTATGGAGATAGATTTACCTAATGGGGCTAAGAAATGAATACATATTGACAAGATGCTAAAACCTTTTAGCATTTAAAAGGCCAAGGAGTGATTCTTGCCGAAGTCACATGGAAAGAGTTTTTGCAAGACTCGGTGTCCCAAAACACTGATGAGTAAAATACATGATGGAGATTCCACACACTCTTGTGTTTGGATTAATCATGTATTCCATGGTATGTAAAACAAACAGATATGTCCGATACTCCAAAAGTTGTTGCGAGTATAGATACCAAAGTGATCAAAGTACTGATCATAGGACAACAGTGAAAGATGTCACTGAGTACTAGAGTAGTACTGATGACATGTTTTCTCGCAAGCAGAGATTATGAAGTGCTCGTTGTAAGCAATTACATCGATACAATCTTCATCAATGCTCCATGCGATTTTCGATTTAAGTTAAGGGTTTTGTGTAATACACAATATGGTGGCACGGTAGTTGGAAATTGTTCCAAACAAGACACTGTGGCGAATTCTATAACAAAGGCTAAGTATGTTGACGCTTTAGAAGCAACAAAGAAGTTGTTGAATCATATAGTTCATTCATGAACTTAGTATGGTTCCAAGATGGCTTTGGTCTATGGGACACTATTGCAGATAGTTGCTCCATAGCTCAGTCTGAGGAATCAGGTTTCGACCAATGATTTACACATATGCAAGGCCAAGTCCAGACAAAATATGAAGTTTGTGAAAGCGTGAAAACGCAAGGATATGCAAAGTTACACACGGAGCTGAAGTTGTCAGATCCGTTGGACATCAGGCGATACCACAAGCGAAGCATATTTTACACCAGTATGCCATAGGTGTAAAGTGCATTAGCATTGACTAGATTATTGACTCTAGTGCAAGTGGGAGTCTGTAGGAGATATGCCCTAGAGGCAATAATAAATGTTATTGATTATCTCCCTGTTCATAATTAGGTTTATGTTCCATGCTATAACTGATGTGGTTCTCGAGTCTGCAATAACCACGAGGCTTGGAGGAAGACTCATATGCACGTGTGGGATAATAAACGGTAAAATGTATTCCTAGTCAAGCCTCTATGACTGGCTCAAGTATTGCATGATGATCCTGTTTTCCTGATCATGGGCATGGCTATGCCGGCAATTTTGAGGGCACAATTGTTGGTAGAACACTTGTGTTGAATCGACCCAAATTGATGTTATGCTATGAGATACATTCGTCATAAGTTAATGGTTAATAACACAGGAAGTTAATGTTTGCATAATTCCTTAGACCATGAGAGTATCGAGTTTCTTCATGTTTGCTTCATGAACTTTGGGGTTTGTTAAACGTCATCCGTAAATGGGTGGCTATTACGGCGGCTTACGGGTTCATCGAAAAGTATGTCAAGTAACTTGATAGCTCAAGATTGGGATTTGCTCCTCCGACGATGGAGAGATATCATCGTCTGGCCAGACACAGGGTGATTTGATCACAGGGATGCCGGAACACGGGAACGAGAAAAGAGAACAATACCGGCAACGAGGTAACTGGCATTGTGGACAAGTGTTGATCCACGGGGATGCCTACATGTCTCACCTTGGGTATTTGTAACATATCGCGAAGCAACAGGAATAGCACACGGCAACTGGAGGTTCACTCGAATATTTATTCGTGTGGGTATAGGGATCGATATGGGTGTCCACGGCTCCGATGCTGATCATTGATTGGAAAGTGTTCCGGTCATGTCTATACTTCACCGAACCTATAGGGTCACACGCTTAAGGGTTATCTATCTGCTGAATACTAGACAAGGAGTCTGAGAGAAAGTCACTGAAATAGTTTTGGAGACAGCGGAAAAGTTCCGGAGAGAACACCGAAAAAGTTTTGGTAAAACTGAAAAGTTGTTTCGGATAAAACCATTGATCCAAAAAGGTTTCGGCAAGCACCAGGAATGTTTTGGAGGTTGCCAGATTGGTCTGGTGATTTCTGGAATTTTTCTGGAGAAAAACCGAAAAATAAGTTTCGGAGCTGCCGGACTTGTTTACCGGGTAAACGAAGATGGTTTTAAATTAAACCACCATACTGGAAATGTTCCGGAGCGTGTCCAAATAATTTTAGAGGGTGCCGGAAATGTTCTGGGACCTTCTGGAATTTTCAGAAGAAATAGTTTCGGAAAACATCTTGTCCCAGCGAGAGGGGAGAAGATCCCACGGATCGTGGGGGCTGTTTTTGGGCTGTTTTTGGGGGCGCCCCCTTGTGGCTGGACAAAGTGTTGGGTGGGGCCCCCATGGTGGGGGCAGCCCCCACAAATGGTGGAGAGTGTTGGGAGGAAGGTGGGGCCCCATGGGGGAACACCATGGACAAGGGAACATGTTTTCTCCATGTTTGGTGGGAACATGCTTCCTTGTTTGGTGGGTGCATGTTTAGTGGGCTGAAATTTCAGCCCCCCCCTCACCCCTCCCACCACTATATAAGGAGGTGGAGAGGAGCTCTCCATCCTCACTCCAACTCTCACACACATGGCATGCATGATCTGCCTTTCTTCTCTCCCTCCCACGAAATAGTTTCGTAGAGCCGAAAGGCTATCTGGGTTCCGGTGGGAACTAGTTCTGGACGGCGAAGCCCTGCCAGATAGATGATACCGTATGTGTGCAACTCTGTAGAGAGATCGTAGTTTCGGTCTTAGTTCGAGAGTGCCTCCCGAAGGGCTGTCCGTGTGACCGTCCGAGTTTTGGAGGTCCTCCCGAAGGGCTGTCCGAGTGACAGTCCGAGTTTCGGAGGTCCTCCCGAAGGGCTGTCCGCGACACCGTCCGGGGGACTGTGCGACCGCCTCCCGGAGGGCTGTCCGCGGGGCAGATGAGGGTATACATCCTCGCGGTTGGGAGGTTGTAAAATCCTAGCTGCGAGGATCTGCACCGCCGTTCGTCATCGACTCTACTTCCGCTGCGCTACGAGTCGGTAACGAAAAATGATCAAACCTTGTATGCAGTCTCCATAGTGGTCCTGGGCTGGTGCGTAGGTCGGAAATTTTTTGTTTTCTGCTGCGTTCCCCTACACGGCGAGCTCTCCCGCGGTGGGCGAACTCCGGCGAGCTCGGAATCGAGCTGTGGTCAACCAAAACGAGCGCGGTTGGGCTCTACCAAACGGGCACTCCAAGCCGCGTCCTTTGGTGGTGGTCTCGGCGGCTAAGGTGGTCGGAATCGGCGACGGCGACGTTCGGGCTCGATCGGGCACTCGGCTGCGGTTCGCTTTCGGGAGTTCTAAGCGGTTAGGCGAGGTCTACGCGACGCGGTGAGCTCAACGGGCACAGCCGCGAGGCCATTTGGTCACCGGAATGACGCCGGCGACGTGCCAGGCAGCGGCGGGTTCGGCCACTGCGGTGACGGCGGCTACAGGCACGGTGAAGCGAGGAGAAGAGAGAGGAGGGGAAGCGGAGCTCACGGCGGGGCCGTAGGGAGTGGCAACGGGCTCGGGGAGGTCCGGTGATGGCGGATCGACGACGTCGATCACCGGCGTCCGAGAGGGGGAGGCGAGGCCGTGCAGCTCGATGTAGGAGCTCCCGGCTCGTTCCAGTCGGCGCAGCCGACGTAGTCGACGACGGGGAGGCTGATGGACAACTCGGCGAGGCGGACGGGGCTCGGTGGCTGCGAGCTTTACGGCGGCGAGGCCATGGCGCCGTTCGGGTGAGGAAGAAGAGAGCGAGGGGAGGGGAGATATGGCGCTAGGGTTTGTCCACGGGGATGAGGGAGGTCCTAAACGAGCGGGGCAGGGCGCGCGCAGCTCGCTGTCGACCAGGAGAGAGGGGGGGTGGGCGCGGTGAGCGCGGGCGCGGTGACACCGCGCGCGGGGGTGAACAGCGCGAGGTAGGGGAAGGCTAGTTGTGCTGGGCCGCGTCTGGTTTGACTTAGGCCCAGGTACTGTGGGCCTTTTTTTTCTTTTCTCTTTTCTTTCTTTTCTGTTTTCTGTTTTTATTTCTGTTTTGTAATTCTTTTAGCACTAATTCAATTTTGTAAAATATGAGTCTTGTCCATTTAAATACTAGGCAATATATCTCACTGCCAGAAAAAGGTTTGGAGGTAAATGGATTTCATTTGAATTTTTGGATTAAAGTGTGCTGTTTTGGTACTGTTTGAGGATATTAGAGTCATTTAAATAATCCAATTAATGTTGATCTTACTTTTATAATTGCCTTGGGAATATTTGCAATATTATGAACTATTTAGTTCCGGGATTTGAGCAACTTTTATTTTCACCTCAAATTTGAATTTCAATTCGAATTGGAATTTGAAATGAGATATGATCCAAATGATGATCAAGCACTGTTAATCATGGTGACTTGGCATTATCAAAAGGGTGATCACTATGCTCATTACCTAGGGGTGTTACATCGCCGCCCTTGCTCAACCCGCCGCTCGTAACGCAATGTCGGCGTAGCCGGACGCGGACGCGGCCGCACAAGCGCCGGCCGCGCCGGCGGCCAAGTACAAGAGCACCGCCAGCCGCGGGTTCTACGCGCCGTCGTCCAACGTTCAGGGGCGCATATGGCACGTGAACAGCGACGGACCGTCCACGCCAATCATCGACCTCACGTCCACCGGCACCGCCGAGGTCGCGGACTCCTCCGAGGATGAGTAGGGCATGGGAGGCGGCAGGCATGGTGTCCCAAGTGGGCCGGTCCATCTCCCGTGTTCTACTCTTCCTCACCGGAGACCGCACCTTTACTTCACGGGTCTTGAACCCCGCCGCTGTTCATGGAGACGGCAGATGGAGGACGTGGTCGCCGATGCGGAATACAAAGGAAAGTGGACGTACGCCATCGCCGTAGGATAGGTTTAGGGTCGTGTTTCTTTTCTTTTTTTGTCCTCAAAGTTCGAAATGTAATGAAAATCTGCCATGTTTGCATGAATCTCGTCCGGTTATATGAACTTTCACAATAAAAACATATGTTGTATGAAAATATATTGAATAATAATTCTAATCGTATTTACTTCGTATTGTGGTTGTCATTATTTTTGTATGTATAAACTTGGTCAAAGTTTAGAAAGTTTGACCGGAGACAAAGCTAATATGCGAAGTAAATAAATACAGAGGGTTTACATACACAATTTCTCTTAGGCCCTCCAAAATTATGTCCACTACACATTCACGCATTTCACGTCTTTCTCTCGCTCTGTCTGTCAAACCAACTAAGCTAAACTCCCAGCATATCGCGCGGGAAAAGACCCGCCCGCGCTGTTTTAGTCGGGATTTGTATCGGTGGATCGCGCCAAGCACCAAAACCAAGTGTTACGCTCTACAAGTTTAAAAGGAAAAGGCAGTACACTTATAGCACGCCTGTCGCGGTCGCATTGCACCCCTCACACGGTCGGTCCTGCATACCACTCACCCAAAGGGAACGCGCTTCGGCTTGCCTCTTCACTGACACATGGGACCGCAATTGGAGAAACCAACCATTCGCCAAACTCCCCCGCCCACCGCGCGAAAATTCCTCCCAAATCCCAAATTCAACTCCCCTTCGGCCAACTAGCCAATAATATTCCCCAAACCCCCCTCCCCCGCCCCCTCCACTCCATTCGCTCTGCCAAACTAGCCCTCCCCGCCGCACCGATACATCGGCGTCATAGTTCTTTGAGGGGACGCACGGCGATCCTCTTGATCCCACAGTACGCTCTCGTAAACTGCCATCCTCCAGCCGCGCCGCCACCACTGGCGACGTTCTTGTTGAGACGCACGGCGGTCAGCTTCTCCCACGGTATGCGCATTCTAGACTGAGACCCCGTGCATGTCGGAGTAGCGCTGGATGTTAGCTGATAGACGCTGTTAATCTCACTGCTTGCCGAAATAGCTTACATTCAATATGCTCTGCTTAAAAAGCTACCTTGCCCTGTTCTGCACTCAATCTGCTTTGCTGAGGTGGCATGCCATGCCTGATTAGTTGCTAAAATATCCTGCCATATTTTAGGACCATGTATGTATTGTGAAGTAGATTGCCATGGTCTAGTAGCCAATCTGTTAGGTGAAATAGCTCAACACCGTTTTACACTCAATCTTTGTTGCTGAGATGGCCTTCGATGGCTGTGTGCTCGGCCTCATTGATTTCTGAAATAGCCTGACATAATTTAGCACTCAATCTGTTTGCTGAATCAGCTTTTCATATATTTCGTTACTTAGATCTGCTTGTCCAAATATCTTGTCATAGCTTTAGACATCGACCTAGGTATTTTTTCTGGACTTTATAATGAAACATATATGTTTTTCCTGTAATATCTAGTAGAAGAACTAATTTGTATGTCTGACAGATGGACAGGACTTGGATAACTTCTGCTCGACGATTCTCCCCTGCATATGTCGAGGGGGTTCAGAACTTCATGAACTTTATCAGAGCAGAGTACGGTGGTCCGAAAGCAGATGTGCGCTACCCGTGTAGCAGTTGTATGAATTCAGTTTCAAGACCCCAGTCAACTGTGTAAAATCATCTACACTTGTATGGGATGTCAGTCACATATACTAGGTGGGTTCATCATGGTGAAGCTGTGAACGTCAATGTCACTGACTATGTGGAAGCAGCAGATCACCATCTTGATCTGCCTGATGCTCAGGAGGAAGAGGAGGAGGTGGAGGTGGCGGCGGAGCCAGTGATTTTGACCAAGATTGAAACAATGCTACGTAATGCTCGCGCATTTCGAGAACTTACACCTGTACAAGAAAAATGGTGGGCCCGCATGTTGGACCAATGCAACGTGGCAGTCACCGCAGGTAGTAAGCTGCCAGTATTCTCAGCTATGGTCAGCTTTCTTCAGTTGAAGACATCTCAGCGGATGACCAACAAATCATTCGATGCGATGATGGCTGCTTTCTGCGATTCTTACCCAGCTGTGTCAAAGCTGCCACACACCTACAGTAAAATGAAGAATTTCCTCTGTGTGGTTGGAATTGGATATGATATGATCCATGTTTGCGAGAATAATTGTGTTCTATTCCGGAAGGATTATGCCAACTTAAGTGAATGCCCAAAATGCAAATCATCAAGATGGAAAGATGGCGATGCTGTGAAGAGGATTCCTCATAAGGTTCTGAGACATTTTCCAATTATACCAAGATTGCAGACGTTGTTTCATGATGATCAAACAAGAGAGGATGTACTGTGGCATTCTAGAAACCAGGAGCATAGAGATCGGAATGTAATGAGCCATCCATCTCATGGTAGTGACTGGACAAGCTTCAATCTAAAACACGAAGAGTTTGCTGCTGAGCTGAGAAACATTAGACTTGGCTTAGCTACAGATGGATTCAACCCATTTGGCCACCAGAGCACGACATATAGCATGTGGCCAGTGCTTGTTATCCCTTACAACATGCCGCCAAATGTCTGCACCAAAGAATCAAACTACATCATGGCCTTGCTCATCCCAGGTCCAAAAAGTCCTGGAAAGGATTGTGATTTATTCATGGAGCCTGTTGTGGAGGAACTTCAAAAGCTATGGAGGGGTGTTCTCACTCGAGACCTATATAGCAGCCCACCAGCTGATTTCATTCTGCGTGCTGTTATAATTCGGTGCATCCATGATTATCCGGCTTTGGGCACTATGTCAGGGCGAACGACACATGGTTACAACGCATGTGTTCGCTGTGACAAGAATCCGCTGTCATACCCAATACTTAGCAAGGTCTGTTACATTGGACACCGCCATTTCCTTGACAAGGACAAGCTGCGTCTTAGAAAATACCGAAAACCTGTGTTCAATGCAAGTCACGAAAACCGTGATGCACCAAAGAGGCTCACCGGCGATGAGTTGCAGGAGGAATTAGAGAAGGTTAGGCATATTACACCAATAAACCATCCCGATGATGGTAGCGGGAAAAGGAAGCGTGGCAAGGCAAAAGAGAGATTATTGTTTACCCGCAGGTCCACTTTGTGGGACTTGGAGTATTGGAAGGATTTGGATCTGAGGCATAATCTTGATGTGATGCACATCGAGAAAAATATATGTGACAACATTATCGGCACACTTCTTAATATTGAAGGCAAGACAAAAGATATCTTAAAATCTAGGATTGATTTGACACACCTGGCTATCAGATCTGATTTGCAGGTGAAAGACAACGGTGAATCATGGGATATGGCACCAGCTGTGTACGTCTTGGACAAGCAAAAGAGAAAAGAATTCTGCAAGATCCTGTCATGTGTGAGATTCCCACATGGATTTGCTTCCAACCCTGAAAGGAGAATCAGTGCAGATGGAACCAAGGTACAAGGGTTGAAAACTCATGACTGCCACGTCCTACTTCAAAGGGTTTTACCTGTTCTCCTTAGAGGATTGGGCCGCCCTGACTTATACAGAGCAATTGCAGAGTTGGGACAATTCTTCAGGGAACTCTGCAGTAGAAATATCAGGATAGATGCTGTGAATCGTCTTAAAGAGAGGATACCAACTATCCTATGCGACCTTGAGAAGATATATCCTCCAGCCTTCTTTGATGTGATGGTGCATTTGGCTGTTCATCTACCTGATGAGGCATTACTTAGAGGTCCAGTACAGTATGGATGGATGTACCCTATTGAAAGGCGGCTAGGCACTTTCAAGGGCTATGTTAGGAACAGAGCTAGACCTGAGGGTTCCATTGCAGAGGCCTACATTGCTACAGAAGCGTTGACATTCTGCTCAAGATACATTGAAACAGCTGATCAGCCTAGCAAAAAGGTGGGCGAAAAAAATCCTGAGCTCAATGTTTTTGATCCCGCTGTTCGAGTAACATGGAAGAGTCGACAAGATGACAAACCTAAAGATTTGGACAAAATGGTTTGGTATGTGTTGAATAACTGTCCTGAGATTCTACCTTATATCGAGTAAGTGCTAAGTACTACAGCTTATACATCGTAATCTACTAAACTTGCAGCACATTCTCATATATTTAGATGTTTGACGCGATCACTATGTTCTGCAGCGTGTATGAAGAGGAGTTACTGGAGCAAAATCCAAGGAACATTGACAAATGGGTTAGGGAAGGATTTGCGAAATGGTTGAAGAGTCGTGTAAGCTTTTGAATTGCACTGTCAGTTTTTTTAATGTATAGAGTACATAAGATGATCATCTTGTCTATTTTCTAACCATAGGTTAAGGAGATGCGGGAGGAGGGGCAGGCAGTTAGTGATACCCTTTATGCACTAGCAATGGGTCATGATACTCGGGTAAGACATTATGCATCTTGCGTTGTTGGAGATGTGCGCTACAACACCCTTGCACGCGACAAAGGCAGGAAGACACAAAACAGTTCCATCATGAGCACGGATACGCACAAGAAAGTGACAACTGAAATGTATGCTAACATAAAAGACATTGTTCAGTTGCAGTATATCTCCAGTTTCGGGGTTCATCAGTGCGTGGTTCTGTTTTGCTGTCGTTGGTATAACCAGTTTACCATGATCTCAAAACCTAAAGCTGATGATTATTTCAAATCCATCAATGTCAAGGCAGTGTACCGCACTGACGAGCCTTATATTTTGGCAAATCAAGCAACACCGATATTTTTCTTGGAAGACACATATGCACGTAGCCAAGACTGGAGAATATTGCAAAAGTTTGAGCAGAGGAATTCGTTTAATGAAGTTGCACAACAAGATGATGCTTACACTGCTGCTGACGTAGAGGATTCCAGAGATGTTTATGATATGTTTGCGGACCATCACATCAATAAGGCTGGAGAAAAGATTGCCTGTCACGCTGTGGAAGTAGATGAGTTGATCAATAGAAGCCAACGTTCGAGGAGATTGATGCTGAAGAAGAAGATGACACTGGGAGGAATTATGATTCAGACTGACACACATGGTGAAGATGTTGACTCTGCTGCTGCGGATGATGACTAGATTGCTTTTGTCATATTTGCCTGTGAGAAGACGACTTATTATCTACTATGTTAAATTGTGTTTGCTATGACAACTGAAACCTGATGAAGTAGTTGTTCAGTGAGAACATCACTTATTATGTATGTTGATTTGTGTTTGGTGATTGTATGACGACTGAAACATGATGACATTGTTGTTTAGTAGTACTCATATTTTTCTGTGAAACTTGTATTTGATGATTGTACAACCACAAATGTAGTTGATGGCAGTTTGCTAGACGCCCAGCCTGCTAAATAGGTTTCATTCATTACTAGTTTCAACAAAGTGCTCATGTCAGAGCCACTGAATACATCACGAGTGCTACATACACTGCAAATAAAGAGACAATCATCCTACAGAGCACAACGATCTTGCCCATTATCTTCACAAGCTCTTTCATCTCCTCATTGCTGCCAAGGTTGTTCACCAGCTGTTGATTGGCCATGATCTGATGAACTGCATCATCTTTAACATTCTGCTCTGCATCTTCCTCTTCTGCCGTTCCTTCAGTTACTTGTCCAACACCCCAGCCTGCTGGTATTGGGATTTGTCGGCTAACCAAATAATCCGCGTAGTTCCATTCCTCCACATCTGCAACTTCCCAGAAATACAAATCACAAGAATCCTCCCTTTTCTGCATGAATCAAATTCGAAGATCATCAACCAAACTCTTAAAAAATAAAATTCAGCAACTGAAAGCAGGCGAACAACTTGACCATATTACCCCATGATTTGGGTATTTGTAGAAGACTCGGCCAGGGTTGAGGGTTATAGTTGAGACGCGATGGATGACTCTGCGTGATTTGCAGCAGTGGCACCACACCAACGGCAGCGGGGTGCGATGAGCAACTGGTTGTGGTGAGTGCGCCGGCGGGGGTGTGATGAGACCCACAGGCGGTGGTACGGGTGGCGACTTCGTGCACATCTGGTTGTTGGCTCGATTCCCTGCTGAAGAGCAGGTGGACGAGCCAGCGGACATGGTTGCTGTGGCCGGAGCTTCTGAAGCTAGGTAGAGTAACTAGAGAAGAGGAGAAGCGAACGTTGGATATGTCAGTTTCATTACTTGCAGAGTAGTATAACACTATATATAGTCTAGGTTTGGATTCGAACCAGTTACAGCAGCACGTCTCTCTTTTTTCTAATAGTCAGGAACATCTCTTTACTGCTGGACTAGCTTGTTCTGTACGCCTTCTCAAGTCTTTGATTTTCGAGAATGTTATCTGGCGAACGTTCCCTGGGAGGAGGATGGTAAACGAACGCATTTTCCTGGCAGTTTTAGTTGCGACGCAAGATCAAACGGTGGCAGTTTCGGGAATGTTATCTGGCGAACGAGCCCAGTTTTTTTCTTTTCTTGAAACGTATGCAACGTGGTGTCGGTTTAGTTAACAAACGATTCTGCCAATGTTGACCGTTGGATTGACATCCACCGTCTGTCGTGTTTCTTTAGTCTCTTCTTCCTCCAGCCGCCAAAACCAAACCAGCACCGGTGGGACTACCTACTCCCGCCTCCCACGGCTGGCCGCGCTGCCGCGCACGCATCGCCGCCCCATCGCACCCTAAAACTTTGGGAGGCTATCCATCTACCCCACACACCTCCTGTTATTCTCCGGCGAAGTCAGCTCCACCCCGCACTCGAACCAGTCAACCCTCGTACCCCCCTCCGCCTGCGACTACACTGCCGCATCTTCCACGGCTCTTGGTCGTTCCCATCCGAGGCCTCGCCGTCGTCCTCCGCCATGGTTCGCTCGCTGCAGCGCCACCGCCTGGCATTGTCAACATGGTCAACAACCGAGAGGAATCAGGAGATGACAGTACGTGGAGAGGATGACAGTAGGGACCCACGAGGGTCATTGCAGTACGCAAGCAAGTGCCTCCTTATTACAAGCCAAAAAAATGCTTCCTCCTAATGGTTTGACATCTGGGTCCCACGACATTGTCAACGTAGTCAATAAGCGAGAGAATTGCCCAACGAGCGGCTGACACCAGGGACCCAGCAGCTCTCGCAGTTATTTTTTTGTTTTTGAGATGGAGCAGGGTATCAACTAGGCTGTGCGGGGGCTGTAGCCCGTCTAGCCCAGGCTTTTATTTTCTGTTTACCACATGACCAGCCCAGTTGTTTTTTTCTCTTTCTGAAAATGGCTAGCCCAGTTCAATTTTTTTTGAAGAATACCCAACCGAGGCCTAATTGCTTTTCTCAGCACTGCTGGGCTGCAAATCTTTCAAGACGAGGAGGGATGTATTCGGGGTTTGCCCAGAAAATGGGCTATAAGTAGTAAGAAATGGGCTGTAAATTTTAAGAACAACACAGCAAACCGGCAATAGCCACTCAAAAAAAATGCAAACCGGCAATTAGTTTCAAATTACGGTTTTCTGGGATTTCAAGATTTTAAATTTCATAGATTTTTCTGCGGGGAAAATTTCGTTGGATTTATATTAATATAAATTACCTTTTCAAATTAGTTTGAATCTGACTCCAAATTTTGGGATTAAAAATAGTTCGGACCCCACCGTAATATGCAAAATTTCGTTGAATTTTTTAACCGTGGCCAGAATATGGGCTGTAATGCTAACAAAAAGAATATGGGCTTAAAAAAATCCTTTAGAATTAGCAAATGGGCTGTAAATTATTAAAAATAATGGCAATGGGTTGTATGCTATTTGCCACAGATTTAGAGGCTGACTTGTGGGCTTACTATATTGACGCGTACGCAGGGCTATGTGAACTTATTAGTCAACAAATGAGGAGTTCTCAAAAAAAAACTCAACAAACGATTCTAGCGGCAGTGACCGTTGGATAACATCCAACGGCCATGCTGCTTCTTCAATCTCTGATCTTCTTGCTCCAGCCGCCTAAACCAGCGCCGGTGGGACCGCCTGCTGCCGCCTCCCGTGGCCGGCTGTGCTGCCGCGTAGCCCTCACCGCTGGCCAGGCCATCCCTCTACTCACCCACACCTCCTGTTATTCTCCGGCGACACATGCCTCACACCACAGCTGAACCAGTCAACCCTCATACTCCCCTCAGCGTGGGCATCCACTACTGTGGCTTCGCCGGCTTCGGGTCGTTCCTGGGCCTCGCCGTCATCCACCGCGTTGGTGCTCTCGGCACGGCGTCATCAACGCGGTCAACGAACGACAGCCATCGGAAGAGGACTATACGTGGAGAGGCAGACAGCTGGGACCCACGAGGTCCATGGTCGCACGCCACGAAAAATGATTCCTCCCCCTGGCAGCTTGGACCCACCAGCTACATCTTCCCACGCAAAGAAGTGCCTCCTTATTACGCGCAAAAAAATGACTCGTCCCCCCTGACATCCGGGACCCACCAGCTACATCTTCGCATGCAAGGAAGTACCTCCTTATTACGTGAAAAATAAATGATTCCTCCCCCTGACAGCTGGGACCCACCAGCTATATCTTTGCACGGAAGGAAGTGCCTCCTTATTAAGCAAAAAAAAGATTCCTCCCAATGACAACTGGGATCCACCAGATTTGGAGGCTGGCTTGTGGGCCTACTAGGTTGACGCGTATGCAGGGCTTTGTCAACTTAGTCAACAAATGATTGTAGCAGCGGTGACCGTTGGATGTTAATCCAACGGCCGTGCCGCGCAGGCCTCACCGCCCCACCCTACTTCCACCGCTGGCCAGGCCTTTCCTCTACTCAACCACATCCCCTGTTATTCTTCGGTGATGGCAGCCTCACACCGCAGCCGAACCAGTCAACCCTCGTACTCCCCTCCGCGTGGGCATCCACTACCGCGTCTTCCCCGGCTCCGCATCGTTCCCTTCCAAGGTCTCGTCGTCGTCCATCGCCTTGGTGCTCTCGGCGCAGCGTAGTCAACGTGGTCAATGAACGGCAGCCATCGGAAGAGGACATTATGCGGTGAGGCTGACAGCTGGACCCACCAGATACATCTTCGCACGCAAGGAAGTGCCTCCTTATTACGCGCAAAAAAATGATTCCCCCCTTACAGCTGGGACCCACTTGCTATGTCTTCGCATGCAAGGAAGTGCCTCCTTATCCTCCCTGACAGCTGGGACCCACCCGGTCGAAGCATACGTAGCGTTCTCTGTCTGGTCGCGAATGTGTATGTACATACTGGTCGATCAGTCTTTCTGCAACGATGAACCATGGGTGTGTAAGGAGCGGGACGTGTCGTAGTAGAGCCCCCGATGTTGCAGTTCAGGTAGCCCCGTCTAAATCATGTACACGTACATACAGCCTCACAGCGAAAAATACGGCCACGTACGTACATATACGAGCAGGGTCTCGAACGCGTACTCGCGCATACGTATGGCCAGCGCTCGTGTACATGGAGAGAGGCAACGGACGGCAGCAACGACCTCCTATTCATCGGCAGCCAACCGGCTGGGTCAGAATGGAGGAAACATCATCGTGTTCATCGCGAGCCAAGTGACTGGGTCGGAACGCGTCCTGTTCATCGACCCCCCATCGGCTGGGTGTCTGGTGTACCGCAAAACGGAGGAAATGGCCTTCTGTTCGAGCGCCTACGGTCGAAACAGGGTCCTGTTCATTGGCTGGGGGTCTGGCGTACTGCAAAACGGAGGAAAGGGACTTCTGTTCGAGTGCCTACGGTCGAAACGGGGTCCTGTTGATTGGGAGGGCTCTGGCGTATCGCAAAACGGAGGAAACGGACTTCTCCCCAACTGCCTATGGTCGAAACGGGGGTCCTGTTCATTGGAAGGGGTGTGGCATACCGCAAAACGGGACTCCACGGGCTATTGTTCATCCACGGTCGACCTCCCTCCAGCCTCCACTAGCTACTGTTCATTGACCGTCGACTTCCTCCAGCCTCCACCGGCTACTGTTCATCCAGCCTCCACGGGGTCCTGTTCATCCACCCCCAACCGGCTGGCCTCCTCGGGGTCCTGTTCATCCGGCGCCAACCACCTTCACACGGCCAGGGTACTGTTCATCCACAGTCAACCCACCGGCTGTGGTGGGGCGTACGAGCGGGCGACAGCAACGGGAACTATTCATCCACAGCCAACCAACCGGCTAGGTCAACTTACCACGTCTCGCGCAAGGGGCTCAATCGATGCGTCTTGACTCATTCTATGTATTGCGCGCGTGGCAGCAACGGGCACTGTTCATCGAGAGGCAACCCAACCGGCTACGTCTCGCACATACGGGGGCTCGACCGACTTCAGTTAGCAGCGAAGGAATCGCTCGGGTTCAGTTAGCAGCGAAGGGATCGATCAGCTTCAGTACGTAGCTAGTGCGATCGCTCGAGTTCAGTAAGAGAACGCCTCGCTCGGGTTCAGTTAGCGAACGCCTCGCACACACGCGTGCGTACGAGAGAAACGCGCAAACCACACTGCATCGCTCGGCCCCGATCACCCACCGTAACCGGGAATTCCCCGAAAATTTCCTTGGCCTCACTTCTACCACGATTTTTTACGTCATGGACGGCCCAAAGAATGTCATGCGGCTGCGTCTCCGGCCCGCCCAGGATGAAAAGCCCATTTTCTGTCATAATTTTTTGTCATAGAAGTAGGAGCCCACCACATCTGTGATGATACATGTTTTTGTCACAATTATTGTCATAGAAGTGTCACAACCATGACAGAAAAAGTTTTTGTTCGGGCCATAATGTCACGGATGTGTCTTTTTTTGTAGTGTATGATGCTAACAACAATAACAACACAAGCAAGCAAAGGATGCAACACAATATTAGCTTACACAAAGTAAATGTAAGAAATAACCAAAAGTGGAGTCGGTGAAGACGAGGATGTGTTACCGAAGTTCCTTCCCTTTATGGGGAAGTATGTCTCCTTGGAGCGGTGTGGAGGCACAATGCTCCCCAAGAAGCCACTAGGGCCACCGTATTCTCCTCACGCCCTCGCACAATGCAAGATGCCATGATTCCACTAGTGGTGCCCTTGAAGGCGGCGACCGAACCTTTACAAACAAGGTTGGGGCTCTCTCCACAACTTAATTGGAGGCTCCCAACACCACCACGAAGCTTCACCACAATGGATTGTGGCTCCGAGGTGACCTCTTTAGTCTAGGGTGCCCAAACACCCAAGAGTAACAAGATCCGCAAGGGATTAGTGGGGGGAATCAAATATCTCTTGGTGGAAGTGTAGATCGGGGCCCTCTCAAGCAAACCCTAGAGAATCAACAAGTTTTGATGGCTAGGGAGAGAGATCGGTCGAAAATGATCTTAGGGGCAACAATGGAGCTTGGGGGAAAAGAGGTGGGTCTTCTTGGGGAAGAAGACCTCCTTATATAGTGGGGGGGACAAATCCAACCATTTTCTGCCCACAAGTCATGCACAAGCGGTACTACCGCAGGGCATGGCAGTACCAGCCGTAGAGTGCAAGTGACAATGCTACGGACGCGGTAGTGCCGCCGGAGCAGTATTACCGCTCCCACCAGTGGTACTACCACTTAGTGTTGCATACTATGGTAGCACCGCGGCAGTAGAGGCAGGTAGGACGGCAGTACCGCACGGAGCGGTACTACCGCTGGCAACTACCACCCTACTACCACTGGAGTGGAACGAGGTTACAGAAGCCAGGAAATAAGCGGTACTGCGAGCGGTGGTAGAGGCTGGTAGTACCGCATAAGCAGTACTACCGCTCTGAAGTCGCGATACTACCACTTAGCCCTCTAGGGTTCAGTGCAGCTGCGGTAGTGGGGTGTTAGTACGAGCCGCAGTACCGCACGAGCAGTACTACCTCTCGCAACTACCTCCCTGCTACCGCTGACTTACAAAACCCTTAAAACAAGCGGAAGCGCCCGTAGTACTGGAGTGTGGCAGTACCGCTGGAGCGGTACTACCTCTCCCTAGCGCGGTACTACCGCTTGGGTGCTTCTAGTAAGCCCAAGCATAGAACAGATGGTGCTCCAAGTTGCCAAGAAGGAAAGAGGGTGCAAAAGCGAATGTGTACGTGTTGATTCCACCCTAACCTTTCCAATGCGGACCCCTCTTAATAGTACGGATTTCCTACGACTCAAATCCACCAAAAGAAATAATCAGAAAATAACCGTCTTTACTCTTAATCACCGAAGGGAAACAAACCGTCTCGTGCCATCTAATAATCTCTGAAATACTAAATGCACACGGTTAGTCCGCAAAACGCATTGTCATCAATCACCAAATCCACTAAGGGAGAAATATGCCCTAACAGAATAGTTGTTGCCTTATCTAGTATGACGGCTTGAATTAATTTTGATACCAATCTGATTGATTTAGTTACTCTGTTCATGTTCGTCTAGAAATTTCGGCTTACACTGACTGTTTGTCTTGCTTGTGCTAATTTGGTTCCCGCTGATATGTCTCCAACGTATCTACTTTTCAAACACTTTGCTCTTGTTTTGGACTCCTATTTGCAAGATTTGAATGGAACTAATCCGGACTAACGTTGTTTTCGGCAGAACTACCTTGGTGTTGTTTTTTGTGCAAAAATAAAAGTTCTCGGAATTGGACGAAACTTGGCAGAGATTTTTTATTGAATATATATAAAAAAATTAATGCAAAGATCTACTGGAGGGGGGGGCACCACCTGCCCACAAGGCAGGGGGCGCGCCTACCCTCCCCCAGGGCACGCCCAGCTGCCTTGTGGGGCCCACAGGCGGCCGTCTAACCTAATTCCAACTCCATATATATTATCTTCCCTAGAAAAAAAATCAGAGAGAAAGTTTCATCGCATTTTATGATACGGAGCCGCCGCCACCTCCCGTTCTTCATTGGGAGGGCTGATCTGGAGTCCGTTCGGGGCTTCGGAGAGGGGGATTCGTCGCCGTCGTCATCATCAAGCCTTCTCCATCAACAATTCCATGATGCTCATCACCGGGAGTGAGTAATTCCTTCGTAGGCTTGCTGGACGGTGATGGAGATGGATGAGATTTCTTATGTAATCAAGTCAATTTGTTAGGGCATGATCCCTAGTATCCACTATGTTTTGAGATTGATGTTGCTATGTGTTTGCTATGCTTAATGCTTGTCACTAGGGCCCGAGTGCCATGATTTCAGATCTAAACCCTTTATGTTTTCTTGAATATATTTGAGTTCTTGATCCTATCTTGCAAGTTATATGCACCTGTTATTGTTCTGAACCGTAGCCCCCAAGGTAACAATAATTGGGATACTCTCCGGAAACGACTGTAATTTGAGGAGTTCATGCATTCACTATGTGTTAATGCTTTGTTCCAGCTCTCTATTAAAAGGAGCACCTTAATTACCCTTAGTTTCCATTAGGACCTCGCTGCCATGCGTGGGTAGGAGAAAAGATGTTATGCAAGTTCTTACTGCAAACACGTATGACTATATACGGAATACATGCCTACATATGATTAATGAATTGGAGCTATTGTGGGTCTCTCTAGGTTGTGACTGTTGCATACTAAATTTCATCCAAATATCTATCGCTGATCCAATGCCTACGCTTTGCTAATATTGTCTTTGCTCAAGTTACTATACTGCTGCGGTTACAATTGCTACAAAACTACTATTACTATTGCTGTTACTATTGCTACTACTGCTACCATTGCTATCATATTACTGTGCTACTAATAAATTGCTGCAAGGAAGTGACTTCTCAGGTGTGGTTGAATTTACAACTCAACTGCCAAGGCTTATAAATATTCTTTGGCTCCCCTTGTGCCGAATCAATAAATTTGGGTGAAATACCACCCTCGAAGACTGTTGCGATCCCCTATACTTATGGGTCATCAAGACTATTTTCTGGCGCCGTTGTCGGGGAGCATAGCTCTATTTATTAAGTTCACTTGGGAGTTAAATATCTGCTGCAATTTATATTCACTATGAAGAATTTGAGAGACTCTAAGACCAAGATCATGCCCTCTAAGACGAGGGGAGTGTCGGTACCAAAACCGGCAGATCTCGGGTAGGGGATCCGAACTATGGGTCTAGGAATCAATGGGTAACAGAGAGTGTAGAGACGATGATTTACCCAGGTTCGGGCCCTCTCGAAGAGGTAATACCCTACGTCCTGCTAGATTGTATTGATGTGATTGTATGAAGGTTACAGAGTTGGTCTACCTCGAGATCGACTGGGCTAAACCCTAGGTAATGAATATGATCCTCTACGGACTAAGCCTCCTGGTTTATATAGACACCAGGGGGTCCTAGGGTTACATATGGTCGGTTACCATCAGGGGATAAACATGCCGGCCACGCCAGTTATTCCTTGGAGGTGACGCCAAGTCTTCGGAGGTTTCCTTCTGATACACGGGGTCGCCCACAGTCCGGCCTTCCATCGACGAGTAGAGGGCGGCTCACTAGCCCGGCCCACGAGAGATAGGCCGGCAGCCCGAGTACCCCTTAGTCCGGGACACCCTCAGTAGCCCCCGAACTAGCCTCCAATGCCAAGGTTGACGGTCTTCGGCAGCTTCATGCTTCAAAGGCCTTCGGCTTGGGTGGCGAGTTCCTCCCTTTACCTGTATTTGATTTAGCAATAGTTCGGCCACCAATAGATCGGTTACCGAGGTACCCTCCGACCAGTGAGGCCCCGTGGGGCCCGTCGTACCGCTTTTCTTCACCTAGAATTAAATGGCGACCCTCGATTTCTGCGCACCCACGGAATGCGAGTAGCCCGATGGGTTTTTACAAAAATGCCCCTCTTTGGGGGGAGTCAATGCTCTTTTAATAGGCCAAGGGCACGGAGGCTAACGCACCCCACCCTTTGCCATTCTTCCTCACGTCCTCGCGAAGTTGTGACCAGCAAGCAATGGCGAGTGTCCCAGGCTCTTCCTCACGCCCTCACGGCCCCCGTCAAGGTGATTGGGCGAGCTGCTCCATATCCCTCATGCGTTTACGCAGGCTCGAGACGCAAGGATATCTTCCTGCTTCCGATCTCGAACACACCCGCCCCGGATTAACTTCTGCAGACGGGGAGGCCCTCACAGAGAACTTTCCTTCCCCCCACGGGGAGGAAAGGGTGTGCTTCGTGCCCTTCCTCTTGCGAGGCTTGGGTTTCCCCATTCATCCTTTATTGAGGGGTCTATTAGAGTTTTACGGGATCCAACTCCACCACCTTACCCCAGGATCGATTCTCCATATATCGGGCTTCGTCACTCTGTGCGAGATGTTCTTGGGCTGCGAGGCCCACTTCGAGTTGTGGAGGAAGTACTTCTGCCTCGTCCCCCATACCCGAGGAGGGACAATCTACGAGGTCGGCGGGGCCGAAGTATGGCGCATCGCCGGAACCGGATACCCCGTAGGGACTCCGAAGAAAGATGCCGAAGAGTGGACTTCGGAATGGTTTTATATCGAAGACGTCCCCCTATTTGATCCAGTCTGGAGGGGACTACCCGAATTCTCATTGGTCTCTCCGAAGAAGCGGTTCAACTGGCGCCCGAAGAGTGCTTCCCAAGAGGAAAACGCCGAAGTAACTCGGCTGGCCGCTCAAGTGAGGTGGCTAGCCCACAACGGGCTAACCATTATCGACGTGATGGCCGCAGCCATTGCTCGGTGCGTCCAACCCCTTCAACAGAGAATACACCCACTTTGGTGCTACAACGGGGAAGATGATGCAACCCGGTACACATGGATGGGACCCGCCGATCAGGCGGCGATGGCCGCCATACTGGCCGATCTCTTCAAGGGAGAAGAGCAAGAATTTGCTCGGTTAAAGCCCAAGGAAGGCTTCTCGAGCTATAAACCCATTGAAATGGTGAGTCCGACCACGTTTTATAGTTCGGAAGGCACTCCAAAATTTTCTTTAACCGGATGTCTATCCTGTCCGAACAGAACTGGAGGCGCTGGATCGAGACAGTGAGCTGCCCTGCTCCTCAACCGGAGGATCACTCACGTGAAGATGATCCTGGGTTCCATGATGACCCTGAAACATCAATTGATTTCGAGGAAGGGGTCTTCTACCAGGAGAGCCTTGATGGTTCTAAGGTGGCCCTTTTGGCCGATCATCCCGGGGCGCTTCCCTCCTCCGCTGTAAGTGGCCAACGGGCTTCTTCTCGAAAGAAACACTCAGCCACGACTGCTCCGAATATACTGACACCTACTCCCAAGGGCCGCCGTACGACGTGCCGGACAGCTGCAAGAGCGGCACCAGCGGCCCCAGCGACGAGCGGCCGTGCGGTGACCAGACGCGCGGCCCCAACGGGAGCTACATCGTCCGCGCCCTGGCCGAAGAGGTAACGCAGCCGCCGTACCGTCATAGCCTCTACCTTCAACATCCACCGAGTATGCCAATAATTCTCTCCACGGTGTCCTGTAGACGATATGTAGAACCGCCCTCGGCTGAGGATGTTGAAAAGGTGCCGAGGGGTGACTCGAACCCGAGGTCGCCAGCTGTAACCGGAGTTACTCCGGGAGTCCCTGCCGAGGACCAACATCCCGAGGACTCAGGAGGCGTCTCGGTCACTAACTCTGAGGTTGAAAGTGTGATGAATCATCGGCGGCGTAAGGCGTCACTTCGGCACTCCGCGTTTTCCGATCAGGAGTTTAATGCTCTTAGTTCGGTGGACGCGTACCTCGGCGCTGCCCGAACGGGACTTGAAGGGGCAGTGAAGCTCATGTCTATGAATGTGCAGGTATAGTATTAGTTTTGACAACTAGTATCTAACCCAGTAGCCCCCGAGCCTTAATTTGGGTGGGACGGCCGAGTTAAGGGTCTAATATTCATGATGCCATGCTATTGTGCAGACTGTTCGGGATCAAAACAAAAAGCTGTCCGAGGACCTCAAGCTGGCGCAAACAGAGTTAGAATCTGTGAAAGCCGAGCTAGACGGGGTGAAGAAATTCACCAGAGAGGCACATGGTAAGTGCCAAACTTAAAGTTTGTTTAAGAAAAATTTGATGGAACACCTCCGCTAATGAAAGATGATTCCATAGCAGCCGAGTCGATAAATCAGCTGCAGAAGGATCTGGATATTGCCAGGGAAGCTCAACGATATGCAGAGTCACAGCAAGAGGCTGGCTACCGGGTGCTTTCCCGAAGTCATGAGGAGAGGGATAAGCTTAAGGCGGAAGGCGAACAGCAGGTTCAAGAAATCAAAAGCTTGAAAGCTCAACTGACTATATCCCAAGAGGAGAACCAGAGACTGAAAGCGGGCATGTTCGATAAGTGCAATCTAATTTGTCAGTTCATAAACTGTACGTATTAGGCAGCAATATGAACAACGCCACGTCTCATTGCAGTTCTGCTGACCGGGCGTCCCGAAGAGGAGGCCGGTTCCTTCAGGCGGGACCTGCTGAAGGAGCTATCCGCTGTACATGAGCGGGCCCGGAAAGCCATGAAGAGCATGTTCAAAGCACTGTGGCCCGGCGAAGTGGCTCCAGAAGGGATGGCCGAACTCACGAATCGCTTCAAAGGAGCTCGGCGCCGCTTTGAGTTATGGAAGACGTCATCTTGTCGTGAGGGAGCACGGGAAGCGTGGGCGATGATCAAGACCCGTTTCACCAAGCTGGAACCGGAGCATTTAGCTAGAGTTGGTCCGGTTGGGCCGGATGGGCTGGAAGTGCCCGTGCATCTGGTATATGACCAGGTTATGCCCGCAGCTCGGCTGTCCCAAGCAGATTGTACTCTGGAGACCATAATAGACGGTCTTGATCAAGATTAATAGTTTGATTCTATGTATCTATGTACTTTACATCAAATAGTCTCCAAACCGTGCATAAAACGTTGTCTTAACCAGCCATCGGCTTCCGCCTCCTCGACCAGGAGCCGAGGAGTGTTTCCTAGTATGTGATCCGAAAATATCGGAAAACACTTCGGAGAATGAGGCAATCCGGCCACTTGGTGCAAACAGACAAAAACGTGCTCGGGGAGTTATGTTATATTACTATTTAACGTAAGAAACATATTCCGACGAAAATAGTTCCTCTATAGGTCCCTTTCGTCGGGTGACCACGTTAGCCGTGGGTGAATAATCGAATACCCGAAGTAGATGGGGATGGTTAGTTCGGGAAAATACCCCGGAAAATTGATGATAGTTACCAATTATTTTCACTTCCCCCGTGGCCGACCAATTATGTTCTTAAGAACGCTAGCTTTTGGCTTCACCCGTCTGAGGTACGTACCCGGGAAATCCGGACGTAACAATCACAGAGGTGCTCCCTTTACTCCCTAGCCGAACAATCGAGAACGTAGGGGGTAAACAGAGGAGCGAGGCAACCCAGCTTGGCCAAATCTTAAGTCAAATTGATGCATATAGTGGCTTTAGAACGATACAGGAAGGCTGCGAACACATAAAAACGAATGGTTGCATAAATAAAATATGATTGGCTCCGCAAAAGAAGCCCCCGGGTAACAGCGTGTGGTACATTCAAAGATGTTTGCCGAAGAAAAACTTAACATAGTTCGGCGTGTCCGAACACAACCCGGGAAAGACTATTGACTAGAAAAATATAAACCCGAGAGGGATAAGCCATAGAACGTCGTAGCCGAGCTGCGTTCCATGGGTTTGGTTCGAGGCGGTCGTCCTTCGGGTCACGGAGACGATATGCTCCGCCCGCGAGTACTTGATCGATTATGAAGGGCCCCTCCAATTTGGGCGACAGCTTATGCTTCTGCTTCTCCGGGAGGCGCAGGACTAGATCGCCGACGTTGTAGGCCTTTGCCCGTACTTCCCTGCTCTGATAACGTCTGGCCTGCTGCTGATAAAAAGCAGAATGAGCCCTAGCTATGTCTCGCTCGCCCTCCAAGGCGTCCAGGTCATCTTGCCGATCCAGCTCGGCCTCCTTTTCTTCATACATACGCACCCGAGGGGCGTCGTGAATAAGGTCGCTGGGGAGGACGGCTTCTGCCCCATGCACCATGAAGAACGGTGTGTAGCCCGTGGATCGATTAGGAGTGGTGCGCAGGCCCCACAATACGGAGTCGAGCTCCTCGACCCAATGGCAGTCGGATTCTTTTAGAGATCGGACCAAACGGGGCTTGATGCCGCTCAAGATCAATCCATTAGCTCTCTCGACCTGTCCATTAGACTGTGGGTGATATACTGAGGCATAGTCGAGCTTAATGCCTAAATTAGCGCACCAGTCCTTAACTTCCTGGGCGGTAAAATTGGATCCATTGTCCGTTATTATGCTATGGGGGACGCCGTAACGGTGCACGACGCCAAATATAAAATCGATGACCGGTTTAGACTTGGCAGAAGTTACCGGTTTTGCCTCAATCCATTTAGTGAATTTGTCTACCATGACGAGTAGATATTTCTTTTTCTTGGCCCCCCCTTTAAGTGGTCCGACCATGTCCAGCCCCCAGACCACGAAGGGCCAGGTAAGCGCTATCGTCTGAAGGGCTGTGGGGGGCATATGGCTCTGATTTGCAAAGAGCTGGCATCCAACGCAATGTTGGATCAATGTTTGGGCGTCTGTTCGGGCAGTGGGCCAGAAGAACCCTGCTCGGAAAGCCTTGCTGACCAGGGCCCGAGCTGCCGCGTGGTGACCGCCCATGCCAGCGTGAATCTCGGCCAGGAGCTGCCTTCCCTCCTCTTCGAATATACATCTTTGGAGGACGCCAGTAGTGCTTTTCTTATATAGCTCTCCTTCATGGACTTTATATGCTTTAGATCATCGGATGATACGCCTTGCCTCAGTCTGCTTGGCCGGTAGTTCTTGGCAGAGGAGGCAAGCGAGGAAGGGCTCAGTCCATGGCGCGATTACTGCCATGACTTCGTGTGCCGCAGATGTCATTTCGATGGCCGAGCCTCCGATAGTTCCTCTGTCTGGTTCGATAGGCGGAGGGATGAGTTCTCCTGAAGTATTGGCTTCCGAGCCCTGGGCATCCTCCTGCCACACCACGGACGGCTTGAAGAGTCGTTCTAAAAAGGTGTTCTCAGGGACACGGTCACGCTTGGCGCCCATTCGAGCAAGAATGTCGGCAGCTTGATTGCTGTCTCTAGGTATATGGTGAAACTCTAGTCCTTCAAAACGGGCGGAAATTTTTAGGATGGCGTTGCGGTATGCTGTCATTTTTGGGTCTTTTGCGTCGAATTCACCATTGACTTGAGAGATTGCGAGATTGGAATCTCCCCGTACCTCAAGCCACTGTATGCCCATTGACACCGCAATCCGAAGTCCATGCAACGAAGCTTCGTATTCGGCTGCATTGTTGGAGTCGGTGTACATGATCTGGAGTATGTACCGAATATTATCGCCAGTGGGGGATGTGAGGACCACTCCAGCCCCTAGCCCGACGAGCATTTTGGAGCCGTCAAAGTACATCGTCCAATGCGAGTATGTACTGTACTCCCTAGGGAGTTCGACTTCCGTCCATTCCGCAATGAAATCAGCCAAAACCCGAGACTTAATAGCTTGGCATGGTCGATATATGATTTCGAAGGTGAGGAGTTCTATAGCCCATTTGGCTATTCGGCCGGTGGCATCTCGATTGTTGATTATGTCATTCAGTGGTACTTCGGATGCCACCGTAACCGAGCACTCCTGAAAATAATGGCGGAGCTTTCGGGATGCCATGAAAACTGCGTAGGCGATCTTCTGATAATGCGGGTACCTCGTTTTACACGGGGTGAGCACTTCGGATACGTAGTACACAGGTTTCTACACCTGGAGTTTGTGACCCTCTGTCTCTCGTTCGACGACGAGAACCGCGCTGACAACCTGATTTGTGGCCAAGATATATAGCAGCATTGGCTCGCCCGGACTGGGTGCTATCAAGATCAGGTTGCTGGCCAGCAGAGTTTTTATTTCTTCGAGTGCTTCCGCTGCTTCACTGGTCCATTCGAAGTTCTTCGTCCGTTTGAGCAATTTATATAGCGGTAAGGCCTTTTCTCCGAGGCGTGAAATGAAGCGGCTTAGGGCTGCAACAGTGTCGGCCAGTTTCTGGACGTGTTTGAGCTCAGTGGGGATCGCCAGCTCGGACAGTGCCCGTATTTTTGCTGGGTTGGCTTCTATTCCTCTATGGGAAACGATGAATCCGAGCAGCTTACCGGCCGGCACTCCGAAGACGCACTTTTCCGGATTGAGCCGTATATCGAAAGTTCGAAGACTATCAAAGGTTTGCCGGAGATCGTCCACCAGCTGGCTGACGTGTTTGGTTTTGATAACCACGTCATCCACGTATGCTTCGACTCTTTTGCCGATTTGTTTTTCCAAACATGTTTGAATCATGCGCTGGTATGTAGCCCCTGCGTTCTTTAATCCGAAGGGCATTGTGTTGAAACAGAATGGTCCATAAGGAGTGATGAATGCAGTGGCCGCTTGGTCGGATTCCTTCATTTTAATTTGATGGTATCCGGAGTAAGCGTCGAGGAAACACAGTGAGTCATGTCCGGCGGTGGCGTCTATGATCTGGTCTATGTGGGGCAAGGGAAAAGGATCCTTGGGGCAAGCTTTGTTTAAATCCTTGAAATCGACGCACAACTGCCAGGATTTATCCTTCTTGGGTACCATGACTAAATTAGTCAACCACTCGGGATGTTTGATGTCTCGGATGAATCCGGCTTCGAGCAACTTTGCCAGTTCCTCGCCCATAGCTTGACGCTTGGGTTCGGAAAACCGACGGAGAGTCTGTTTGACTGGCTTGAAACCTTTAATTATATTCAGGCTGTGCTCGGCTAATCTACGCGGGATTCCTGGAATGTCTGACGGGTGCCAAGCGAAGATATCCCAGTTTGTACGCAGAAAGTTGCGCAATTCTTCATCGACCGCGGGGTCCAGCCGAGCTCCAATGGATGCCGTCTTGTTGGGATCTGTTGGGTGTACATGGAATTTGACGATTTCATCCGCTGGTTTAAAGGACGTGTATTTGGGCCTTTTGTCGAGGATTACGTCATCCTTATCCACCGTTGAGCGTAGCGCGGTCAGTTCTTCAGCTGCGAGGGCTTCGGACAATGCTTCGAGGGCGAGGGATGCTATTTTGTTCTCAGCCCGAATACTCTGTCCGGGTCACTTATTACCGTGATCACGCCGTTTGGCCCTGGCATTTTAAGCTTCATGTACCCGTTGTGTGGGACGACATGGAATCGTGCGAAGGCATCGTGCCCCAATAAGGCGTGGTAGCCACTGCGAAAGGGCACGATGTGGAAAAGCAGTTCTTCGGATCGGTAGTTCTCGGGAGTTCCGAAGACCACATCGAGAGCAACTCGGCCACTACAACACGCCTCCTTTCTGGGGATGATCCCTCGAAAGGTGGTGTGACTTTGCTCGATGCGGGATCTGTCAAACTGCATTTTGTCCAAGGTATCCTCGTAGATGAGGTTGAGCCCGCTACCGCCGTCCATTAATACCTTTTGGAGTCGATATCCATCCACTATGGGATCAAGGACAAGGGCGGCAGTAGCTCGAGTAGGGCGGGACCTTGGCTGGTCTTGTTCACTAAAAGTGATGGGTGTGTCTGTCCATGAGTCTGTCTCTGCCACATGGTGAATTTGAGCGAGCTCTCGAAGGGCTCTCTTCCTCTGATTCTTCAAGGAATACGTTTCGTAGATTGTTAGGATCTCGGCGTCGTCATCAGAGGGCGTTGCCGGACTTTTATTTGAGTATGGGCCTCTGAGGATGACTTCGCCGCTCTTGGTGACTTGCTTGACCACCCAGCAAGCTCGAAGGCTGTGGGTTGGGTTTGTGTTGAGGAGGACAGAGTGTATGGGGCATGGTTTGTCCAGTAGTTTGTCAAGGACCGTTCTGGATCTTGTCAGGGGTTTCATCCTTTTCTCGGATGGCTCGATTGGGGTGTCCGGCGAGGGTGTGCGCGTTTTGCTCGAGCTCGGTTTGGTTCCTCTGTACGGATTGACTCCGTTTGCTCGAGCTGAGCCTGCCAAGCATACTCCATGCCGCAGTATTTGGACACCAGATCTGATAAATCAGAGAAATTTTGGATGTGGCGGCAGGCGAGGGCGTTTAAGACGCCCTCGTCTCGGCAGTTCTGTCGGAAGATCTCCAGAATTTCCTTGTTGCAGCCGTCCGTCATCTTATTTTTGACGATAAGGAATCTGGCCCAGAAGTGCCGAACTATCTCTCCGGGCTGTTGCTTTACGTACATTAGGTCCCATTTGTTGGGCCGTCCTGAGTTATTTGGACAGTACTCGATGTGGGGGGTGGGCGGGATAAAAAAATTGATCCCAGCGGAGTGTGAGTCCGGGGTTTTGGCGGCCGCGGCCTAGATTGGCATGGAATCTAACGCGCCAAGCTCTAGGTCTGGATAGTTGACCGAGCTCGAGTGCGCGGACTCGAGGTTGCGTGCTGAACCAGACGTCGGCTCTAAACCCTCTCTGGAGTGGGGTTCGGCTGCCGGGCTGGAGGGTGAGGCCTGTTGATCGGGAACTTGCACTCCGTGCGCTTCTGGTTCCGGGGGGAGGGGCGAGCCCTCGGTCGAGCCTTCGATCGTGGCGACCAAGTGGGCAGCCGGAGGGGTGTGGATTTCCCTGTCGTCAGTCTTAAGCCCGATCTGATCGTAGACCGAGGACTGTCCATCGGTGATTCCCAAGGCTTGGATTCGATCTAGTATCCCGTTTAATAATGAGAGATCCTTCGGCTCCAAGTTCTGGCAGTTTACGGGGTTAACCCGTAGTATGGCCGTGACGGGGGCGTCCGAATCTGCCCGGCAGTCATGTTTAGCCGAGCCTGATTTTCGGCAGCCGAGCGCGGAGATTAGATCCGGGCTCGAGGCTGGATCCACAGTGGCGGCCGTCCCAGTTGTGGGATTGGCCGTACTCGAAGTCGATACTTCAGGATTTGCGGGTCCTTCAGGCGAGGCCGAGGACCCCGTGAGGATAAGATCTCCCCGGGAGTCGGCGACGAACTTTAAGTTGCCGAACCTGATCTCCTGGTCGGGGGTGAAGCTATCGACCTGGCCGAGGCAGCCAGCCGGATCGGCGTGTAGCATGACGCTGCCAAATGCGAAGAGCTAGTCGGGAACGAAGGTGTCCCCGCGGCTAGCGCTGTTGCTGATGATTAGGCGAGCCATTGATCCTTGATGACCCACGGTGGAACTCTCAATGAAAGCACCAATGTCGGTACCAAAACCGGCAGATCTCGGGTAGGGGATCCGAACTGTGGGTCTAGAAATCAATGGGTAACAGAGAGCGTAGAGACGATGATTTACCCAGGTTCGGGCCCTCTCGAAGAGGTAATACCCTACGTCCTGCTAGATTGTATTGATGTGATTGTACGAAGGTTACAGAGTTGGTCTACCTCGAGATCAACTGGGCTAAACCCTAGGTAATGAATATGATCCTCTACGGAGTAAGCCTCCTGATTTATATAGACACCAGGGGGTCCTAGGGTTACATATGGTCGGTTACCATTAGGGGATAAACATGCCGGCCACGCCAGTTATTCCTTGGAGGAGACGCCAAGTCTTCGGAGGTTTCCTTCTGATACACGGGGTCGCCCACAGTCCGGCCTTCCATCGACGAGTAGAGGGCGGCCCACCAGCCCGGCCCACGAGAGATAGGCCGGCAGCACGAGTAGCCCTTAGTCCGGGACACCCTCAGGGAGGTAAGGAACTGCCAACTCGGTCTACACTTGATTCACCTTTTGTTTTAAGTCAGCTTGCAATACCACCACCTGCTATTCAATCTGATATGTCGCAAGTGATAGACACTGCTTCTGCTATTGATGATACTCATGATGATGCTTCTACTTTACTTGATGAAACTGTGCCACTTGGTGTGTTTCTTGATTCTCATATTGCTAAAGCTAAAGAATCTGAAATTACTGAAAACTATGAATCACCTGCTACACCTAGTACTCCTGTTAGAAGTTAGAATATAAACATGAAGGTTACACTTTTCTTGAGGAGTTTACTAGAGAACTTATGTGACGGTGTCCTCGACTAGGGGGTCCCAACCTAGTCGGCCCATAGTCCTCGGGCTGGGCCTGAAGGCCCTGTTCTCATCCAGATGGACTCCGGAGGCCGTGACGTGATCAAGACTGCATCTGCTGAAGACTTGGAGTATACCCCAAGATATCTCCTGCCGCCTCCATGCGCATCCCTAGATACCGCCTATGTAACCCTAGATATCCCTGCCTGGTGTGTATATAAGCCAGAGGGTTTAGCCTGTAGAGGAGATGGAATAATAATTATCATCCACCTAGCTCTAGGGTTAGGCTTCTCCTGACGATCTCGAGGTAGATCAAGCTTGTATTCGATACTTCATCATCAATATAAACAAGAGCAGGACGTAGGGTTTTACCACCATAGAGAGGGCCCGAACCTGGGTAAACATTGTCTCCTTCGTCTCTGTTACCATTGATCCGAGATCCACAGATTGGGACCCCCTACCCCGAGGTCAGCCGGTTTTTACACCGACACTGGTGCTTTCATTCAGAGTTCCGCTGTGAGGTCAACAAAGGATCGATGGCTCACCTGCAGATCAACTGCGGCTTCGGCTATGAGGACATCTTCGTCCCCGGCCAACTCTTCGTGTTCGGTAGCATGGTCTTTTGCGCCGACTCCTCAGGCCATCTGGCCTCCGTTAAGAATTACGCTCCAGATCACGTCATAACCTTTGGAGGCCTGGAGTACACCGCGGATTCACGCGGAGAACTCGTCCTTACCGGTTGGACCCTAGGCCGGATCGAGGGCCTAGCGGACATCGAGGGCATGGTCCTGGAACCGACCTCCTTCGAGGACGTCGGGTCAAATCCCTTGCCCCTACAAGACCCTGCGAAGAGGTCGGCTACATCCACCACGGATAGCCTCGTCCTGGCATCAAGCCACGATGCCGCTCCGCTCATCACTTCAGATAATACGTTGGATCTGGAGCCGGCTCGGATGGCGGATTCGGAATCAACCCCGGTTCCACGCCAGGCTAATGACACGTCAGATGATCTATCAGTCGTTCTTCGAGTTAGCCCGGCTTATAGCCAGGCCATGGACTTCGAAGAGCTATCTCACTTAAATGAGATGCTCGATCGCATCCAAAGCTTATCAATCTCCAATAGCCAGACTTTAGTCTATGACAAGATCGGACTTAAAGCCGATGATCGGGAAATTTATATACCACCCACCACCCATCTAGTCGCCACGGTCGATGATTTAACCGACGTGTTGGATTATGATGAAGCCACCGAAATTGATGAAGATGTCGACGGCGCCACAGAAACCACCACGCCGCTGGTTAACACTGGCAAGTGGACTGCTACCTCCACCTATGACGTATACATGGTGGATATTCCGAGATCTCCATCAAGACGCCACCGAAGGCGCGAATGATGTACCAATGGGGACCCTAGCGGGCATGACGCCGCTGCTACCAACACTGGGGCAGCGGCAGACGACGCCGATGACCTGGGAGAGGATTTACAAGCCTCCCTAGAATGGCTGCATAGCCCCGCGGGAATCCCCGAGGATGAAGACCCTGATGGCCTCTTCGAAGGGGCCGATGACAATTACTTCCCTCAGTCCGAAGAGGACGAAAGCCTGGGCAACGAGGACTTTATAGTCCCCGAAGACCCCTTCGAGCAGGAGCAGTTCCGGCGACGCCTCGTAGCCACTGCCCAAAGCATGAAATGAAAGCAATAGCAGCTGCAAGCCAACCAAGACGCATTGAACGATAAGTGGGTCGAGATACTATCGGCCGAACAAGACCTCGAGGACCGACTCCGGAGTGCGCCTAAATCTTACCCGCGCAGGCGTTTGCTACCCGAATTCGACGAAGAACTAGCCGACGACGTGCTCTTAATACACGGACGGGCTGACGAACCTGACCGTCCTCCTAGAGGGCGCGATAGGCCGGTGCGGGAAAATTTACGCACCCAAACAACTACTCGCCATTATGGCAAGGATCCGTTTGATTACGCCGATCCATACGACGCGAGACGCCAGATAGAGGCAAATTGGGCACCGCCTCGGTCCATATACGGGTCAAGAGGATGTGCACCGGCCGGGCTCGATGGGTATGATGCCTGGATAGACAGGAACGGCCGAGCTCGGGAGCAAGCCTGTACACGAAATACCCCCAAAGACCGACGCGAGACTGCTCGGTTTCGAGGTCCCGCCCACTCGATCTGCTTCCCAGATAGGGTAATGGAACATCAGTTCCCCGACGGATTTAAGCCCATCAACATCGAACCATATGATGGTACTACTGACCCAGCGGTATGGATTGAGGATTTTCTTCTCCACATCCACATGGCGCATGGAGATGACCTCCACGCCATCAAATATCTACTGCTCAAATTAAAGGGGCCGGCGAGGCATTGGCTTAACAGCCTGCCTCCTCATTCAATTGGAAGCTGGGAAGCACTGGAGGACGCCTTTAGAGCTAACTTCCAGGGCACTTACGTCCGGCCTCCAGATGCCGACGACTTCAGCCATGTCATCCAACAGCCCGATGAGTCGGCAAGGAAATTCTGGAATAGGTTCTTGACTAAAAAGAACCAAATTATGGACTGCCCTGACGCCGAGGCTATCACCGCTTTCCGGCATAGCATCCGAGACGAGTGGCTCGCACGCCAACTCGGGCAGGATAAGCCAAGGACCATGGCAGCCCTTACCTCACTCATGACCCGCTTTTGCGTGGGAGAGGACAGCTGGCTGGCCCGCAGTACTCACAATGGTGAGGCCGGCACTTCGGAAACTCGCGACGCCAATGGCAAGCCGAGGCGCAATAAAAATAAGCGCAGGCATAAAAATGGTGGGAGCGACACCGAGGACGTCGCAGTAAATGCATAGTTCAACGGACCTAGATGCGGTCAGAAAAAAGAGGCCCTTTAAAGGGAACAAGGACGGACCCAGCCAGCTCGACAGGATCCTCGAAGGCCATGCCAAATACATGGTACCCCGGACAAACTAGCGAACCACACAAACCGGAACTGCTGGGTCTTCAAGTAGGCCGGAAAAATAGCGACAGAGAGCCAAACTAAAGCTCAACCTCGCAGCGATGATGAGGATGAACCTCGGCAACCCAACAATGGAAACCAGAAACAGTTCCCTCCAGAGGTGAAGGACGTAAACATGATTTACGTGACCCACATCCCTAAAAAGGAGCGGAAACATGCACTTCGGGACATTTACGCCTTAGAGCCCGTCGCCCCAAAGTTCAACCCGTGGTCGGCTTGCCCGATCACATTCGATAAACACGATCACCCAACCAGCATCCGACATGGCGGATCGGCTGCCTTGGTCCTAGACCCGATCATTGATGGATTCCATCTGACGCGTGTCCTTATGGACGGAGGCAGCAGCCTCAATCTAATCTACACGGATACGATCAGGAAGATGGGCTTTGACTCATCCAGGATCAAACCCAGCACAACCACCTTCAAAGGTGTCATACCAGGCATGGAAGCCCGCTGCACAGGAACAGTAACGCTAGAAGTAGTCTTCGGTTCACCCGAGAACTTCCGAAGTGAAGAGTTAATCTTCGACATAGTCCCTTTTCGGAGTGGATATCACGCGCTGCTCAGACGTACAACATTTACCCGCTTCAACACAATCCTGCATTATGCATACTTAAAGATGAAAATGCCAGGACCAAATGGTGTTATTACAGTCAATGGTAACACCGAGCGCTCACTCCGAATAGAGGAACAAACCGCGGCTTTCGCAGCCGAGGTACATGCAACCGAGGAGGTAGCTCACCACAAGCCCAGCTCTTCAAAGCGTGTACGGACCACGCGAGCTGACCTCGGCCAAGCCACAATTACCCCTAAATAGGGGCGTGGGCTCCTCGCTTGCCTCCCCTTGGAAGGACATTACGTTCCCAGGGTGCACAATTTCGCACTAAAAAATCCATGGGCGACCGAGGAGCCAAAGTACACTACACGCTGTTATCAGCTCGACTGAGCGGCAACACACTTCGCACTTGCATACCAACAGGGCACTGTAAAAGGCCCAAGCAGAAGCAGCATTTCCACATGGCTTAAACCATTCAAACGTCAGCCACATACCCTTTCAAGGGACTCGACCAATAAAAAGCATCAAGCGAATAAGAGGCTGAGGTCGCGGACAGCCCGCACATCTTTCGCTTTCAACGAAGGCAAGCTGATCAATAGCACGGAGACACAGACGTGCGACAGCGACGGGCTTGGGTGATTAATCCCACTAGCATATCCACCCTGTTTTTACTCCTTTGTTTTCTTCTTTTAAGTTGTATCTTTTACAAGTTCCTTGTGTTAAAAGCTCGGCATATATGGCCAGACCACATTTAATAAAAGTGCACCCATCGAGGTCATTACGCATTTCACTATGATCATTGCCTTTGAGCCAAAAGCATACATTTACGATACAACTGTTTAAAACTACTATGGGCTTCGCTTTTCGATCTCATGTCCACTACAAGTCCGAAGTATCTATTCGGCGTCTCAGATGTTGCATTATATGAATCAGTTTCGTACCTCGATTTTGATCAATTGTTGGGTTGCCCGGCTCCTGTGCTTACCCCTTACGTTCCAACCTCTCTTCGGCTAAGGGTGTAAAGGGAGAACCCCTGCGATTGCGCTGCTAGCTCGAATGGCAAAGTGCCTCAGTGGAGAAAGCCGAAAACTGACTGTCTTGGTAAGCGTAAACTGGTCGATAATCCGAAGACAGCATCCAGCAAAGTACCGTTAGAGGATACCCGTGTCAAACGAAGGGCTTTTCATTAAATTAGCCGAAGTGGTTATCGGCATCAACCTCGGCTAACATAGCCAATCCACTTCAAGACCGAGGGCTCGTCATCAGCCCCCACAGTCAAGCTCCTATGACTAAGTGAAAGCAATAAAACCACTATAGTCTGATTGCCTTGTTTCCATGAGCATAGACCACCTTCGGGCACCAAGACATAGGCTAAGGGTCACGACTGCCTCAGAAACACCCACTGTACTTTGTACAAAGGGGCTGAAGCCGATGACTGGTCACTTTCAGTCACATACGGTCACACAGGAGTCAAAAAAACACACACACAATTATGCACGCAAGCAAGCATACATCAGGAATTAAAACCGAATTCATTACAAAATGAAGGATTGTTGTTTACATCCGAGCTACACTTCGGCATACCGAACTACAAGTCTAAAAATACAAGTTTTCCTTAGAGCACTGCGGCTCGGTGATCCGGGCCCCGTCCATCGCCTTGCTCATGTATTGCTCCACGGTCCGGTTCTTCCCTTCGGGGAGCTGGGCGACCACGACCGCCAGTTCAACGCACGGGTAGTGCGTGTTGACGCGGGCATACGCCCGCTGAGCACCCTCCAGGCACGCCGAACGTTTCCAGCGCACGAACTGGGGGGCGGCCTCCTGTAGACGGGCAAAGAACCCAAAGAGGCTGGTCGGTAGGGCCTCCGTGGGCCAAAGGTTGGCGCAGACGTCTTGAAGCACTGGCCTCGCCATGCGCAGGAGCTCCATCAGCTGCTTCATTTGATCGTTCAGCAGCTCCGGATGTGAGGGCGCCTGGAATTGCAGCCAGAACGCCTTCTCCACTGCATGGCCCTCTTGCGCGCCATAGTAGCGGTCGGCGTCCGCTGATCTCCTCAGAAGATCCGCGAAGGCCTCTGCGGATGGCCATAGCTGGGTGAGCTCGACGAACCCCTTGCGGCCGAAAACACACTGGAGCAAAAACGGCTTACCGGCAGCGATCTCCTTCACTTGTTGAAGCACTTCGCGGTCTGCATGGGCCTGGGATTGGACCTCAGCATGGGCCGGGCGCAGCTTTCCGAGCTCGGTGCTCGCCACCTTCTCCTTCTCCTGGAAGGCGTCGCGCTCCTTGTAGACACCCTCCAAGGCCTCCTCCACTTCCAGGACCCGTGCCTGGTCCTTATCCCTAGCCGCCTTCTCGGCTGCCAGCTCCTCCCCGGCCTTTGAGGCCGCAGCCTTCTGCTGCTCGGCCTCTTGCCGAACTTTGGCCAGCTCGGCCTTCAATGTCTCAAGCTCCGCCGTAGCAGCTGTCATACAAAAACAGCTCGGCGTCAGGATTAGATCTTTTAAGACACCTCCCGATGTGAAATCGGTACTCTCAAAACTTCTTGCCATTTACCTTGAGACACCTCGATTTGCTTTCTCATCAGATCGAGGTCCTCCTCAGACCTCTGCAGCTTCCTGTTCATCTCCGCCACCTCTTCAGAGGCGGAGTTCGGAGCCGAGGTTGATACCTGCGAACATGCACTCAGGCCTTAGTCCCTATTTCTTAGACTTTAAAAGAGCAACCAGATTCTTGGGGGCTGCTAGAGCATCACCTAAAACTTGTTCCTACATCGACCCCAAAGCCGGTTTTTTAAAACCAGCCTTGGGCTCGGGGGTTACTGGCTATAGATGGCGGACTAAGCGACAAGTCTTCGGACAAAATCCGCTACTATAAATCAATGGAGAGATAAAAGACATACCTCGAAGCTCCTCATGAGGCCCTTGAAGACCTCGCGCATTTCGGCTTCTGCTGACCCGAAGCCTTGCAGCGCCGAGCCGATTAAGGCACGGTGCTCGTCCGCAATGGAGGAGCCTGTTAAAGCCGCCTCCATCTCCTCAGGCCACCCCACGCTAACCCGCCCTTGGACGGGAGGTGGAGGCAGAGCAGCCTCTGAACCCACCACCGAAGTGCTGGGAATGAGGGTCTCCGGGTGCGGTGCCTGCGCCGGAGACTATTCAGGCTGGGCCAAGGCCCGGCCCAACCCCTCCTTCAGGACCTCGGGGACTGGTTCCCCCTGGCCCGGATCGGCCGAGCTGTTAACCTCGGCCATAACCACCAGTTCTTCGGCCCCCGATGTGTTGGCCTGGGGGGCCGGACTGGACGACACTTCCCCTAGCCCCTCAAAAGCTGGGAGAGTCTTGGCGCGCTCTGGCGTCCCGCTGTCCGACGGGGGTAGATCCCCCGAGGTGTTGCCGCTGAGGCGAGCCTCGGGTGGGCTGTTGAAAAATCTCTCATGAGTCTTATGTGGGAAGGCAGGCTCTCGAAGTCTAAATTGAAATGCTGGTTACATACCTCCGGGGCGCTGGTTTCTTCCTCTCCAGGGCGAGGAGGTCCTCATCCGAGTCCTCCAGGAAGCTGGGCTTTCTGGCAGGGCAGGATCGGCAGAGGCCTTGCATGGCCTCTTCGGGCCCTTCGGCCTCGCCTCCTCTTTGGCGCCCTCGGACGCCGCCCTCTTCCCTTTAGGGGGAGATTTCTCTCCCCCCTCGCCTTCCTCCTCGCCTTCGTGGGTGGAGGAGGTGTGGGTTTCCTCGGACCGAGTGACCGAGGTGTCCCAACCTCGGAGGCCCGCTCTACCCCTCGGAGGTCTGGACTCCTTGGGGACCACAACATGTGACTCCTCGGTTAGGAGGGCCACAAGCTAGGGAGTCCTTTCCCCCTCAGGCTTCGACGCCGGGCATAGCATCTTCTGCGCCTTGGGAATCCACTTCTGCAAACAATGGGAAAACTGGTTAGTCAAAATTCATAATGTGCCAGGAAATGCAAAGTGTAAAACTATGTGTGAAAATTTACCTCGGGGGCGTCATGGCCGGTTTCAAACTGAGGTCCTTCCCGGCCTTAGGAAAGCCTTCCTTGGTTGGCTTGAATAGCAGCTTCCACATCCCGGCCAGGGTGGTGCGGAAGAAGTGGTTGAGGGGCACCATGTCTGCGGGCTTGTATGCCCACATCGGGGTAGCCCGGAACTGGAGCGGCAGGATGCGGCAGTGGAGCATGACATTCACCACGTCCATTAGCTTGATGTCCCTCTGGTTGATCCAGAAGTCGATCTTCTTCATCAGCACCTCCACCTCCGTCGGGTTCCCCCAGTCCATGCCCTTCCTCTTCCAGGACACGAGCTTCTTCGGAGGGCCGGCCAAGAACTCGACCTCGGCCTGGCCATCGGCGAGCGGCTCAGTGATGTAAAACCACTCGCGCTGCCACTCTTTGACGGTCTCGATGAAGGTACCTTTGAACCAGACCGCTCTCAGGTTCTTGCTGATCATCGCTCCCCCGCACTCGGCGAGCTCGGAGTCGCTGGACTTCGGCTTGATGCCGAAGATCTTCAGCCAGAGCCCGAAGTGTGGCTCGATGCGGAGGAAGGCCTCGCATACCATGATGAAGGAAGCGAGGTGGAGGATGGAATTTGGGGCTAGATGGTGGAAATCTAGCCCGTAGTAGAACAGAACCCCGCGCACAAAGGGGTGCAGCGGGAACCCCAGGCCTCTAATGAGGTGGGGGACGAAGACGACCCGCTCCCCGGCTTCGGGAGTGGGTACGTGCTGCCCCGGAGTCGGCGCTCGAGTGTGGGCCTCCGTGGGGATGTACCCCGTGCCTCGCAGCTCCAGGATGGTGCCCTCCGACACGGAGGAGCTGCCCCAGTGCCCTTTGAGGTTGGGCTCCACCATTGATGAGGGAGGAGAGCGCTGTGGGGGTGGGAGAATATATACATGAAGGTTACACTTTTCCTGAGGAGTTTACTAGAGAACTTATGTGACGGCGTCCTGGACTAGGGGGTCCCAACCTAGTCGGCCCATAGTCCTCGGGCTGGGCCTGAAGGCCCTGTTCTCATCCAGATGGACTCCGGAGGTTGTGATGTGATCAAGACTGCATCTGCCGAAGTCTTGGAGTGTACCCCAAGATATCTCCTGCCGCCTCCATGCGCATCCCTAGATACCGCCTATGTAACCCTAGATATCCCTGCCTGACGTGTATATAAGCCGGAGGGTTTAGCCTGTAGAGGTGACGGAATAATAATTATCATCCACCTAACTCTAGGGTTAGGCTTCTCCTGACGATCTCGAGGTAGATCAAGCTTGTATTCGATACTTCATCATCAATATAAACAAGAGCAGGACGTAGGGTTTTACCTCCATAGAGAGGGCCCGAACCTGGGTAAACATTGTCTCCTTCGTCTCTGTTACCATCGATCCGAGATCCACAGCTCGGGACCCCCTACCCCGAGGTCAGCCGGTTTTTACACCGACACTATGGCTTATGATACTCGTAATGGCATAGAAGGTTTTATCTATACCTAATATTAAAGGACGGTGCGTTTCTCCAATTTTTTGGTCCATCCCGAAGTTGATAGTAATTACCCACCATGCCACCCATAAATCAGAAAAAATACCCCTTCATTTTTTTAGCTTGTGTTTCTATGATTTTTTGTCCATCCCGAAGTTGATAGTAATTACCCACCATGCCACTCATAAGTCAGAAAAATACCCCTTCGTTTTTAGGCCGTGTTTCTCTGATTTTTTGGTCCATTCTGAAGTTGACAGTAATTACCCACCATGCCACCCATAAGTCCGAAAAATACCCCTTCGTTTAGTAAAAGCTTTGTTTTGTTCATAAGCATTAGGTGAATTGATCATGGATTGCAACAAGGAAATGCATTCAATCAAAGAGCAACTATCATAATTCAAGTCGTTGTAATCCAAAGTAGTGGGTACATTGCTATCTAAAGTTTTAACCTCTTCGAACCCACTTTTATTATTTTTATCATTAAGATCATCACCCTCCGAACAATTGGGACGCCTTTTAATTAAAGTTGACTCATCTCCAGTCCCTTTATCATTAAGTTTTATGTTACTAAATAAGGATATAGTGGAGCTCCTATAATTTTAACGTCCTCATCATCATTAGCTACGAAATGTGACTCCGGTTTAGCAGCCATTCTATTTACTAGTGTAGTTTGTTTGTCGGATATTTTTCGTATCATTTTTTTAGATTGAACAAGTTGTAGTTGGAGGTTGGATACTTATCAATTAACATCATCAAGTTGTTTACTAATCGTCTGAAGCATAGTGGAGTGTTCTTTAACCTCTTTAGCACAAAGTTCATTCTGTTCATATTGAGAATGCATAAAATTCTTAGTAGCCTTTTCAATCTCAAATAACCTCTTATCATAGGAACTATCATGAGATGCATTATTATTAGAGGGATTACCGGGATATGGCCTAGGATTGTTGAAATTCCTTCTATAAGCATTACTGTTGAAATTATTTCTTGCAATAAAGTTCACATCAATAGCATCATTATTTTGCTCAATCAAAGTAGATAAGGGAATATCATTGGGATCAACTTGAGCATTTTTACTAGAAAGCATATTCACGTTGGCATCCATTTTCTCACCCAAAGTAGCAACTTCTTCAACAGAATTTACCTTCTTACCAGTTGGAGCTCGTTCGGTGTGCCATTGGGAATAATTTGCCGTCATGTTATTGAGAAGCTCTGTGGCTTCTCCAAGTATGATTCCCATAAATTTTCCACCTGCAGCTGAGTCTAGATGGTTTCTCGAAACAAAGTTTAGTCCCGCATAATTTTTTTGCACTATCATCGATAAACTTAATCCATGCGTGGGACAATTTTTAATCATTAATTTCATTCTCTCCCAAGATTGTGCAACATGTTCTTGCTCATGTTGTTTAAAGTTCATAATTTGATTTCTAAGAGATATTATCTTAGTGGGAGGAAAATACTTAGCAATAAAAGCATCCTTACATTTATTCCATGAATCAATACTATTATGGGGTAAGGATGAAAACCAAGTCTTAGATCGATCTCTAAGCAAGAAAGGAAATAATTTCAACTTCACAATATCATTATCCACATCTTTTTTCTTTTGCATGTCACATAATTCAACGAAGGTATTAAGATGGGATGCAACATCTTCATTAGGATTTCCAGCAAATTGTTCTTTCATAACAAGATTTAATATTCCAGCATTTATATCATATGACTCCGCACTAGTGGCGGGAGGAGCAATTGGAGTACTAATAAAATCATTATTATTAGTATTTGAAAAGTCACACAACTTAGTGTTCTCTTGAGTAGACATAATGGCGATTCAAAAAAAGATAGTATGCAAGATATTTTTGGCATTTTTTATTTCTTAGAGAAGTAGAGGGAGATGAAAAAGAGAAGGCAAATGAAAAGTAGAACAAGTAAATGGTAAATGTATGTGAAGGAACCTATGTTTGTTTGATGAAGTCTCCCCGGCAACGGCGCCAGAAATTCTTCTGTTACTTGTGATAGGCGTTGGGATTTCCACGAAGAGGAAGGGTGATGTAGTATAGTAGCAGACAAGATTGATAATATAAAGCATACAAGATTGATAATATAATAGCATGAAACAATAAAAAATAATAAATACATTGGAGACGTATCAACACACCCCAGGGGGGTGCCCATGCTGTCCACAAGGCAATAGGGTGTCGTGGCTACGACCATCTATGGGGCCATCTAGCCCCTTTGTGGTTCAGCTAGGGAGATCGACGAGCACAAAGAGAAGAATCAGCAGAGGAACGCAAGGGATTTACCCAGGTTCGGGCCGCTATGAAGCGCAAAACCCTACTCCTGCTTTGTGTATTAGGGGTGCGTAAGCACAAGTACAAGGAGCGCTTCTCCCAGCAAGGTGCGAGAAGAGCAGCTACGCATGCAAGTCGTGCAGGAATGATCTCAAAAGTGAACCCCTATAACCGTTGCCCTGGTCCTCCTTTTATAGCTCAAGGGGCTACCACAGTGGCAAAATAGTCATTTCTCTTGACCTCATCCGCCACCGCATCAATACAATTGTCGGAGAAAAGGATGGAACACTTATCTGGGTTAATAAGTTGACCCGTCACTGATGAGTATGTGTTCAACAAACCTTTAACAATGCTTGCCTGCTGGCCAGACGCTTCGAATAGCAACATAGTATCATCCACAAATAAGAGATGAGATATAACTGGTGCACCATGGCAAATTGACACCCCCTTCAAAACCCCTTCATTGACTGATTTTGAAATAAGAGCAGACAAGGCGTCAGCCACAAAGAGGAATAAGAACGGGGACAATGGATCACCTTGCCGAAGACCCCTAGATGGGGTAAAAGCCTAAAGCAACTTTCCATTAAATTTAACTGAATATTTGACTGACTTCACACATGCCATTATCCATGGGATCCACTCTAGCGAGAAGCCCCATTTACCTAGGGCTTGCTCCAAAAAGTCCCAATCCACTCGATCATACGCCTTCGAGAAATCAAGCTTATAAGCACACGCCGTTGGCCTGTTATGTTTCAACGACTGTATGTAATGGATACACTCGAAAGCAATTATAGAGTTGTCAGAAATAAGCCGTCCAGGAATAAAAGCACTCTGATTCTCTGAGATCAATTCCGCAAGCAGCGGCCTTAGACGGTTAACCAAACATTTGGACACAATTTTATAAATAACATTGCACAGGCTTATCGACCTAAAGTCCTTGAGCTCCTTCGGAAAGGGAACTTTCGGAATGAGGACCATAGCCGTGTCATTCACACCGTCCGGCATTATTTCTGACTTAAAAAAAATCCAAAACAGCAGCTATAATTTCAGTCTTCAAAACGGCCCAATTTCGCTGGAAAAACCTAGCCAGGAGACCGTCCGTGCCAGGCGCTTTTAGGGGGCCGATTTGAAAGAGAGCATTCGACACCTCATCCTCCGTAAATGGAGCACATAAAATATCATTCATACCTTGAGTTACCTTTGGTGCAATGCCCTCAAGAACACCCTCAGGTGTTAGAGTCGGATCCTTCGTATATACCTCCTTGAGGTACGAAGTGGCCATACGCTCCATATCAGACGGCCGGCGTGTGTATTCGAGGTACATTTCCGGCAATTGTACGATCTTGCTAGCCTATACAAAACTAGCTAGCTTTCATTGTAAGATCAATATGACCAAGATCGATTGACACACCAGCCTGCTTGAGTAGCCAGATTATACGTGAGATCAATATGACCAAAGAATCGACCAAGCCTCTTGTATTTGTTACAATATCTTTCTATATGTTGAACACAGAGAGTTAGTAGTTAGCGCCCTAGCCAGCTTGGATCGACGTTCGAGGATCAAAATTAGTAACTCTCAGATGAGCATGTCCTATTTCTTTAATTGGTTTCCAGAACACTTACTTCATTTTAGATGAATTAATGAGATTGACAGTTAATTTGTTACTCACAATTGATTGATTAATTGTTGGTTTGATGCAGAGTTAGTACTGATGTACTTCCTACTAAGCAGGTTTGGTAAGATAATAGTAAGATAGATTCTTTGCTCAACTAAGGGCAATTGACCATTTTTCCAATTCGGTGATTTGAGTACTTTTGTCTTGCTCTTCGAAAAAAAGAGTATTTCATCTTACTTTCAATTGACGCTTCCCACTTCTGCACTCTACCACTACATCACTGATACTAACTCACCCTATCGCAATATAAAGACTATCTAGAAACTACTGTTGCACAACTATTTTCTTGCTCACTATAAAGATACACACGCCTAATGTACAACGAATTCTCAAACACTTAGTAAAAAAATATCTCAAACTAATCAATAGGGCGCGGCGTGCCGCCGCGCATTGCCTGCTAGTACTGGACTAGAGTGCTATACTAAATAGAAGGCACAGGACAACTTCAGCCCTTCAAGTTTAGTTCTTTGGAGCAGCCTCACAAAAAATAAACTGAAGGATCGAGTCCTTCAATTAAATCGCAGTTTGTCAGGAGGCCATCACTTGTGTCACTGACTGGCAGGCCCTGGGCCATTATCTAGTTTAGTTTAATACGTAAAAAATAAAATAGAAAATATTTAGGGAAAGTAAACACTCGAAATGACAAAAGTTGCTCCTAGCACCGAACTGTTGGAGTTGCTCTGCGGATGCTCCTAGCACCGAACTCTCGACTTCTTCCCAGCCTTCAGATCTCCGAGGAGCCAAATGGACGGCCCAGGTTTCATGTAAGCACTCCTGTCCACGCCAACCAGATGGAAGCCGATCCCCAAAACTGAAGCAGACAAACCGATCGGAGCAATAATGGACGCCCTCACCCGTCTCCACCGGTCGCTCGCCGGCGGCGATGACGAGGAGTGGCAGGAGGACGACATCCTCGGTGATACCGACGGCCTCTGCTCTCTGTGCCCTCTCCAGGTAAAACAGACCCCTCCGAGAACCCTCGACCGCAGCAGCCGTTTCTTGGTCCGCGTCGATCTGACATTGTTCTGCTTGTTTTGCCTGGTTCAGCGGGTCTACGCCTTCGCGGCTTGCTTGGTTGCTGGACTCGCCCTCATGATGCTGGTACGTTGCTGTAGTTTCCGCCTATGTCTGTCGCCTGTACAGTTTTTGCTGTAGTTGCTAGTTTGACTGCAGGTGAAGAATTAGCCATGTAGGCCGTGCTGACGCTATTTTCAGCAATTGGATCCTATACATTGAGCGATTAAGAACAATCGTTAAGAGTTGTGCTTACTGTGTTATTTCCAGCAATGCCTGATGCTATTCCTTCCAAATATCAAATATGTCATTCAGACATTTAAGCTTAACAAAGCTATAAGTCAGAAAGAAATGGACTTGGACGTTTTCAGGAAAAAAAAACAGACTGAGCGCAGAATAGCTAAACGATGCCCAGGCGAGGGATAGTGGGCTGGCGCTCACCTCGGGCCCGTGGGCTAAATGGACGACGGGAAGCGGGACGGCGCGGTGCAGCGAACGGGGAGATCCCGTTTGGTCGAGGGATGGCACGATCCAGGCGAGGAAGCGGACGGCGGGGTACCGGGACGGACCGGAGCGGGACGACGACGTACAGGAACTCCGTTTGGTTGGACGGCTCGGGGTGGACGAGGCCGGATCGGGACGGGGCCGTCCCGGCGGCGGCTGCGGGCGCGGAAGGCCGGCGGACGACGGGGATGGACGGATCCGGCCGTCTCCTGCCCGGATCTGGCCGGGGACGGGGCCGGCGGCGATGGGGAGAGGCAGCGCGCGGGAGGCGGAGCTCGGGGCGAGCAGCGGCGCGGCGGCGGGCGTCGGGGTGCGCGCGGTGCAGCGGGGCGGCGAGGCGCGGGGGCGCGGGCGGCGGCGGCGGAGCGGTGCGGTGCGCCGGCGAGGCGCGGGTGGCGTCCCGGCGGCGGCGACGGCGAGGCCGAGGCGGCGGCGGCGGAGCGGTGCGGTGGCAAGGCGCTGGTGGGTGGCGCTGCGAGGCGAGCGGGCGCGGGGTGGCTCGGCCCGGTTCGGGCCCGGGGCGGGCTCCCCGTGGGCCTGGCGGGCCTGCGGTGGCTTGTGGTGGTGAAGGGCGCCACTTGGCGGCGGTGGAGAGGTGGGAGGTGGTGGCTGGTGGCTGGGCAGGCGCGGAAAACGAGGAGGTGGGTAGGGTTCCAGATTTGGAAGGGGAGCCCTTCCTTATATAGCAGGGGGCTAGGGTTAGCAGGGTTTTGGGGTGTTTTCGAACCCTCCGATCGCGATCCGATGGGTCCGGTCGGAGGGGGAGGGCTGGCTGGGCTAGGTGGGCTGTGTAGGAGCGTTGGGCTGCTGGGCTAGGCTGCTGCTGCTGCTTTTGTTTTTCTTTTCTATTTCCTTAGACAGAAGTAAAAGAGGAAATGCAGAGGGAGCATGGAGAGAGCTGCGAGAGATATAAAAATATCCCTGGAAACTAGAAATCATGTAGTATTTGAATAAAATGGTTTGGGCATTTTTAGAGGAAGAAAAATAATTCAAGTTTGAATTAAATTCAAACTTGCACCTTTTTTTAACCCAACCAAATCAATTCCAAAAATGATGAAATTTGGCAGGGAGCTTAAGGACATGTACTAGAGAATTTAGAAATATGGTGAACATTAATTTGGGACAGAAATAATGACCACATGAATAATATTGGAAAAGAGAAGGATTGGAGATGATGAAGGGGAGGTGGTGTGCATGGGTGATACCTCAAGAGTTGGGTGAGAAAAGAAAAAGGGAAGATGCTCACACAACCACATTGCATACATGACGAGCACAACAAAATTAAAATGATGGATGCAATGCACATGACGAAAGAATGACATGAAGATAAAATGCAAAATAAAAAGAAAGCAAAACACAACATGAGAAGAACCCATCCATCAAGATCATCATGACAATTTCATAAATGGCAATGTTGGGGAGTAGAAATATGGAAGAAGCACTCTTGGGGTGTTACACTCCATGACCTCGAAGAAAGTCTCCACTTCATATAACCAATCTAGGCACCCTCAATGTCAACATTTCCATTAAAAGTTGGGATCTCAGTTTTCACCTTGTATGTATTTCTAGAATATGTAGGGTTGGGTACTCTCCGATATGCATAGAGATCAGGTTCTTCAAGGGCTTCATCATATTCTTCACCTTCAGAAGCTTCAACATAAATTGGCCTTCTTGAAGCACGTTGAACAGCACGTTGTTGTGGCGGTCTTGCTCCAAGATTACCTCTCCTTCTTTGTTGAACATCTTCTTCTTCTTTAGATGAATCTCCTTCATTGGCAGCAGGGGGGACACCCTTTCTTATCATCTCAACCAGCTGGTCAAATCTCCGATTAAGATCTTCACGCAGCTCTTTGATTTGTTGTTCTGCAGCATCCATCCTCTTCTCCAATTGCTCCATTGTTTGCTGCAGCTTGCTCTCAAAGAGAACAGCAAGAACTCGTATGGATCAACGGGGCTCTGATACCACCTGAAGCAGCACAAGGTTGTGGAGGAGCAACTCCACCTTGCTGATACAATGTGTACAGCACAAATGTTGAAGGAACAGCTTCAACGTGCTGTGCTAGATATCGCTCTAGAGGCGAATGTAGGCCGATAGGGCAACAGGAGTTCAATCCAAAACTCCTAGAACACAAGATTTTGCTCCAAGATCTTAGATAAGAACAACAAGTTCTATTATAGGTAGTGGGTACATAGTCTGGGTACAAAGTAGAGGTGAGGACCTCTATTTATAGGGCTTTGGAAAGCCTTCACATACTTCTACTTATAGCTGGAATACTCTAGAAAACATTATTTAGGTTTCACCATTCTACTCATAGCTACTCACAACTAGAAGACTCTAGAAAACAGTAGGTAGGGTAGAAAAGAAAAGAAAAGAAAAGAAAAGAAATACTATACTAGAGTGGAAGCATCTAGAAGTAGCAAACAAATCTGACATACAAATTTTATTTTTTTTCATCTAGTGTTCCTCATCAGTATATGTGTAGCACGGTCAGTTCCAGCCATGTCAAATTGTCGAAAAAGCAATACCTGGAATTCGAAATAGAGCTACACCTCAAACTTGCTTATTATTTTAGATTGGAGTGGTGGGAGCACAAATACACCAGTGGATGATATGCAGTTCGCCCAATCCTTCAATGCACTCTGTTATACATGGGCCTCGACTATGTCTTTTGATAACGTTCTTTCTTGTACAGTTGGACCTACATAGCTATACAAGTATACAACTGTAAAGAGCACATACCTAAAAATGCTACGAGTACCAAATAACGATGCTATATTAGTAGCCCATAACCATGAGTGGTCATAGCATCATCTCTGTATAAACGGTCCGTGGCATGTGCAAACCTGGAGTAAGCAATGACTGGCTTTAGCTCCTCAGGGCTGTCGAAAGTGCTGTGCGCAATGGTCCAGGCAACAGACAAGAGTGAGTAATCAGTAGCCAAACCTTTTGTCGAGAGTAAGTACTAATAAGTAGTGCTGCAAGGACCCGAAAGCAAAAATGCAACTGGAGTTACCAGCTAAGCTGGCCTGTATGATAGTGTGGCCGTCGCGTTTTCCTTGCTGAATCACAGCATGCAGTTCTTGTGTGTCCTTGCAACTGTTTCTTCTTGTAATCAATGTCCAGCAGCCGGGTGCAGTAGGATATGGTATCTCAATTTGGACCAAAGGGAAACATGACATAATGCTATATTTGAACACAGAGCTTCATTGGATTGGACCATGCAATGATGCAAACTTGGATACACCACTTAAAAATGTGTAGCGATGAACCTAGATGCAGGGTATTTGGACACTGTAAAATCTCCAATCCAGGAAACAATGCGCTGAATGTATCTCTATTCCCTGTTCTTTCCCCTTTCAATCAACTGACAGAATTACCTAGTTTCAGAAGAAGAAGACAGAATTACCTGACCATGTTTCCCTTGTTCCACCTCAGGTATAGCTTGAGCTACATCCCATTCGCTCGACGGATTGTTTCCGACCTGATGGTGAAGCTTTGCGACACTGAACTATGATCTTACTTCGGCGCCTGATGGTCATTGTCAACATGCTTTGGCGCCTGAAGCCCTCTCCAGCAGTGCATGTATTCCACCCATTTCCCTTTTTTGTTGATGACTGGTGGGCGGATCAAGCTCAGCATTGTGCATAAATGCTACACGAGCAACACTTTGTTTGTGCAGCTCAAAACTCCCTTCTGTAATCCTTGATTCCATTTGTTTATTTTGAATTGAATCAAATTCTGTGTAAATCAACTTTGTTGCAAAAACTCAGCTGAACGCCATGTCCATTTTGACATCTTTTCTCTGCACGAGCTGTCTCTGTACTTCCATTCAGAAGCTGTAGCCGTTTCTGTACATACAGTTATTTATTAATCCTGCACTTTTCATTCCCCTCTTGCAGAAGAAAATAGAGACGCCCTTCGCTCGTGTCCACCTGGCTTGCAGGGCCCGCCAGAATGTGTCGCGGCAGGCCCACATGCCAGTGAACCGGTGGGACGGCACGCGTGGACTCTCTGCTTCAGTTCTTCCAACCATTTTCAAATTTCGAAACCCGTGTCGCTCGCCTCCACCTATATATGCGATCGTCTCTGCTCCTCCTCCCCCCGCACGCAGCAGCAGCAGCAGCACACGGCACCTCGCCTCCCGGCGCTGCATGGGCAAGGCCTTCTCCCTCCTGCGCCCGCAGCCACAGACACAGAGAGAGCCGGGGGAGGGGATGGGGATGGAGCTGAGGAAGCGCCCCAGGCCGCGGCGCCTCGACCCCGACTTCGTCTCGTCGCCCCCGCCCACGCCGCCCAGGAAGCGGCCGCGGAAGCAGGACGCGGAGAGGAAGCCACGGCGAGCGGCGGTGAAGAAGCCACCGGCGCCGAGCAAGAGGGCCAGGTGCGGGCAGCAGGGCATCGGGAGCCCCGTCGCTGGCCTTCAGCCTTCCAGGTGCTGCAGGATCGTGGCGCCGCTGTCGCGCGTCTCCTTCATCCCCCGCTCTCGCGTCCCCTTCAACTGGTAAGCTGTTCCCCGCTCTGCTCTCTCTCTCTCTCTCTCTCTCTCGGTGTATGCGTGCGTGCGGGTCTGTCGATTTGAATTTTCCCGTGGTGGTGGATTCAATTGGACTGCACTTCGAATCGATTCGAGTTCCTAGTTTGAATCCTCTGGTCATGAAGTGTGCGTGTGTAGTTCTGGAACTTGGTCATCGGAGGGAGGGAATTGGACTTGAGCATTTGTGTGATGAATCCGTGCAAATTGCCTTGCTGTTTTGCCTACTGAATTGCTAATTGAATTGGTTTGAATTCTGCTGCTGTGAATCAAGCTCGGTGTTGAAGCGATCGCAACTTAACCCAGTTTGCAGTGTGTGTTGCTGTTTGAATCCTCTGGATGTAGTAGACTGTAGCTTGGAGATTATTCGAATTTCTGTTGCGTCGGATGTGTTTTGTGTAAGAACTGGTGCACTGCGCCCTCGAAATTCTGGGCTTAGTGTTTCCAATTACGAATGCAGAGTCGCTGGGCATAGCTTCGTGTGTTTGGATTGATTGATTCGGGTACGGTTCTGTTGGTGGTTTTGAAGCAGTGGGTGTTCGAATTGGTCCAATGCGCCCTCTGCATTGCTGTCTGTGGTCGCAGTTTAGGTGTACTGCTGTGTCATTCTGTTTTTTGGTTCGAATTCAAATTCGCTGGAGCCAAGTGTTTGTTGACCAATGTATAATGCCTGACGTATGAACCGATTACTTGTGATTCCGATGCTTCAGGGATTCTACTGGGATTGGAGTGGTGGTTTCCTGCTTTGTGTTGTGATTCAGGAATTCGTTATCTATCTGTTCTGTGATTTGTGCTGCAGGTTTGAAATCTGAATACTCTCGTCATGTTGTTTGGTGCAGGTACGACCCGGACATCTGGACCGAGGTGGCCAAGCACCTGCACGGCAGTGACCTGTTGAGGCTCTCCGCCACCTGCCTCTGGTTCTTCCGCCTCCTCTTCGACGACTCCATCTGGCGCTACGCCTTCCTCCGCGACCTCTCGCTCCACACCGACGATCCCAAGATGCTCAAGCTCCTCCACGTTCCCCGCCCGTTCCACCGCTCCTGGCGCCTCTTCTACGCCACCGCCTTCGGTACGCACCAAGACCTCCGTTGCGCTTCTTCCTTCCCCCCACTGACACCAGTCGCACGTACTGACATGCTTGCTCCTCTGTCATCTGTTTCTTTCAGACGATACCCATGCGTACTGCTTCCGTCAGCCCGAGAAGCACATTGGTGAGCACAGCTCAGCGAAGTCCCGACTCCCGAAATCCTCTCCCGGCCTGTTTCTTGCTGTTTACTGTCATGTGTTTACCTGACACTTGGTATGGTGCAGAGTGGTTTCGCATTGGTGGATTCCTGATGGACACGTCGAAGCTGCTGCTGTCGGCGAAGCTGGCGCTGCCACCGTGGATGCCGTTGCTGGATGATGGCCCGGAGATCTCCATCGGATTCATCGGAGCCTGCTTGCTCACCAACGTCCGCCCCGGCATCTGGATCGCTGGTAAGTGCATACACCATGTGCCCTCCTTCTCGGCCATTCCTGGCTCACTTGCTGGTCTTATTAAAATGTCTGACATTCTTCATTGTTCTTTGGTCCTCTTGAATGTTGCAGACATGAACATGGTGCGATGCCCCGTGTGCAACCTCAACAAATGCGAAGGTGATGATGCTAGGCTGGAGGTTGTTCTTGGTCTTGCCATTGTGGTGCTTGTTTCTGAATTTTGGCTTGGATTGGAACAACCTGTGGTACAGGGACGATGCAGGTTCTGGATGCACGGCACTGCGAGCTGTACCTGGAGAACAAGTTCAGGGATGGGACCTGGGAGTACGAGGACCTCGGCAGTCACTTCAGCAATGGGCAGCTGGATACTGCCGCCGCTGCCATCTTCAACCACAACCACATCGATACCCCATGTGTCAAAAGTTTGTTCCTGAACTATTCATCCATTCCAGCACTTCATTACCCATACGTGATTGCCTGGATATGAGGATGACACTCACGCTGACTGTGGCATCGTTTGTGCAGATATTCTCAATTCCAAGTCTTGGATCCGGGATCGCTCCAACTTGCTGCCCAAGGGATACTTCACCCCGGTCGCTGTCGCCCTCAGCAGCAACCTCAAGCCCAACGAAGGTATGTCTAGTTATGGCAAGATCGTGACCTGAAGCAAAGCATTTATCTATCTGGAGTCTAGTTCTGACATGAATCTTTCCTATGGCGTGCGCGTGTGTCTCTCATGACAGGGTTGCTGTCGAGGTTCCAGGCGATGCGGGACATGTCGAGGGGCGGGCAGATCGTGTCTGTCAGGATCACGCAGCAGCTCCTGTGATTCGTTCGTGCCTGGTTCATTTCTGGCTGGGTTCCTTGATGCTGCATTGTGGAAATGTGTTAAGTGCCTAGTTAGTTTGCTCTGATACTAGCGCTGACAGGGGGATAGTCACAAAGGGGTACAGTGGGGTAGATAAATTCCATCGCAAAAAAAGAGAAAGTAGAGTAGGTAAATTGGCTTTTAGAAAACGAAAATAGGAAATTGCACAAATGGAGCGGGCTCTCTGTTGTTTGTTTTATCGGTCGATGTTTAATGCAGTATGTTTGTACTTCGTCGAAGAGTCGCACAATTTTTTGAGCATATATATAAATATATATAGCACCATGTGGATTATTCGGGCTTACCTTGGTCTTGGTATGTACTGGGTTTACTCTGTTTGCTTGGTTGTCTTGCTGCTTCTGTATCTAGCGTGTGCATAATAGACTGGATGCACAGCATTAGAGTTCTTCAGACATGGGTAACACGGCACTGGTGAACTCTAGATGCTAGTTATTTCTAGTAGTGTTCTTTTTCCATGCAGTATTAGATCATGATTGATACAACTCGAACAATATCTGAAAGAAAAGAAAAACATGGAAAAATCTTCTGCTTATGTATTTTGTCCAGTCATTGTTTTTTAGTGCAAATTTCTCGTGTGATCGATTCAATTCTGCTTAACCTTGTGTCTTGTGTGATCGATTATATTCTGCATAATGCTAGTTGTGAAACAGATGGGCTAAGTGGATGGAGCATCTGTAGATGTCAGTGCTTGGTTAGCGTAAATTGCAGGGTGCAAGGGGAGGGAGTTAGTACTGATTATGGTAGGATGAGTGTCGTAAAACTTGAACATGCTGCCAATCTTGTGGGTCACTTTGTACCGTGAGATCCTTCCTTGTTGGCAAAATGCATTTTCCACAAGACCTAGATTTCTCCTTCGTAGCCGCCTTACAAATGTGTGTAAATCTAACCAGTTGATGGAGTTGGTTTGCCTGAAAGCAGACGCAGTGCAGCTAGTATCACTGGTAAAAAAAAAAACTTGGAAAGGTGAACACCAGGATCTCTTGGCATTCGTGCTCAGTGGAGCCTTAGGCCGGCGATTTCTGAAAAATAAAGGAAGAAAAAAATAAAGAAAGAAAGAAAGAAAGAGGTTTAAGCTGGTGGTTGTGTTGAGAGCTTCAAGTTCTGAAGTCTGAACTCGCAGCTGCAGACTGATTTCTCCATCAACTGGGCTTGGCAATTCTGAAAGGCGCAAACTTGTCATACCAAATCGGCTCGTTTCCCCGGCCCTCTTCGCCAGCGCCAAATGCTATACGTATCTAAACAAATCTAAGACAAGTAATTTGGGACGGAGGTAATACTAATTTGGAGCCCGAAATGCTCCACACGTTCCGGTTACTGTTGGTGGTCCTTGTGTTGCAAAAGTAGGATAGCTAGAGGTCTTAGGTGTAAAGTTGCAACTCTGTAAATATCCTGTACAGGAGAGTGAATCTAGAGTTTGCTAGCCCGACCAAAACTTCCAGAGTTCTCCTCTCCTCTTCTCCCCTCTTCTCCTCCAAACTCTAATCTTGGAGAGGATTCAATGAGTGTTAATCAACATGGCATCAGAGCTTTGGCAAGATCCATCCCGGTGACGCTCGTGTGGACAGTGCTGGGCGTTCGGGAGGTGAAGGCAGCGGGATTGAGATCCAGTACGGCAGCGGGGAGTCGAATCGGGGCTACCTCAAGAAGGTTGCGGGGCTCCCTGGACCAGAGAAAAGAGGAGCAGAAGGGAGGAGGTTGTTGTTGTTTCGATTTGGAGAAATAGGGGACTGCTGCTGTAGATTTGGGGAGGAAGAAGAGAGATTGAGGGCTGCTGCTGTGTGGTCTCTGAAGAGGGATAAAGGGATAGTAGAGAGCAGCAGAGAGCTTGTAAAGAAGAGAGATTGAGCGTTGCTGCTGCTTTTGCTGCTGAGTGTGGAGGAATTGAAGATATGGCAGGCAATGGTAGTGCTCCAGGGGCAGTCACAGCAGGGGAGCTTGCTGCTGTCTTGCAGGCCATGGATGAGAAATATCAGGTATTGTTTGATGCGATTAGCAAGCAAGCAGGGAACTCAAGATCAGAAGTGGAGGCAAAAGAGGAGATACATCCTTTGCAAATGCCCCATGTAAAATCAGAAGGATCAGAAAATTATGTGAGCTGGGCAGAGCATGCGGAGACCATCTTGGTTTCCAGGAAGCTTGAAGCTTACATTCTAGGCACGGTGGAGAAGCCTATGGACGAGAGTTCCAAAGAAGGTCAGAAGTGGAAGATGACAAATGCACTAGTGAGGGCGTGGTTATTGAGCTCTCTATCACCTCAGATTGCCAAACAAGTTGAAAGGATTAAAGAAGCTTCTGAAATTTGGAGGTTATTGAAAGGGACATTCTCAGGAGTAGGAAACGAAATGCTTGCTTGCAAGATTCAGAAGGAGTTACAAGATTTGTGCCAAGGCGAGAAGACGGTGGTTGACTATGTTTCTGAACTAAAACGACTTTGGAGCGATTTGGATTATTATGATCCAATCGAGATGGAGTGTGGCAAATGTATTGAAAAAATACAATAAATGGACAGAGAGGAGGCGCGTTAGGGATTTTCTGAATGGACTTAATCCCAAATTTGAGAATAGGAGGGCAGCACTTTATGGCAGTGGCAAGTTACCTCCTTTGGAGCAAGCGATCTCTGCGATCATTAGCGAGGAGACACGCCTGAAATTGGAGGTTGGAGGACCATCTATGCAAGGCATAGCACAGAGGCGTTCAGCCCTTCTTGCCACAGAAAATGCAAATAACCAGCGGTTTGGGTTGAACACATCCGAACGAAATTGCTTTGAGTGTGGCCAGCCAGGGCATATAAGATCATCTTGTCCTCAATTATTTGGGGGTGGACGTGGAAGAGGTCAAAACTGGCGCGGCAGAGGTCGTGGACGGGGGCTTGATGGGCGTGGTATTGGTCGTGGCCGTGCAACAGGCAGGGCAAATGCCTCAGTTATGGTAGATGAACACTCTCAAAATGTGAACGTGGAAATGAGCGCGGATGACTGGGAGAAGTGGCAGCAATTTAAAGGGTTAAGGTTAGGTGATAAGCAAACTACTGAAGCGCCCACAACACCATCCTCTGTCGCATCTGCAAATTTTAGTGGTAACATTCCTAATGCTCGTACTTCTATTTTTAGTGATGCACCATGGTTAATAGATTCTGGTGCATCTAGACATATGGCTGGTTCACACAAGAAATTTACTAATTATGTCCATGAATTAAGAGGGCAAAGTGTAAAGTTGGCTGATGGTTCCACACAAACTATTATGGGTTCAGGGACACTCATGTGTAACTCTAATATGCCCCTCTCATCTGTGCTACATGTTCCTTCATTTCCAATTAACCTTCTGTCTATAAGCTGCATTACGAGGGAGCTGAACTGTGTTGTCATCTTTTTCCCATCATGGTGTTTAATTCAGGAACTTGGGACTGGAAGAAGACTTGGGACAGGGAGCATGCATGATGGATGGTATTATTTGGATGATAATACATCACCGGCTGTAGCTGCTGCTCTATCCTCTTCACCACTTGAAGAATTTATGCTACAACACCGAAGACTTGGGCATATGTCTTTTGTTATTCTGGGTCAGCTTTATCCTGATCTCTTTAATAAAGTTAGAAAGGAGGACTTGGTATGTGATGCTTGCCTATAAGGAAAGCAAATTTGGAGCACTTATATTCTATCTGATCATAGAAGTGATGTCCCACTTCAGACAATACACTCTGATGTGTGGGGTCCTAGTGGAGTAGTGTCTATCAATGGATATCGTTATTTTGTTACCTTTATTGACTGTTGTACTAGGACCACTTGGGTGTATGTGTTGAAGAACAAGAATGATGTATTTGAATGCTTTAGAGATTTTCATAATATGATCATGACTCAGTATGATGCATGTGTTAAAGTATTTCGGACTGATAATGGCACGGAGTATATAAATAGGGAGTTTGATGGTTATTTGTCGAGCTTTGGGATAATGCATCAAACTACCTGTCCGGGTACCTCTGAGCAGAATGGCTTAGCTGAGAGAAAGAATAGGCATTTGTTAGAGGTAACCCGCTGTATGATGATGGCTATGAATGTTCCTAAGTTCTTATGGAATGAGGCAGTAATGACAGCAGCATACCTAATTAATAGAATGCCATCTAGAGTCCTTGGGTACAAGACGCCAATAGAGTGTTTAACTGGCAAGACTTCTTATGTAGTTCCGCCAAAGGTGTTCAGGTGTATGTGTTTTGTGAAAGATTACAGGCCATCTGTTGGAAAGTTAGATCCAAGGGCTTTGAAGTCTGTGTTTGTGGGGTATTCTGGGAAGCAGAAAGGCTATAAGTGTTGGTGCCCATCAGAAAAGCGAATGTTCGTGAGCATGGATGTAATCTTCAGGGAACACATACCATTTTATGGAGAACCTGTAGATTTAACTGATGTATTTCCTGATCTGTTTCCTAGTGATGTTTCATATCCGGACAACAAGGCAGGGGAAGAAAAAGGAGAAGAGAACAACTCTACACCATCAAAGCAAGTGGTGGTTGGAGCAATACCACTTGAGGACGGGAATGATGATAGAGATGTTGATCTTAGAGGAGGACAAGAGCAGATGCAAGGGGAGCAACAAGATACATTAGCTGAGGCTATACGGTGGTCAAGGCCGAATGAAGAACAGAATCTATAGGTATATACACGAAGACGTAAACCTGAGGAAGAACAAGTGCAAGGGGAGGAAATCAGTTTAGAGGAGGATGATTCAGAAGCAAAAATTCAATCTGACATGCATGATTCAAGTTCACAACCATCAGCTTCACCTCATACTCCATTACCATTCTCCACAAGCGATGGTGCACTTCCTCTCACTTATGATGACTTAGATGTTCATATTGCTCATAGAAAGCAACCTCGCACTACTGCTGGAAAATTGCCCTCTAAATTTGCCCCATATGATATCTCCAATTATGTTTCATACTCTTCTGTCGGGCCCCTATATAAGTCATTTATAGCTTCCTCGCATTCCGATGTACCTATACCACGTGACTGGCTGGAAGCGAAGCAATATCCAGAATGGAGGGCAGCAATGTTGGAGGAAATGGCAGCTCTTGATAAGAACCAAACATGGGTACTTACTTATCTACCTGTAGATAAGAAAGTTGTGGGTTGTAAATGGGTATTTACAATTAAACAAGCTCCAAACGGTAAGGTGGAAAGATATAAGGCTAGGCTAGTGGCAAAAGGGTACAGTCAAACTTATGGGGTGGATTATGATGAAACGTTTGCTCCGGTAGCAAAATTGAGTACTGTCAGGACTTTAATCTCGATAGCTACAAATCATAAGTGGAAATTGTTCCAGATGGATGTTAAAAATGCTTTTCTTCACGGAGATCTGCAAGAGGAGGTTTATATGGAAATTCCTCCTGGGTTTAGTAGCCGGAAACAGAGGGTAAAGTGTGTCGGCTAAGAAAATCCCTCTATGGACTGAAACAGTCTCCTAGGGCATGGTTTGGAAGGTTCCGGAAGGAAATATGTTCCATGGGGTATCGACAAAGCAATGCAGATCATACCATGTTCTTTAAATGTCGGCGTGATCAGATCACTATTCTTCTTGTTTATGTAGATGACATTGTGATTACAGGCAACAATGAGGTGGAGATATCTCACTTGAAGAAGATGCTAGCAAAGTCATTTGAAGTCAAGGACATGGGATATCTTCACTACTTCTTGGGCATTGAAGTTGCATATGGCCCAAAAGGTATTTATCTCTCACAAAGAAAATATGTGCTTGATTTACTTGAGGAGACGGGGATGTTAGGATGTAAACCTGCAGTTACTCCAATAGAACAGAATCATCGAATCATGGCAGATGGTGGTGATCCCGTTGATAGGCACCAATACCAGAGGCTAGTTGGGCGATTAATCTATCTATCACATACAAGACCTGATATTGCGTATGCTGTTAGTGTCGTAAGCAGATATATGCATGACCCGAGGACTAGCCACTTAGATGTTGTGAATAGAATTCTGAGATACTTAAAGAGTTGTCCTGGGAAAGGAATCTTGTTCTCTAATCATGGACATCTGAGAATAGAGGGTTACACCGATGCGGACTGGGCTGGATGCTTAGATGATAGACGTTCAACTTCGGGCTACTGCATGTTTGTGGGAGGAAATCTAGTTAGTTGGAGAAGCAAGAAGCAGAGTGTCGTGGCTCGCTCGACAGCGGAAGTGGAATTTAGGTCCATGGCTTCAGGTTTGTGTGAACTAATGTGGCTGAAAACATTACTAACCGAGTTGCAGCTGTGGACTGATGCATCTATTCAGGTTTATTGTGATAATCATGCCACAATTAACATAGTGAATAACCCAGTTGATCATGATAGAACTAAACATATCGAGATAGATAGGCACTTCATCCGAGAGAAATTAGATGAAGGGTTATTCCAAATTAGTTATGTTAAGTCTGTAAATCAGCTTGCAGATGTATTAACAAAAGGAATAGGTGTTGTATCATTTATGAGGATTTGTAACAAGATGGGGCTTATTGACATCTTTGCCCCATCTTGAGGGGGGGTGTTGGTGGTCCTTGTGTTGCAGAAGTGGGATAGCTAGAGGTCTTAGGTGTAAAGTTGCAACTCTGTAAATATCCTGTGTACAGGAGAGTGAATCTAGAGTTTGCTAGCCCGACCAAAACTTCCAGAGTTCTCCTCTCCTCTTCTCCCCTCTTCTTCTCCAAACTCTAATCTTGGAGAGGATTCAGTGAGTGTTAATCAACAGTTACCACTCACGTGGTTAGGCAAATCCGCAATAGCACCCACCTCTGTCTGCATACACCTGGAGCTTAGCGGCCGGGCTCAGCAGAGTAGCTGTGATCTACTTGTTCCGCGACCCAGCCAGCCTAATCCTCTCCATGGTCTCTGCTCCTCCATTGGACTAGCTGGAACCCAGCATAGTATGCAATGGACGGCCTACTCCGGTCCAAGCTCAAGTACAAGATAATTATCTTGGTCATGATAAAATGTAGTTTTAGTTGCCTTTGCAGCTCATGGTGTCTCCTTTCCCCCCAGGTTTCCCGTAGAAACGTAGTCATCCACGACCACGAGCCCTATGCGCATGTCACTGCCCACAAAACTCCATGCAACGCCCACTTTGATGAAGTGCTAGCACACATGTTCCTCTCTTTTCTTTTCTTTTCTTTTCCTTTTTTGCAGGGAACGTTCCTCTCTTTTCTGAATAAGTGCTATACAAATGTTAGCCAAGTTGGTTTGCAGTACGCAGCATGTGCCGACTTTAGTTTGATCTGATTAGTTTTGATTTGTGCAGTAGTACTAATCTGTGTCAACTTGCCGTGGACAAGTGCTAACTGTCGAAGCCCATTTTGACCCCAAGCTCTTGCAGCAAAGAGCAAATACAGTCCATTGGGCAGTGCAACCTACTCCTCACGTACTATATTCTAGTTAAGTTTCCTTCCAACCCTTGTCCTTGCGCGGCTGTGCCGTTATATAGACGCCATGGCTGTCACCACCAGGCCGCCATTGGCACTGCTCATCTATTCTAGCTCTCTCTCTCTCTCTCTCTCTCTCTCTCTCTCTCTCTCTCTCCCCCCAGCTCTGCTCACGCACCCAAAGCACAACCACAACTTCACAGGCACAGAGACGAAAGGAATGGGCAACGCTCTGCCGTGCTTGGTCGACCAGGGCGTGAAGGCTCCGCCGCCGGCGGCGAAACCCAGGCGGAGGATGTACTCGCTCAAGCTTCTCATGAAGGTCCTCCACAGGATGAAGAAGACGCCGCGCAGCAACAAGATTGGCGGCAAGTCCTCGCCGGAATCTGAAGTAGGTGCAGCGGGCGTGAAGAGCATCAAGGCCAGCCACAGCAAGGCCTCCCCGAGACGAGCGGCGGCGGCGGCTCGTGGTGGTGGCGGCCAGAGGAAGGGCGTCGTGAGGGTGAAGGTGCTCCTCAGCAAGGAGGAGGCGGCGCGGCTGCTGTCGCTGACCGTGGGGGGCCAGAAGACGGCGGCGCAGATCGTGGCCGAGATCAAGAGGATGGAGGCCCGCCGCGCCGCCGCCAATGCCGCGGCGGCGGCCGGGTGGCGGCCCGCGCTGGAGAGCATCCCCGAGGAGTCGTCGTAGGTGCACCGTGCACGTGTGTTATGTTACATGTAGCGTCGTGTCCGAGAGAGAGCGGGAAGAACAGCGAGAAGGGAGGAGGGAGATTTGGGTTGAGAGGCGAGCAGGCAACAACGGAAGCTCCCCCTCCCATGCATCATCCTTACGCTGATGCTGGTGTGTGTATATAGCAGCTTCCCTATTTTGAAGCTTCTCTTCTGCTCCCCCCTGTTGTTCATCCCGATCGCTTGTACTCCTCCATCGATCACCATCCGAAAGAAATGGAATGAAATTTCGTTTTCTTCATAAATCATTCGTGCTAATCCTTGTGTGTTTTCTTCTAGCAAGATAATAATGAACATTATTTCAGATAACTAGCTAGCAAATTAACTATCTAGAAAAACAATGGAGGAAGCTGGCGATGGAGGTTGCTGCTCCGAAGGTGGATCATTTGTTGGTTGCGATATGGAAAACTAATAATGCAGCGGCCGGATGGGTTTTTGTCTTGGAACGTAACTCGTGCGACGGATTGGTTGGGGAGCTTGATTGGCGGGCGCCCATGTGCAGTGGTTGTTGTTCTCTCTCTCTGCTAGGCGCTACGTAGTGGGTTTGGATGACTGAATCGGTTACATAGAAAACCCAACGAATCCTTTTTTTTTTTTGAGAAAAATAAAATAATCAACCAATCCTTTCTTCCTCCTCTTCTTCTTCCAAATTGCAATAAACAAGGGCAGGGCGCTCGCGCTAGTGTTGTGGTTGAGTTGGGGTGGACGGCGGTCGCCTCGCGAAAATGTTGTTTATGATTCAGAGATATTTTCCACGTTCTGTATTTTTAGCTGGAAAATATTGAGCAAAATGGAAGTGCATCGCACATTTCGGTGCAAGATCTCATGGTTTACACAGATCGCGATGAAGTTTCGTCAAGCCATTTTAATGGTGCAGATTGCTTATTACAGAGGGCGTGGGTGGGTTCTGGGCCTGAGGAAGCTGTCCAGTTTGCTTCTGATGATCGTAAGATTAGCTACTCTGCATCTGATTCTCTCATATTTGAACCTCTAGATTCATACAAAGTATGCAAAAAAAAAAATCCTATGTACTACCCTAGCTAATCTTCGTCGTCGGAGATGTCCACGACGTCGGTGCCGGGCGCCGGGTGGACGGGCGCGTCGGAGGGCTCCGGCTCATCCTCCTCCTGCTCGACCTCATCCATGTAGGCGAGCATCTCCGCCTCCTCCACGGCCTGCTGCGCCTCCATCTCCTGCCGGCGACTGCGTCTCGCTTCCGCAACCGACTCCGAGCGAAGGGAATCGAGGATGGCCTGCTGCTCCGCCTGCAGATCCGCGTCGCCAGCGTCCCCCACATCCCCCTTCTCCTCCTCCTCAACCTCCACCTCCTCCTCCTCCTCCAACTCCTCCTCCGGATCCACTGCATCCGGAGGTAGCCCCGCGGCGATCCGTGCTTCGCGCCATGCCCTGATCTGCTCAAGGAGCTCTAGCCGGCGCTCCGGCGTTAGAAATGGGTAGCTCCTCACCCGGCGGCGTGGGGGCATGGCTACTAGGCAGACGGGGAGTGGAAAGTGGCGGCGGCGGCGGACAGGCGGAGGAAGATGTGGATGGTAGGGTTTCGGTGCCGGCGGTCGACTTAAATAGCCGGGCTAGGCACTACGCGGCCCGCCGGAGCGGCCCCACCCGGACCGACGGAGGAGACGAGCTTCGGACCGCCGGGTTTCCGGGCGATTCCGCGTGGGACCCCTCCGTCAGTCCGACGTGGCGGGCGCGCCCGGGCGCCCCCATATTTGGGCTGGATATGAGGGGTGCCGGTCAGCCTAGGCGTTTGAGGCCCGTTTGAGGCGCCCGTCTGAGTCAAAATTTCGTGACCGGTCAGTGACCGGGCGGCCCGCCCGGGCGTATGAGGCGGGTTTGAGGCGTCCGGCTGTAGATGCTCTTATGAGTTGAGTAATACAAGTTTTCACCCGGAAAAAAAACATTTCTTCACTACGCATTCCGTATCTCTCTCCAAGCCCAAACTAGACATCAGAATTTTCGCACAATAGCTATATGTAAGTCGCCCGACTTTGAAATTTGGGTCAGTCGATTTTTGCGTGAAGGAAGGAACAGTTAGGAAGGACGGAGCTAGCTCGTCGGAGGGGAGGAAGGAGCTCGCTGGAGAAGACCTCGGTATCTATCTTATCTTAGGGTGGCAGGCTGCCCCATTATCAATCTTAGGGTGGCAGGCTACCCATTATCTATCTTATGGATGTGGGGGTAGTGCAAGTTCGCCCAAAAAAAACCGGTCATCGTCGGGGGGGGGGGGGGGGGGGGGGGGGGGAGGGATGGCCGGGGGCTGCGGCAGCACGGTGGCGGTTGAGGGGAGGGCGGGGTGGCGAGGCGGTCGCGAGAGCGCAGCCGGCCGCGGGCGGTAGAAGCAGGCGGTTCAGCTGACGGTCGTGGGCGGTTCAGATCGAGGTTTCAAACAAGGAAGACAGTGAACAGTGTTTTTCAGAGATATAAGAAGAAGATCCGACGGTTGTTTTTCCATCCAATGGCTGGGAACAAATCAACTGACCCAGCTTCTAAATTCAGTCGACTGTAGCCATTTCCGAATTTTGGTCACGTATAATGGAGGATGATGACCTGCTAATCGCAATCGATCGCCAAGTAGTGGTACTAGTATCCTTCTTTTCCTCCTCAACGAAACCTTGATCGTTCTCGCAAAAAAAAGAAAAAGAAAAAAAAAGCGAAATCTTGATCGAGCACTCATTGTTTGTTCGGTTTCGTGCACAACCGTAACCTTGGCCCTTGGGTATTCAAGTTGACCCCTGATCGAGTAGTAAACTGTAAACGACGCCGATGGTTCATGCATGAATCACGAACGCGCGCTGATCGTGCACAAGAGGACAACCGGCGCTGGGGAACCCGACGGTGGTTGAGTGCCGCTGCACTATACTACTCCTACTAGCCAAGAAAATATTCCGGTCGGGTTTGCGTACTCGGATTAGATTAAGCCGGAACGATTCGGCGGCACATGTGCCGGCCGGGTTTCCGCCGCTAGTCGCGTCCCTGTCCCACACGTACGCATGTCCGATCTCGCGTAATCTCGGGGACGGACTCGTGTTCTCCGGAGACGACGACCCCTGCCCCGCATGGGTAGCTCGCGCGGAGCAGAATTATGATGTGAGATCGAGGGCATCGAATTTGATCCGGTTGCTGCGTCGTGGTGGCATCCAGTGGTTGCGCGGGCGGGAGATCGATCGAGATCTACACGTCGACGGTGGGCGGCGGTGGCCCGGAGGCTGGATTTTTGTTTTCAGTGTTTGGTCGGATCTCGGGCTCCTAACCCCGGATCGGCCGTCGGGATGAGGATTTCCTGATGGATCCTCGTTCTGCGTCGGCACTGCACATGGTCCGTCTACTGGAGGGTGGTTACCTCCCACACGTGTCATGTTCGGGTGTTTCGGTTGCGCCTGGCTTTCGCAGCCACGCGAGATATTTTGGAGGGACGGCATTCAACCTAGGAAGTTTATGTGGCTTTCTACAGTGAGTTCTGTAGCTAGCCGAACATACGAAGAGCAGAATGGACGGACCATACAGGTATACAACAACGAAGAAGCACATTTGCAACATATATAAATTTGACCTGTCCAATTGATGTCCAGAAGACCAGAACCATCGCAACAATGTCGCTCACATGTGCGCAACAAACTCATATAAGCTTGCAGCGTTTCGAAACATCTCAACAGTACTAGTAAAAGGAAAAACACCCTCACCGTATCAGGTGCACCAACGAAGAATTTGTTTCGTCGTAGCCCGACCAGGCGACCTCGGACCAAACATCCCTCAACACCATCTTCTCGAGCCGAGCAGCATGCGAATGGCTCCCATTTTGGGCTCAAACTCGAGCTTCGTCGTGAGTTATGCGAGGTGAGCCCTTCAACTAGGGCGGGAGAGAAAGAAGCAACAATGGAGAAGGGGCAGTAGAAGAGGTGGATGTGGAGGAGTTGTTAGGCTATGAATAGGGTGATGAAGACGGAGGAGTACGATAGATGGATGAGGAGCAACCGTGGAGGGAGAAGGAAGAGATAGAGGAGGAAGAGATTTAGATGTTTTTTCTGAGCAAAACCAACTTGATGATGGGGATAAAACCCGTATGAATGAGATTAAAGAGGAACTGGCCCGTATTTGGCATAAAGAAGAAATTGCCTTGTGGTAACGTTCGAGAGATCGCAAAATAAAAGATGGGAACAAAAACAATGCTTATTTCCATGCTCTTGCTAATCATAGACATAGGAAGAACCACTTTTCTGAACTAAATGAAGAAAATGGTCCTGTGCATACCACCAAAGATATGCTAGATGTAGCTACATCCTTTTATAAGGATTTGTTTTGTTATGAAGAAAAACATAATATTAAACTGGGTCCTTCCTTCTGGAAGGATGAGGAGTTGGTTACACAGGAAGAGAATGATATGCTTCAAAAAAAATCTGAGGAAGAAATAAAAGAAGCCATTTTTGGCTCGTATGCTCATGGGGCCCCTGGCCCCGATGGGCTTTCCTTCTTATTTTACCAAACCTTCTGGGAAGTGATCAAAGCTGACTTTATGGCCCTAGTCAGGGATTTTGAAAAAGGTAAACTAGATCTTTATCGTCTCAACTTTGCGTTGATTGTGCTCATTCCTAAAGAACCCAATGCTAAAGACATGAAGAAATTTAGGCCTATCAGCCTCAGTAATTGTGGCGTGAAATTTTTTTCTAAGGCTATGACCAATAGGGTGTCCCCCACTAGTCACAGACTTATCTCTTTAAACCAAATGGCCTTTATTAAAGGGAGGTATATTTTGGAGAGTGTGGTGATGGCCCATGAAGTGATTCATGAGGTTAAAAGAACTAATTCTCAGGGTCTAGTGCTTAAGCTGGACTATGAGAAAGCATATGATAGAGTCAGTTGGGAATTCTTGTTTGATATGCTACATTCTAGGGGTTTTGGTCCCAAATGGATTGCATGGATAAAAACCATCCTAGTCCATAGCACGTTTAGTGTTAGGATTAATGATACTGTGGGCCCCCATTTTATGGCTGGTAAGGGTTTAAAACAGGGTGACCCCGTGTCCCCCTTGCTTTTTAATTTGGTTGCAGATGTTTTCTCTAAAATGCTATACAAAGCTGCTTCACATGGGTTGATTTCGGGGCTTCTGCCTCAGGTTATTCCTGGTGGTGTTGTCAGTTTGCAGTATGCAGATGACACCATTCTTTTCTTGGAAAACTCTGTTGATAAAGCTAGGAACTTTAAATGGTTATTATCTTGTTTTGAGAATCTTTCTGGGATGAAGATTAATTTCCATAAGAGTGATCTGCTTACTATTAATGTAGAACAAGATGTGGCTCAGGAATTTGCTCAAATCTTTTGTTGTAAACTTGGGGTTTTCCCAATTAAGTATCTGGGAGTGCCTTTGCACTATGACAAACTTAAGAAGGAAGATTTACAACCTATCATTGATAGGATCATTAAGAACATTTCTGGGTGGTTGGGAAGATATCTTACTTATAGGGGTAAGATTATTCTGCTGTGTGCTTGCATTATTAGCATCCCTGCTTATCTGATGTCTATGATTAAGTTTCCCAAATGGGCAATTAATGCTATCAACTCTCAGATGGCTCACTTGTTTTGGGGGAACTTGGATAATCAACATAAATATCATTTGGCCAATTGGGGCCTGGTTTCTAGGAAGAAAGAGTTTGGGGGGTTAGGGATTCCTAACATTAGAGACTTTAATATGGCACTGTTGGCTTCTTGGGGCAAGAGATTTTTTTGATAATAACAACAGTGAATGAAAGAAAATTATTTCTTTTAAATATGATACTAATTCTCCCAATATTCTTTGGTCTAAAAGTGGGACCGGCTCTACCTTTTGGAAGAGTGCTACCTGGGCTTTCTCAGCTGCTAGGATCTTTTATAAGTGGCGGCTGGGAAATGGGGAGAGAATTAGCTTCTGGCACGATACCTGGGTGGGGGATTGTTCCCTCAAAACACAATTCTGGGATCTCTTTGAGATTTGCAACCAACCTGAGTGCTCTGTGGCCCAAGTTTGGGATGGTGAAAACCTTAAGTTAGCCTTTCGACGATGTGTAGATATGGCAGAATTTGATCGCTGGAATCAAATGGTATAGCTTATTAAAAGCTGTCAACTGCGAGATGAAGCTGATTCCCCCATTTGGTCCTTGGAGACAAATGGGGTGTACTCGGTGAAATCTCTCTATAAGCAAATCAATTTTTGGGGAGTGGTTTCTGATGTTGGTGACAAACTCTCAAAAGTTATCTGCCCTCAGAAAATACATGTGTTCCTTTGGCTTGGGGTTTATAACTGTTGGAAATATGCCCTAGAGGCAATTAATAAAGTGTTTATTATCATATTTCCCCGTTCATGATAATGGTTTATTATTCATGCTAGAATTGTATTGACCGGAAACTTAATACATGTGTGAATAGATAAACAAATACTGAGTCCCTAGTAAGCCTCTACTAGACTAGCTCGTTGATCAAAAGATGGTCAAGATTTCCTGACCATGGACATGAGTTGTCATTTGATAACGGGATCACATCATTAAGAGAATGATGTGATGGACTTGACCCAACCGTCAGCATAGCATATGATCGTTCAGTTTAATGCTATTGCTTTCACTATGTCAAATACACGTTCCTCTGACCATGAGATCATGCAACTCCCGGATACCGTAGGAATACTTTGGGTGTATCAAACATCACAACGTAACTGGGTGATTATAAAGGTGCACTACAGGTATCTCCGAAAGTGTTTGTTGAGTTGGCATGGATCAAGATTGGGATTTGTCACTCCGACTATCGGAGAGGTATCTCTGGGCCCTCTCGGTAATACAGCATCACAGAAGCCTTGCAAGCACCGTGACTAAAGAGTTATTTGCAAGATGATGTATTACGGAACGAGTAAAGAGACTTGCCGGTAACGAGATTGAACTAGGTATTGGATACCGACGATCGAATCTCGGGCAAGTAACATACCGCCGGACAAAGGGAACAAAGTATGCTGTCATATGAGGTTCACCGATAAAGATCTTCGTGGAATATGTAGGAACCAATATGAGCATCCAGGTCCCGCTGTTGGTTATTGACCAGAGAGTTGTCTCGGTCATGTCTACATCATTCCCAAACCCGTAGGGTCCGCACACTTAAGGTTCGATGACGATATAGTATTATATGAGTTATGTGATTGGCGACCGAATGTTGTTCGGAGTCCCGGATGAGATCACGGACATGACGAGGACTCTCGGAATGTCCGAGAGGTAAAGATTCATATATTGAAAGGCTATATTCGGACGTCGAAAAGGTTCCGAGTGATTCGGGTATTTTTCGAAGTACCGGGGAGTTACGGGAATTCACCGGGAGAAGTAATGGGCCTTATTGGGCCATACGGGAAAAGGAGAGGCAGGCCACATGAGGAGGCGCGCGCCCCCCCTTGCCCAAACCGAATTGGACTAGGGGAGGGGGCGCAGCCCCCTCTTTCCTTTCCCTCTCCCTTCCCCCTTTCCTACTCCGTATGGGAGGTGGAATCCTACTAGGACTAAGGAGTCCTAGTAGGACTCCCCACACTTGGCGCACCGCCGGCCTCCTCCCTCTCATCCTTTATATACGGGGGCAAGGGGGCACCCCAAAGCACACAATTGTCCCATAGCCGTGTGCGGTGCCCCGATCTCCGTTTTCCACCTCGGTCATATTTTCGGAGAGCTTAGGCGAAGCCCTGCCGGAATCACTTCACCGTCACCGTCGCCACGCCGTCGTGCTGACGGAACTCATCTATTTCCTCGACGTCTTGCTGGATCAAGAAGGCGAGGATCGTCACCGAGCTGCACGTGTGTAGAACTCGGAGGTGCCTTACGTTCGGTACTCGATCGGTGGAGCTCGAAGGATTGTTCGATTACATCAACCGCGTTGTGAGACACTTCCGCTAATGGTCTATGAGGGTACGTAGACACACTCTCCCCTCTCGTAGCGATGCATCTCCATGGATAGATCTTGCGTGAGCGTAGGAAATTTTTTGAAATTCATGCTCCGTTCCCTAACAGTGGCATCCGAGCCAGGTCTATGCGTAGATGTGATTTGCACGAGTAGAACACAAGTGAGTTGTGGGCGTGGGTGTATACATATTGCTTGCCGTTACTAGTTGTTACTTGATTCGGCGGTATTGTGAGATGAAGCGGCCCGGACCGACATTACGCGTACGCTTACGCGAGACAGGTTTCACCGCTAAGTGCACTCGTTGCATAAAGGTGACTGGCGGGTGTCTGTCTCTCTCACTTTAGTTGAATCGGTTTCAATGAAGAGGGTTCTTTTAGAAGATCAAAAAGCAATCACTACACCACGTTGTGGTTTTGCGTAGGTAAGAACGATTCTTGCAAACCCGTAGCAGCCACGTAAAACTTGCAACAACAAAGTAGAGAACGTCTAACTTGTTTTTGCAGGGTATGCTGGTGATGTGATATGGCCAAGACATGATGTGATATAAGTTGTTGTATGAGATGATCATGTTTTGTAAAGTTATCAGGCAACCGGCAGGAGCCTTATGGTTGTCTCTTTATTGTATGCAATGCCAACGCTATGTAATTGCTTTACTTTACCGCTATGAGTTAGCAGTAGTAGTAGTAATAGCAATTATCGGCGAGACGACCACAGCGCTATGATGGAGATCAAGGTGTCACGACGCTACGATGGAGATCAAGGTGTCACGACGCTAAGATGGTGATCAAGGTGTCAACCCGGTGACGATGGAGATCATGACGGTGCTTTGCTGATGGAGATCAAAAGCACAAGACGATGATGGCCATATCATGTCACATATTGAATTGCATGTGATGTTAATCCTTTTATGCATCTTATTTTGCTTAGGACGACGGTAGCATTATAAGATGATCCCTTCACTAAATTTCAAGATAGGTGTTCTCCCCTAGTATGCACCGTTGCAAAGGTTCGACGCTTCTAAGCACCACGTGATGATCAGGTGTGATGGATTCTTTCGTTCGCATACAACGGGTGTAAGCCAGTTTTACACACGCAGAATACTTGGGTTAAACTTGACGAGCCTAGCATGTACAGACATGGCCTCGGAACACAAGAGACCGAAAGGTCGAACATGAGTCATATAGTAGATATGATCAACATGAAAGATGTTCACCATTGATAACTAATCCACCTCACGTGATGATCGAACGTGGTTTAGTTGATGTGGATCGTGTTACACTTAGACAACTTGAGGGATGTTAATCTAAGTGGGAGTTCTTAAGTAATTTGATTAATTGAACTTCAATTGTCATGAACATAGTCTTACTTGTCTTAGCAAATTTATGTTGTAGATCAATAGACCGCGCTGTAGTTCCCCTGTTTTTATTATGTTCCTAGAGAAAACGAAGTTGAAAGTTGATGGAAGAAACTATGCGGACTAGGTCCGTGATCTGAGGATTGTCCTCACTGCTGCACAGAAGGCTTATGTCCTTAATGCACCGCTCAGTGAAATACCCCTACGGCTTCGTCTGAGGACGTTATGAACGTCTGGCAGACAAGAAAAGATGACTACTCGATAGTTCAGTGTGCCACACTTTACGGCTTAGAACCGGAGCTCCAAATGTGTTTTGAGCAACACGGAGCATATGAGATGTTCCAAGAGCTGAAAATTTGTTTTTCAAGCTCACACGGGTCGAGAGGTATGACACCTTCGACAAGTTCTATAGCTACAAGATGGAGGACAACAGCTCCGTTAGTGAGCATGTACTCAGAATGTCTGAGTACTTCAAACACTAGAATCAAGTGGGAGTTAGACTTCCGAATAAAGTGGTGATTGATAGAGTTCTCTAGTCACTATCACTAAGCTACTGGATCTTCGTGATGAACTATAAACATGCAAGGGATAGAAGATCCTTAAGCTATTCGCGATGCTACAATCTGCGGATGTAGAAATCAAAAGAGGGAGCATCAAGTGTTGATGGTTAATAAGACCACTAGTTTCAAGAAGGGCAAGGGAAAGAAAAGGGAACTTCAAGAAGAACGGTAAAATAGTTGCCGCTCACGCGAAGAAACCCAAGGCTGAACCAAACCCGAGACTTAGTGCTCCCATTGCAAAGGGAAATGTCACAGGGAGCGGAACTTCCCCAAAGTAACTGGCAGATAATAAGACTGGCAATGTCAACAAAGATATTTGATATACATGTTATTGATATGTACCTTACTAGTACTCGTAGGAGTACCTGGGTATTTGATACTTGTTCAGTTGCTTACAACTTGAAACATGGAGCTTCGGAATAAACGAGGGCTAGCTAAGAACGAGGTGACGATGTGCATTGGAAGTGTCTCCAAGGTTGATGTGATCACCATCGCCATGCTCTCTCTACCTTCAGGATTAGTGATGAACCTAAATAATTGTTATTTGGTGCTTGCGTTAAGCATGAACATTATATCTGATAGTGTTTATTGCAAGACGGTTATTCAATTTCAGAGAATAATTGTTATTCTATTTATTTGGATAATATCATTGATGATCATGCACTTAAAATGAAAGGTTTATTGAATCTTGATCGTAGTAATACATATGTTCATAACACGAATGCCAAAAGATAATGATAGTACCACATATTTGTGGCACTGCCGCTTAGGTCATATCAGTGTTAAACACATGAAGAAACTCCATGCAGATGGGTTTTTGGAATCTCTTGATTATGAATCATTTGAGACATGTGAACTGTGCCTTATTGGCAAGATGACTAAAAACTCCGTTCTCCGGAACAATGGAGCGAGCAACCAACTTATTGGAAATAATACATACCGATGTATGCGATCCGATGAGTGTTGACGCGCGCGGTGGATATCGTTATGTTCTCACGTTCACAGATGATTTGAGTAGATGTCTACTTGATGAAGCATAAATCTGAAACATTTGAAAAGTTCAAAGAATTTCAGAGTGAAGTAGAGAACCATCGTAGCAAGAAAATAAAGTTCTTACGATCTGATCGTGGAGGAGAATATTTGAGTTACGAGTTTGGCAATCACTTAAGACAATGTGGAATTGTTTCACAGCTCACGCCACATGGAACACCACAGCGTAATGGTGTGTCCGAACGTCGTAATCGTACTCTATTGGATATGGTGCGTTCTATGATGTCTCTTACCGATTTGCCACTATCATTTTGGGGTTATCAATTAGAGACAGCTGCATTCACTTTAAACAAGGGCACCGTCTAAATCCGTTGAGATGACACCGTATGAACTGTGGTTTGCAAGAAACCTAAGATGTCATTTCTGAAAGTTTGGGGATGCGATGCTTATGTCAAAAGGCTTCAGCCAGATAAACTCGAACCCAAAGCGGATAAGTGCGTCTTCATAGGATACCCAAAAGAGACCGTTGGGTACACCTTCTACCACAGATCCGAAGGCAAAGTTTTCGTTGCTAAAGAATGGATCCTTTCTAGAGAAGGAGTTTCTCTCGAAAGAAGTGAGTGGGAGGAAAGTAGAACTTGATGAGGTAATTGTACCTCCTCTGGATAGTAGTACGCCACAGAAAGAAATTTCTGTGACACCAACACAGACCAGAGAAGAAGTTGATGATGATGATCATGAGGCTTCGGATCAAGTTACTATAGAACTTAGAAGGTCAACCAGGACACGTTCCGCACCAGAGTGGTACGGAAATCCAGTCTTGGAGGTTATGTTGTTAGACAACGGTGAACCTTCGAACTATGAAGAAGCGATGGCAAGCCCGGATTCCGACAAATGGCTTGAGGCCATGAAATCCGAGATTGGATCCATGTATGAGAACAAAGTGTGGACTTTGGTAGACTTGCTCGATGAACGGCGAGCTATTGAAAATAAATGGATCTTTAAGAAGAAGACGGATGCTGATGGTAATATCACCGTCTATAAAGCTCGACTTGTTGCTAAAGGTTATCACCAAGTTCAAGGAGTTGACTACGATGAGACTTTCTCACCCGTAGCGATGCTAAAGTCTGTCAGAATTATGTTAGCAATTGCCGCGTTTTATGATTATGAAATCTGGCAAATGGACGTCAAAACGGCATTCCTTTACGGATTCCTTAAGGAAGAATTGTATATGATACAGCCGGAAGGTTTTGTCAATCCTAAAGGCGCTAACAAAATATGCAAGCTCCAGTGATCCATCTATGGACTGGTGCAAGCATCTCGGAGCTGGAATACTCGCTTTGATGAAGTGATCAAAGCGTTTGGGTTTATACAAGTTTATGGAGAAACTTGTATTTACAAGAAAGTGAGTGGGAGCTCTATAGCATTTCTAATAGTATATGTGGATGACATATTGTTGATTGGAAATGATGTAGAATTTCTGGAAAGCATAAAGAATTGAAAGGAGGTTTTCAATAAAAACCTGTTTTTGAGTTATCCACAGATTGGGCATCGAGATCTATGGAGATAGATCAAAACGCCTGATAAAAGTTCACACATCTTGATGAGTTTTTTGAAGAAGTTCAAAATAGGATCAAGTCAAAGAAATGAGTTCTTGCCTGGTGTGAAGTGGAGTAAGACTTGAAAATCTAGGTAAAGGTTGTTTTACATGTTAGGCATCAAAATCTATAGAGATAGATTGAGACGCCTCATAGGACTTTCACGAAGCACATACCTTGACAAGATTTTGAAGAAGTTCAAAATGGATCAGTCAAAGAAAGGGTTCTTGCCTGTATTGCAAGGTGTGAGATTGAGTAAGACTCAAAGCCCGACCACGGCAGAAGACAAAGAGAAGATGAGTGTCATCCCCTATGCCTCAGCCATAGGCTCTATTTTGTATGCCATGCTGTGTACTAGACCTGATGTATGCCTCGCTATTAGCTTGGTGGGAAGGTACCAAAGTGATCCAGGAATAGATCACTGGACAGCGGTCAAGAATATCCTAAAGTACCTGAAAAGGACTAAGGAAGAATTTCTCGGGAATAGAGGTGATAAAGAGTTCGTCGAAAAGGGTTACGTCGATGCAAGCTTTAAACACCGATCCGGAAGACTATGAGTCTCAGACCGGATACGTAAAGTGGGACAGTCGTTTTTGGAGTAGCTCCAAGCAGAGTGTGGTAGCAGCATCTACGTATGACATAGAGATTTGCCAAGAACACACGGATCTGAATATTGCAGACCCGTTGACTAAAACCTCTCTCACAAGCAAAACATGATCAGCCCTAGAACAGATTGGATGTTAATTACATGGAGATGTAAACTAGATTATTGACTCTAGTGCAAGTGGGAGACTGTTGGAAATATGCCCTAGAGGCAATTAATAAAGTGTTTATTATCATATTTCCCCGTTCATGATAATGGTTTATTATTCATGCTAGAATTGTATTGACCGGAAACTTAATACATGTGTGAATAGATAAACAAATACTGAGTCCCTAGTAAGCCTCTACTAGACTAGCTCGTTGATCAAAAGATGGTCAAGATTTCCTGACCATGGACATGAGTTGTCATTTGATAACGGGATCACATCATTAGGAGAATGATGTGATGGACTTGACCCAACCGTCAGCATAGCATATGATCGTTCAGTTTAATGCTATTGCTTTCACTATGTCAAATACACGTTCCTCTGACCATGAGATCATGCAACTCCCGGATACCGTAGGAATACTTTGGGTGTATCAAACGTCACAACGTAACTGGGTGATTATAAAGGTGCACTACAGGTATCTCCAAAAGTGTTTGTTGAGTTGGCATGGATCAAGATTGGGATTTGTCACTCCGACTATCGGAGAGGTATCTCTGGGCCCTCTCGGTAATACGGCATCACAGAAGCCTTGCAAGCACCGTGACTAAAGAGTTAGTTGCAAGATGATGTATTACGGAACGAGTAAAGAGACTTGCCGGTAACGAGATTGAACTAGGTATTGGATACCGACGATCGAATCTCGGGCAAGTAACATACCGCCGGACAAAGGGAACAACGTATGTTGTCATATGAGGTTCACCGATAAAGATCTTCGTGGAATATGTAGGAACCAATATGAGCATCCAGGTCCCGCTGTTGGTTATTGACCAGAGAGTTGTCTCGGTCATGTCTACATCATTCCCGAACCCGTAGGGTCCGCACACTTAAGGTTCGATGACGATATAGTATTATATGAGTTATGTGATTGGTGACCGAATGTTGTTCGGAGTCCCGGATGAGATCACGGACATGACGAGGAGTCTCGGAATGTCCGAGAGGTAAAGATTCATATATTAGAAGGCTATATTCGGACGTCGGAAAGGTTCCGAGTGATTCGGGTATTTTTCAGAGTACCGGGGAGTTACGGGAATTCACCGGGAGAAGTAATGGGCCTTATTGGGCCATACGGGAAAAGGAAAGGCAGGCCACATGAGGAGGCGCGCGCCCCCCCTTGCCCAAACCGAATTGGACTAGGGGAGGGGGCGCAGCCCCCTCTTTCCTTTCCCTCTCCCTTCCCCCTTTCCTACTCCGTATGGGAGGTGGAATCCTACTAGGACTAAGGAGTCCTAGTAGGACTCCCCACACTTGGCGCACCCCTAGGGGGCCGGCCTCCTCCCTCTCATCCTTTATATACGGGGGCAAGGGGGCACCCCAAAGCACACAATTGTCCCATAGCCGTGTGCGGTGCCCCGATCTCCGTTTTCCACCTCGGTCATATTTTCGGAGAGCTTAGGCGAAGCCCTGCCGGAATCACTTCACCGTCACCGTCGCCACGCCGTCGTGCTGACGGAACTCATCTATTTCCTCGACGTCTTGCTGGATCAAGAAGCCAAGGATCGTCACCGAGCTACACGTGTGTAGAACTCGGAGGTGCCGTACGTTCGGTACTCGATCGGTGGAGCTCGAAGGATTGTTCGACTACATCAACCGCGTTGTGAGACGCTTCCGCTAACGGTCTACGAGGGTACGTAGACACACTCTCCCCTCTCGTAGCGATGCATCTCCATGGATAGATCTTGCGTGAGCGTAGGAAATTTTTTGAAATTCATGCTCCGTTCCCTAACAATAACAAGATTCTTGCGCGTGATAACTTGGCCAAGAGAAGACATGTTGATGATCTGACATGCCCTTTCTGTAGTGATAATGAAACTGTGCATCATCTTTTATTTGACTGTGTGGTTGCGAAACAGATTTGGGCTTTTGTCTCTGAATGATTTGATTACCCTTGCATTACTAGTTTCAATGATGTTAGTGCTTTGTGGCAACTGCTAAATCTAACAACCAGTGCTAAATCTGACAGTAGTTGCATCCTTGTGGAGCATTTGGAAACTGAGAAATGAATTATGTTTTCAGGGCCGTACCTGGAAAAATGCCAACTGTGTTCTTGCAAAGCTAAGGTTTCATCTTCAACAATGGAAAGTTCTCTGCGACGACACTCAAGCAGCGTTGTTGCAGAGATGTATTCTTCTTCTGGACAAACATCGCGGGGAACTGATGCGGATTGCCTGGAGATGATCGTGGGCAACCGGAAGGATGAAGACCTGCCATGGATTTAGCTTTTTAGTTGAGTTCTTGGTGCTCTTTCTCTTTCTGGGTCTATAAGAATAAATAGATTGGTGCTTTAGGTTTGAGAGAACTTTGCCTCTCCATCTTCTGCTATGTATGTTGGGGTGCAGTCTTCCCCCACTGGTGGTTATGGTAGAACCTGTCTGCAAAAGACTCGGATTCGATGTTTGGTTTCTGTTTTCGCTTCATTAATAAAATGGGGCGGGGGGGGGGGGGGGGAACCCCTTTCATTAAAAAAAAGAGGAGGAAGAGAAAGAAGAAGAGCTAGCTTGCGGGCCATGGGTGGTGGAATATGGAGACAGTGGATTTGACCTATTGGCTGACCCGAATTTATTTTGGCATACTTCCCTGTATTCATTCATTAAACAGAGTGGGATAAACAATCCCACAGATACAAGTTCCTGATACAAAAGGCTAGCAGGACATAGAAAATACAACCAAGCCTATGAACTGTCACGTGTACACATCGCCGCATGCGAGAGCCACGTGTTGAAACAACTACATAGATGGGATGACACATCATCCACAATGCTACCACGTGTTGCCTAAACAGAGCACTCGCCGACCAGAGCATGATCCATCTACGCCGGCGAACAGTAGCGTCTATTTGCCACCGACGAATACTCGGACGAAGAACTGCAGCACCAAAGGCCTCCTGCTGACCAGGAGGAAGAAGACAGAGCCGGAGACGAAGATGTTGGGGAAGAGCCTTCTCCGTCCACCACCCACAAGCTCATTGAGTGAGTAGAGAACGCCAAAAAGGGGTAAGAGCATCTATGCCAAGCTCGCCATCCTCACCATGGAGCCAAGAACCCTTGAAGGGGCCTCCAAAGATGGAGGCTGAAGAGGCTCTCGAAGAGAAAATGGTGAGCACGTCACCTAAGATTGACCTCTTTCGGGCGCATAAAATCGAAGAGCAAACCATCGCCCAAGAGAGAAAGAAGAGATGCCTTGAGAAGAAAGAAAGGAAAATATACATCTCCTCCAAGTCAACCCGCTCCAACACCCATGCACTCTGAAATGGCTGGAGAAGATCTACAACACAAAGCTAAAACACCGGTGAAATAGGAAAGTGAACGTCAACACCAATGGCCACCACAACAAACAAATGCAGGGGATATTATTGGACGAGAAATAGTAGATGAGACCATGAACTGGCAGCACAAATCCCAAATCAGCAGAGATGGGATCGAATCTAGCCAGAACAAAAACAAAATAGGAGATTATTCAAAGGGGAAGGACAGCGTCAGCTCCTCCAATCCAACGTGAAATCTCCAACAACGGCCATATGGGACACACCTAGTGGATATACAGAGGGAGAGGGGGGCCGAGCTCCTCTCCCCCCATCCCTGGCCGGACGAGCCTCGTCGAGACAGAGGGGAGAGGAGGTGACGGGGAGGATGAGCGTCTGGGAGAGAGCAGGGACAGAGGGAGGAGAAAGAAAGGGGAGGTGGAAAAATGAGAGCTCCCTGACTGACCCAAATTATTACCTTATTGTTGAACCAAGTGTGCACGGTAATTACAAGAGAGTTGCACATAGCCACATAGACACATACATCGATCACCATCCAAGCACATCGTATACTAGTTGTAGGGTGTGACTATTACTCGACAACCTTCATGAGTTCCACACATTCCAAGATTGGGTTTCCCTCCTCCAGGAGCACACATCAAGTCAGGCATAGGAAAAAGATGAAAAACTTATAAACAAGTGTGAGTAGATTTTTTTTTACAAGTGAAGACCATTAATACTCAATTATGTTGACCCGCTACCACGAGTTTTATCACTATAGCTCAAGGCGACTCATTTTGTGGGGATAGCAATTCTACTTGAGGATCCCACCTAGTCCTACATGGCAATTCTACTTGAGGATCCCACCTAGTCTGGGTTAAGTCAAGTCAACAAAAGTCCAAACAACAAGTAGGCCAAAGTAAAATAAGCCCATTAGGAGGAGAAATGGCGGAGCTATGCACCACCCCTTTGGGTGCGTCTATATCTCGATTTCTAATAGCCAAGCAGGACACTTACCCATGCCGCGCGGGTGGGCCGGCCCACAACACCATGTGATCGCTAATCTGGTCGGGCTACCTTTGGTTTTGCATATGCTAAAAAACCACATGGTTTCGTATTTCTAGATAACTTACAACTTTGTTGGGGTTTTATTTATTTTTACTTTTTCCATTCTATATATTTAGTACTATTCTTTCTATTTGTATTTGTGCAAATACTTCCATTTTACTAATTTTATAAAAATATTCACGGTGAGTTAAGAATGTCCATCATGCATTAAAGAATGTTCGTCGGGTATGAAAAACTATCCATCGTGTATTTGAAAAAAATTCAATTGTGTATTTAAACATGTTCCAAGCCTAATTAAAAAAATGTTCTTCGTGTGTTAAAAATTTGTTCATTGTGTATTTCATTTTTTTTCTTCGCATAATTAAAAAATGTTCATCATATTAACAATTGTTCATCATGTATTTAAGAAAATGATCATTCTGTATTTTAAGAACATGTTCAATGTGTATTAAAGAAATGTCATCATATATTAAAAAAACTATTTATCATATTTAAAAAATGTTCATCACATATTGTTTTTCATAATGTGATGTTAGTGTACTAGAAAAATGTTCATGTAATATTTAAATAGTTATACATGTATTTTTTTAAAAAAATATTCAAAAGTATGTATCATTTTTAAATAAACATGAAACATATAAATAGAAAAAGAACAGAGATAACAAATAAAAAATTAAAATGAAACAGAAAACTAGAAAAACTAAGAAGAAAAGCCAAAAATAGAAAAAGAAAACATACACTAGAGCGACCAAGCCGCACAGTAACGAAAGAAATGGGCCGACCTAGATCAGACAACCCTGTAGCTGATAGACGGTACCTCTCGCAGTAAGTGAGACATTGTGATAGCCTGGCTTATTAGGGATGATAGACTACTCATATCAATAAGGAATTCCTTCTTTTCCGGAAGCCCATTCGGACAGAACTCCAAAGTTAAGCGTGCTCAGCTTGGAGTATGTAGGGGAACGCGACAGAAAACAAAAAAATTCGGTACAGCGAGCACGCCCAGGATCACCATCGAGACTGCATACAAGGTTTGATCTGATCCGTACCGACTCGAAGCGCAGCGAAAGAAGAGTTGGAGTAGATCGTCGGTGCAGATCCCTGCAGCTAGGATTTACAACCTCCCAACCGCAAGGATGTACTCCCTCGCCAGACAGTCCTTCGGGAGGCGGTCGGACAGTCCCCCGGACGATGTCGCGGACAGCCCTTCGGGAGGACCCTCGAAACTCGAACCGAAACTCGGACAGCCCTTTGGGAGGACACTCGAACAGCCCCTCGGGCAAAAGATCAGAACTATGACCTCTCTACGGGGTTGCACACATACGGTGTCAGCTATCCGGCAGGGCTTCGCCGTCCAGAACTAGTTCCTACCGGAACCCAGACAGCCTTTCGGCTCTACGAAACTATTTCGCTGGGAGGGAGAGAGAAGCCAGACAAGTCAAATGGCATGTGTATGAGAGCAAGGATGATCTGATTTTGGAGAGCCCTCTCCATCTCTATTTATAGGAGGAGCAAGGGGTAGAGGAAAGAGGTGAAAAAGACCAAAAGGACCTTCCTAGGATCTTTCCACCACATGCCACATAAGGGTGTGTAGAACATATCCACCATGAGGTGGAAGGACACCTCAAGGAGGCCCCCCCCATGCCATGGCCGAAATTGTGCAGCCCCTTTGGGGGGCTCCACCTCCCTTTCACACACAAAAAGTGGTTTTCTTCTAGAAGAAAAACCTCATTTGCAAATCAGCCCAAAAAGTGCTTTTCACTATTCACGAAGACATTTTTCTGCGTCCGTTAAAACCCAAATTATTTCTGTGTGCCTAGAATAATTCTAGCACCCACCAAAACAATTTTGAACGCATTCCGAAACAATTTCGGAACAATGTTTCTTCAGCGAAAAGCAACCAAAGCGGTTCCGGCTGCTCCGAAACATTTCCGGTTTTTGTCCCGGAAAATTCCCAGAAGTTTCCAGAACACTTCTGGCATCCTCCAAGAATTTTCAGGTGTGTGCCAGAACCAATTTGACTTAATGGAATACCCTGAAACAACTTTTCAGTTTCACCGGAACTATTCCGGTGTTCTCTCCGGAACGTTTCCGTTTCGTCCGAAACTTTTTCGGTGATTTTCTCTCAGACTCCCCGTCTAGTATTCAGCAGATAGATGACCCTTAAGCGTGTGACCCTATAGGTTCGGTGAAGTATAGACATGACCCGGAACTCTTTCCGATCAATGATCAACATCGGAGCCGTGGACACCCATATTGACCCCTATACCCACACGAATGAATATTCGAGTGAACCTCCAGTTGCCGTGTGCTATTCCTGTTGCTTCACGATATATTACAAATACCCGAGGTGAGATTTATTGCATCCCCGTGGATCAACAACTTGTCCACTATGCAAGTTACCTCGTTTCCGGTTTTGTTCTCTTTACTCGTTTCCGTGTTCCGGCATCCCAGTGATCAAATCACAATGTGTCTGGCCAGACGATGATGGATACCGTAACACCGAGAGGGCCCGAGAATATCTCTCCATCGTCGGAGGAGCAAATCCCAATCTTGAGCTATCTCGTTACTTGCCATACTTTTCCGTGAACCCGTAAGCCGCCGTAATAGCCACCCATTTACGGATGACGTTTAACAAACCCCAAAGTTCACGAAGCAAGTACGAAGGAACTCGATACCCTCATGGTCTAAGGAATTATGCAAACATTAACTATCTCTGTGTTATTAACCATTAACTAGTGACGAATGAATCTCATAGCATAACATCAATTCGGGTCGATTCAACACAAGTGTTCTACTAACATTGTGCCCTCAAAATTGCTGGCATTGACATGCCCATGATCAGGAAAACAGGATCATCATGCAATACTTGAGCCAGTCTTAGAGGCAAGACTAGGAATACATTTTACCGTTTATTATACCACACGTGCACATGAGTTTCCCTCCGAGCCTCGTGGTTATTGTAGACTCGAGAATCATTGCAGTTATAGCATGGAACATAAACATTCATTACAAACTCGGAGATACAAAATAACTGTTATTACTGCCTCTAGGGCATATCTCCTACAGACTCCCACTTGCACTAGAGTCATAATCCAGTTACATGGCTTCCCTAACACCAATGGTTGTCCGGTGCTGCTCATGCTTTGCTCGTGGTAGAGGCTTCGTCATCGGGTCTGACACGTTCAGATCCGTGTGAACTTTGTGTACTTTCACTAAACCCGCTTCGACATGATGTCGAATGAGTTTATATTTGCGTTCAATATGTCTTGTCTTATGGTGCGAACTTGGCTCCCTTGCTTGATCCACGGCGCCACTATTATCACAATAGATCTCCACCGGGTCCAGAGCACTTGGAACCACACCAAGGTCTTCAAGAAATTGCTTGATCCATACCGCCTCCTTGGAGGCTTCTGAAGCAGCAACATATTCCGCCTCCGTCATAGAATCCGCTACAGTCTTTTGTTTGGAACTTTTCCAATCAACTGCGCCGCCGTTCAATATGAAAACATAGCCTGATTGACATTTGAAGTCATCTGGGTCAGTCATGAAGCCTGCATCAGTGTAACCATTTACAATGAGCTCTTCATCACCTCCGTACACAAGGAGTAAATCCTTGGTCCTTCTGAGGTACTTAAGAATACCCTTGACTGCGGCCCAGTGTTCCAATCCTGGATCACTTTGGTACCGGCTGCTAACACTTAGCGCATAGGAAACGTACGGTCTTGTACATAGCATGGCATACATAATAGAACCAACTGCCGAGGCATATGGAACATCATTCATTTGTACTCGCTCATCGAGAGTCCGAGGACACTGATTCTTGCAAAGCACTATGCCAGGTGACATGGGGAGTAGCCCTTTCTTGGAGTTCTCCATGTTGAACCTTTTCAACACCTTGTCAATGTACGTGCTTTGGCTAAGCGCTATTAGGCGTCTTGATCTATCTCTATAGATTCTAATGCCCAATACATATGCCGCTTCGCCTAAGTCTTTCATTGAAAAACTTTTCTTCAATGAGTCTTTTATTTCGTTAAGAAAATTCACGTCATTTCCAATCAATAATATGTCATCCACATACAAGATTAGAAATGCTTTTGCGCTCCCACTAAACTTCTTGTAAACACAAGATTCTTCGTCATTCCTGATGAAGCCAAACTGTTTGACCACTTCATCAAAACGAATGTTCCAGCTCCTTGACGCTTGCTTCAGACCATAAATGGCTTTCTGAAGTTTGCATACCTTTCCAGCATCCTTATGAACGACAAAACCTTCTGGCTGTATCATGTATACATCCTCTTTGAGGTTTCCATTTAGGAAAGCCGTTTTGACGTCCATCTGCCATATTTCATAATCGAAATAAGCAGCAATTGCTAGTAATATCCGAACAGACCTAAGCATAGCTACGGGCGAGAAAGTCTCATCGTAGTCCACTCCTGGAACTTGCGTGAACCCTTTCGCGACAAGTCTAGCTTTGTGGATAGTAATGTTACCATCCGCGTCCGTCTTTCTTTTGAAAATCCATTTACAACCAATGGGCTTTATGCCCTCTGGAAGTTCTTCCAAGTTCCAAACTTGGTTTTCGTACATGGATTCCATCTCGGATTTCATGGCCTTGTGCCATTCCTTTGAGCTGGGCCCCGCCATCGCTTCCTTGTAGTGCGCAGGTTCATCGTCTTCAAGAATGAAGATTTCGTTATGAAACCATTCAGGTGGCTGGATAGCCCTACCTGATCTGCGCGGTTCAGTTACAACATGGTCTGAAGTTTCCGCATCACATGCGACAACTTCCGGCTCGGTTGTAGAGATAATTAGCGGAATTTCTTCCGGTTCCTTAGCCATATCAACGGTTGCCGAAGATTCAATAATCTCATCAAGTTGTACTGTCCTCCCACTCACTTCTTTAGCAAGAAACTCTTTCTCGAGAAAGACTCCGTTTTTAGCGACAAACACTTTGCACTTGGAGGGTTGGTAGAAAGAATACCCAACTGTTTCCTTGGGATAACCTACAAAGTAACATTTGTCTGATCTAGGATCGAGTTTGCTTGGTTGTAAATGTTTTACATAAGCTTCACAACCCCAGATTTTGAGATGTGACAAATTGGGTTTCTTCCCATTCCATAACTCATATTGTATCGTCTCAACAGACTTAGACGGTGCTCTGTTTAATGTGTGAGCTGCAGTGAGTAGTGCGTGACCCCAAAAAGATATCGGTAGATCTGTAAGAGACATCATCGACCTTACCATGTCTAACAGGGTTCGGTTACGTCTTTCCGACACTCCGTTTCGCTGTGGAGTTCCAGGAGGCGTAAGCTGTGAAACGATTCCACGATCACTCAGATGTTGGCCAAACTCATGACTAAGGTATTCGCCCCCGCGATCAGACCGCAGAAACTTAATCTTTTTGTCACGATGATTTTCTACCTCATTCTGAAATTCTTTGAACTTTTCAAAGGTTTACGACTTATGCTTCATTAAGTAGATATTGCCATACCGACTTAAATCATCAGTAAAAGTCACGAAGTAGAAATACCCACCCCGTGCGGCTGTGTTCATTGGACCACATACATCACTATGTATTATTTCCAATAATTCACCCGCCCGTTCAGGATGACCCGTGAACGGCGTCTTGGTCATTTTCCCCATCTAGCAAGCTTCACATGTGTCAAATGATTCAAAATCAAAGGACGGTAAAACTCCATCTTTATGGAGTCTTTGCATGCGTTTCTTTCCGATGTGGCCAAGGCGACAGTGCCACATGAAAGTGGTGGTGGTATCAGCCTTCTTAAGGCGTTTAGCATTCACGTTAAAGACATCATTTCCACATTCAAGATTTAGAATGAAAAGGCCCCAACAATGGGTGCAAATCCATAAAACATATCCTTACAATAAAGTGAACAACCATTGTTCTCAGACTTCTACGAATACCCATCGTGTACTAAACATGATCCGGAGATAATGTTTCTACACAACAGTGGAACGAAATAACATTTATTCAGTTCTAAGATAAATCATGAAGGAAGACGTAGAGGCATAATGCCGATGGCTTGAGCGGCGATCCCAGCGCCGTTCCCGACGCGCATCATGACTTCATTCTTTGCTAACTTGCGCACCTTCTGAAGTCCCTGTATCGAGTTGCAAATATGAGCAACCGATCCGGTATCAAATACCCAAGACTTAGAATTTTCGCAAGCAAGCAAAACGTCAATGACATTAACCCATATAACAATTATACCTTTCTTCTTATCTGCCATGTATATCTTGCAGTTCCTCTTCCAGTGTCCAGTGCCTTTGCAGTGAAAACACACAGTTTCAGCCTTGGCTCCGCCCTTAGGCTTGCCTTTCCTTTTGAAACTGGCGGTTTTGTTCACCAGCAACTTTTGCTGATTCTGCAGTCCTATCTCATTTGATTTTAGCATCGCTTCATAAAGCGAGGTAAGGATCAAATCATTACCAGGTGTCTTTGGAAAATTAATTCCCCTTTCAGCCATACTATCATAATAGTTTGCTAGTCTGACACCTTGCTCATTTACTAGAGATTCCTTATGTATATTGCATTCTTCCATGGCTTCAGTCATCTCATGAACTTCAGCCGAATCCTGTTTGTGATACAGAACATCTAGTGCCTCGATAATCTCGAAGGTACTAAGTCGTTCATAACGATTCTGTAGCACGGGATCCATGCAAGATAACATAAGTTCTTTAACAACACTGAAATCATCCTTTCACGAGTCAAACACGTGGATGATATCCTGAGCCATTTCTGGCGTAGGGGAATCACCTAGAGGTTGATCAAGCACATAGTCTTTCTTAGCATCCTTGAGGACAATCCTCAGGGTACGGACCCAGTCCGTATAGTTGTTTCCAGTCGCAGCTAACTTCTCTTTCTCTAACATCGGGCCTAAGTTGAACGCGGTGTTGCGAGCCATTTGATCTACAACGGTAAACACAAGTTTCACTTAGACTTTGTTCATAATGATTTTGGCACTAGTGAATAAACAATTTTATTCTAAAGTGCACTCCCACTCAAATCAATATCTCTCAAAATTGATTATGAGCGATTCAAAATCCACATTTAAATTCAATGCCATTGATGTGGACATCACTGATGACGAGAATTTTAATCGGTAGGCAAACTTGCCGATCACATCTCTATGTGACTTTTGTTCATCTTTCGATGGTTGTGTTCCGAGCTCAGGACTATCCTGCCTGAACGTCAAAGACAACCAAGTGATCTTGCTGCGAGGTATGACCTCACCCGCCTCATTCCTCTCAATTCGTTCGTACCCATGTGGACATGGCGCACCCCGAAAAGATACGAATTTCAGACGGTGCTACACTTGGATGAACACTAACTACTTTGATATTTTTAAGTGAGAGATCACCCTAATAAAAAGCGAGTACCGCGCAATCAAGAAGGGTGCATCATAAGGGATAAACATCTCAGGCAATTCATAATTAGCATGATATGGTATAGCCCCTTCTGACGGAGAAGTCAAGTATTTCTTCGTCTTTGGCATTTGCGTCGGAGTTCACCTTCGCGAAGATTGCCACCACCTTGTCGATGCACCAAATAATATTGCCATCTCTATAGCTAATAAAATAAGTGCATTACTTAAGGTTGACACGCAGGTCATTAAAGTGACAATCATATGGCTCCAGCCATCATGCCGAATCATGACACGCAGGTCATGTTAATAAATTTACATCATATAGTCATCTCATACATAATCGAATTAATATGAGCTTTGCTATACCACATCACATGCACTTCCTGCAAAACCAAGTTAGACGCCTCTAATCGGTTTATGCAAAATTTTATTTTACGTGGCTTCTAAGGTTTTGACTTAAACCGCAGCTACCAACGTTTTATCATCAAGTATGATTATTCAAGTCGCTAGATTAACATCTCGGGGTGTATGAAACACGAGATAATTAAATCTCGAGCCCCATACTAAACTTCGTCATACGCATGACCCCCGTACAGATCATATCTGCATTGCCCTTTCATCTGCGAATTTCATCTTTCTTTTGACTATGGCGGAACCCAAAGAATTGAAGCACTTCGTTGATCAATCAGGATCGCGGATTGCCAGAACTTTGTGAAATTCCACCATACTGTCTCGAGATCAGAAATACGCAAATTCTAGGGAAGCAACAAGAACATCGGGTAACAGACTTCATCTGCTACCCGCATAAATAATTTTCAGCAATAGATCTCATCTACTCCAAAAGTATATTATGCAATACCCATACATTTCCATGTATTCTAGATCGAAACCTGCATCTACGCATAGCACGGCTCATGATGCCACTGTAGGGGAACGCGACAGAAAACAAAAAAATTTGGTACAGCGAGCACACCCAGGATCACTATGGAGACTGCATACAAGGTTTGATCTGATCCGCACCGACTCGAAGCGCAGCGGAATAAGAGTCGGAGTAGATCGTCGGTGCAGATCCCTGCAGCTAGGATTTACAACCTCCCAACCGCAAGGATGTACTCCCTCGCCGGACAGCCCTTCGGGAGGCGGTCGGACAGTCCCCCGGACGATGTCGCGGACAGCCCTTCGGGAGGACCCTCGAAACTCGAACCGAAACTCGGACAGCCCTTCGGGAGGACACTCGAACAGCCCCTCGGGCAAAAGATTAGAACTATGACCTCTCTACGGGGTTGCACACATACGGTGTCCGCTATCCGGCAGGGCTTCGCCGTCCAGAACTAGTTCCTGCCGGAACCCAGACAGCCTTTCGGCTCTACGAAACTATTTCGCTGGGAGGGAGAGAGAAGCCAGACAAGTCAAATGGCATGTGTATGAGAGCAAGGATGATCTGATTTTGGAGAGCCCTCTCCACCTCTATTTATAGGAGGAGCAAGGGGTAGAGGAAAGAGGTGAAAAAGACCAAAAGGACCTTCCTAGGATCTTTCCACCACATGCCACATAAGGGTGTGTAGAACATATCCACCATGAGGTGGAAGGACACCTCAAGGAGGCCCCCCCCCCCATGCCATGGCCGAAATTGTGCAGCCCCTTTGGGGGGCTCCACCTCCCTTTCACACACCAAAAGTGGTTTTCTTCTAGAAGAAAAACCCCATTTGCAAATCAGCCCAAAAAGTGCTTTTCACTATTCACGAAGACATTTTTCTGCGTCCGTTAAAACCCAAATTATTTCTGTGTGCCTATAATAATTCTAGCACCCACCAAAACAATTTTGAACGCATTCCGAAACAATTTCGGAACAATGTTTCTTCAGCGAAAAGCAACCAAAGCGGTTCCGGCTGCTCCGGAACATTTCCGGTTTTTGTCCCGGAAAATTCCCAGAAGTTTCCAGAACACTTCTGGCATCCTCCAAGAATTTTCAGGCGTGTGCCAGAACCAATTTGACTTAATGGAATACCCTGAAACAACTTTTCAGTTTCACCGGAACTATTCCGGTGTTCTCTCCGGAACGTTTCCGTTTCGTCCGAAACTTTTTCGGTGATTTTCTCTCAGACTCCCCGTCTAGTATTCAGCAGATAGATGACCCTTAAGCGTGTGACCCTATAGGTTCGGTGAAGTATAGACATGACCCGGAACTCTTTCCGATCAATGATCAACATCGGAGCCGTGGACACCCATATTGACCCCTATACCCACACGAATGAATATTGGAGTGAACCTCCAGTTGCCGTGTGCTATTCCTGTTGCTTCACGATATATTAGAAATACATGAGGTGAGATTTATTGCATCCCCGTGGATCAACAACTTGTCCACTATGCAAGTTACCTCGTTTCCGGTTTTGTTCTCTTTACTCGTTTCCGTGTTCCGGCATCCCAGTGATCAAATCACGATGTGTCTGGCCAGACGATGATGGATACCGTAACACCGAGAGGGCCCGAGAATATCTCTCCATCGTCGGAGGAGCAAATCCCAATCTTGAGCTATCTCGTTACTTGCCATACTTTTCCGTGAACCCGTAAGCCGCCGTAATAGCCACCCATTTACGGATGACGTTTAACAAACCCCAAAGTTCACGAAGCAAGTACGAAGGAACTCAATACCCTCATGGTCTAAGGAATTATGCAAACATTAACTATCTTTGTGTTATTAACCATTAACTAGTGACGAATGAATCTCATAGCATAACATCAATTCGGGTCGATTCAACACAAGTGTTCTACTAACATTGTGCCCTCAAAATTGCTGGCATTGACATGCCCATGATCAGGAAAACAGGATCATCATGCAATACTTGAGCCATTCTTAGAGACAAGACTAGGAATAAATTTTACCGTTTATTATACGACACGTGCACATGAGTTTCCCTCCGAGCCTCGTGGTTATTGTAGACTCGAGAATCATTGCAGTTATAGCATGGAACATAAACATTCATTACAAACTCGGAGATACAAAATAACTGTTATTACTGCCTCTAGGGCATATCTCCTACAGAGTAATTTTAGGATGGGTGACCGACCGGGAAGTTGCTCCCGGGTGCGCATGAGTAAGGACAAAGTGCGCAGGAAAGATTAGTATTGATCTGTGAGGCCAGTCTAGATCTCGCCAGGAGTAACGACCACCGGCGGGTGTGTCCGGGGCGTTACAAGTTGGTATCAGAGCCGACCCTCGTGGTTACACGGATGTTTACGGACAGGTGCGCGGTCATGTTGTTCATGACGTTTGTGACCCGTCGTGGCACACGGCATGTCACATGTACCGGACTGGATGCACAGACGTATGTGCCAAGAGGGAACGTTCCTGTGGCCCGACGAGGACGTCGGTTCCTCTGAGTGGGGGTGTATGTGATAGCCTGGCTTATTAGGGATGATATACTACTTATATCAATAAGGAATTCCTTCTTTTCTGGAAGCCCATTCAGACAGAACTCCAAAGTTAAGCGTGCTCAGCTTGGAGTAATTTCAGGATGGGTGACCGACCGGGAAGTTGCTCCCGGGTGCGCATGAGTGAGGACAAAGTGCGCAGAAAAGACTAGTATTCATCTGTGAGGCCAGTCTAGATCTCGCCAGGAGTAACGACCACCGGCGGGTGTGCCCGGGGCGTTACAGACATAACATATCTGCCACCCCTCCTTTATAGTCTAGCATGGACTCATGGACTACAAATGGTCATTTTGAAAAAATAAATGTTCATGTCTTATAAAGTTGCAAGTATCTCTGAAAAAATTCAAGTTTTTGCCTAAAGGTTAATAATGAAAAAAAATTAAGGAAAAAATAAAATGCAAAATAATGCAATAAAAAGGGTTAAATAATTTTTTAATATAGAGTTAAAAAAGGGAATAGCAATATAAGAATGGAAAATTACAAAAAATAGAAAAAAATAGAAATTTACATTTATCTGTAATATAAAGGTTGTGCTTGTTATAAGAACAAGAAAAATAGATGTTAATGGGCCACACCCATGCGCCGAACGCATAAGGAGCTCGCCAGTCGTGCACCCAGCCAGCCACCTGAGAGCTATGTCTTGCCTACTGCAGGACCACCAGGGCTATATCTCGCGTATAGCGAGATGTATGGGCAAATCCTATTTGGCGCTGCAGGCGCCCGTTAAAGTGTATTTTGCAAACGGGCCCCTGCAGCGCCCCGCGCTGGCCCGGCCCAACTAGCTTTCTCTTTTGTATGTTAAACCCGCAAAAAAGAATTACTACCGAATGCGTACAGCAGGATTCGAACACGCGCCGCAGCAGTTCCGTTCAACACGCGACAACCACCTCCACCAACTTCACGTTTGTGATAACATAGATCTACTTCCCAGTTTTATTCTTTCGTTTTCTTTTTTTTTCTTTTTTCGTGTGCCTTTTTTGTTATTTTTTCCTTTAATTTTTCTTTTTCTTTTTCCTTTTATTTTTTATAATTCTGTGAAAAACAATTCACCGGATTTTTATGAACGTTTTTTTTCAAATTCGATGAACTCTTTTCTAATTCGAAGAACTTTTATCAAAATCAATGAACTTTTTTTAAAATTCATGAACTTTTTTCAAATTTCGTGAACCTTTTTTTATAAATTGATGAACTTTTTAAATTAGATGATTTTTTAAAAAAAATCGATGAACTCTTTTTTCAAATTTGATGAACTTTCTTCAAATTTGGTGAAATTTTTCCAATTTTTTTTTTAAATCGATGAACTTTTTAAAAATTTGATGAACTTTTTTCAAATACGATGAACTTTTTTCAATTTCGATGAACATTTTTCAAATTCGGTGAACTTTTTTCATATACAATGAACTTTTTTTTCAAAGTCGATGAACTTTTTTTCAAATTGGAAGAACTTTTTAAAAATTCGATGAACTTTTTCCTAATTCCTGTTCTTTTTTTAATTTTGTTCGATTTGTTTTCCAAAAAATCGCGTTCTTTTCCTGAAATGTATGTGCAAGAAATAGCACGGCTACCTTTTAAATAATTCGCGCTGTAACCAATCACTAGCACCTTGTAGCTCGAGTGGTAAGGCACTGTGCATTGTAAGTAATTGGTGCGAGCTCGAATCCTCAGCTGAGCAAATTTTTTATAGCTTTTTCGCGCTACAAATCCCCTGAGTGTTCCTGGGCCGGCCCACAAGGTGCGCCTGCGGGCGCCAGTTGACTGAACCGGCGCTTAAGCGCCGTATAGGAGCTCCCACATTCCGGCTCACCTGAACAATCTCTCCTAGTCGTTATTATTTGGCCGGCCCGTTGCGTTAGTTTTTTTCTGTTCACCGCTCGGACAGGGTTTCGTTTGTTCGTGTTTTTAGCTTGGTTTTTTTTCTCTTTCACCTGAAGGTTTTGCTCACTGTATGTTCGTTCCTGCTCCGATTTTTTTTTTACCATTTTTCTTTTTCACCGATATTCTTTATTCTTTTTATAAAACTTCAGTTTTCTTTATCTTTTCTGTTTTCACTGTTTTCATTTTGTTTTAATTTTTCATTGTTTCTTTCTTCTGTTTTCGTTGATTTTCTTGAACTTCCCTTTTCACCCGTGTTCTTTGGATTCTTTTTATGTGGTTTTCTTTATGGTTTTCATCGGTTTATCTTCAATTTAGAACCTTTTTGATTGACCTTTTTTGGTGTTTTATATGTTGTTTGTATCATTTTCCTCAGTTTTCTATGTACATTTTTCATCTACATGTGAAACATTAATTTTTATATATGTTAAAATAGTTTAAAATATATAATTAACATTTTTTCAGCAAATGTTTTTATGTGTACATTTCTCTTATACATCAAGAACATTTTGTATGTTTAACATATTTTAATACGTGATTAGCATTTTCTAAATACAATGATTAACATTTCTTTGAAATACATGTTTAATGTCCACTTTTTTCATACACATTATACGTTCTTCTTATATATCCGAAACATTTATTTGATATATGTTTAACTTTTTCCAAACACATGATTAACATTTTGTTAATGTCAGGTACATTTTACTAAACGCATGAACATTTTAAAATGTCACAAATATTTTGTTTGTATGGTACCAATATTTTTCATATACATAAAAAAAAATTACGTTACATACGATTAACCTTTTTTTCAAATATATGGTTCCCTTATTTGTAATGTCACATACTTTTTTGTAAACATGTGAACATTTTTAAAATATCAAATCATTTTTTAATATGCTATCAACAGTTTTCGTATACATTTGAAACATTTATTTTATATACGTTTCACATTTTTTCCAAATATATGATTAATTTATTTTATAATGACGTATACATTTTTTGAAACACATGATTTTTTTAAATGTCAGAATTGTTTTAATGTGCTATCAACATTTTCTTGAATTAAGCTAACAATTGTTTTACATTATGTTCGAATTTCTAAAAAAAATGATGATTTAAATTTATTTGTTTTTATGTTTATATATATACGTACATTTAAAATATTTTCAAAAATAAGAATCAAAAAACACGAACAAAGGAAAAACAGAAGAAAAGACGAACTTACCTCGTACCTACCTAGGTCGGCCTATTACTGATGCCTTGACGCGAGCGGTTGCTCCCACTCGCGTCAGGTGATGTATAGCCGTAGTCCTGATTTTCTACACTGTACTATTTTCATTGTTTTGTTTGATAATGTGTTTTCAGTTTTCTTTTTTACTTTTTCCTTTTTATTATATTTTCTTTCCTTCATTAGTTTTATTGTTTTGTTTCTTGTTTTTCAAATATGTGTCAACTTTTTTTAATATACGTTGAACTTTTTTTGTATACATGCTGAACATTTTTTAGATATGTGTTGAATATTTTTCACATACATGCTTAAACATTTGTCCGAATAAATCTTAAAATATTAGTCATATTGAACATTTTCTATATACGTGTTGCACATTTTTCTGATATACCTTGATTATTTTTTTGAATACATTTTGAAAATTTTACATTGCATGAACATTTTTAAAAAATTTGAGAATATATTATTTAAACACGATGAATTACTTTGTGAATGAGACGAACATATTTTTTTTATAAATTCCTTGAACATTGTTTTATATTTTCATGAACATTAAAAAAATATCATGAACTTATTTTTAAACATTTCAATATTTTAATGGTACAATTTGTTTTTAAAAGTTGCATGCATTGTTTATATTACATGAACATTTTTGAATGCACAGTGAACTTTTTAAAATTTAAGTAAAATATATTGTTTTGAAATTAAATTTATGAAAACTAAATAAATATTTGTAATATTTTTGAAATATAAACCTAAGAAAAATATTAACGGAAAAAACGAAGGAAACCACCAACTAACAACTTTTTTTAGTAACACCAACTAACATTTTTTTTTGGGAAATACCTGTAATTTTATTCATACTCATAACAACTAGAGAGACACTAATTTGGATCTAAGATCCAAGAAAATACAAAGTAACTCTTATGACTAAGAATTACAATGAAATCTGTTGGAAACATCTTCTTCATGGTATCAATCTCTGTTAGAAGGAATACTACAACGACTTTGGTAAAGAGGCCGCAATTGGACTAGAGCAACGATGTTGTCACTCTTTCACCTGCACGAACATTACCAATAATGGTTTTTGAAAGCGCCTTGAGTCGCCCATCCAAAAAGATGGGAAGTCTTAATCGATGAATGTACTTGGGCCGGGGATGATCCCCTAGAAGTGCAGGCTGTCGGATCACAATATCTTCACCATGGTGTCGATGAATGATTTCGACTCCACAAAGAGTCAAACCAACAAAAAAAATCTTGACGCACCAACATAAACTATCAGATCTGAATATTCGGATCTGTGAGGACAGAAAACTCTCTAATCTCATGGCATCGCCAAAAAAATGAGAGTAAATTTATTCTTATACAATAAGATGATCACTAGATGACGATGACAAACATAGAACTTTTCAAGATGCGTGGTCCCCTCACCTCACAGTACCAAGATGGCAGTCGGAGGCGAGGGGACCAAAAAATTCCGGCGGCGGCGGCGGCTGAGGCTGCAGCCCTTGACGAAACCCTCGTACGCTCGTGCTGCGGTGAGTAGGAGTTTTGGCAACTAGTACACCAACTAACAACTATTCTTATTCAGCGTTTATTGGGCTACTTCCTCATGATTTGGGCCGGGCCATCCATCTGCTCATTCTGATTTTGGAAAGCTACTAGAAGCTTCTGAAACGATTTTTTTCTACTTTTTTTTGTAGGGTTTTCTATTTTCTCCTCCTTTCGCTTTTTTTGTTTTTATTTTTTGAACATTTTTCAAATCCGCTAACATTTATAATTCCGTGAACTTTTCTAAAATTCATGAATGTTTTTCAAAGGTGAGCTTTTTTTTCATTCGTGAACCTTTATTCAAACCCACAAACTTTTTTTGAATCCGTGATTTTTTTCAAATGCATGATTTTTTTTCAAATTCGTGACTTTTTTCAAGTCCATGAATATTTTTTCAAATTCGTGATTTTTTTTCTTCAAATATGTGAGTTTTTTTCCACATGGGACTATTGAGGAAAGATGTTGGCCAAACCAAACTCCGTCCTTAATGAGCTGAAGAAGATCACGGACGAGCCAAAGCCAATTGCACCCTAATAATCCTACACTTAAGATGACTTACGCAAGTTTTCTACATCAATAATACCCCTCCCCTCGAATTTAACTGGGGTGGGGCCCTCTTTCCCCATAACCCTAATCATAACTTGCTATCTGACCGATCACGTAAAAAATTACGTTAACCCCTTCGTAGGTGTACCATTGCTCACTGCACCCACCCATCTAGTTGCGTGCGCGAGTGCCGATAGGCTACCGGGCGCTGAGTAGGACGACTCGCCCGCCAACCACACAAGGAAGTTCTGTACGGCTGCCGTTGGGCCAGGAGAGCTGTGGCTCATATGATGAATTGTGAGTTGGACTGCATTCCAATTAAGTACCTCGGGCTACCAATCTCAAAAGGTGCGCAAAAGGCACGGTCCGGGAGATGGAAATGTGTATGGTGCGGCATGAACGAAACATGTGACCATATCATCTTTCGATGTATTGTGGCCAGATTCGCCCGGAGTGCCTTGAGAGAGGCATTGAGATGTGGGTGGAACCAGGGGCGGTGCCGGGCCCTAGGCAATGGGGGACTTGGCCGAGGGCATGATTGCTCATTCATTCGTTGACTGTAGCCACCGTTCATCACTGTTGATATTGTCCACCATTGTAGCTCTGCTGTTGCCCTGGGGCGTAGCCCAATCCTAGCTCCGCTACTGGGTGGAACCCAAGTGGGTTCGCGGATTTCTACCGCCTAGTCCTGGGAACTAGAGGGAAAGATCGTAACCTGGAATGGATGGGTTTTGGGGCCCTTTCTTGGTCCTTATGGACGACTCACAACAAAGCCTTAATCTAAGGGAAACTATTTCGTCATCCCGCTGACTTGGTTTATAAATTGGTATCTTTGCTACAACTATGCAAGTTACCGATGGGACCGACGGACAGACATCTCGTGGAGCATCTCGTCTCAAGGGTGCGGGCAAAGTGCATTGAGCTATGCAGATCCGAGTAGAGGGACATCACCGGCAAGGACGCCGCCCTCTATCCCTGTGGCGGAGGCATCTTCACCTTCTCGTTTGCGACCAGCGCTGTGTCGCCGTCTCTGACCCTTTTGGTCATGTATCTTTCGCTTTATGCTTTTGTTACCTTGTTTTGTTGCACTCCAAGTCAGTACCTTGGTCCTTTGCGGCCGTGTCATGAACTTTGTAACGGGAGCTACTATTGGACGCTCGTTGCGTCTAATAGCGCGCTGACGCACAGGGGGCGCCGCGACTTGGCCGGCCCACGCCAAGACACCGAAGCTAGCTAGGGCGACAAAAATCCCAAAAGAAAGTGCTGCAAGAAGGAATCGAGCTCGTGACTGCCTAATAGTTCCATGAGCGATGCTAGCCACTACAGCCAACAGCTACTAGTGACATATGACATCGCGAAACTTTTAAGAAGTCCGTGTAACGGCGTATTCATTGTAGCACGTTGTTTGTTGTACCATATAGATGTGACGCCCCCGACTCAATCGTGCACTAATCATACACGCAAATGCGCACGATCAAGCCCAAGGACTCACGGGAAGATATCACAACACAACTCTAGACACAAATTAAAAGTCATGCAAGCTTTATATTACAAGCCAGGGGCCTCGAGGGCTCGAATACATAAGCTCGAGTACAAGCATTAGCGGAAGCAACATCATCTGAGTACAGACATAATTAGACAAGTTTACCTTAAGAAGGCTGAGCAAAACAACGACATCTAGATCGAAGAGGCGCAGACCTCCTGCCTGGGAGCCTCCGAAACTACTCCTGGCCGTCGGTCTCCACGTAGTAGTAGGCTCTGTCGGGGTAGTAGTAGTCGTCGATGGGATCAGCTGACTCCGGGGCTCCGTCATCTGATCGCAGCAATCGGGTAGGGGGGAAAGAGGTAGCAAAGCAACCGTGAGTACTCATCCAAAGTACTCGCAAGACTTACATCAGAACTATTCTATGTATGCATCGGTTTCAAAAGAGGGGGCTGTATCTGTGGACTAGACTGCAGAAATGCCAGAATAGAGGGGAAGGTCTAGCCTATCGAAGACTAGCATCTTGCAGCGTCTTGCAGCATTAGAAGAGTGCAGATTAGCATATACTAGAGCAATAATTATATAATAGCAATGCCCAGAGATCCTTCCTCGACTCCCTGCGAGAAAGTGATCCCGGAGCCATCATATCAGTTTGGTAACTCAAGTATCCAGTTCTAGTTGTAGTAGATCGGGATACTCTCTGAGCGTCCGTTACCGTGGACACGGCTATTCGAATAGATATACTTCCCTGCAGGGGTGCACCAACTTACCCAACACGCTCGATTAACTCTGGTCGGACACACTTTTCCGGGTTATGACCGGCCTCGGCTGATCGACACGCCGTAGTCCTACCTAGGCTCAGCAGAGAGGTCAGCACGCCAGTCTACATCCTAAGCGCTCAGGGGTCTTAGGCCCATCGCCCTTTGCACTCCTGCGCGTTGCGAGGACGGCCGGGAGCAGACCTAGCCCCCTGTATACACAAGCGGGCGTACCCAGTCCAACCCGGCGCGTGCCACTCAACTGCTGATGTCTGAGAGCTTTCGGAAGAATCGTACGACGCCGAGTGCCCATACTTATTCCCGCGTGGTGGTCAGTGCGTAAAAAGGCCAGATGTGACTCCCCCGACTTAATCGTGCACTAATCATACACGCAAATGCACACGATCAAGCCTAAGGACTCACGGGAAGATATCACAACACAACTCTAAACACAAGATAAAATAATACAAGCTTTATATTACAAGCCAGGGGCCTCGAGGGCTCGAATACATAAGCTCGAGTCATACAAGCATCAGCGGAAGCAAAAGTATCTGAGTACAGACACAAAGTTAAACAAGGGTGCCTTAAGAAGGCTAGCACAAACAGCGACACTGATCGAAAAGGCGAAGGCCTCCTGCCTAGGGCCTCCAAACTACTCCTGGTCGTCGGGGATCTCCACGTAGTAGTAGGTGCCTCCGGGATCTCCTGCTCCTGGGCTCCATCGTCTGGTCGCAGCAATCGGGTATGGGGAAAAGAGATAGCAAAGCAACCGTGAGTACTCATCCAAAGTACTCGCAAGACTGACATTAGAACTATACTAATTATGCATTGGTATCAAATGAAAGGGGGTTATATCTTTGGACTGAACTGCAGAATGCCAGAATAGAGGGGGAGAGGCCTAGCCTATCGAAGACTAGCATCTTGAAGCATTTCTTGTAGCATCAGAAGAGAGTAGAACACAGTAACATATAATAGTGGTTATATAGTAGCAGCGCCCTGAGATCCTTTCTCGACTACCCAGCGAGAAAGCGATCACGAGAGCAGTAGTAACAGTTTATCATTGTAACAGTATCCATTTGTAGTTGTAGCAGATCAGGATACAACTCCGAGCGTCCTGTTACCATGGACACGGCTATTCGAATAGATAACTTCCCTGCAGGGGTGCACTACTGTAACCCAACACGCTCGATTAACTCTGGCCGGACACACTTTATCGGGTCATGCCCGGCCTCGGCTGATCGACACACCGCAGCCCTACCTAGAGCTAAATAGAGAGGTCCCCGCCGGTCTACATCCTAAGTGCCCAGGGGTCTTGGGCCATCGCCCTGTGCACTCCGGGTCGTTGCGTGGGTGAACGGGACCAAGCACCACCTCTGTCCTGGATGGCACCTGCCCGAACGCGCCGCAATGCTGAACTGGACGTCTGACAAAGCTTTCGGTTGATACATACGGCGTAGAGGGCCCCATTAAACCATTATCCCACGTGGTGGTAGTGCGTATAAGCCAGTGGTCATCTCAGATCAAATACCCAAATCCGTTAAGCGTATTTAGTAACTCGCAGAGACGATCAGACTCCCTGTCGCTCCGACTTGGTGAAACATATCGCGCGGGTGCTCTTGGAGCCGACCCGTCTTTAATGTTATTCTCTCGCGGGCACCATTGGGGCTGGCCCGACTTTAACAGATTAAGTATTGCAGTAATGTAAACAGTTCCGTGATCATCTCCCAGAGTGATCACGGCCCGAAGTCAAGCATGGCATACGGACAAGGGTGAAAGGCCACCGATGAAACAGTAGCATAGCTAACTAAGCAATAGGGGACAGCAGGTAGAGTATCAATAGCAGACGACAAAATCAGGCTATGCATCAGAATAGGAGCTATCGGAACAGTAACAGGGGCAATTCTAATGCAAGAATAAGAGAGAAGGGAGTGGGCGATATCTGATGATCAAGGGGGTTTTGCTTGCCTGGAGGCTCTGCTGAAAAGGAAGAAGGGTCGTCGGTGACGTAGTCGTTCACAGTGGCAGCATCGGTCTCGGGGTCTACCGGAGAGAAGGAGGGGGAAGAAACAATAAATACACAACAATAATGCAACAGGGATGCATGACATGCTTAAATGCTATGCAGAGGTGTTATACTGCCTATCTAACTGCTTTAGTTATTTTAGGAATTTTTTTGGATTTATTTTATTAAAATTAGGCACTATTCATTTATCGGATACGGGCAAAATGTTCCATGTTCAGTATGTTAGAGGGGTGTGGCAGGCATGTGGATAGGTTATTCAGATTCTACACATTTTTCTGATCATTTTTCATATATAAATTATTTTCATCCGAGTTACGGTTTATTTTATATGATTTTTCAAAGTTTTAACAATATTCTGAAATTCCTGGAATTAATTTAATTATTAAATTCGAATTATAAATAGTGCATTTACTTTTAGAGGGGGGTGGAGAAGAAGGCAACGCAGGGGAGGGGAGAAAGAGTAGTTGGCTTCGTCCAGGGGGTCGGTGACGGTGTTCTTATCCGCTCCAAGGGCTCACATAATTGCTTGGCAATGCAATGATGATACACACATAGTTTGGAAATATTTTGAATAGTTTAACTTTTTGTTTAAATTGAAAAGGGTTCAATTAAATGCTGTTGGCTCTGTTTTAAATAGGTTAGGGCCATTTAAATAATTCAATTAATGTTGATTTTATTTTTATAATTGCCTCTGGATTATTTGCAATATTTTGAACATTTTAGTTTTCAAAGTTGAACAACTTTTATTTTTACTTCATATTTGAATTTCAATTTGATTTGGAATTTGAATTGAGGTATGATGCAAATGATGATCAAGCATGGCTAATCATGGTGACTTGGCATTATCAACAGGTGATTACTGTTGCTATTACATGGGGATGTTACACCAGAGGCCTACTCAGATCACATATCCAAACCCATTAGTGTGTTGGGACCTCGCGGTGACGATCAGTGATCCTGTCGCCCCGTCTCGTGGACTTACGGCAAGGGTCAGGCCCATCCCTCTCCTGGGGCAGTCTGCCTGCCCGGCCGTGCCGCGTAATTATCTCGCGGGTACCCTCATGGTCAACCCGACTTCACATCTCTTGCGGGTACCCCTCGGGGTCGACCCGACTTCAACAAAGGACTATGGTAAAAACATTTTAACCGCGTGTCCATAACATCAAGGGAGAAATCCGAGGAATCACCCTCAATGGATTCCCACTCGATGTATCCGTCAAGGTGAACTTGGAGGAATCACCCTCGATGGGTTCACACTTGAGGGGTTGCACGACAGAGACATCATAGGAGGTGGTGAAAGAGGAATCACCCTCAGTAACCCACAACCGACTAGCTTCGCTACAGAGATATCATCAGGAGTGAGGTAGGAGGTATCACCCTCGGCACTCGATAGTAGCTCTGCAGTGTCGTACAACTAAGAGGGGGTGTGCGGTGGTGTGTCGGTCTCTGCACATCGATCACGTTGATCGAAACATCCAAAAGCAAGGCATGGCAACACGAACAAGGGTGCGGGGCCACTGATGGATCACTAACCAGCCTATACTAAGCATATAGGACAACATGAAAAGTATCAACAACAGGTTACAAAAACAGGCTATGCATCAGAATAGGAGCTTTCGGACAACAGTAGCAAAATCTAATGCAAGCACGAGAGAGAAAGAATGGGCGATATATGAATGATCAAGGGGGTTTTGCTTGCCTGGAAGCTCTGCGGTGGAAGAGGGGTCGTCGGTGGTGTAGCAGTCCTGAGGGGTCACGTCAGACTCGGGGGCTACCGGAGAGAAGAGGGAGAGGAAACAAATGCAACACAGATGCATGACAATGCTGTGATAGGGGTGACCTAACGCAGTGCTACAAGTTACAGACGAAGCGGGAAAATATCTGGGGATATTTTCCCGGCTTAAGGCAATTATCGGACATACGATCCGGAGGGGAAGGTTCCATGTTTGTAGTGTTGGAGGCATGTGAGAGGTATGTGGATGGAATATTCGGATTCGTCTTAATTTTCTGATCATTTTTCATATATAAATTATTTTCATCCGAGTTACGGATTATTTTATATGATTTTTCAAAGTTTTAAACAATTTCTGGAATTTACTGGATTTAATTTAATTTCGAAAATACACATGAAAATGCTAGGTGCACCCGGTCCAGTGCACCCAGTAGTGCACTAGAGGCTGACAGTGGGCCCCAGTTGACTGCCCAGTCAGCAGTCAACTGTGGACTTTGACTGGTCAAACTGACCAGTGGGTCCCACCTGTCATTGACAGATTTATTTAACAAAGGTTTAATTTAACTAATTAAGTTAATTAGCTAGTGGGACCCACATGTCAGTGTCAGACTAATTAACAGATTAAGTTATTTTTATAAAAAATGGTTTAATTAACTCTTGGGGGCCACCTGTCAGTGACTGGACCCAGTCGAGTTAGCACGTTGACCCAGTCAACGGGGTCAACGGGGCCCATGGGACCCACTGGCAGATACCCAGGGTGGGCCCCATGGCCGGCCACGTCGGCGGCGTCGGCGTTTAAACGCCGGTGACCTCATTTCGCGGCGGAGGGACTCGGGTCGGCGTCGGATTTTGCCTACAGGGGGCCATTTGGCGCGCGGTTGGGCGCGTTCTGTGACGCCCCCGACTTAATCGTGCACTAATCATACACGCAAATGCACACGATCAAGCCTAGGGACTCACTTGAAGATATCACAACACAACTCTAAACTCAAATAAAATAATTCAAGCTTTATATTACAAGCCAGGGGCCTCGAGGGCTCGAATACATAAGCTCGAGAACAAGCGTTAGCGGAAGCAACAACAGTATCTGAGTACAGACACAAAGTTAAACAAGATGCCTTAAGAAGGCGAAAACAAACAACAGCTCTGATCGAAAGAGGCGAAGCCTCCTACCTGGGAGCCTCCTATCTACTCCTGGTCATCGGCGGTCTCCACGTAGTAGTAGACTCCACCGGAAGTGTAGTAGCAGTCGTCGGTGGTAGCAGCTGGCTCCTGGGATCCGTCATCTGGTCGCAGCAATCGGGTATAGGGGAAAAAGAGGGAGCAAAGCAACCGTGAGTACTCATCCAAAGTACTCGCAAGACTGACATCAGAACTAGTCTAATTATGCATCATTATCAAAGGAAGGCTGTATATGTGGACTGGACTGCAGAAATGCCAGAATAGGGAAAAAGGCCTAGCCTATCGAAGACTAGCATCTTCAGCGGTCTTGCAGCATAAGAAGAGTGCAGATTAATACATAATTAAAGTAGCAAGCATGTTGTAGCAAAACCTAGAGATCCTTCCTCGACTCCCTGCGAGAAAGCGATCCCGGAGCTTCCAATTAATTAAATGTATCCAGTTCAAATAGTAATAGATCGGGATACAACACTGAGCGTCCTGTTACCGTGGACACGGCTATTCGAATAGATAACTTCCCTGCAGGGGTGCACTACTGTTACCCAACACGCTCGATTAACTCTGGCCGGACACACTTTCTTGGGTCATGCCCGGCCTCGACTGATCAACACACCGCAGTCCTACCTAGAGCTAAGCAGAGAGGTCCCCGCCGGTCTACATCCTAAGTGCTCAGGGGTCTTGGGCCATCGCCCTTAGCACTCCGGGTCGTTGTGCGCAGGGGGATTCCAAGCACCACCTCTGGGGTGCCGATCCGGCCCGGCCACAATGCTGAACTGGACGTCTGACAAAGCTTTCGGCTGATACATACGGTGCCGAGGGCCCCATTAAACCATTATCCCACGTGGTGGTAGTGCGTATAAGGCCAGCGGCCTACTCAGATCAAATACCCAAATCCGTTAGCGGATTATTAGGAGCTCGCGGTGACGATCAGTACTCCTGTCGTCCTGTCTCGAGGAAGTGCAGCAAGGGCCAGGCCCATCCCTCTCTAGGGCGGTCTCTGCCTGCCCGACCGCGCCTCATAATTATCTCGCGGGTACCCTCCAGGTTAACCCGACTTCCCAGGGGGGGCTGTCGGGAACTCAGGTCCACCTCTACCGGGGTGGTACCGCCAGTCCCTTCAGTCCCGCAGTAACAGTAAAGGTAACCGTGTGTTTTGTCATCAAGGGGGAAGTCCGAGGAATCACCCTCGATGGATTCCCACTTGAGGGGTTGTACGACGGAGTCGTCCTCAGAAGTGGTGAAAGAGGAATCACCCTCGATAATCACAACCGATTATGCTATGCTACAGGGCCATCATCAGAAGTGAAGTACGAGGTATCACCCTTGTCACCCGATACTGGCTCTGCAGAGTCGTACAACAAATGAGGGTGTGCGGTGCTGTGGCCAGTCTCGGCACATTGATCACATGGATCGAGTCATCGGTAGTAAAGCAAGGCAACACTGACAAGGGTGTATGGCCACTGATGGATCGTTAACCAACCTAAACTAAGCAGTTTAGGATGACAGGTAAAGTAGCAACAGTAGGTTACAAAAGCAGGCTATGCATCAGAATAGGAGAAAGCAATTACAGTAGCAAAATCTAATGCAAGCATGAGGGAGAAGGAATAGGCGATATAGGAATGATCAAGGGGGTTTTGCTTGCCTGGAAGCTCTACTGAAAAGGAAGTAGGGTCGTTGGGGTCTACCGGAGAGAAGAGTGTAGGGTAACGCAGCAGAAAACAAAATTGTTCCGACCTACGTACCAGCCCAGGATCACTATGGAGACTGCATACAAGGTTTGATCTTTTTCGTTACCGACTCGTAGCGCAGCGGAAGTAGAGTCGATGACGATCGGCGGTGCAGATCCCCGTAGCTAGGATTTTACAACCTCCCAACCGCGAGGATGTACTCCCTCGTCAGCTCACTGGACGGATCTCCGGGCAGCCCTTCGAGAGGCCTCAGGACATTCCCTCGGATAGTCCCACCGGACGGATCCTCGGACAGCCCTCCGGGAGGCCTCTGGACAGTCTTTCGGATAGTCCCACCGGACGGATCCTCGGACAGCCCTCCGGGAGGCCTCACGGACAGCCCTTCGGGAGGACCCCCGAAACTCGGACAGAAACTCGGACAGCCCTTCGGGAGGACCCTCGAACAGCCCCTCGGACAAAAAGATCGAACCTACGACCTCTCTACGGGGTTGCACACATACGGTGTCATCTATCCGGCAGGGCTTCACCGTCCAGAACTAGTTCCCACCGGAACCCAGACAGCCTTTCGGCTCTACGAAACTATTTCGCTGGGAGGGAGAGAGAAGCCAGAAATGTCATGGCACTTGTATGTGAGAAGGAGTGAGCTTTGGGCTGCCCCCTCCACCTCTATTTATAGGAGAAGGAGGGGTGGAGGGGCTGAAATTTCAGCCACATCCATCCATGCCATCTCCAAGATATTTTGGAGAAAAAGCCCAAAAAGGTGGCTTTCCAAAAAGTAATCCAAAAAGCACTTTCACTATTCACGACGACATATTTCAGCGTCCGTTCGAACTGAAAATATTCATGTGGGCTTAGAACATTTCCAGTACCCACTACAATAATTTTCAACGCGATCCGAAACAATTCCGGTTTAGTGATTTTCATCTGCGAAAAGCATCTGAAGCGGTTCCGGCAGCTCCGGAACATTTCCGGTTTTCATCCCGGAAAATTCCAGAAAGTTTCCAGAACGATTCTGGCACCCTCCAAGAATTATCAGGCATGTGCCGAAACCATTTTGACTTTATGGTGTACTCCAAAACAACTTTTCGGTTTCACCGGAACTATTCCGATATCCTCTCCGTAACGTTTCCGTTTCGTCCGAAACTTTTTCGATGATTTTCTCTCAGACTCCCCGTCTAGTATTCAGCAGATAGATGACCCTTAAGCGTGTGGCCCTATAGGTTCGGTGAAGTATAGACATGACCCGGAACCCCTTCCAATCAATGATCAACATCAGAGCCGTGGACATCCATATTGACCCCTATACCCACACGAATGAATATTCGAGTGAACCTCCAGTTGCCGTGTGCTATTCCTGTTGCTTCGCGATATGTTACAAATACCCGAGGTGAGACATGTTGGCATCCCCGCGGATCAACAACTTGTCCACTATGCCAGTTACCTCGTTACCGGTATTGTTCTCTTTTCTCGTTCCCGTGTTCCGGCATCCCCGTGATCAAATCACAAAGTGTCTGGCCAGACGATGATGGATACCGTAACACCGAGAGGGCCCAGAGATATCTCTCCATCGTCGGAGGAGCAAATCCCAATCTTGAGCTATCAAGTTACTTGACATACTTTTCCATGAACCCGTAAGCCGCCGTAATAGCCACCCATTTACGGATGACGTTTAACAAACCCCAAAGTTCATGAAGCAAGCATGAAGTAACTCGATACTCTCATGGTCTAAGGAATTATGCAAACGTTAACCATCTCTGTGTTATTAACCATTAACTTATGACGAATGAATCTCATAGCATAACATCAATTCGGGTCGATTCAACACAAATGTTCTTCTAACATTGTGCCCTCAAAATTGTCGGCATAGCCATGCCCATGATCAGGAAAACAGGATCATCATGCAATACTTGAGCCAGTCTTAGAGGCCAGACTAGGAATACATTTTACCGTTTATTATTCCACACGTGCATATGAGTCTTCCTCCGAGCCTCGTGGTTATTGTAGACTCGAGAACCATAGCAGTTATAGCATGGAACATAAACCTAATTATGAACAGGGAGATAATCAATAACATATATTATTGCCTCTAGGGCATATCTCCTACAGACTCCCACTTGAACTAGAGTCAATAATCTAGTCAATGCTAATGCACTTTACACCTATGGCATACTGGTGTAAAATATGCTTCGCTTGTGGTATAGCCTGATGTCCAACGGATCTGACAACTTCAGCTCCGTGTGTAACTTTGCATATCCTCGCATTTTCACGCTTTCACAAAATTCATATTTTGTGTGGACTTGGCTTTGCATATGTGTGAATCATTGGTCGAAACCTGATTCCTCAGACTGAGCTATGGAGCAACTATCTGCAATAGTGTCCCATAGACCAAAGCCATCTTGGAACCATACTAAGTTCATGAATGAACTATATGATTCAACAACTTCTTTGTCGCTTCTTAAGTGTCAACATACTCAGCCTTTGTTATAGAATTCGCCACAGTATCTTGTTTGGAACAATTTCCAACTACCGTGCCACCATATTGTGTATTACACAAAACCCTTAACTTAAATCGAAAATCGCATGGAGCATTGATGAAGACTGTATCGATGTAATTACTTACAACGAGCACTTCATAATCTCTGCTTGCGAGAAAACATGTCATCACTACTACTCTAGTACTCAATGACATCTTTCACTGTTGTCCTATGATCAGTACTTTGATCACTATGGTATCTATACTCGCAACAACTTTGGAGTATTGGACATATCTGGTTGATTTACATACCATGGAATACATGATTAATCCAAACACAAGAGTGTGTGGAATCTCCATCATGTATTTTGTTCATCAGTGTTTTGAGACACCGAGTCTTGCAAAACTCTTTCCATGTGACTTCGGCAAGAATCACTCCTTGGCGTTTTTAAATGCTAAAAAGTTTTAGCATCTTGTCAATATGTATTCATAGCTTAGCCCTATTAGGTAAATCTATCTCCATAGATCATCATGCCTAATATTGAGGCTATTTAGCCTAAGCACTTCATCGAAAAACTATTTTCAAATGAAGTCCTAATTCGTGTCAAGAAATTTATTTCCAATTAACAATGTGTCAAGTACACAAGGTTTTTAGAAATATTATCATGCCCCCACTTACTTTCTTGAATCACAAGCATCTTCGATACCCATTTGATGAAGTCAAACCCTTTTGACCATTCCATCAAAAACGAAGATTCCAACTCCACTTTGCTCTCTTCTGTACATTGCTGGAACTCTGAAGTTTGCATACTTACTAGCATCCTTTGGATCGACAAATTACTTTGGACTGTATCACATACAAGTCCTAGGTTTCATTTCCATCAGATGGAAATCCTTTTGTCATCCATGTTTCATATCTCATGATTGAAATATGTATTAATTGCTAGTTCAACCCGAACCGACTTTAAGCATCGCTACGGTGAGACAATCTCATCATAGTCAACTCCTTGAACTTGTTATTGCAACAAGTCGAGCTTTATGGATAAAACATTTTATCTGTATCAGTTTTTAGTTCCATAAATATTCGTTAGACTCTAAGTCTTCCGAAAGGTGTATCAAGATTTTAATCTTGAATCACTTATATGGAAACTATCTCGGATTGTATTGGCATTTAGCCAATTCTGGAGTCAGGGCCCATCAACGCTTCCTTGTGTATTGTAGGTATACTGTTGTCTAACAACAATATCTCGTTTGCGCACCTGATAGGTTTGCACGAGCTTTGCCTACGTGGTTCAGCTGCAAGTTCGACCGAAGTCCATACATTTTATTGTAGAGACTTCCGTATCAGTCGCAGTAGGAAACTCCGGAATCACTTCCAAGGTTCCTTTCCTTTGATCTGATGACGAAGATACTGTTTATCTCGTCGAGTTGCACAGTCCTCCCACTCACCTTTTGTAAGAACTATTCTCCTTAAAAGTATACCGTTTTGCGGCAAAATCTTTTGCCTCGGTATAGTGGTGGGGGAATACCCAATGACTTGGGATAACCTTACAAAGTAGCACTTGTCTGATTTGGAATAGGTTTGTAACCTTTTACACAAGCCCCATATTCCAAATGTTAAGAAAAGATATAACATGGTTGGGCGTACCATACCATGGCGTCATTTCAACAGACCCGATGGAGCTCTTTTCAGTGTAAAAGCCGCAGTCTCTAAAGCATTACTCTTTAAAAGGGATAATGGCAAATCTATTTATGTCATCTTTGATCTTACCATGTCATAAATGGTTCGATTACATCTTCACGGACTTTCCATTTGCAGTGGTGTTCCGGGAGGTGCAAGTTATGAAACCCCTTTCACAACTCATCAGACATTCGCTAAACTTGTAACTCAAATATTCCTTTCTGCAATCGAATTGTAGAAACATAATTTTCTTGTTACAATATTTTCTTCTTCATTTTGAAAACCTTTCGAATGATTTCAAAAGATCCAGACTTACATCTCATCAAGTAAATATCCATATATCTACTTGAGTCATTTCTGAAGATAGATAAATCCACTACTTGCAATAACATTTATTGGACTACACACATCATAATGTATGACCACCAACATGTTCTATGCTCGTTCCTTATGGCCTGTGAACGGTATTTCAGTCACTTCACTTTTCAGAGGAAAGTTGCAAGTGTCAGATGATTCAAAATCAAACGACTTCAAAATCCATCATAATGGAATTTTCCATGCGGGTTTCTCCAATGTGACCAAATGCAGTGCCACACTTGTGTGGTATTCTTTTAGTCTTGCGACATTTAGCGTCAGTGTTATGGATGTATCATATTTCCATCAATATTCATAACATACATCCCATCTAGGATGGAAGCATGTCCCTTCATGTTATTCATAATACTGAACAACAATTGTTGTTTTTATGAACAACTCTTTTGCAACAAACATTGTGCAATGGGCTAGAGTGTATGAAACTCTAAAATGAATTATGAAAGTAAACACAGAGGTTATGTATTATTATCAATATTCATAACATACATCTCATTCATAATGAAAGTATGGCCCTCATGTTATTCATAACACCGAACATCAAAAGTTCTCTTATGAACAACCTTCTTGCAAGATACTTTATGCAAAGGGCTAGAGTGTGAAACTCTAAAATGAATTATGAAAATAAATACATAGGGAATACACCGATGGAAGGCATAGTAACATTTACTATGTTCCCTGCGTGTATCTAAACCTCATCCCTGGCTAGTCTTTCAGGCCATAGTAGTTCTTACATCGAGTTGCAACAGAATGCAATCGAGCAGGTATCTTTGTGATTAACTCACAATACCCAAGAATTAGTGATTAACATGTTTAAACATAATTCCCAAGAACTATATCTTTGACCAGCCTTCTATACATCAAAAACTTGTATGACATTCATACATGAGCTGGATATTCCAGTCTTCTTTCCTTTTGCCTTTATACTTCTAACAGTTTAACTTTTAGTATTTCTCCTACTCTCAGAAGAAGCATCCAACTTAAGAGTGGCGTTAGCCCCAGACTTCCTAGGCGTGAAAGTCTTACTAACACCCTTCGGACACTTCCTTTCTCTTTAAGTTGTTGTTTTATTCACCTTTCATCATATGACAGGCGTTCTCCTGGATCCCTCTCTTATCAGTCTAATGCATAGTAAACTCCTTTACTAACAGTTTGCAAACAAACATTGCTTTGGATATCTCATATCTTTTTGGCCTTTGTCTGTCTCTGAAAATGATTTTCAGATTCCATGAATATCACATAACTATCCAAACTTTCGAAGTTCGGGTCTCATGGAAGCAAACATATTGCACTTTGACTGAAAAGGAATTCTAGCTTTTGGATCGAAGGACGAGAGTCACATGATCCATAGCATTAGCGGGAGAATACCGAAAGTATGCGATAGGAAAAAATCCTTCTCGGCACTCTAGAGGACAATCCTCACATTACGTTACGAACCGTAAAGTTTTAACCAGATATTTAACAGCTATTCAATTTTAATAGGGAAAGTGGAAACGCGAGCCATTATTCTACAACTATGATGCAAACCATACTTAGACAGTGTTCAAAATTAATTGCACCGAGAATTAAACAAGGTAATTCTACAGTGCGCTCCCACTCAAATCAATATCTTTCATAATTGATTGTGAGCGATTCAAGATCCAAATTACAATTCAACGCCAAGGATGTATCCATCTCAAGTGACGAGAATTGCAATCGGTAGGCCAACTTGCCAATCACATCTCTATGTGACTCTTGTTCATCTTTCGATGGGCGTGTTCCGAGCTCAGGACTTTCAAGCTAGAACGTCAAGACAACCAAGTGATCTCGCTGCGAGGTCTCAACTCACCCGCCTCACACATCCCTAATCGTTCGTACCCATGTATCCATGTGATACCCCGAAAAGTTAGGTGCCGTGACGGTGCTACACTTGGGAGAACACTAACTACTTGATATTTTTGTGAGAGATCACCCTAATAAAAGCGACTACCGCGCAATCAAAAGGGTGCATCATAAGGGATAAAACATCTCAGGCAATTCATAATAGCATGATATGGTATAGCCCTTTCTGACGGAGAAGTCTTTCATTTCTTCGTCTTCGGCATTCACGTTGGTGTTCACCTTCGCGAAGATTGCCACCACCTTGCCGATGCACCAGATAATATTGCTATCTCTATAGCTAATAAAATAAGTGCATTACATAAGGTTGACACGCAGGTCATTAAAGTGCAATCATATGGCTCCAGCCATCATGCCAAATCATGACACGCAGGTCATGTTAATTTTACATCATATAGTCATCTCATACATAATCAAATTAATATGAGCACTGCTATACCACATCATATGCACATGCAAACCATCCTGCAAAACCAAGTTAGACGCCTCTAATCGGTTCATGCAAAAACTTGTTTTACGTGGCTTATAAGGTTTTGAAACAAACCGAAGCTACCAACGTCCATCTTCAAGCATGATAATCCAAGTCGCTAGATTAACATTGCGGGGTGTATGAAACACAAGATAATAAAATCTCGAGCCCCATACTAAACTTCGTCATACGCGTGACCCCCGTGCAGATCATATCTGCATTGCCCTTTCGTCTGCGAAACATCCATCTTTCTCAACTATGGTGGAACCCAAAGAACTGTTAGCACTTCGTTGATCTATCAATCAGCATACTCAGGAGCAGCATGAAAGGATCGCGGATTGCCAGAACTTTGTGAGATTCCACCATGCCGTCAAGATCAGGACTACGCAAATTCCAGGGAAGCAACAAGAACATCGGGTAACAGATTTCATCTGCTACCCGCACAAATAATTTTCAGCAATAGATCTCATCTACTACCTAATTAAATTGTGCAACACCCATAAATCTCTATGTATTCTAGATCGCAACCTGCATCTACGCATAGCACGGCTCTTGATGCCACTGTAGGCTAACGCAGCAGAATTTTTTTTTCCGACCTACGTACCAGCCCAGGATCACTATGGAGACTGCATACAAGGTTTGATCTTTTTCGTTACCGACTCGTAGCGCAGCGGAAGTAGAGTCGATGACGATCGGCGGTGCAGATCCCCGTAGCTAGGATTTTACAACCTCCCAACCGCGAGGATGTACTCCCTCGTCAGCTCACCGGACGGATCTCCGGGCAGCCCTTCGAGAGGCCTCGGGACAGTCCCTCGGATAGTCCCACCGGACGGATCCTCGGACAGCCCTCCGGGAGGCCTCTGGACAGTCTTTCGGATAGTCCCACCGAACGGATCCTCGGACAGCCCTCCGGGAGGCCTCTGGACAGTCTTTCGGATAGTCCCACCGGACGGATCCTCGGACCGCCCTCCGGGAGGCCTCACGGACAGCCCTTCGGGAGGACCCCCGAAACTCGGACAGCCCTTCGGGAGGACCCTCGAACAGCCCCTCGGGCAAAAAGATCGAACCTACGACCTCTCTACGGGGTTGCACACATACGGTGTCATCTATCCGGCAGGGCTTCGCCGTCCAGAACTAGTTCCCACCGGAACCCAGACAGCCTTTCGGCTCTACGAAACTATTTCGCTGGGAGGGAGAGAGAAGCCAGAAATGTCATGGCACTTGTATGTGAGAAGGAGTGAGCTTTGGGCTGCCCCCTCCACCTCTATTTATAGGAGAAGGAGGGGTGGAGGGGCTGAAATTTCAGCCACATCCATCCATGTCATCTCCAAGATATTTTGGAGAAAAAGCCCAAAAAGGTGGCTTTCCAAAAAGTAATCCAAAAAGCACTTTCACTATTCACGACGACATATTTCAGCGTCCGTTCGAACTGAAAATATTCATGTGGGCTTAGAACATTTCCAGTACCCACTAAAATAATTTTCAACGCGATCCGAAACAATTCCGGTTTAGTGATTTTCATCTGCGAAAAGCATCTGAAGCGGTTCCGGCAGCTCCGGAACATTTCCGGTTTTCATCCCGGAAAATTCCAGAAAGTTTCTAGAACGATTCTGGCACCCTCCAAGAATTATCAGGCATGTGCCGAAACCATTTTGACTTTATGGTGTACTCCGAAACAACTTTTCGGTTTCACCGGAACTATTCCGATATCCTCTCCGGAACGTTTCCGTTTCGTCCGAAACTTTTTCGGTGATTTTCTCTCAGACTCCCCGTCTAGTATTCAGCAGATAGATGACCCTTAAGCGTGTGACCCTATAGGTTCGGTGAAGTATAGACATGACCCGGAACCCCTTCCGATCAATGATCAACATCGGAGCCATGGACACCCATATTGACCCCTATACCCACACGAATGAATATTCGAGTGAACCTCCAGTTGCCGTGTGCGATTCCTGTTGCTTCGCGATATGTTACAAATACCCGAGGTGAGACATGTTGGCATCCCCGCGGATCAACAACTTGTCCACTATGCCAGTTACCTCGTTACCGGTATTGTTCTCTTTTCTCGTTCCCGTGTTCCGGCATCCCCGTGATCAAATCACAAAGTGTCTGGCCAGACAATGATGGATACCGTAACACCGAGAGGGCCCAGAGATATCTCTCCATCGTCGGAGGAGCAAATCCCAATCTTGAGCTATCAAGTTACTTGACATACTTTTCCATGAACCCGTAAGCCGCCGTAATAGCCACCCATTTACGGATGACGTTTAACAAACCCCAAAGTTCATGAAGCAAGCATGAAGTAACTCGATACTCTCATGGTCTAAGGAATTATGCAAACGTTAACCATCTCTGTGTTATTAACCATTAATTATGACGAATGAATCTCATAGCATAACATCAATTCGGGTCGATTCAACACAAATGTTCTTCTAACATTGTGCCCTCAAAATTGTCGGCATAGCCATGCCCATGATCAGGAAAACGGGATCATCATGCAATACTTGAGCCAGTCTTAGAGGCCAGACTAGGAATACATTTTACCGTTTATTATTCCACACGTGCATATGAGTCTTCCTCCGAGCCTCGTGGTTATTGTAGACTCGAGAACCATAGCAGTTATAGCATGGAACATAAACCTAATTATGAACAGGGAGATAATCAATAACATATATTATTGCCTCTAGGGCATATCTCCTACAAAGAGGGGGAAGAAACAATAAATATAAAGCACACAGATGTAACACAGATGCACGACATGACAACACGCAGTGCTAGGGGTGACCTATCGCAGTACTACACGTTACCGGCGAAGGGGGAAAACATCCGGGAATGTTTTCCCAGCGTTTGGCATTTCGGACAGATGAAACGGAGGGGACGGATCCACGTTCGCTATGATAGAGGCTTGTGACAGATGAACGGAGTGCATATTCAGAATCGTCACATTTTTCTGATCGTTTTTCATATATATATTATTTAATCCGAGTTACGGTTTATTTTATATGATTTTTCAAAGTTTTAATCATTTTCTGGAATTTATTTAATTATTTAAATTTAGAATTATCCGAAACAGTGTTTGCTGACGTCAGCATGACGTCACTGTGACGTTAGCAGTCAACAGGGCTGACCAGAGTCAAACCTGACAGATGGGGCCCATCTGTCATAGACTGTTTAGACTTAACAGTAGTTAATTTAATTAAACAGGTTAATTAGCAGGTGGGACCCTGTTGTTAGTGTCACAATTAATTAACAGATTAATTAAATTAGTAACTTAGTTAGTTAATTAGGTGGGGCCTACTGTCAGTGTCACAGAGTTTAATCTAGTTTTAATTAAACTAGCTTAATTAGCAGCGGGGTCCACATGGCAGTGTCATAGGGGTCAATTAGTGTTAATATAATTGCTACAGTAGATGGACCCCACATGTCAGTTTTAGTTATTTTAAACATTTTAATTATCCGTTTAATGAGATCTTGCGGGACCCACTGGCAATGGCTATTAGGGGTGTAATTAGCACTAATGACCCTCACGTCAGCTGCGCCAGCGTTTAGCCGCCGGCAGCTACAGCGCGCGGCGGAGGCTCGCCGGAGTTGCATTCCGGCGACCAATTGGTCACCCACGAGCATCAGAAGGACGAGCGCGTCGGCGCGCGTCGAGTGGGGCTAGCGGTTGGTGCAGGAGGCGCCGGAATGGACACCGGCGACGAGTGAGGGCGGCGGCGGGTTCCGGCAACGGCGGGGGAGATAGCTAGGCTACACGCGAGAGGGGGAAAAGGGGTCGAGGAGGATCGGTTGCTCACGGCGGTCCCGTAGAGGAGGGCAGCGGGCTCGGGGAGGGCTTGTCGGAGCGAGACGAGGCGGAGGAACTCCGGCGAGGCAGAGGAGGAGGAAGATGGCGACGCGGGCGCTCCGGTGGCTCCCGGCCCGCGCGTGTGGTCGGAGTCGGTGTAGCGGTCGCGGGCAGAGCTCGTGGACATGGCGGACGGACGCGGGGGCGACGAGGACGACGAGGCGGCGAGGCGGCGCCCGAGGGAGAGAGGGGATTGGGGGGGGGGGGAAGTGAGGTGTTTAGGGTTTCGGGTGAGGGAGGAAATAGGCCAGGGGTGAGCTGGGCCGGCCTGGTGGCCAGCCGGGCCGAGGCCCAGTAGGGGGGGGGGAAGCTTTTCTTTTTATTTTTATTTTCTTTTCTATTTTCTGTTTGCATTTTCTTTTAACAGCAAATTAGTTTATAAAAATGTGGAGTTTGCCAAAATAAATATCCTGCAATATTCTGCCCTGCTATAAAATGGTTTGGAGTCCAGATGTTTTTATTTGAAATTTATTTAAATGAAATGGATTAAATACTTCTGTTTTGGTACTGTTTCATGATGTAAGAGTCATTTAACTAATTCACTTAATGTTGATTTTATTTTTATAATTGCTTTTGGATTATCTGCAGTATTATGAACATTTTAGTTCTCAAATTTGAATAACTTTTATTTTCACCTTCAATTTGAATTTAAATTTGAATTGGAATTTGAAATGAGATATGATCCTAATATGATCAAGCATTGTAATTAATGATGACTGGGCATGATTAAGAGGTGATCACTGTAGCTCAATACTTGGGGATGTCACACGTTCGAACAAGCGCACGGCGGCGCGTTGAATGGTGGCGGTGGCGTCGCCGGAGGTGGCCTACAGCGACGGCGGCGACGAGCGGGGGCGGCGGCCGGAATCGGGTGAGGTCGAGCTCGGTGTTGTACGGCACGGCAAGGTGGTCTAAGGGCACGGGCGGCATCACCGTGGAGCCCTGAGCACGCTCACGTGCTCAGGTAGCCATGAGAGCGGCAACAGCGACGGCAGCGAGCACGGTGGCGGCGGCGAGCTACGGTAACGACGGCGAGGGGAGCTACGGGGACGGAAACGGGGCGAGAGGAGGGGTATTTCGCGCGGCTGCTCACCGAGAAGGCACATGGAGGCCCGGCGGTGGCTTAGGAGCAGCAGGGCGACGACATTCGTCGGAGAAGCGCCGGCGATCTGAGGAGGAAGAAGAGCTCGATCCCGGCGACGTAGGGGCGATGAGCTCGAGGCCGATGGCGTAGTCGACGTAGCGAAGCACGGCGCAACTCCAGGACATGGTGGCTGGGCGCGGGGAGCCCTGTGGCTACGTGGACGACGGCGGCGCAGCCATGGCAGCGCTCGGGCGAGGTGGAGAGCGAGAGGGACAACGATGGAGAGAGGGGGGGAAGTGGATGGGACGACGACGAGGCCGAGGGGCGCCGTTCTTATCCCCTCGCGGCGCCTGTAGCGTCGCCGTGTCGCCGTTCCGCCGGAGTGCGCGCGCGCGGCCACGGGCGCGGCGACACGCACAGGAGAGAGAGGCAGGAGGTGGAGGGAGAGAGAGAGAGGTGGGCTGGGCCGGTGCACTATGCACTTAGGCCCAGTACACAGTAGGTTTTCTTCTTTTTCCTTTTCTGTTTCTGTTTTTCTTTTTCAGAAACTGTTTTGCATTTATTTTTAGCCATCAAAGGACTTTGCAAAAATGTGAAGCTGGTCAAAACAAATACTAGGAAATATTGAGCTCTGCCACAAAAAGTTTGGGGGCATTATAATTTCATTTAAATTTTGTATTAAAGAGAAAGGGATTAAATGAGTTGTTTTGGGTACTGTTTTAGTTTCTAGATTTCAAATGAGCAAACAAGTAGTGTGGTTTTCTTCCACATTAATTACATATGGAATATTTGCTAAAACATGAACTATTTTTCAGACATGTTTGTGAAACTTTAAATTTCACTTGCAATTTGAATTTGATTTCTGAGATGAATTTTGAAATGAGATATGATCCAAAGATGATCAAGCTTAGCAAAGCAAGAGGACTTAGCATAAACATTAGGATCACTGTAGCTCATTACACAGGGGTGTTACAATAGATTACTAAATTATTTAAAAATTATTATGGAAAACACATACAGTTTTATCAAGAAAGAAAAATGTGAACAAAATTTGAAATTTCAGTACATTTTTTATAAAACCCCAAAGATTTTTGGAAATTTCGAACATTTTTTGAAAAAAAGGAACAAAATTTGAAAACACAAACATTTTCTGAAATTACGAACAATTTTTTTGTAAAATGCGAACATTTTATGAAATACCCCAAACATATATTGAATTTGTGAACAAATTTTAAAAACATGAACAAACTTTCAAAAGAAGAACAATTTCTGAAATTCCCGAACATATTTTGAATTTTTGATCAAATTTTAAAAACATGAACAGTTTTTGAATTTGTGAACAAAATTGTAAAACGAGAACAATTTTTGAAATTCCTGAACATTTTTAAATTTGTGAAGAAAATTTTAAAATTAAAACATTTTCTCAAATGTTGAACAATTTTTCAAATAATAAACTTTTTCGAAATTTTCAATTTTCTTTAAAAAATAAGTGAACAATTTTTGAAATTCTATTTTTTTTGAATTTTGAACATTTTTTATATTTTCGAACAAAAATTGAAAATAGGAACGTTTTGGAAATTTGGAACAAATTTTTGGAAAGTGTGAACATTTTTAAAATTTTTGAACATTTTTTGAAAAGAAAAAAACATGAGAAAAAATTAAATGAAAATAGTAAAATAAAAAGAGAAAAGAAAAAGAGAAATAGAAAAAGAAGCAAAAAAAGAAAAAACGAAAAAGAAAAAAGAAAAAAACGAAAGAAAACCTAAAAAACCGGAAAGGAGACAGCACAAGAAAGAACCCGGTTCAGGGAACGTTCTAGTAGATTCCCAAAACCGTTGGCCGCCCTGTGTAAAGCCGGAAGTGGGCCGGCCCATGTCTCGTCGCTCGCATCCTTGCCCCTGTGCGAAACCCCGACAATTCGTCGCAGCGAGCGGCGAATAGGGTTTTCCCTTTATAAGGGCCTCATTCTAAGGCCGGGTAAGCGTCTCCGCTCTAAAAAAAAGAGCGGAGACGCTTACCCGGCCTTAGAATGAGCCGGGGCCGGGTAAGCGTCTCCGCTCTAAAAAAAAGGTGTAGCATACGGAGTACGGGGAGGTTTCGAGAGCTCTCTCGTTCCTGCCGCTTTGAGAGTCGCTCGCCGCTCGTGAGTGCCCGGCCCGATCCCTAATCTCTCCGACGGCGTGGCCGGCCGGAGCTGAGGCGGGAGAGGAGCTAGGGGTTCTGTAGATAGTAGGCTAGTATTAGTTGTGTTTTGCCCTGTGTGGTGGTCTTGGCGCTTTGCCGGTGATTGGCGTTATGCCGATGGGGAAGCTGCCACTGGAGCTCGCGAGCAGCTCCTGTGGGTCGTCGCTGCTGCCTTCTGAGTTGCTTCCATGGTGGAGGATACAGGAGGGTGGTGGATTAGGCGGTTCCCCCCTAAATAAGCTCGCAGGTATCCTACTCATCTCCTTAGTATGCAGGAGTTCCCTCGGCTTGTCCTCGTCGGCGGCAGCCACAGTAGTGGTGGTCAACGTGATGGGGAAAAGCATGGAGATGGTTCCTGCTGCTGGGTCCAGAGCACATCATCGGTGGCGTTTGAGGCGGAGCTACGGCTCCCGTGGTTGGCAGCCGGTTTCCATTGCCACGCTATCGATTCTTCAGGTTGAAAGGCAACCAACCCTCTTCCTCCCGGCCTTGATGCTACATGGGAGGCAGTGCTGCTCCAGTTCGGTGTCCACGGCAAGCGGCGGTGGAGATCTCGTTGGACCAAGTGGTTTCGTCCCCGGCGCCGGCGAGATTAGAGCTGTTCGGGAGCAGCTTGGACCCGATTGCGTTCCTCTTCTGCTTCTTGGGGTCCTTTCTGCATATTTCAGGGACTACTTTGTAATTTCCAGTTTGCTCGGTGTCCTGATGTTTGTACTTGCTCCTTATCGCTATATCTAATAAAGTACTGGGGTCCTTCGGGACTTTGCCTTGTTCAAAAAAAAAAAAAAGGTGTAGCATTACTCTTGGGCTAGTCCAGCGTGCCGCTTGTCTTGTCTGTTCATACCAGTCCGTTTCTTCAGCCTTCATGCACTCTCCCCTGCCCAACGACCCCCAAGACTCATCCGAGACGCCTGGCGCGCGCGCACCGGCGACGTGACACAACAACCCTACGCGCTACATGCTCTCCCCCAGACAGTCTCTCCTACTCATTATATACTGCTCGGAACGGCGGCGACTCTGGACACCCATATTAACACACAGCGAGCTCACCTCACCTTAGAGAGCTCCAAGCTTGCTAGCGCGTGCCCGGTCACCCGAGACCAGGAATAAATGGGCTTCCAGACGAGCCGCGCCCTCGCCGCGCTCCTCCTGGCGGCGCTGGCCGCCGCGACCCTGCGGGGAGCCTCGGCGGTGGTGCAGTGCGGCCAGGTGACGCAGCTGATGGCGCCCTGCATGCCGTACCTCAGCGGCGCCCCCGGGATGACGCCCTACGGCATTTGCTGCAACAGCCTCGGGGTGCTCAACCAGCTCGCCGCCACCACCGCCGACCGCGTCGCCGCCTGCAACTGCGTCAAGGTGGCCGCCAGCGGGTTCCCGGCCGTCGACTTCAGCCGTGCCGCGGCGCTTCCCGCCGCCTGCGGGCTCTCCATCAACTTCGCCGTCACCCCCAACATGGACTGCAACCAGTACGTACCACTACGCATGCATGCACTGATCGATGCACGCGTACCAATATTTCATGAATCGATTGATGCAAACATGCAAAATATGCCTAGGTTCTTCTTCATCTGATCTTCATTTTTTTGATTCGATTGTCGTTGCATTCATGCAGGGTTACGGATGAACCCTGATATGAGATCGGACTGGAGAACCACGCGCACGCAACGTACACAGAGGAAAATCATAGGTGTTGGACTGACCAAAATAAAATGAGCAAAGATATATAAGATTCCATCGCAAAAAAAGAAAGATATATAAGATTGATCAAGGGCCCTCAATAATGCATGTGCCGTACTGTTTAGTTGATTAATATATAATTCAATTGTTATCCTGATGTATTACTTCTGTGCTTATATTGGAATAAAGTAGTACATGCATGCTAGTATGTTACTAAAAGACTTGCATCTTTAATTAACGTTGACTTCATCAGCTTGGGCATCCTCGCCTTGCTACATCGTGTTGGATGTGTTGCATGGTCTTTTCGACCTTGTACCGAACCTCTATCGTAGTTTGTTTCAGTGCACTGCGTCGCCTCTGCTGGTCCTTGTTGCGACCACTACGTAGTACCTTTCGAACTCAGTCTAAGGCCGGACGACACAGCCTTCCTTCTAAAAAAATAATTAACGTTGATGCATCCATGCTCTCCATGGCATATGACGAATAACCAACCAAACTTGCGTGTGAGCATAGCGTGAGCCTTTTCGCTTTTCGGCTCAAATAACCAACCAATATTAATAGGGCACTGATCGGCGCCGGGGGCCGGCCGAAATTTCGGCTGGTTGCCGCGCAGCCACACGATTCGTGCGTCCCAGACCGCATGATTCAGTCCCCCCGCGTCCCCTTCTTCCTCCACACGTCACTCCCCCCGTTGCCATAGGCGCAGCTCGCCGCGGCAGCGCGCGTATCTCGCCGCAGCAACAGGTGCAGATCACCGAAGTCGTGTTTCCCTCCGTCAAAGGGGAAAGAGGAGGTGGTGGTGGCCACAGCCATCGCAGGATAGAAGAAGGAAAAAAAAGGGTGGCAGCCATGGCCGACCGGCACCGCCTGTTCGCTGATGGCAGAGGCCGGCAAGCAGGGGGGGGGGGGGGGGGGGGAGCGGAGCTCGCGTGCGGAAGAGATGGCGTTCGTGGCGAGGAAGAACGAGTGGATATCGTGGCAAGCCGGCCCAAACTTGTCTGCTCTCAGTCGATTATGTGTGTCGCCACGCGTGAGCCCTTTTGCTTTTGTTTTAGACATCAACACACTTCGACCTAGAGGCCGCAACCTCACTACGGGTCACGAGTGGGTTGAAGTGCGCGGTGTGTGTGTGCCCCAGCGTGCGTGTCTGTGTGCGTCAGCTAGCGTGTGCGTGGGTTGTGTGTTCTTGCTTTGTGTGTTTGTGTGTCTGTGTGTGATGCGCCCGCGCGTGTATGTCTCCGTGAGGTAGAAATGAGGTAGCTAGACACCAACGACATGAGATGCAATTCAATTTCAAGATGAGAGGCGATCAATTTCCAACGCTGATGTTCTGATTTCTTTGTTTGTTCATGTTTAATTTTTTTTACCGTCGATTTTTCCTTAATATTTGTGCATGTGACAATGTATTTGATGTTGCAATCGTGTGCCAGTTAGTTTTATGGTAGGAAATTATGATGTACTTCCTCTGTAAACTAATATAGGACGTTTTTTATCACTACTTTAGTGATCTAAAACGTCTTATATTAGTTTGCAGGGAGAGTAATTTATTTTGTAAGTGATCACTTCAATCATAATTATTATTAAAGTTGCACTATATGCTTGTTATTGCATTTTTTTCCAACAGTGCACGTTCTACTAAATCCATTGTAAAAAATTCCATCAGTTGCTTGGTTTTGTGTCCACATTTTCTTTCTTCTATTAGCGTAATACCAATACACTTAATTCATTCTACCTTCAAAGATATGTTTTTATAATGTCTTTGTTATTATGGATTAGTCGGTTTTTTGGCCATCGGATTTTTTTCCAATATTTGTGAATGTGTCAGCGTTTTTGATGCTGCAATTGTGCGCCACTACTTATTTTTGTGTTCAGAACTTAAAATGAAATTCATTTTGTAAGTGACCTACTTGAATCATAATAATTATTAAAGTTGCACTACTAAATGCTTATTATTGCATATTGTAGAATAGTGCAATTCTACGAAGTCTATTACAAATTTTGGTCATCATTTGCTTTGGGTTTTTCTTCATTTCTTTCTTCTTTTAGCGTAAAACCAATCCCTTAATTAATTCTACCTCCAAATAAGATTTCTTTATGTTTAAATTTTGTTTTATTATGTCTTCATTATTCATGCTTAGTCGGTTTTTAACCGTCGTTTTTTCTTCTTATATCTATGCAGCAGACATCGTATTTAATGATGCAATCATGTGCCACAACTTAATTTTGGGTGACGAACTTAAAATATTTTTTTGATCGATCTACTTGAATGTTATTACTATTAAAGTTGCACTAGTTCACATGTCCTTGTGCATTACTGAATAGTGCATGTTAGGCATAATTGTGTGCAAATTTCCAATATACTCTATTTCTTGCATGAAGGAAAAGAGATTGACAATAAGTCTTTATGGTTCTTTGCGTCGGCAAAGTTGTATAACATTATTATTTTTAAATTTTTGATTGTTTATTTTATTGTTAAAACACTCCTGTAATTCATTATTCCATGCAAAACATATTTTTTTCTAATTAATTTTCTTTATTCATTTCTTCTATGAGGTAACTCCATCCCTAGAATTCTATCTTCCTCAGAAAGCAAGCTTGTTTCTCTCTATGATTTTTTTCATACATTTTGTGTTTGCTATTGACAGGTGCTTGATTTTTTGGGCTAAATCAACTTTTCTTCTTCTTTTTATGCATGTTTGCTTCTGTTTTTCTTTATTTTAGTCGATTTTTTCTTTATGTATATTTTTGGATGTTAGGTGTGTGTGTAAATGTATACATGCAAGTATTATAGCATATATGTGTATACTAGAATGCAAAAAGTTCACTACTATATTTTTATTCTTGCATATTGCAAAAAGTGTTATTTCTGTTTAAATTGTGTGCAAGTTTTGTCACCATTAGGTTTAAGTTTTTTTTTTCATTTTCTTTCTTCTTTAAGGATAAAACCAATGCCACTAATTCATTCTTTCTTAGAATGTTTTTATTTTGTGTGTGTCAGTACTATATAATATGTGTGTACATTATACCAGAGTGTGAAAAATGAGCTATTATATGCTTATTATTTGCATACTTTTAAAAAATTATATGAAAATTGCAGGCAAGCTTTCTCATCGTTTATTTTAAGTTTTTTCATTTCCTTTCTATTTTAAGGGTAATACCAATCACTAATTCATTTTCTTAGAAAAATCTTTTTTTGATTTTGTACGTGTAAGTACTATACAATATGTGTGACATTATACTAGAGTGTGAAAATTGCACTATTATATGTTTATTATTTGCATACTATAAAAAATGAAGTTTCTGTACAAATTGTGTGCAAGTGTTCGTCATTGTTTTTTTGGTTTTGTCTTTCATTTTATTTTTTCTTTAAGGGTAATACAAATGCCACTAATTCATTTTTCTTTCTTAGTAAACTTCATTTTTTTTAGTTTTTATTTTACTTCTTTACAGAGAAAAGGTGAAATGAGGAATAAGATGAACGGTGGACCTTGATTTTCAATGTAGTGGTCCGAACAAATATGACTGAATGCCAAAAGAAAAATGAGGCGCCTGATGGATAGTCGCCCCCTTATATTTTCATAAGTAACAGCACCTCTAGAATTCTTTCTTCCTTAGATTGTTTTTTATCACTTATTTATGTCTTTTTTTGTATTTTTCTCTTTTGGGTAACACGACTTTCATAATATTCTTCCTTACATGAAATTTATTCTTTTTTGGGTCTTTTAATTTGAATTATGATTATTTTGGTTTGTTTTTGTTCCTTTATAGATTGTTCGGTTAACTGTTTTGAATGGATATTCTTTTTTTCTTGTCCAAATGTGTACGGTGCTTTACTTTTCATTCAATATTTTTATTTCCAATAATTTTGTTTAAGCAGGTCGTTGGGTTAACCTTAATTCCACATATCAAAGTGTGTTGCGTAAATTGTTTTCAATTTTTTTTGCATGATAATACTTGTCTCATTCATATAATAAGGATTAAAGTACAAGTCACGTAAAGACCGACATGACAAGACTGAAAAGACAGCAGAACATCTCTGAGCTTGACACCAACGTCCGTCACCTGCCTCTGGTACCACCATAGCAGCCACCAAAAGAAGAAATGACGGATCACCTCCTCACCCGAGCTCGATGCGGCTCCATCGCTGATATGCAGCTTTGCGGACCTCCAAGGTGGCTCACCAAAGGTGAAGCCATTGCCGTTGAACGAATCAGACCGGGGCAACACCCCGGACACGCCATCGAACTCCAGGTCTGGCACCCCACCATGACTAAGACGCCGAAGGGGGAAACCATACCTGCCATCCATCAACCACGAACCCAGCACACGTTCGGTCTTCCAGATGTCATCGATGCAGACCACAATCTACATCCGCTCCTGGACTACCTTCCAAGCTCCGCGCCGACGCTGGAGCAGACGCCGTCGCAACGACGGAGCCCGAGGACACAAGTCCACCACAAGGATGCAGCCGCCGCCACAACATCCCTGCTTGAATAGACTGGTTCCAAGATCCATCACCGACCATTGAGACGATCGTCTTGCCGGAGAAGAATCCGGAACTTCTTTATTCAGCATCGCCGTCGCCGCCGTCGAAGCCAAGACGCGAACGATCCAAAACCTAAACTACTAGGGCCCTAGAACCTAAAGCTAAAACGATCCGCACGCACGGGATCCGGCGACCCCCCTCACCACCGGCGACCGAGAGGTCATCGGCGGAGGGGAGCCGCCGGAAAACGGCGTCGGAAGGCTAGCCTCTTGCTGGTGGCGGCTAGGGTTTGAAGCCGCCAGGGACGAGAGGAAAAGATACGATATACTCCCCATTTTGATATGACAAATATAATTGATTTTGTGATTATGATTATAAGATTTAGCATAACGGTTAGACTAGTTTTTTTTTTCCTTCTTTTTCCTCCATTAATCTTTATAATTATGGTGTATGTGTGTGACAGCAAACCATATATACATAGTGATTGTTATATAGTGCTTCGCATGTATAGCGTATGTGCATGCGTTGCGCAAAAAAAAAAAAAATAGCGTATGTGCATGCACGAGATACCAGTTCTAGTCATTCGTATGTCTACTACTATAACAGTAGTACGTTTTTGTAGACAAACTAATAACAGTACGTAACATCAATCATGCGACACGGATAATACTTTCTCCCTGTTGGGCCACGATGGGCTGGGTATTGAATATAACTGAAAGGACATACTTATTCAGTCAACTCAGGACAAATAGTTTCTATGTGGTTCGTTGGATGTGAATCCAACGGTTCAGGGAAAAATCAACTGAAACATATAAATTTTCAGGCACCTGAGCCATAGGTGCTCCCTAATGAGTTCTATTTTCATATTTTATATGTTTGGTTATGTTGATATAAATAGTTTCTCTATAAACTTGGTCCAAGTTTGCTAATTTGACTTTTCAGAAAATCTATATGTACTACATTATGGAATGGAGGGAGACTAGTAAACATACTCTAGCTCTTGTAACTAAGTAACTGAAACCCACCTCTCAGTCCAAAATCACAAGAAGTTAAAAACCGAATACTTCTAGTAAGACATAGGTAGTCTTAACGATGATCCATGTTGAAATAGCTACAAGAAAAATCTCAACATACCTGTTCGAAAGTCCCCTTAGCAATCATTAAGACAGCAACAAAGTTTCCATACCACAATTGCAAGATGATAAGACCGACTACGAACATGGAAAACCAAAATCACTTCTTAGAAGTTCAAGGAAGATCCCAGAAATTCTTGAGCAGTATGAGGATGATGTTCACGTTACACTTGGTGCCCTTGCTGATCGCGTGCGCGGCCAACTCATTGGCAAGTGCCTTCGCACAGGGAGGGCCGCTGCTGTTCGTTGGCTTCTTGTCGCACGGCATGATGATCTGTGGCACGCTCAATCTTCTCTCGATGAAGGCGCACGCGTCGCCTGGAGTGACGACGTCCCAGAGCCCGCGGGTGGCCAGGATCAGGAACTTGTCCCCTGGCTTCCGCTTCACCGCGGCGACCTCAGGTTCCGGGATAGCAGGCATAAGGACAGTAGCCCTAAACTTTGAGCCCCCTGTACATTAGGAGGTGTGTCTTTTTAGCATGGTAGAAAACTAGGTTTAAAAAAAAAAGCATGGTAGAAAACTAGAAATTAAACACATGAAGGAAAACTACGCAAATTGCAGTCACAAATAAACAAGAAAACATGAGAGTAATTAAGACTCATGTTCAACTATTTTTCCACAAAAATGTGCAGTTTAGACGTTAGACTTACGAAAAGCGTGACGACGCATAATGTCTTCAAGTCTACTGGTAGATCCAACCACATCACCTCCTCCATTTTGTGGCTGCACATAAATACATTATGAACCATGTAAGTTTTTTTTCTCGAGATAAGCTCAAGCAAAGTACATAATTAACTAGCAGATTAAACATTAATATCATGTGCAATTTTCTATAGATTATAAACTATTACAATTTGGGGCTGAGTGACTTTACAAGAACACCCATTTGAAAAAATAAGCTAAATAGCTCAAACCCTCTAAATAAGAAAAACCATTGGATCCTAATTAATACAAAAGCAGCTGGAAGTAATTGGAGTAAGACCAACACCTATCATATGCATAATGAACACAGAACAATAATGATATATATGATGTGAGAATGAGTTTAATGCCTGTGAGCAAAGTTAAGCACACACTCAGGTGCTTTAAACTAAATTTAGCTAGTGTTGGAGACCCAATTGCATCTTTCATACCCCAACATTGTAATGAAGTACTGATTACATATAGTTGATATCCACATCTTTGTCTCAAATGCCTTATATATGTCATCCAGTATCATATTTTTATTAAATATACAAGTGTGACATGAACATGTAATATATATCATATGATAAAAATGAATATATGATATACTGCAGGTATATATCATATGATAAAAGTGATTATAATGGAGGATGGTGAGGAGGACGAAGAAGCAATTGCTACTTATGGGCAGCAGCCAACGCCATGCATGGACACACATTTTTCTTTTCTTTTCTTTTCGAAAAGGATGATATACCCATGGCTTCTGCATCAGATGATGCACACAACCATATTATTAACAACATGCATAATGTTTGCCGAAGAGAGTGCATCCATAATGTCTGACGCCATGGTCGTCATCCATCACTCTACCGGCCTGCTCACATAGAACTAGCCGTAAAAGGAGAAGACGCCGGAATGAGCGACGTCATTACATCGATCAATTTCTAACAGCATGCATTCCTGTTGTACTTGAACTAGTAGCTGTTGCTAGTTGATAGCTACTAGTTCAAGTACAAACACAAGTAAATAAATGCATTCCGAACGTTATATGCTTAGTCATGGATATTTGCACTTTTCTTTCCGAAAAACAAATCACAGCTAGAACAAGTACATGTACAGTTCTTTAAGGCGAAAAGTCAGAGAAATTTCTTATATTTTTTTACTGTTAATTAGGAGAAGTGTGGGTCTGGCAGCTGCTAGTTCAAGTACAAACACAGGTAAATAAATGCCTTTCCAAGCATACCTTCTCTCTCTCTCGTGTGTCCTCACATAGAACAGAAGCTTGCATGACCTAGTTCAATTCAAAGGCGCACACAGAGCCAAACAATACCTACCGGTAGATTTGTGCTAGCACACCAGGCGTTCCGGTTGTACAAAATGAACATTACATAACTATACTAGCTAGCTGATCCCCTTCTTTCATGCCTACAACTTTCGGTGTTTCTTCGGATCCAAATTTTATGCTTAGGGGTACAAGTTGTATAATAATATGTAGCTTAATTGAAATTCTTTGAACAATCCAAATAAACAAGAGATCATACCATAACCTAAAACATCCCATTTCATTCATAACATCATATGTAGATTAAAACTTGAGAACTGAAACATAGCGGAACATAGATCTGAATTTCTGAGATGGTGTTGGGTGAAGAAAGATTAGAGCAAGGTGGAAGCATTACCATAGGCTTCTGCTCGGGGGTGAGCGGCACGGCCTCATAGCCGCGGTAGATCACGGCCCTAGAAGCGCGGCGGTTGGCGAGCACGAAGTAGTCCTCGAGAACCAGCACGACGAGAGCCCCGGAGCCGACGCGCGCAGGAGCATCGATGCCACTACCGCCACCGACGACCACCTCTTTGTCCACCACGCGGAAAGCGTCTAGGATGAGTGTCTTCCACCAGCCCTCGACGTCGACTTGAGCCCGCGGGGCCTTGGCGAGCAGGTCCCGCTTAATCTCCTCAGCGACGGCGACGTGCAGCCGCTCTTCCATGTGCTTGGCGAACATGGCACCCAAGGTCCCCTCGAAGACCCCGAAGAAATCAAGTCCCATTGGCGGGGACAGCACCGTGAACGACTTCACGGCGGCGACGGCGTCCTTCAGCATCGGGAGCCGGTCGTTGCGAGTGGCGGTGCCGTACGACAGGTACATCTGCGGGCATTCTCCCCACATCAGCACCTCCTGTTCCAGGACATCATTGAGATCGATGTCCATGGAGGCCTTGCTAGCCGCTCTTCTGCTTCCAATGCTAAAACTGTACCGAGCCCCTCAAATTTCAACCTGGCGGTGGAACGCCCCGGCCTTACCTTTGTAGAGGTTTCGTATGTGGGTGTGTGTATCGCATGATGGGAATGCCAGTAATGCGATGTGGGTCATATCGCAGCTGGCGATTAATTACCTGCCAATTTTATGGTCTTCATATAGTTAATTCTTCGCTGGCAGCTGGTTCACTGGATCTGCTCAGGGAAAATATTTGGTAAATATAGTAAACATTAATCACAAGTGAACGCCTATCTCTTTGTTGTTTCCAAATTTTCGTATTTCCCCGCTTCTCTTTGTCATATTTCAGTGAGCCGCGGCCTGGCGTCACGCCTGGTTTGGATGGGCAAGCGGCCCAGCCCAACATATGGCTAGGTTCTTCTTCATCAAATCTTCATTTTTCGATTCGATCGTCGTTGCATTCATGCAAGGTTATGGATGAACCCTGAGATCGGACTAGAGAACCACACGCACGCAACGTAAACAGAGGAGAAGCTTAGGTGTTGGACTGGCAATAATCAAACGGGAATCATATCTGGCGCACATCAGATATGAGACATTTCCCAGCGAACGTCCTTGACGCTGTCCATTCACTTTGCACGAATCTTAGGGCACTTTCCCCGCCACGTCAGCTTTGGGCAATGGTTCGCTCGGGAGGGAAAAGTACGTGAATGATTCGTGGATATACCCTCCCACCTCGTTGACCCGATCCCGGTACTTTTTCCTCTTTCCCACTGCACACTGAAACAGATGTATGATTTGTCTGGATTTTGTCCGTTTGAGTTAAGAAAACAGACATCGGACAGACGGACGCGTCCAGAGAGGGCCTCTGCACCCAACGGTGCTGCCCCATTTGGTGAGTTGTCCGCCCCAACATTTCGTCGAACACCTAGCAGGGGCGGCCACCGCCGGCGTCGACGACGAGCACGCAGCCGATGTAGCCGCCGAGGGAGTCCGAGAGCAAGAACAGGGCGGCGGCGGTGCTTGGCCACGCTCGCCCTGCTGCTTGCCGCACTCGGTCGCTTGCTCGCCCTTCTGCTCGCCGCACTCGCCCGCTTGCTCACCCTGCTGCTCGCCGCACTCGCCGCGCTCGGCCGCACTCGCCCTGCTACTCGGTCGCGCGCTCGCCCCGCCTCGCCGTAGCCCTGAGCGCCGCAGCCCCGAGCTCGCGCCGCGCGTCGCCCCGCCTTGCCTCGCCGCAGCCCCGCCTCGCCGAGCTCCCGAGCCGCAGCGCCGCCGGCCTTGCCGAGCTGGTGGAGCTGGCTCACCCGGGCCGTATCGGCTGCGACGCCGGGTTCCAGTACCTCAACGCCGGCGCCGTGCTAGGTGGGCCGGACTCGAGGGACGGCTGTTGGCAGCTGGCTCGTCTCGTGCAATGCGTGGGCAACGAAATGCAGTTGTGCGTTGTAGTTGGCCTGAGAGAGGGGGATTCATGGCGTGCAACACTGCCGGCTTCCTCGCCCGACGACCGGCGGGTGGAGCGCCCGGAGACCGAGCTGCCTGCGCCGCCCGGCTTCCGCGCCAGTCAGGCGCTCCTGCTCGCAGCAGAGCTTCGCGAGGTCGCCGCGGTCGATGACGAGTCACCGCGAGGACGGGGACGAGGCGGCTTCTCCGCGCCCGTGCGCCACCCGGCTCCTCGCAGCAGAGCTTCACGAGGTCGCCGCGATGGCGCCTGGCGGCAGTGGCAGTCACGGTCGACGTCGAGTCCCCGCGAGGACGGGGACGAGGCGGCTTCTCCCTGGCCGTCGTCGGCACGCCCATCAGGTACAGCCCCAACTGCTAACCATTTTCATTTCTCGCGTCGCTCGTGCCTGCGTGACTTCGTTTGCTAGTGGTGGTTCGACGCCGGCGAGCTTCCTCTCTCAGGTGGGCCGATTTAGGGGAGATGGCAACGAGGTCCAGCGGCTGCAGGGTAGATGGCAGGTAGCAGTGCTGATTCACGACCCCCATGAACTGTTTTTCGACAGAACTGCCATGGATCAAAAAATTCTCTATAGGTGCTGTGTTTGTGTCTCTATTTCTAAGAATTGACATACATTTTGCCATGTCAACAGTAGAATTTTTTTCTTCTGTTCTTTGCCATGATCTATAGACGAATGTCAAATAAACTACCCATGGCAACTACAGTATAAAATGCCATTTTTGCACCTACAATGAATCTACCATGTCCTAATCAACGAAACTACCATGGCATTTTTTGGCAATTTTTTGCCATGGCAATTTATGGTCTCATGCCATGGTATTTCATGTTTCAAGCACTCAACATGGCATTTTTCTGTTGATACATACGACATTTTTTTAGAACTGTTTTTGCTCTAGGTCATGGCCAAATAGACCATGGCATTTTTAAGAACTGTTTTGCTCTAGACCATGGCATGGTAGTTTCAAGAACCAAAATGCCCAACCTCCCAATGTGTTGATACATATGGATTTTGACTAACAGCAGACTTATTATGTGCTACAGCCACTGGAATTTCTCATGTTCAAGCACTCAACATGACATTTTTTCTGTTGATACATAAGTCATTTTATCGAACTGTTTTTACTCTAAGCCATGGCCAAAAAGACAATGGCATTTTTAAGAACTGTTTTTGCTCTAGACCATGGTAGATTCAAAGAACCAAAATGCCCGACTTCCCCCATGTATTGGTACATATGGATTTTGACTACTAGCAGACTTATTATTGTGCTACAGCCACTGGAATTTTTAACGTTTCAAGCACTCAACATGACATTTTTCTATTGATACACATGGCATTTTTAGAAATGTTTTTGCTCTAGGTCATGCCAAAAAGACCATGGCACTTTTAAGATCTGCTTGCTCTAGACCATGGTAGTTTCGAAGAACCAAAAGGCCAAACTTTTCCATGTGTTGATAATATGGATTTTGACTAACATCATCATTTTTTTTGTGCTACAGCCAGTGGAATTTCAGGTTTTAAGCACTCAACATGACATTTTTTTCATTGATTCATACGTCAACTTATTACTGTTTTGCTCTAGGTAATGGCAAAAGAAGACCATTGCATTTTTTTAGGAACTCTTTCGCTCTAGATCATGGTGGTTTCAAAGAATAAAGTGCCCAACTCCCCCCCATGTGTCCCTTACAAATCTCAAAAAAGGTTGCCATGGTACAATCCTTTCCCCCCCAAATAAGTTGTCATGTCCTTGCATAAACATAAATGGCTGTTTTGTAGTTGCCATGGAATTTTTTTCATGGGATGTTTCTCAAGTTGCATAACATTTTTTCAGTGAACACGAAAAATCAACATTCCTATGATTTTTTTTTCATAAGAATATATCATGGAAATGTATGATTTGTGTGTCGCCAGTTTTTTTGTGTCCCTGGGAGCATGGCATGTTTTTTTGTAGAAGCATGACATTTTTAGTATAAAGAGCATGGCATTTTTATTATAAAGAGCATCACTTTTTTTTTTATAAAGAGCATGCCATTTTTTAGAAGCATGGCAATTTTAGTATTAAGAGAATGGCATTTTCTATTATGAAAGCATGGAATTTTTATTAAAAATAGCATGGCATTTTTATTATAAAGAGTATGGCATTTTTTTTTGTAGAATCATGACATTTTTAGTATTAAGAGCATGTCATTTTTTATTATAAAAGCATGGCATTTTTACTATTTAGATAATGATAGTTTTTTATATTATGGAAAATTTAATATTTATATTTACCATACAATTTCAATTTTTGGATCATTAACAATTCTTTTTTTTGTTATGACAAAGAAAATATAGAAGCATGACAATTTTAATATTTGGATCATGGCATTTTTATTTTTAATGTTATGGCATTTTTATTATCTCGATCTTTGGCAATTCCCTTTTCCTTTTTTAACATTTTCAATTTTTGAATCATTGTCATCGTAAAATTTAAAACTTTGTTGAACATGGGAACTCAAATTGTACAACCACGGCAAGTTCAAATACATTTTTTTTCTCTTTTTCTATAGCTTGTTAGTGTACCATGGCAAATTTATGTAGGTTTTTTATTTTTAATACTCAAATATGCCATGCATGATTTTATATATGATGGCATTTTTCTTTGTGTTCTAGCTGTATGTTATATATGATAATCCCAGATAATGTGGTAGTTTTTTTTTTTTTTTTGGGTGTACAATACCTGATCAATTTGACGTGACTGCATTTTTATTGTACATCATGGCATTTTTTGTGCTGTTTTTAACTTTTTAAAATGAGTTCCAAAATACTAGTTTCATGCATGGCAGTTATAGATTTTTGCAAACTTATGTTTATTCACACCTTCATCAGCTGCTTTTGTTTCTATTCTCAATGCATTTGCAAATATCATTGTAAGACATTTTTTATCAATCCATGTTGAACTTGATGGCTGTTTTATTATATATTTCAGGGCAATTTATATTTATTTTTTTAGCTATTCAAAGATAAGTCGAAGTACTAGGTTTAAGGCCTTTTGTGTTACTTACAGCAAAAACTGGATTTTTTTTGTTGCTAAAGCTGGGCCTTGTTGGCCCTATGCTGAGAGGTTCGCTGTGGGGATTGTTTCCGAGCGAACGAATATGTTTGCTCAGACCCTCCTCCTGTGGTGAACCATTGGTTCGCTAGGACCCTCCCCTGTGGCGACCAGTCGCCAGTTATTGGCGTCCATAAAATCAGCAAAGATATACAAGATTAATCAAGGGCCCTCAGTCATGCATGTGCCGTACTGTTTAGTTGATTAATATATAATTCAATTGTTATCCTGATATATTATTCTGTGCTTATATTTGAATAAAGTATATGCATGCTAGTGTGTTAAAAGATTTGCATCGTTAATCAATGTTGACTTTATCAGCTTGGGCATCTTCGCCTTGCTACCTGGAGTTGGATGTTGCATGGTCTTTTCGACCTTGTACCGAACCTCTATCGTAGTTTGTTTCAGTGCACTGTGTTGCGTCGCCTCTGCTGGGTCCTTGTTGCGACCTTGTACCGAACCACTAGTACCTTTCGGCCTCAGTCTAAGGCCGGACGACAGCCTTCCTTCTAATTGTTTTTAACGTTGATGCATCCATGCTCTCTTGCACTTACACAATGAGCTAGCCATTTGACACGTGCATGCCAGATGACAAATAACCAACCAAACTTGCGTGCGAGCATAGCGTGAGCCTTTTCGCTTTTCGGCTCAAATAACCAACCAACAGCTACATATACTCTAGCTCTGTAACTGACAACCCCCTACCTGGCTACCTCAGTGCTCAAGATATACCAATCAACAGCTACAACAAGTTAAAACGACAGACTTCAATTCTCAGATAGAAAATCATCACTTAAAGTAAACATGTACTAGTAAACATACTCTAGCTCTGTAACTATGTAACTGAAACCCCCCCTCTCTCAATGCTCAAGATATATCAGTCCAAAACGACAAGAAGTTAAAAACCAAATACTTCAATTCTCGGATAGAAAATTGTCTCTTAAAAAGTAAGACATAGTTAGTCTTAACGATGATCCATCTTGAAATAGCTACAAGAAAAATCACAACAAACTTGTTCCGAAGTCCCCCTTAGCAATCATTAAGATAGCAACAAAGATTCCATACCACAATTGCAAGATGATAATACCGACTACGAGCATGGAAAACCAAAATCACTTCTCAGAAGTTGAGGGAAGACTCTGGTCCCAGAAATTCTTGAGCAGTATGACGACGATGTTCACGTTGTTCTTGGTGCCCTTGCTGATCGCGTGCGCGGCCAACTCATTGGCAAGTGCCTTCGCACAGGGAGGGCTGCTGCTGTTCGTTGACTTCTTGTCCCACGGCATGATGATCCGCGGCACGTACACACTCAATCTTTTCTCGATGAAGGCGCACGCATCGCCTGGAGTGACGAAGTCCCAGAGTCCGCGGGTGGCCAGGATCAGGAACTTGTCCCCTGGTTTCCGCTTCACCGCGAGGACCTCAGGTTCTGGGACAGTAGCCCTAAACTTTGAGCTGCCAGCTGTATAGTAGGAGCTGTGCCATTTTAGCATGCATGGTAGAAATTAAACACATGAGGTATGGGTGTGTGAGGGTGTCATGTAGCTTGAGTTCATGTGGGAACTAAGACACATATATATGTGTGACGCACCTTTGAACGTCATAGATGAGATGAAAACTATGGAAGTTGCACACAAAAATCAAAGAAAAGATGAGAGTAATTAAAACTCATGTTCAACTATTTTGTCCAGAACAATATGGACTTACAAAAAGCGTGCGGAGGCATAACGTCTTAGACTCTGCTGGTAGATCCAACCACATCACCTCCTGCATTTTGTGGCTGCGCATATAAATACATTATGAACTGTAAGTTCTTCTTCTTCTTGAGATAAGCTCAAGTAAGTACATAACTAGCAGATCAACGTCTCCCGAGTCTTGAGGCACGCAGGCCATCGTGGAGAGTTGGTTAAGATCCTAAATACAAGGAGAGGATTACATGATGTAAACACGTTACACAATGTTACAGAGAGAGGACTGCCACGTTTAACACCCCCCCCCCCCCCCCCCCCCCGCGCAGTCGGGACTCCTCCTGGATGGATGATCAGACTGGTTCTGAAGTCCTCGAAGATGGAACTGGGAGGACCTTTCGTGAACACATCGGCAAACTGAGACCCTGTCGGAACATGTAGAACGCGAGCTTCACCCAAGGCAACCCGATCCCGGACGAAATGAAGATCGATTTCCACATGTTTAGTGCGCTGGTGCTGCACGGGATTGGAGGAAAGGTACGTCGCGCTGATGTTGTCGCAGTATACAACAGTGGCGCGAGCTGGTGGGCGGCGGAGCTCCTGTAGGAGTTGGCGCAGCCATGTTGTTTCAGCAACACATTTTGCGACGGCGCGATATTCAGCCTCGGCGCTGGATCGTGACACCGTGTGCTGCCGCTTTGAAGACCAGGAGACAAGGTTGGAGCCGAGGAAGACGCAAAAACCGGAGGTAGATTTCCTGGTATCCGGACAACCAGCCCAATCGGCGTCGGAATATGCAACCAATTCAGCAGAGGAGGATTTGTAGAACCGAAGCCCATAGTGTGAGGTTCCTTTGAGGTAGCGCAAGATGCGTTTCAGTAGTTGAAAATGAGAGGACCGGGGAGCGTGCATGAAGAGGCATGCTTGCTGTACTGCGTATGAGATGTCGGGCCTGGTTAGGATCAAGTATTAGAGGGCGCCAGCGAGGCTTCTGTAGTGGGTGGGATTGGGAAGCGGATCACCATCATGCGCTGAAAGCTTTGATTTGGTGTCAACAGGAGTGGAGATGGGATTGCAATTCAACATGTGGGCACGATCCAAGATCTCAAACACATATTGTTGTTGCGAGAGAAACAGGCCAGAGGATGTGCGGGACACGTTAACTCCAAGAAAATGGTGGATGTCGCCTAGATCAGACATAGCAAATTCTGTTTTGAGGGAAGAGATGATGGTGTTTAGGGTGGTGGCGGTGTTGGCAGTGAGGATAATATCATCTACATAGAGTAAGAGATAGGCGACGGAAGAACCATGATGAAAAATAAAAAGTGACGTGTCACACTTGGAAGACACAAAACCCAAGGAGCGAAGGTAGGACTAAAAGCGCAAAAACCAAGTGTGGGGGGCCTGTTTCAACCCATATAAGGACATTTTGAGGAGACAAACATGGTTGGGATGGGAGGAATCGATGAAACCAGTGGGTTGGTTGCAATAGACCGTCTCAGCAAGATCACCGTGCAGAAAAGCGTTCTTGACATCCAATTGATGGATGGGCCAAGAATGAGTAGTGGCAATGCTGAGAATAACACGCACGGTCGCCGGTTTGACAATCGGGCTGAAAGTCTCCGTGTAGTCGACACCCTCCTGTTGTGTGAAGCCAAAAAGTACCCAACGCGCCTTGTAGCGAACCAGAGAGCCATCGGAATTAAGCTTGTGCCGGAAGATCCACTTTCCTGTGACCACGTTGACACCTGCAGGACGAGGAACCAAACTCCATGTTTCGTTCTTTAACAAAGCATTATATTCATCGAGCATAGCAGCGTGCCAATTTGGATCGCGGAGAGCAGATTTATAAGTGGCTGGTAAAGGAGAAATGTCCATGGCAGTGGCTAAAGAAAATAGTTGGTGAGGTTGGGCAAAACCCCGTTTGGCCCGCGTCGTCATTTTATGTGCGTTGAGAGGAGGTGCTACTAGAACGACGGGGCAACGTGGAGGGGAGGGAGTGGCTGGCGCGGGCTGCGAGGTGGATGCGGTGGGGCCTGGGTCAGCTGCAGTGGGCGTGGAAGGCGAGAGATTCGGGGGCGATCCCAGAATGGCGGGCGATCCGAGGTTGGCAGAGCTGGGCATGGGTGGGCGATCCGGGGCAGCGAGCGAGTGCGGAAGGGGCGCGTGGCGAGCGGTTGGTGGGGCGGGGACCCGGGCAAGGTAGTGGGCCGGCAGGAGGACGCGTGGAGCGTGGTTAGCGGTGGGGAAGATTGCCCGATGGATGTGCTGCCAGACGAGGTAGGTGCGGGATTCGGGGCAGTCGGGGCGGGGATCCCGCAGCTGATGCGGCGCAGGTGGGTGGCAGGTGCAGGATCCGGTGCGGGAGAGACGGGTAGGCGATGGTGTGGGAGGGTGGTACGGGAAAACCGTTTTGTCAAATGTGACATGTCTGGAAACGATTACTTTGCGGGATTGAAGATCAAAGCACCTATATCCCTTATGTTCGAGTGGGTAGCCGAGGAAGACACAACGAGTGGACCGAGGGGCTAACTTGTGTGGGCTAGTGGCATATAGGTTAGGGAAGCATAAGCACCCAAAAACTCGGAGATGATCATAGCGCAGTTGTGTACCAGTGAGAAGGTAGTAAGGGGTGTGTGGTGAGATGGTAGTAGAGGGGCGGCGATTAAGAAGATGGGTGGCGGTATGTAGGGCCTCGACCCAAAAGTTGGGTGGAAGGTTGGCATGCAGTAGGAGTGTACAAACGACATCGTTGGTAGTGCGTAGCATGCGCTCGGCCTTGCCGTTTTGGGGGGAGGTGTGGGGGCAAGAGAGACGGTAGATAATGCCGTTGTTGGAGAAGAATGTGCGCAAGGATGTGTTGATAAATTCGCCGTTGTTGTCACACTGCATGCACTTGATTAGTGCATGGAATTGGGTGTAAATGTATGTGAAAAAGCGTTGGAGAGTGGGAGACGTTTCGGATTTGTGGCGTAGAGGGAATGACCATGAATAGTGTGTAAAATCATCAAGGATGATAAGATAGTACGCATAACCCGAAAAACTTACAACTGGGGATGTCCAGAGATCACAATGTATAAGTTGAAAGGGTGCACTGGTACAATTATTTGAAGAAGAAAATGTTAAACGAGGTTGTCTCCCTAATTGACATGCAGTACATGGAGAAGGGGGAGAGTTATTACAATCTGGAAGAAAAGTGTGCGAGAGGGAAGCTAGAGAAGCTCTGCCCGGATGTCCCAAACGTTGATGCCACAAATTGCTAGGCGTGGTGAGGAGTGCAGTGCCGCCGGATGAAGTGCTGCCATAGAACGGATAGAGCGGGCCCGGACTACTGGACGTCAGAAAAGGAGTCCTGGTGGGAAGTGCCTTCACAGAAAAACCAAGGGGATTAAATTCGACAGCAACATGATTATCAGTGGATAATTTGCGAACAGAGATGAGGTCCTTAACAATATCAGGGCAAACTACAACGTCGTTGAGAGAGAGATTAGTAGGAGGGAGAGTGGCAGAGCCGGTGCCGATGATGGGAAGGCGATCGCCATTGCCAACTATTATGCTCGGAGAAAAATGCTTTGGAAAAGAGCGAAAGGAGGAAAGGTTACCAGGGTTGCCGATGACATGCGTGGCCGCGCCAGAGTCGAGGATCCAGTCGGCGCCGTGGCTGGGGGCGCCCTGGTTGCTGTAGGCATGGTTGAACAGCGCCGCATGATCCCAGGAAGGGGCACCATAGGGCGTCGCGGCAGGCGGTGGCGGGTAGGAGGACGATGGGCCGGAGAGCATCAGGGGGTACGCCTGGGAGTGGATGATACGTCTCCAATGTATCTATAATCTTTTATTGTTCCATGCTATTATAGTATCAATCTTGGATGTTTTTATATGCAATTATATATCATTTTTTGGGACTAACCTATTAACCTAGTGCCCAGTGCCGGTTGTTGTTTTCTACTTGTTTTTGGTTTTTCAAGAAATCAGTACCAAACGAAGTCCAAATGCCACGAAACTTTTTGACGATTTTTTTCTGGACAAAAGAGACCCTGGAAGCTTCGGGAGGAAGCCAGAAGCCTCACAAGGAGGCCACAAGGCAACAGGGCGCGGCCCTAGGGGGCGTGCCCTGATGCCTTGTGGGCCCCTCATGGGTCCTTTTGACCTAATTCCACTTCTATAAATTCTTAAATATTCAGAAACCAACAGGGAGCCACCCCGAATAACTTTTACGCCGCCGCAAGCCTCTGTTCTTCCACGATCCCATCTGGAGGCCTTTTCCGGTACTCTGCTGGAAGGGGAATCGATCACGGAGGGCTTCTACATCAACCTTGTTGCCCTTCCGATGATGTGTGAGTAGTTTACCACAGACCTATGGGTCCATAGCTAGTAGCTAGATGGCTTCTTCTCTCTCTTTGATCTTCAATACCATGTTCTCCTCGATATTCTTGAAGTTCTATCCGATGTAATCTTTTTTTGTGGTGTGTTTGTTGGGATCCGATGAATTGTGAGTTTATGATCAGATTATTCATGAGAAATATTTGAGTCTTCTCTGAACTTTTTTATGCATGATTGTTATAGCTTTGTATTTCTCTCCGATCTATCGATTTGGTTTGGCCAACTAAATTGGTTTATCTTGCAATGGGAGAGATGCTTTGTGATGGGTTCAATCTTGCGGTGCTCAATCCAAGTGACAAAAAGGGACATGACATGTATTTGTATTGTTGCCATTAAGGATAAAAAGATGGGGTTTAATCATATTGCTTGAGTTTACTTTGTCTACATCATGTATCTTGCTTAAGGCGTTACTCTGTTTTATACTTAACTAGATGACCCATTGCGCCGATGGCGCAAAGGGCGAGAGCCAACCATGCAAGAAAAGAATATTTAGAGACCAGTCATTAAACCTTTGAAGCATAAGAAAATAGATATTTAGGTATGATGTTCTTACATAGCGTTATCTATTACATTAAAGGTAGGTTCATAGGCCAAAAGAAAGGTTTGAGATTAGTTTATGATAAGCAAAGTTACATAGACAGAGATGCATCAAAGTCGGTACAATGCATAGTGTCCATAGCAACGTTTAGTACAGTAGACTGGGCTAAAGCACAACAGACTGCCCAAGAGTAAGCCAGTGCCTACGGTGATCTCTCATAGTTGTAGCCATCACCCATGTCATGAACAAAATCCACACCCAACTTGAGTCTGAGCTTGGATAATATGGGTACATACCTTTCTGCTGCAGTGAGAGACATGCCGCGCTTGTAATGCTCTGAAGTTCAACCACGGCATCATGAATCTCCAGAAGAGCCTGTCTGAGATTATGGATAGTCATTGAAGCAGTAGGTAGCTCCAGCAAGATCATGGATTTTGTTTGATGCAACACACATTTCATCCACATACTCGCAGCCTTCCCTTGTCATCTGTTTGATGGTCTTCTTGTGCTGCTTAATTTCTTTTCCTTTTTCATGTAGCCTGTTTGTGATGCTTGCATATGCCTTTTTTTCTTCCTGCAGCTGCTCATAGTTGAAATCAACAAGCACCTTCTGCTCTCTGCGTTCCATGAACCTGAGGACTCAAACAACCACGTGATTCATCGATACCACCCCATCCTTACATATGGGTCACAGCGCAATTCGTTCTGCTGAAATGCTCCTTTGTGGGGTAAAACTCAAGTACCGACACATATCCACCCTGCTCAAGCCTACGTACGAAGTAGACTGGTTTAGGGAGCTCGAGCTTTTCAAATTGCCTCAGCCGGAAACTTGTTGGATAGCTCAACCAGCTCAATGAGGTTAGGCACAAGCTGTAAATGGAGTGTATTTAAGAACGATTATCAACAAAGTTTTAGCATGCATGACCGTCAAGAATCTAATAACCCCTGAGCAAACTAATGACATGAGATTACAAGATAATAAATATAACTACAGAGACATGAAATCAAATGGATTCAGGTATACAATGGTACCTACGGGTACAGTAAATCAAACGGATTTTGATAGCATAAGTAAATCGCAAGCATTAACTTTGTGGATTGTAAGCATGGAATGAAAGAACTGTACATATATTTTAGTAAGCAATCAAGAAGGAATCAAGGTTAGGAAATCATCTACTCTAATCTGATTGTGCAAATATAATTTCCGTTGGCACGCACCAGTAGACTTGCATATGGCGAGTGAATATAGGCAAGACAGGTAATCATAAGCATAGTTAAAACCAGAACGAAAAGAGTTGGATCTGGGAGAGAGAAGGATGCCCCGGGGAGCAAGGCAGCATGTGCAGGAGATCGTGGTCAGCTTCGTTGAAGAAAGTAGATCAAAGACCTAAGAAAAGAAAGAATGGTCATCCAAACTGGAAAGAGAATGAGAGAGAGATCTGCTGCGACCACTGTTTGGGTGTTGCTTCATCATTTTATCTTCTCCCTTGTCTTTTGAATCAGAAACTATTAGAATGTACAAGGATCCAAATAAAAAATTCGAATGCAACTAAAACCCAAAGAGGCATTTTGGGAAATTCATTTAATTCCATTGGCACTAAAATACTCGAATAAGGTCTCAAGTTTGAATTTCACTAGAAATTCAAATAAGATCAACACAAAATAATCAATGCATCCTTTCTTATTTGTTTTCTTTTGAATTGGAAACTGTCTGAAAACATCTAAATCTTTTCTGTATAATGTAGAGGCCCAGCCACTTGTTGATGATCCTATAAGATGTGTGGGAATCCCACAAGAATCAAATGACTCAATGGGAAACGGGTATATACCTTTGTATTTCTCCAGTAATGCCACGACAAAGAGCAATTGTTGTTCTTGGACTAATATGCAAATAACATCAACATCAAATGCAATGGCCCAAGTCCGCTCACGAATGTGAAGAGGACAAATAATAAGAATAATAAATGGACAAGATAATCTCCTTACAACAGATGGATACAATAAAGCGAGGATCCTATAACATACGACATATATTTGATGGATTATGCCCTTTTCAACACCTTTTCATGTGCTACAACACGATACATACAATGTAATTTATTTTATACATTCATAAGAAAGTGATTAACAAGTAGTTCATTAGGACAAAACAGAACTAAAAATATAGTTCAGTTTCTCAAAAAACTACCCAAATACTTTCCACCTAGGCCCTACCAAAAATTCCACCCTTTGTCAAACGGTTGTCACTCTAAAATTTGAAAAGAAGCTAAAGCACATAACATAAAAGGTTGGTCATCGATTGCAATGCCACAACAGAAATCAAACTCGACTTTCTATTTTCTGCCACACAACGGGTAAGCAATTCACCAAGCATGCACAGAACAAAAAGGGCGAACCTAAACAAAGTCTCGTTGTTTATACATATTAGGCACATGATACAAGTGCACTGGTAGATTAAGAAAACATCAACACACCCTACTGTGAGGAAAAGGCTCCGATAGATTGTTGACTATTAGATCACAATTTATTTACAACATGTTAACATGTAAAGTGAATATAATTATAGATCTTGATCTTATAGAACCAAAACCAACAAAGAACATTTCATAGTTATCAGATCAAATTGTTCCTCGACGAGTATAGACTCACTTACCCTGACATAGAATGTCAATTTATATTGCGGATTCCACTCATCATAAGTTTACCTTGCCTGGATGTGCAAAAGTTGATTTTTGTTTGAGTCCGGTGGATAACAATGCAGGGATATAGAACAAGATTTATTCTCAGAATACAACAAATGGAAACGCCATGGTTAGGACCTAGAACTCCGTTCTTCGGAATCTGCAAATGAAAATTCAGTTGGAAACTGCAGTGGTTCAATAAAAACTATGGATGCCCTTACCCTCCGATTAATTATGTAATGCAGCCTCCATTGGCTACACTCAGTTGTTATAATAACCGTTACCCTCCCGCAGATCATGATCAGGCACTCGCTGCTACAGAAAACAAGAGCATATTTAGTAATGCATATGAAATCACTCCTATAGAATCTGCAAATGACAGTTTAGTTGGAAACTATGGTACCACAATCAAAACTATGGATGCCCTTACCCTACTGTGACTAAGACACACTCAGTTGTCAAAATCAGTCACCCTCCAGCACATCATGATCAGGTACAAAAGCATATTTTCTCAAGAAACTGCATATCGACATAATTATAAGAAAGAGGAATCGACAGAGTAGCAGTAAGGTGCCAACCTCGCTAAATTTAGTCACTGTATTAGCTTGTATATGAATTCCAACTGGCACCATATCATTTACCTTGTAGGAAGCAACATAAATGCATTAAACAGCTGCAAATTCAGAGTTAAGAGTGTTATCATGACGGAAAATATGGTTGTGACTGGAGATGGTAAAAAATGCTAAACTAATATATCTTCGCCTTCCAGTTTGTAGGAACTAAGATCATACACAAACCTGTACACAATACCAATGTAACTTGTCAAGGGGCAAAAATCAGACTGCTATTCTCCAGAGTTGAACTGAACTAAATACAAAATAAGGCATTACATCGAACTTGTGGTGGAAAACCTAAACATTAATTCATCTTAGCAAAAGTAATTAGTCGAGGGAAAAATAATAAAATTATGACTAATACGTCACAATGCCTGATTGGAGTATAACCCGAAAAAGAAAACAAGCTAGGAAGATCGTAGATGCACCATAAAAATTCCAAACAAGCACTGCAAATAACCATGGCTGTTCAAGAGAGAGAGGGGAAGAGAGACATAGGGTTCACCTCGTTCTTCTTCACCTAAATCTTCCTCAATATTCTTTCTTTTCTCTTTTTCGTCGGATTTGCAAACAACTGGGAAAACACAACAGCTGTTCGGTCGAACTGTGTCTTCCTGAGCAGACCTCGACTGCGCGAACTAACAACAATGTTGTACTACATTCACATGGTCCACTTCTCTCCTTTGTAATCCATGCCATAAACCAATCCTTCCACTGTAGATGCAGAGTAATTAAATTATAATTTTTCATTTCCATTCCCTGACAAAAGTGTAACAGAACAGCTATGTTTGGTAAGCAGTATCATATATTTCGTCTAAAAAAGGGTATAACATATATCAAGCGCATATATCGAATGAATTTGAGCGTGTAAGATATTATACAGCATCCCAAAGAGTGTCGATGGCATTGTCAAATTTGTCGAGGTCCATGATCAGCTCATCAAGAACATTTAGTATGCTATTTTCTGTCCAATCCATTGCTACTCTGCATGCACACGCACATGTGGTTTTAGATATTGGAGGAGTGACATTATTCTTCCATGCATGTTATGTTGATCACTGAACCAAATGTTAGGACAAGAATAGAAGCTAGCTAGGCAGTACTTTCAGTAGTATCATTGATTTATTTATTTTCCTTGTTGAGGAAAACCTGTTTTTCTTTCTTTAGAAAACAATCGACAAGAAAGGGAACAAAGAAATCTTCTGAACCAAACCTTGCCAAACTCTGGTGGTGCTCACGAGTGTGGTAATCTAGAAATGAAAACAAGTTAGGAAGATCATAGATGCACCATAAGAATTACAAACAAGCACTGCAAACAACCATGGCTGTACATGAGAGAGAGGGGGGAAGAGAGAGAGAGTTCACCTTGTTCTTCTTCACCAAAACTCTTCCTCAATATTCTTCCTTTTCTCTTCTTTGTCGGATTTGCACACAACTGGGAAAAAACCATAAAGCGATATATCAAAATTAGATTATCAGCGAAAGGGAAGATGTACTATTCAAAAACAGAAAGCGGATCCTTCAGCCAGGCTTAATTCCCCTTAAACAAAAATGCCATCCTAGGATAAGAAAGAACAAAACCAACTAACTAACATGTCTAGCAACATACAAACAGGGAGTGGGGAAAAGGGGAATTGTTGATATATGAGCATGAGTTGATCAAGGAGTGGTAAAAATCAAAATAAATAAGGACACGTACAGACTAATTTCTTCTTGTATCTATCTTTCCCCTAAACAAATGCGGTTGAGAGATGACCTTGGCTCGTTGGAGCTCCGGAGCAGCCGTGAACTCACAGCCATCGGCAGCGGATGAGAAGGTGGCTGTAGAGGAGAGGAGATCATGGCATCTGGAAAGGACAGACGAGGCGGCGGTGGCGGTGTCGACCCTTGCAAGGCCGCAGATGGTGGCTTCTTCCCGACGGAGCGTTCAACTCGCGGAACAGAGCCCCCAGTCCAACCACTGGATGTCCTGCACTGAAACAAATGGCACACCCAATGAGGCTAAGCGAGGGTGGAGAGGCAAGGAAGTTGAGTGATGGAGAGACAACGCAAAAGATGATACCTGCCCAGTATCAGCACCATCCCATCCATCGGCTGTGTGTGCACTGCTCCTCACCGTCTTTCACCTGAAACACTTGGGAGGACGTCGCCGCAAGAGAGGGGGCACCGGATCCACAGAACACCACCCTCATTGGACGTGGCCGCCCCATGCTGCAAGCCTCCACCCACCCTCGTCCCCCTTCTCCTCGATCTCCCATCCCCTTATGTGATGCGCCATCATTGATCTATCCTCCCCAATCGCTGAACTTGGGCGCGGGCCTGGGATGGGGCTCCTCGACGTCCGAGAATCAGCGGTTCTAGCAAGATGGGGAGATGGGGAGGCGGCGGCTGCGCGGGGGGAGCATGGGAGTGGAGGGTGGGGAGGAGGATGGACGCGGGGCTCGAGGAGCGTGTGCAGATTGGTTGTTAGGGTTTCACAGGATCACAGCTAGCGTACGCGAAATCCACTTCATGTTCCATCGACACCAAGAGACTGACATGTGGGCCTAACAATTGAAAAGTGAAAGAGACCCAGCCGGGTGCAGCTCACGAGGGTGAGAGAAGGACCACGTTCGCCCATCCCATGCCCTGCCCAATCCCAGGCTCGCTCCGGTCCATCCTTTTTCTCACAAAAGCCGCGCGGGACACATGATGTAGCTAGGCCCATGGGAAAAAGGAGGCCCACCAGTCATGGCTGTAGCACCGAATAGGGATGTGAAGAGAAACAAGCGGCTGGATGTTTGACACAGCTGTGAAAAAACACCAGCCAGGTAAATCGTTCGACCCAGATTACCCGCACGACGCAGATAGCCCAGGTAAGCGGGTAGCATGGCATGGTTTATATGTTCGATACCCTAGATGCATGCTGGATAGCGGTCGATGGGTGGAGTAATAGTAGTAGATGCAGGCAGGAGTCGGTCTACTTGTCTCGGATGTGATGCCTATATACATAATCATTGCCATGAATCCGTCATAATTATTTGCTTTTCTATCAATTGCCCAATAGTAATTTGTTTACCCACTGTATGTTCTGCGCTTGAGAGAGACGCCTCTAGTGAAAACTATGGCCCCTGGGTCTATCTTTATCATATATTAAAATCCAAAAAAATACCTTGCTGCAATTTATTTACTTTTATTTTATTTTTCAATTTATATTTCTATCTATCACTATCAGAATTAATCCTTGCAAATAACCGCTAGGAGGATTGACAACCCTCTTATTTGCGTTGGGTGCAAGTGTTTGCTTTTGTGTGTGTAGGTGCTGCTAAAGGGATTTTACGTGGTTCTCCTACTGGATTGATAACCTTGGTTCTTAACTGAGGGAAATACTTATCTCTACTATACTGCATCATCCTCTCCTCTTCGGGGAAATATCAACGCAGTCTACAAGTAGCAGGAAGAATTTCTGGCGCCGTTGTCGGGGAGACATCACCAAAATTTATCAAGTACCTTCGCACAAACTATCATCCACTTGCATTTATTTTATTTTCCTTTTATTTGCATTTGCCTCTCGTTTTCATCTCCCCCACTTCTAAAACAATTTTTCAAAAACACAAAAAATATTTTCATTTGCTTGTTTGCTAGTCTGCTTGCTTTGTCACTATGTCGTTAGAGGAATTTCGTGATAGTTTCTATAACAAAAGATTGTCTGAGATTGAAAATGCCACTAAGAGCTTTATGTCTTCACAATATGATCATAATAAATTCTTTTCCGAAGAGCTTAAAGAACATTCTATCTTGTTGGATGCTATTAATAAACAACTTGAAGATGTCAATCTAGAAGTATCCAACCTTCAGTCTCAACTTGCTAGTACTGAAAATTTGCTAGGAAAGATTTCGGATAAACAAACAACTTTAGTGAATAAAATGGCTGCTAAACCCGAGTCACAATCTAGTAATGATGAAGATATTAAAATGATTGGTGTCTCACCTATTGAATCCCTATTTAGTAATATAAAACTTGATGAAAAAGGGACTAAAAATGAGTCAACTTTAGCTAGAAGGCATCCCAATTATTTGGAGGGTGATGATCTTAATGATAAAAATGAAAAAAAGTGGGTTTGGAGAGGTCAAAACTTTAAATAGTGATGTGCCCACTACTTTGGATTACAAGGACTTTAATTATGATAATTGTTCTTTAATTGAGTGTATTTCCTTGTTGCAATCCATGATTAATTCACCTAATGCCTATGAACAAAATAAAGCTTTTACTAAACATATTGTAGAAGGTATGATAAAAGCTCATGAAGAAAAACTTGAGTTGGAAGTTTCATTTCCTAGAAAATTACATGATGAATGGGAACCTACTATCAAAGTTAAAATTAAAGATTATGAATGCAATGCTCTATGTGATCTTGGTGCTAGCGTTTCCACTATACCAAAATCTTTGTGTGATGTGCTAAGTCTCACCGATATGGATCCTTATTCCCTTAATTTACATCTTGCGGATTCCACTATTAAAAAACCATTGGGTAGAATAAATGATGTGCTTATTATTGCTAATAGAAATTATGTGCCCGTGGATTTTATTGTGCTTGATATTGAATGCAATCCTTCTTGTCCTATAATACTTGGTAGGCCTTACCTACGAATCATAGGTGCTATTATTGATATGAATGAAGGTAATATAAGATTTCAATTTCCATTAAAGAAAGGGATGGAACACTTCCTTAGAAAGAGAATTAAGCCACCTTAAGAATCTATTATGAGGGCCACCTATGGAATTAATATGAAGGATGACAACACTTGAAACTATGCATTATGCCTAGCTAGGGGCATAAAACAATAGCGCTTGTTGGGAGGCAACCCAATGAATAAAATAATTTTTTGTTTTACCTTCTGTTTTTGTGTGTTTACACAATTATAACCTCTGTTATGATTGTGTTTTTATCTTTTAATTAGTGTTTGTGCCAAGTAATGCCTTTGGGATGATTTGGAAGATAGTATAATTGATATTGTTTGAAAACAGAAACTTTTGCGTTCAGTGCTGGAATTTTGATTTTTTGCTGGAGCGTCAGAACCTTCTGAATTTTTTACAAAATATTTATATATGAATTTCCCACGTTGTCCTAATTGTTAAGAATTTTTGGAGTTACAGAAATATGATGTTAATTCAGCTCTTTACAGATTGTTCTGTTTTAGACAGATTCTGTTTTTGTTGCATAGTTTGCTTATTTTGATGAATCTATGGATTGTATCGGGGGGTGTGAGTCATGGAGAAGTTGGAGTACAGTAGTATTATGCCAATATTAAATATGAATCAATTTACAACAGTACCTAAGGTTTAAGATTTGTTTGTTATACTAACGGATCTCACGAGGTTTCTGTTGAGTTTTGTGTGCTGGAGTTTTCAAGTTTTGGGTGAGACAACGATGGATAAAGGAATAAGGAGCGGCAAGAGCCTAAGCTTGGGGATGCCCAAGGCACCCCAAGGTAATATTCAAGGAAGACTCATGCGTCTAAGCTTGGGGATGCCCCGAAAGGCATCCCCTCTTTCGTCTACAATCTATCGGTAACTGACTTGGAGCTATATTTTTCATCACATGATATGTGTTTTACTTGGAGCGTCTTGTGCTATAGTTTGTTTGCTTTTGTTTGCCTTTTTAGTTTGTCACAATCATCTTTGCTGAACACACCTTTTTGAGAGGGGCACACATTATTCGTGATTTGTTAGAATACTCTGTGTGCTTCACTTATATCTTTTGAGCTAGGCAGTTGCTCTAGTGCTTCACTTATATCTTTTAGAGCATGGCGGTGGTTATATTTTAAAGAAATAGTTGCACTCTCATGCTTCACTTATATCTTTTTGAGAGTCTAATGAATAGCAATGGTAATATGCATGGGTTATGAATTTGGTCCTGATATGATAGGTATTCAAGAGGGATATAATAAAAACTTTCATGTAGATCACTGAATATGATAAGTTTGATTCCTTGCAATAGTTTTGCGATATTAAGATGGTAATATGTGGGAGGTGCTAGTAGATGATTGTGGTTTAGTAAGAATATTGGTGTTAAGGTTTGTGATTCCCGAAGCATGCACGTATGATCTGTCGTTATGCTAAGAAGTTGGAGCATGATTTATTCTTGATTGTCTACCTTATGAGTGGCGATCGGGGATGAGCGATGGTCTTTTCCTACCAATCTATCCCCCTAGGGGCATGCGTAGTAGTACTTTGCTTCGAGGGCTACTTTCGCAATAAGTATGTGAGTTCTTTATGACTAATGTGAGTCCATGGATTATACGCACTCTCACCTTTCCGTAATTTGCTAGCCTCTTCGGTACCGTGCATTGCCCTTTCTCACATCGAGAGTTGATGCAAACTTCGCCGGTGCATCCAAACCCCATGATATGATACGCTCTATCACACATAAGCCTCCTTATATTTTCCTCAAAACATCCACCATACCTACCTATCATGGCATTTCCATAGCCATTCCGAGATATATTGCCATGCAACTTCCACCGTTCCGTTTTTTTATGACACACGTCATCATTGTCATATTGCTTTGCATGATCATATAGCTAACATAGTATTTGTGGCTCAGCCACCGTTCATCATTTTTATACATGTTACGCTAGTATCATTGCACATCCTGGTACACCGCCAGAGTCATTCATATAGAGTCATATTTTTGTTCTAGTTTCGAGTTGTAATTTTTTTTGAGTTGTAAGTAAATAGAAGTATGATGATCATCATTATTAGAGCATTGTCCCAGTGAGGAAATAAAAGAAAAAAAAAAGAGGCCAAAAAGAGCCCACGAAAAAAAAGAGAAAGAAAAAAAAGAAGAAAAAGAAAAAGAAAAAAAATGAAATGAGAGAAAAAGAGAGAAGGTGCAGTGTAACTATCCTTTTCCATACTTGTGCTTCAAAGTAGCACCATGTTTTTCATATAGAGAGTCTCCTATTTTGTCACTTTCATATACTAGTGGGAATTTTTCATCATATACCTTGGCTTGTACATTTCGATGATGGGCTTCCTCAAATGCCCGAGGTCTTCATGAGCAAGCAAGTTGGATGCACACCCACTTAGTTTCCATGTTGAGCTTTCATACATTTATAGCTCTTAGTGCATCCGTTGCATGGCAATCCCTACTCCTCGCATTGATATCAATTGATGGGCATCTCCATAGCCCGTTGATTAGCCGCATCGATGTGAGACTATCTTCTTCTTTTTGACTTCCCCTTATTAATATCTACCACCACACTCTATTCCACCCATAGTGCTATATCCATGGCTTGCACTCATGTATTGTGTGGGGGTTGAAAAAGCTAAAGCGCGTTAAAAAGTATGAACCAATTGCTCAGCTTGTCATCGGGGTAGTGCATGATAAATATTTTGTGTTAAGAAGATGGAGCATGACAGGATTATATGATTTTGTAGGGATAACTTTCTTTAGCATTTTTATTTTGAAAGGCATCATTGTTTGTTAGTATGACTGAGTATTGATGTCTTTATATCAAATTATAGACTATTGCTTTGAATCATTCGGATCTTATTATTCATACCGTAAGAGAGATTACATGATGAAACATGTTAGGTAGCATTCCACATCAAAAATTCTGTTTTTATCATTTACCCTGGAAGCTTCGGGAGGAAGCCAGAAGCCTCACGAGGAGGCCACAAGGCAACAGCGCGCCCTGATGCCTTGTGGGCCCCTCGTGGCTCCTTTTGACCTAATTCCACTTCTATAAATTCTCAAATATTCGGAAACCAACAGGGAGCCACCCCGAATAACTTTTACGCCGCCGCAAGCCTCTGTTCTTCCGTGATCCCATCTGGAGGCCTTTTTCGGTACTCTGCTGGAGGGAGAATCGATCACGGAGGGCTTCTACATCAACCTTGCTGCCCTTCTGATGATGTGTGAGTAGTTTACCACAGACCTACGGGTCCATAGCTAGTAGCTAGATGGCTTCTTCTCTCTCTTTGATCTTCAATACAAAGTTCTCCTTGATACGTCTCCAACATATCTATAATTTTTTATTGTTCCATGCTATTATAATATCAATCTTGGATGTTTTTATATACATTTACAGCAATTATATATCATTTTTGGGACTAACCTATTAACTTAGTGCCCAGTGCCAGTTGCTGTTTTTTTGCCTGTTTTTGGTTTTCCAGAATATCAGTACCAAACGAAGTCCAAATGCCACGAAACTTTTTGGAGATTTTTTTTGGACATAACAAGTACTGGAAGCTTCGGGAGAGGCCCAGAAGATGAAGCAGTGGCCCACGAGGCACTAGGGCGCGCCCCAGGGGGGTGGCACGCCCTGGTGGCTTGTGGGGACCACACAGCTCTGTTTGACCTAATTCCACCACCATACATTCTATAAAATCGGGAAACCAATAGAGGAGTCCACGAAATACTTTTTCCGCCGCCGCAAATTTCTGTTCTTGAGAGATCCCATCTGGAGCCTTTTTCGGTACTCCACCGGAGGGGGAATCGATCACGGAGGGGCTCTACATCAATCTTGCTGCCCTTCCGATGATGCGTGAGTAGTTTACCACAGGCCTTCGGGTCCATAGTTAGTAGCTAGATGGCTTCTTCTCTCTTTTTGATCTTCAATACAATGTTCTCCTCGATGTTCTTGGAGTTCTATCCGATGTAATCACTTTTTGCGGTGTGTTTGTTGGGATCCGATGAATTGTGAGTTTATGATCAGATTATCCATGAATATTATTTGAGTTTTCTCTGAACTCTTTTATGCATGATTATTATATCTTCGTATTTCTTCTCCGATCTATTGATTTGGTTTGGCCAACTAGATTGATTTATCTTGCCATGGGAAGAGGTGCTTTGTAATGGGTTCAATCTTGCGGAGCTCAATCCCAGTGACAGAAAGGGACATGACACGTATGTATCGTTGCTATTAAGGGTAAAAAGATGGGGTTTATTCACGCGTGAGTTTACTTTGTCTACATCCTGTCATCTTGCTTAAGGCGTTACTCCGTTCATTATGGACTTAATACACTAGATGCATGCTGGATAGCGGTCGATGTGTGGAGTAATAGTAGTAGATGCAGGCAGGAGTCGGTCTACTTGTCTCGGACGTGATGCCTACATACATGATCATTGCTTTGGATATCGTCATGATTATTTGCTTTTCTATCAATTGCCCAACAGTAACTTGTTTACCCACTGTATGCTATTTTCTTGAGAGATGCCTCTAGTGAAAACTATGGCCCCCGGGTCTATCTAAATCATATATTAAAAACCCTAAAAATACCTTGCTGCACTTTTTCTTTATTTATTTTATTTTGTATTTTTGTTCAATCTATTTATCTATCACATACAATTTAATCTTGCAATTAACCGCCGAGGGATTGACAACCCCTTGTTTGCGTTGGTTGCAAGGATTTGTTGTTTTGTGTGCAGGTGCTGCTAACAAGGTGTTGCGTGATTCTCCTACTGGATTGATAACCTTGGTTTCATAACTGAGGGAAATACTTATCTCTACTGTACTGCATCTCCCTTCCTCTTCAGGGAATTACCAACGCAGCTCACAAGTAGCAGGAAGAATTTCTGGCGCCGTTGTCGGGGAGACATCATCAACATCTATCAAGTACCTACGCATAAAACTTACATCTCCTTGCATTTATTTTATTTTCCTTTGCCTCTCATTTTCATCTCCCCCACTTCTAAAAATTTTTATCGCAAAAACACAAAAATATTTTTACTTGCTTGCTTGCTTTTATTGCCTTCATGTCGAACACACAAGAACAGAAACTAAAAGCAAAAATATAAGATACTATGGATCCACTTAAAATTTTCTACTTGGATCATCTTCGATACATTTGTGCTCGTGCTGAAACCCCAACTAGTTTAGTTGAGGGAAAATCTTTAGAGGAGCATGCTCATTTTGTGCGTCACCGTTTGTGTGAAAAAGGGAGACTCTTATGGCGTCAAATAAATTGTCTGCTATGCTATGCTTGGAATCTATGTGAAATTTATGATTTTACTTGTTGCTCTAAGAACCCTAAAAAACACCTTCCCTACCTATGTGAGTTTAATGATAATGAAATCTTATCTTCTTATGCCAAGGGTGTTTATAGTTACTATGATATCGAACAAATTGAAGAATTTCTTGCTTTTAAGGGTGCTTATGAAGTTGCTTCTTTGATTGAAAAGTATGATATTACTCTCTACAAATCTGAAAATTTTGGCATACTTAAATATTGCTATGAAAACTATGCTCCTAATGCCTATGTTAATGAATTTATTGAGAGAATGTCTGCTACTTTGGAAAAAAATGATATGCATGAATCCATAGATAATTATGATTCCGTTGATTCGATTAAAATATCCCCTGTTGATGAATGTGATGCTTGTTATTCTTATGGCCATGATGCCAATATTAATGATGCTTATAGAGATGAATTTGCTATAGTTCCTTATGTTAAAAATGAAATTATTGCTATAGCACCCATACTTGATAGTTCCTTGAATGAAAAGCATGATTGCAATGATGTTATTATAAATTCTATGAATGCCAATTGTGCTAATAATATGCAAATCTACAAGCTTGGGGATGATGATTTCGTTATGTCCACTACTTATTGCAATGATCATGATTGGGGTGATAATGCTTCTTATGATCTTGAAAATTTATTTAATCCTCATGATGAATATGATATTGAAAATAATGTTTGCAATAATATTGAAAGTGGGTTTGGAAGAGTGTCGACTTTAGGACATAAGAATCCCACATACTCGGAGAGTGTTCAATCTTATGAAAATTTTGACAAAAGTGGGCTCGGAGAGGTCATGACCTTAGTTGATATTAATCCCACTACCTTGGAAGATATAAGACTTTTATGCGTATGGATCATGAAGAGAAAATTTTATTTGATTGCTATATTGTTGAATTTGAATATGATCCTACATGTAATTATTATGAGAGAGGAAAATATGGTTGTAAAAATTTTCATATTACTAAATTACCTCTCGTTATGTTGAGATCGTCAATGTTTTATTCTTCTCCCTTGCATATGCTAGATATTTCTTGTCTTGATAATTCATTTGATTATAAAATGCCTATGCATAGGAAGTATGTTATACTTAAATATGTTTTTCATATACTTCATGATGCTCTCCTTGTGTTTCTATTGTTATCTCTCATGAGAGCATCATTGAAATCTTATGCCTATCTTAATGGCTATAAAGGAAGAGCTTATTGGGAGACAACCCAATGAATAAAATAAATTCTTGTGTGTTTTCACATTTATGCTACTGTTATGATTGGGTTTTTATGTTTTAATTAGTGTTTGTGCCAAGTAAAGCCTTTGGGATGATTTGGAAAATAGTATAATTGATGCTGTTTGGAAAACAGAAAGTTTTGCGTCTAGTGCTGGAATTTTGGTTCTGTACTGGAGCGTCAGAAAAATCTGAAATGTTTACACAGTATTGGTATATGAATTTCCCACGTTTTCCTAATTTTTCAGAATTTTTGGAGTTACATAAGTATAGCTTTTAAATATATCTCTACATACTGTTCTGTTTTTGACAGATTCTGTTTTTGATGCACTGCTTGCTTGTTTTGATGAAACTATGGATTGTATCGGGGGGTATAAGCCATGGAGAAGTTAGAATACAGTAGGTATAATGCAAAAATAAAATATGAATGGGTTTGCAACAGTACTTAAAGTAGTGATTTATTTTTTTATACTAACGGATCTCACGATGGTTTTGTTGAGTTTTGTGTGATTGAAGTTTTCAAGTTTTGGGTGAGATCACGATGGATGAAGGAATAAGGAGTGGCAAGAGCCTAAGATTGGGGATGTCCAAGGCACCCCAAGGTAATATTCAAGGAATACTCAAGCGTCTAAGCTTGGGGATGCCCCGGAAGGCATCCCCTCTTTCTTCTACCAACCATCGGTAATTTTACTTGGAGCTATATTTTTATTCGTCACATGATATGTGTTTTGCTTGGAGCGTCGTGTATTATATGAGCCTTTGCTTTGTTTGATTTTTAGTTTGTCACAATCATCTTTGCTGGACACACCTATTTGAGAGAGCCACACGATCATCATGATTTGTTACAATACTCTATGTGCTTCACTTAAATTTTTTGAGGTAGGCAGTTGCTCTAGTGCTTCACTTAAATCTTTTTTAGCACGGCGGTGGCTATATTTTGAAGAAATATTTGAACTCTCATGCTTCACTTATATCATTTTGAGAGTTGATAAGATTAAAATTTTGAAGAAATATTTGCACTCTCATGCTTCACTTATATCTTTTTGAGAGATGATAATAGTAACGGTAATTTGCACAAGATATGAATTTGGTCGCAAAGTGATGAATATTCAAGAGGGATATAATAAAAACTTTCATATAGATCATTGGATATGATAAGTGTGATTCCTTGCAATAGTTTTGCGATATGGAGATGATGATATGTGAGTCATGTTAGTGAGTAATTGTGATTTAGTAAGAATATTAGTGTTAAGGTTTGTGATTCCCTATGCATGCACATTAAGTCAATAGTTATGCAATGAAATTATATCCTACTTATGATGCATTATTCGGTGTTAGTTATGTTCAATGCATGTTTATGACCGTTGTCGCTTTTTGGTTGGTTGCTTCTCAATCTATTTGCTAGCCTTCATTTGTACTAAGCGGAAATACTGCTTGTGCATCCAAAATCCTTAAACCCAAGTTGTGCCAAATGAGTCCACCATATCTACCTATATGCGGTATTTCCATGCCGTTCCAAGTAAATTTGCATGTGCCAACTCTAAAAAATTTAAAATAATTTTCCGTTTTGTGTGCCCGTACCGCTCATGAAGCGGCAGGTGGTGGCCATTATTTTCCATGCTAGGTGTGTTATTCTCACGATGAGTGTTTATTCACTTGTCATTGCACGAGAGAGTGGCTGGTAATAGGCATGCCCAGTCCCACAATGAATCAAAAATTAATAACAACAAAGTTCCTTGGAAAGTGTTGGTATGGAGGGCACCCGTGGATACGGCTAGCCATGGATTGTGAAAGAATGGTGGAAAGGAAATAAACTTTACTTTCTGTTTGGGAACCGCCTATGATGTGTCTAGCATGGAAAATATTGGGAATTCTCGGTCGTTTTTATTGACAGGAAAAGCATGCCTCTCAAATTAATTTTATCTCTCTAATTTAAAGCTTTGAGCTCTGGCACATTTGCAAATCTCTGCTTCCCTCTGCGAAGGGCCTATCTATTTACTTTTATGCAATTTTTATTTTTATTTTGAGTCTTCATCTTCTCTTATAAAGCACCAACTAGAGAGCACTATTGTCATACTTGTGCATTGTGTGTAGCTAATATCGAGTGTGTTTCATGAATGGATCAATGATTGAGCATAATGGGCTAGGGATAACTTTCTTTAGCGTTGATATTTTGAAAGACATGGTTGCTTGTTAGCATGCTTGAGTATTTATATCTTCATGTCAAATTATAGACTATTGCTTTGAATCATTCAAGTCCAAATGTCCATGCTATAAAAGAAAAGAATATGTGATGAATATGATAGGTAGCATTCCACATCAAAAATTCTGTTTTTATCATTTACCTACTCGAGGACGAGCATGAATTAAGCTTGGGGATGCTGATACGTCTCCAACGTATCTATAATTTTTTATTGTTCCATGCTATTATAATATCAATCTTGGATGTTTTTATATACATTTACAGCAATTATATATCATTTTTTGGGACTAACCTATTAACTTAGTGCCCAGTGCCAGTTGCTGTTTTTTGCCTGTTTTTGGTTTTCCAGAATATCAGTACCAAACGAAGTCCAAATGCGACAAAACTTTTTGGAGATTTTTTCTGGACATAACAAGTACTGGAAGCTTCGGGAGAGGGCCAGAAGATCAAGCAGTGGCCCACGAGGCACCAGGGCGCGCCCCAGGGGGGGTGGCATGCCCTGGTGGCTTGTGGGGCCCACACAACTCCGTTTGACCTAATTCCACCACTATAAATTCTCTAAAATCGGAAAACCAACAGAGGAGTCCACGAAATACTTTTTCCACCGCCGCAAGTTTCTGTTCTTGAGAGATCCCATCTGGAGGCCTTTTCTGCTACTCCGCTGGAGGGGGAATCGATCACGGAGGGGCTCTACATCAACCTTGCTGCCCTTCCGATGATGCGTGAGTAGTTTTCCACAGACCTTCGGGTCCATAGTTAGTAGCTAGATGGCTTCTTCTCTCTTTTTGATCTTCAATACAATGTTCTCCTCGATGTTCTTGGAGTTCTATCCGATGTAATCACTTTTTGCGGTGTGTTTGTTGGGATCCGATGAATTGTGAGTTTATGATCAGATTATCCATGAATATTATTTGAGTTTTCTCTGAACTCTTTTATGCATGATTATTATAGCTTCATATTTCTTCTCCGATCTATTGATTTGGTTTGGCCAACTAGATTGATTTATCTTGCCATGGGAAGAGGTGCTTTGTAAAGGGTTTGATCTTGCAGTGCTCAATCCCAGTGACAGAAAGGGACATGACACGTATGTATCGTTGCTATTAAGGGTAAAAAGATGGGGTTTATTCATGCGTGAGTTTACTTTGTCTACATCATGTCATCTTGCTTAAGGCGTTACTCCATTCTTTATGGACTTAATACACTAGATGCATGTTGGATAGCGGTCGATGTGTGGAGTAATAGTAGTAGATGCAGGCAGGAGTCGGTCTACTTGTCTCGAACATGATGCCTATATACATGATCATTGCCTTGGATATTGTCATGATTATTTGCTTTTCTATCAATTGCCCAACAGTAATTTGTTTACCCACCGTATGCTATTTTCTTGAGAGAAGCCTCTAGTGAAAACTATGGCCCCCGGGTCTATCTAAATCATATATTAAAAACCCTAAAAATACCTTGCTGCACGTTTTCTTTATTTATTTTATTTTGTATTTTTGTTCAATCTATTTATCTATCACATACAATTTAATCTTGCAATTAACCGCCGAGGGATTGACAACCCCTTGTTTGTGTTGGGTGCAAGGATTTGTTGTTTTGTGTCCAGGTGCTGCTAACGAGGTGTTGCGTGATTCTCCTACTGGATTGATAACCTTGGTTTCATAACTGAGGGAAATACTTATCTCTACTATACTGCATCTCCCTTCCTCTTCAGGGAATTACCAACGCAGCTCACAAGTAGCACTCCTCGATATTCTTGGAGTTCTATCGGATGTAATCTTCTTTTGCGGTGTGTTTGTTGGGATCCGATGAATTGTGAGTTTATGATCAGATTATTCATGAGAAATATTTGAGTCTTCTCTGAACCTTTTATGCATGATTGTTATAGCTTGGTATTTCTCTCTGATTTATCGATTTGGTTTGGCCAACTAGATTGGTTTATCTTGCAATGCTTGAGGTGCTTAGTGATGGGTTCAATCTTGCGGTGCTCAATCCCAGTGACAGAAAGGGACATGACACGTATTTGTATTGTTGCCATTAAGGATAAAAAGATGGGGTTTAATCATATTGCTTGAGTTTAGTTTGTCTACATCATGTCATCTTGCTTAAGGCGTTACTCTGTTTTATACTTAATACCCTAGATGCATGCTGGATAGCGGTCGATGGGTGGAGTAATAGTAGTAGATGCAGGCAGGAGTCGGTCTACTTGTCTCGGACGTGATGCCTATATACATGATCATTGCCATGAATCCGTCATAATTATTTGCTTTTCTATCAATTGCCCAACAGTAATTTTTTTACCCACCGTATGTTCTGCGCTCGAGAGAGAAGCCTCTAGTGAAAACTATGGCCCCCGGGTCTATCTTTATCATATATTAAAATCCAAAATTACCTTGCTGCAATTTATTTACTTTTATTTTATTTTGCAATTTATATTTCTATCTATCACTATCAGAATTAATCCTTGCAAATAACCGCTAGGAGGATTGACAACCCTCTTATTTGCGTTGGGTGCAAGTGTTTGCTTTTGTATGTGTAGGTGCTGCTAAAGGGATTTTGCGTGGTTCTCCTACTGGATTGATAACCTTGGTTCTTAACTGAGGGAATACTTATCTCTACTATACTGCATCATCCTCTCCTCTTCGGGGAAATACCAACACAGTCTACAAGTAGCAGTGGACGCCGGGTCGGAGACCAAGAACACCCGCAGCATTGGGCGGAACCCAGCTTGGGCGGGGGGCAGGGAGAGCCATGCCATACGGGGCGAAGTAGCCCGTCCAGGGAGCCGACTGGTGCTGCTGCGGGGATCCGCGACCCCCGGAGTCGGAGCGGCCCCGGCCACGGCCGCCGCCGCGGCCACGACCACGTCCACGGTCGCCTCCACCAGAGCCACGGGAGCTACCATTGCCGCGTCCAGAGGCGGCGCGGTCGCCGCAATCACCGCGGTCACTGCAGTAAGGGGTGGAAGTGGATCCACCGCAGATGGTGAGGGCGGCCGAGCTGGCTTCGGTGGCCCTGAGGTTGATGTTGTATTCCGCCAGGTCCACGCGCGAGCGGACGACGTCGAAGGGCGGAAGATGCACCGTATCGCCTGTTGTGGGAACGATTCCGACAATAGAGAGGGGTAGGGTAACAGAGCATGATCTATCGAGATGCAAACGGGTGACACGAATGATTTATCGAGTTCGGACCTCTCACGGTGGAGATAACAGCCCTACGTCTCGTGCTCCGGAGAGGCTTTGTTTTATCTGAGTATGAATCCGGAGATTACAATGTGTGAGAGCGGGGAGAACGGATCTCCATGCCTGAGCTAAGTCCTGAGACTAATGGCGAGAGAGCCAGGGGAGAAGAATGAGCCTGCCCCTAAGTCTAGTGGTGGGGGTGGCTTATATAGAGTGCGCCACCCCCTCACCTCTTATGTTACAAGGTGGTGCATCAATGCCATAATATCTGCCCACTACGAAACCGCCATGCTGACTATTGGTCTTCGTATATCTGAGTGAGTTGATGGTCATCCGAGTGGATGGTATGTTGATTGTCCGAGTGATGCTCTGGGCCCATCTGTAGTATGGACCCCATGCTTTATGATATTTTGACCCTTCATGGGCCTACCTGCTATGTGTATCCCCAACATTAGCCCCCGAATTGGTTGAGATTTTGCAGAAAGAGTTTGTAAAGGACACAATTTGGCCCGAGTGATTACGGAAATACTCGATACCCGTCATCGTGCTTCCAAACAACCAAGGTTGAACAAAGTCTCAATGGATTCTGGCACTGTGCTTCCCGACTGATCTGGGGTAAGTGGCCGCAAGGAGAAACTTGGTGACAGTCGTTCATCTATCTGAAGAGGTTAACTCGTGATCAGAGTATGGGAGTGTTGTTAAATCTGGGCAACAAGATTGACGCATGGATTGCTCTCTCGGAGAGATGCCATTCTTATCCCGGAGGAACGTCAATACGAGTCGGCTCTAGATCCAAACTTATGAGTTTCACGCTTTGAGTCCTAGAAGAAGGCTCAAAATGTGTCCGCGGAGGAGCGTCAAACTCACCTTATAGCAATTTTTTGAGTGATCTGGAGCTGGTCCTGCACCGAGTAACTGATTACTCGGTATTTTGTTCTATGAGTGCGCGATCAGCTCCCATAGGGTGTAGCCCCCGAGACTCTGACTGATTGCTGGCAGTCAGTTGGAGTCTGTAGGGTTTGTTGTACTTGAATGTTGTTGCTGGATTTACCCGAGCAGAATGTTTCTTTTTGAATTCTCTTCCAGTGGGGGCACGTTGAGTGCACCCACTGGGTGTAGTCCCCGAGCCTCTGTCGGACTAGATGAGTCTGGCAGAGGGTTTAAGTCTCCTGGTGAACCTCCATGCAGTCGGCACGGTAAATATCTTTTAGTCTGAAATTGAGTCAATCGGATGGATCTTCATGCGCTTGGCACAGTAAATAAGTTCAGCCTGGAGCTGAATTAGTCGAACTGATCTTCGTGCACTCGGCACGGTAAATAAATTCAGCCTGGAACTCGGTCAAGCAAGCGAATCTTCGTGCACTCGGCACGATGAATGAATTCGACCTCAAAACTGCTGACTGTAGAAAAAAGCTGGACACTCTAGGGAGTAACCGTTCCAGTAGTACTTCTTACATTGACCGTTAGCTTTTGCTCTTGCCAACCAGACGATCGGGTTGGGACCGGGTTGGAGACGAAGAGTGAGAGTTAGGTATTGAGCATATTTTATGAAAAAGTAGAAAGCTGAGTGAGGAACATGCCGACTGGCGGTGCGCCCATAGGTTTAGCCCCCGACTCGGTTGAGGTTTTGTAGAACGAGTTTACTAAAAACTTGATTTGGCCCGAGCACTGCGGGGGCACTCGGCGCCTGTCGTCAAGCTTTAGTCAACTACGATTTGAACAAAACTTCAACGGATTCTGGACTATACGTTTTTTGATTGATCGGATTGGGTTGATTGCTGGGCAAAACTTGGTGGCATTCGTATGTCTCTCGGGAGAGATTGACTAGAGGTCCGAGTAAGGACATGCCATGAAACCCGAGTGACGACGCCGACGCGTGGTCTGATTCTCTAGAGAGATGCCACTCACTATCCCAGGGGAACGCCAGCGCAGGTCATCTCCGAGTCCAAGTTTATGAGGCTCACGCCTTGGAGCCTAGACAAAGGGCCAATTTAACCCGCGGAGGGGCGTCAAGCTCATCCATTGCAATCTTGAAGGTGACTTCAGTCGGGTGTTTTACGTGTCCGAGTGCACGGAGACCCTTGGAGGGCGGTCGATCGGACCGACGTGTGTCCTTTAGGAAAGGCACAAAGAGAAATCAATCGGATTGACTTGCGGCTGAGGATTTAAAATCGTGCGTGTGCTCACGAAAGTGGTTACGTCGCGGTTAGTGGGGAAAGTGGGGCACTGCAAGGAAAAACTTGGTGGCACTCGTATGTCTCCCGGAGGAGATAGACTAGTGGTTCGAGGTGGACGTGCCATGAAAACCCGAGTGGCGAGGCTAGTGCGTGGACTGACTCTCCGGAGAGAAGCCACTCATCATCCCGGGGGAACACCAGCACATGCCATCTCCGAGTCCAAGTTTGTGAAACTAACGCCTTGGAGCCTAGAAGAAGGGCCAAGTGTATCCGTAGAGGAGCGTCGATTTCACCCTTTTGCAGTCCTGAAGATGACTCCAGATAATGATTTGGGTGATCGTCCGAGTGGATGATGCTACCCTTATAGGTCTTCGACGGACCGAGCAAGTATGTTTAGAAAAATATTTCTGACGTGATCAGCGGGTTGATCAAATGGGGCGTTGCGGTGCATAACCCTCGGCTGTGGCGTAGTCCCCCGCGTGATGCTCGAAAGAGGTAAGCTTGCTACAGAGTGCGATATGAGGTTTGATCATATAAATATTAGCTGTTTCCGCATTGGCGATGTAGTAATGAAGACGTGTCCGACCGATGGCGACGCGCGGGGCGGCCGAGTGGTGAGAACGTGTCCGACCGATGGCGACGCGCGGGGCGGCTGAGTGGTGAGAACGTGTCCGACCGATTGCGGCGCACGGGGCAACCGAGTGGTGAGGACGTGTCCAACCGAGTGACGACGTGTCCAACCGAGCGGCGACGCGCGGGGCGGCCGAGTGGTGAGGACGTGTCCAACCGATGGCGACTGATACGTCCATTTTGCATCATGTATTACTACTGTTATTTATAGTGTTTTTAATCAATATTCTCTACTCCTAATGGAGCAGTTGGTAGTCTCCGTTCCGGGTTTTTTTCGTCCCACCTCCCATCTTCGTCTGGTTTTTTTTCGTCACTCCTCCTACCTCCCCCGTAACGACCACCCACACCCGTTCTTTCGTACCCCCACCCGGATCGATCAAAGCCCCCTCCCCCACCAATTTTTTCACGTCCAGCACATCAAACCGGTCAAAAAGAAAACCCAGAAAAACCGACGCACATGCTCCATCGGTCCCTCCCCCAATCCCTAGCTACGCCATCGCTCATCTCCCCTCCACCTGCAGTTGCAGCCGCCGCCCACGCCCGCACCCCGCACCATAGCCCCCCTCCACAGGTTCTCATCGCCGCCACCGATTTCTCGTTCTGTCGTGCTGGGTTGAGCGTCGGCCGGAGCGGGTCGGCCACGGAGATGGCCGTCCGCGTCGTCGTCCTTGGGCTGAGATGGGGAGGGGAGGGTGAGATGAAGAGAGGAGGGAGAGGGAGACGGCGAGCCCATGGAGAAGCGCAACCGGGAGCAGATCTGTCCATCAGCGGTACGAAGGCGACAACCCCCTCCACCTCCTTGCGGCCACCCAGGTATGCAGCGCATTGCTCTATTCCAAAGTGTGTGCCTGTCTAATTTGATATTGTGTGTGCGTGCCTGTCTAATTTGTTGATGTGTGTGATTTGGTCTGTCACTACGCATTCCTACTATCCTAACGATGACTGCCAAAAATTTTGTTGTTCATTCAGGTTCTTTCAATACTGCACCTGCTTCCTCTTCCTCTGCTTCGAATCGATCTTTCGTAGGTACGAACCATGGTCTTGAAGCTCATGCATGTTCACAGTTTTCTACAGAATACACGGATAATTAAAACCTATACGGCAGACGGACATTCTGCTTCCACTTCTCTACATCATGCTACCCACCGAGCGTGGATATTCACCTCCACCAATTTGATTGATCCTATGTGCTACTTCAGTTTATCAGCTAATTTTATACACTATTCCTAAAGGCCTAAGCCCAAATCGCATGTTAATTCCCTGGGCAATTTTTGTTATCCTAATACACCGTGGCAAAATTTTGTCACCCAGGATCGAACTCACAGTACTTCACTTTATACCTTCAATGCTTTTAACTGGGTGTATGATTCTTTTGTTACTGAATAAGATTAGCTTCTCCCTATGCATCTGTTGTTTGTTTGCTAATTTGTTGGACATATTTTCAACTGGAAGACACAAAGGAGGTGGCGTAGTGGCATGGAGATCCTGGTGTTGAGTGTCTTGTTTGTCTAGCTACTGTTCTGAACAGATGGTAACACTAATTATTGAGGCTAAATGATACTGTTATACCGCTTTCTTGGCCTAAATATTATTTAGTAAACATGTATGTTCCATATCCTATTAATATGTGTGCATCTTCTCAATTTATTCCCATTGGTGCAATGCCTATTTGATTTTATTATTAGGTATTATGGGAAAGTTAGTACTAAGTACTGCCCTTGAGCAAGCGCTTTCTATTTATGTGATTCAGTTAACGAATTCAGTTTTCCATGGTCGATGAATACAGTAGGAGCCTAGGATCTTTTAACCACAGAGATGGTGCATAAGTAATCAAAAAATGCATCATTTCTTTGTTGGAATTCCATTGGTTCGGCCGTCGACACGTCTCTCTTCAAGGCAAGGTCAGGTCTAAGGTGAGCTCATCATATTTTCTTTCTTCAATCTCAGGTGAAAATTTATTTCCTGTGCACTAAGATTATTTTTTTATGTGAATGAGGAGGCCAGACAGCATTTGACGAACCGTTTATGTCTCTGAACCGGACCATACCGTGGGTGATTGACGATTGTCTTAGTGTGCATAGCTATATTCTTGGGTGCATGTTAGATCTAATAATTTTGACAATCTGTTAGGTGACAGACGAAAGATTTGCTGATATGTTTGCATTTATCGAGTTCGGTGCAGAAGGTATTATACGTTTACGTTTACGTTTTTCAGTGGTTAATTGATGGTTTGATACATGGCACATTTAATGCAGCGGGTGCTAGAGCTGCACTTAACCTTGGTAGCACAATGCTTGGGTTCTACCCTGTTAGAGTCTTGCCTTCAAAGACAGCTATCTTACCTGTGAATCCAAAAATTCTTCTGGTGGTAGGTTGTTTGATGTTTCACCTTCTGTCAGCTCTATTCTACTTATCCACAATACTAACAACAGTATCCTATTCTTCCTGGCCCGAAGACGGAGGATTAGAAAGAAATGGTCCTACAAACGGTTTATTATAAAATATGGATAAGAAGGTACACACTCATGTTCTACTTCGACATCGTATTGTCTTTCACTTGCTCATTTTCTCATCATACATTTTTTTATTTCAAGGTCTTTAATTTGATTGTGCGCTACTCGAGAATCAAGACGCCGCAATCAAATCAGACATTTAATTACAATTTACTTGTTTTCTCTGCAGGTTACTCAATTAGATGTAAAGAGTTTCTTTGAAGAACTTTGTGGTGAGGTGAGTTATGGCGCATATCCAATCATCGTGCCACATATCTTTTAAATAAGTATTTGTCTCATGGTGTTAAAAGTCCATAACTTTTGTGAGACTAGCTCTAAGACAAACATATGTGATATTTCAAGTGAGACATGATTTAGCTCCACTTTTGTTCATCTCTAAGATTAGAAAACAAATTAAATGTCAATCATGTCTTTGGTCAGGCTCCTTTGTAAATACGAACATATCTGATCATTTTATTTGATGTTTTCTTTTCTTACTTGTCATCATGAGAGTTTCCCATCTTTTGGAAAGTAGGTTTACTAATTTGGGCTCAAGGGAGACGCCTTTTTGGCTGGCATGACATTGAATTCTCCCGTAAGAACCTCCACAGGGTGTTGACAGACGGTGGGTGAGACGGCGATAGGTGGCACGGGGGTGCAGTTGAGATCGTATCTGCTGGTACGTTCATCATCATCATTCCATAATTTTTTTGCACCAAGACGTGGATCTTAATGGCTTACTAACATCCTAATTTTCCTTCATGGTGGTTTGAGTTTGTTGCCTGCGCTTATTACTAGGAAACGAAGCTCTCAGCCTGGTTCTAACAAACTTAACTGAACTTTTGCACAGGCAATAAATAAATACACTGTGTATTAAGATGTTAAGAGTCCTTCTACTGATATTTTATTTAGTTCTTTTTCTTCAATGATACATTAATTAAGTTTCAAAGTTCAATGTCATTTTAGTAAATTGGTGTGTGGTAGCATTCTTTAGGTAGTTGATTACGTCGTCTGAATCTTTGTAGCTGTTGCCTATAGCTTATGGCTGTGGTCCTCCAGCCGAGTTATCTCTGGCTGCAGAATCAGCAAAGAAAGGACCCACTGTTGGTCTCATTAGCCCTGATCTTCCATTCACAAACAATTAATGTGTATGGGAGCACGAATTCAAAGTAGCACCTTTTCGTGGCTGTGAAATGCAGCAGCATGTTTGGATAGCTGACCAAAAAGGATCTCACTGAAAAACTGAAATATTTAAGTAACACTATATGCTCCTCTCTTAGCTTTTGTTGGAATTACTTGATATGTTATTCTTGTTCCTTATCAATATGAGGAAAACTGAACAAAGTACCTTGCATGAGTTGTAAATAAATAATTCTGAATTTATCAATACTGAACGTGACATTTGAATGTGTTCAATAGGCTATGCTGATTGACCTGGGGAATGACAATGATATCTTTGGGGAAGCTTCAGAAAGTACATCAACTTCTGCAACATCTGTACCTACTGCAGATCTTACGAGTATTGATCAGCTTCTCGAAACAGTATGTCCTTTTCAGAATCATTATTTAGCACGTGAAGTCATTTTCGTTCTTTGTTCTACAGAGTATAATCATTATTTTGTGTGTGCGCTAGAGTGGTGGAGTTAATGAGCCAGGATGAAGTTCGAGAAGTTGCATTACACCATGTAAATATTAAGGTTCCACTTTAATGAGCTGTGGAAGACGAGTGCACCGGTAAGTGTTCGAAATTTTAAGTGTGTTGGTGGAAGTGGAAGGGGGATTGTGAGTTGGATCTGTCATTAACAGAGGTGGTGAACTTGGATTGGTCATGCAGAGATAGCTGTTGGAGAAATAAGAAGATGATGAAGAGTGATTTATGGGTAAAAAATATAGTGAATAGATTTGCACGGGAAGTCAAGTGTATGCCCAGACTCGAGCAGGTTCGCTGTTATTGTTGTTCTTGCGTGTCAAGGCTTTTGGCTGCAGACTTGCAGGTATACGTATGAGTCGATGCTTAATTTTTGTCACGTTTCTTACTTACCACTGTTATTTCTAGCAGAAGGGGCAGCTGGGGCATGGGGACACTCTTGCATAACCTCCAACTATTGTTTCTAAACTATAAAAGTAAGAGAATCGTATGCACTGCCCTTCATTTTTATTGTGTAAACAAGTGTGTATGGTATTGCTGAATCCATGAATATATAGCATCCAACATACTTGAACTTAATAGTCCAACAACATTACATGTTTTCTCGACATGTTTCTAAATGCTAATTAGAAGTTGTCAGTTCTGCAGATACAACATAATTGCAGCAGGTGTTGGAAGAAATCACACGGTGGTTGTAACTAGTGAAGGGAAAAGTGCTTTGCATTTGGTGACAACATACATGAGCGGGACGGGTTCACTAAGGAGTGGTCGACTCCCTCGCCTGTTGCTTTTTTTTATGGTTGATAGATGACACAACTAGAAGTGTAGCAAATACGACTTATATTGTCACCTGTTCTTACAACCTACCTGTTTGGGTGATAATGAAACCAATAAAAATATGGCGACCATCAGTCAGTGCTTCACAAGTCATGTATAGATCTTTTAGTTTTGTGGCCTACAGGCTTATGTATATTGTTTATCTGTTGATAATCATCTTTTGTCATATATTGTTAAGGACATGAAAAATGATGTGTTTCAACAACCATGAAGAACATTAGTTTGGGTGTTTTAAAAATCTTGTTAGTCACAATCTTATGACTGTTTTAGGCGGAAAAAATCAATTGACAAATCTAATGACTTCGTCTATGCTATACAGGTGAGTGATAAGCTTGATCCATCGGAGCTTGTGAAACCGTGTGAGATTTTGAATCCCCACAACAAGCCCGAGAGGCTGGCACTTATCACGAGGATGGGGGCTGAGAAGATGCATGACAAGCTCCCCCATATGATCAAAGATGTGCGTTAAGCAAGGCTGATTGTCACCTGGGTCAGCGATCCCATGCACCGGAACACCATCAGCACATCTTGCAGGCTCAAGACAAGATCATTCGATGCAATCCGGATAAGCATGATAACTTTTTGCATGATTCGACACAGAACAACCTACCTATGTCTGATTTTTCATGTCATTTGTTACGGAACCACATGCCATTTAGACTTCCAATAGCATTGTTTGGACTTGTCAACTTTGGCATTGCATGGTTCAGAATTTTCACTGTTTCTTATGGCTGTGCAGGCTGAGCTTTGGGCTTTGTTTGATGTCCATGAGTGAGAGGGAGCTACCCTGAAGGGTTCACCTAGAGATGACATGGCAGAACGTTACAGAGTGCATTGGTGGATCCAACACAGTGACCTGAAATGATCTCGGTTCCCGCTACCGCGCACACTGCAACCCCAGGCTGAATGCGTCACAGTCGCTCGAGCTGACCTTTGCCATTGCCGATAGGCTAAGGAAGAAGGACATGGAATAGCCTCATATCTAGGGTAGAAGCTTAAGATATATATCTTATGTTTCTTCCCTGCAAAACTCTCTTCTGTTGCTAGAGGACATAATTTTACATTCTTTAGTTTTTTTTAGTAGTATAGGTGGCGTTTGATTTTGGAAATACCGAGGAAAAATCTCCCTCAAATAATAGGATATAGTAGTTGTTTTGTTGCAGTACCAATTGTGCTTGGTTCAATTTCTTTTGTGTTCATCCTTTCTTTTATGCAGATAGTGTGAGGGAGATTACAGGAGACCTGACAATAGATTACTCATTCGGTATCTGCTGATACTGTACATAAGGTTTATTGATTAAATTTGGAAATGTAATCTGAGAAGTAAGGGCATCTATAGCGCTTCCCTAAAGTTTAAGTCCTCAAAAGACACTCAAGTTCAACTCAAATTTTGAGGAGTTAAAAGGTTATTACAACCATCCCAAACTCTAAAACTTAACTCCCTGTAACTTTTAGGAGGGAGTGGATGATAAATGTTGGAAGACATGCAAAGATAGGGATGATGGGAATGCCTATGGCAATTTGGCGAACTTGGGGTGCGCGTGATAGATCTATTTGTTGGCCCGTGGCAACGCACGGGCGTTCTACTAGTAACACTTTGTGGAGCAATTCTAATGCCTTTTCTCTCTTAATATGCAAGATTTACACAAGGAGGGAGATTGCCGACAGCTGGAATTCTGGACCTGAAAAAGCTATGTCAGAGATACCTATTCTGCACATCTCCAAATGAGCTGAAATTTCACGGAGATTTATTTTGGAATAAATAAAAAATACTGGAAGAAAGAAATACCAAAGGGGGCCACCCAGGTGCCCACGAGGCACCAGGGCACGCCACCCCCCCCCCCCCCAGGCGCGCCCTGGTGGCTTGTGGGGCCCCTGGCCAGCCTCCGGTGCCCATTTTTTGGTATATAAGCCCATTTGCCCTAGAAAAAATAAGGAGAAGACTTTTGAGATGGTGCGCTGTCGTCTCGAGGCGGAACTTGGGCAGGAGCACTTTTGCTCTCCGGTGGAGCGATTCCGCCGGGGATACTTCCCTCCGGGAGGGGGAAATCGGAGTCATCGACATCACCAACGATCCTCTCATCATGGGAGGACCAATCTTCATCAACATCTTCAATAGAACCATCTCATCTCAAACCCTAGTTCATCTCTTGTATTCAATCTTTGTCTCAAAACCTCAGATTGGTACCTGTGGGTTGCTAGTAGTGTTGATTACATCTTGTAGCTGATGCTAGTTGGTTTATTTGGTGGAAGATTATATGTCCAGATCCAATATGCTATTCAATACCCCTCTGATCTTGAACATTAATATGGTTTGTGAGTAGTTACTTTTGTTCTTGAGGACATGGGAGAAGTCTTGTCATAAGTAATCATGTGAATTTGGTATTCGTTCGATATTTTGATGATATGTATGTTGTTGATTCTCTTAGTGGTGTCATGTGAACATCGACTACATGACACTTCACCATCTTTGGGCCTAAGGGAATGCATTGTGGAGTAGTAATTAGATGATGGGTTGCTAGAGTGACAGAAGCTTAAACCCTTGTTTATGCGCTGTTCCGTAAGGGGCTGATTTAGATCCATATGTTTAATGCTATGGTTAGAGTTATCTTAATTCTTCTTTCGTAGTTGCGGATGCTTGCGAGAGGGGGTAATCATAAGTGGGAGGCTTGTTCAAGTAAGAACAGCACCCAAGCACCGGTCCACCCACATATCAAATTATCAAAGTAGCGAACGCGAATCAAACAAACATGATGAAAGTGACTAGATGAAATTCCCATGTGTCCTCGAGAATGCTTTGCTTATTATAAGAGATCGTTCCGGCTTGTCCTTTGCTACAAAAAGGATTGGGCCACTACTACTTGTGAGCTACGTTGGTAATTCCCTGAAGAGGAAGGGAGATGCAGTACAGTAGAGATAAGTATTTCCCTCAGTTATGAAACCAAGGTTATCAATCCAGTAGGAGAATCACGCAACACCTTGTTAGCAGCACCTGCACACAAAACAACAAATCCTTGCACTCAACGCAAACAAGGGGTTGTCAATCCCTCGACGGTTAATTGCAAGATTAAATTGCATGTGATAGATAGATTGAACAAAAATATAAAATAAAATAAATAAAGAAAAAGTGCAGCAAGGTATTTTTAGGGTTTTTAATATATGATTTAGATAGACCCGGGGGGCATAGTTTTCACTAGAGGCTTCTCTCAAGAAAATAGCATACGGTGGGTAAACAAATTACTGTTGGGCAATTGATAGAAAAGCAAATAATCATGACGATATCCAAGGAAATGATCATGTATATAGGCATCACGTCCGAGACAAGTAGACCGACTCCTGCCTGCATCTACTACTATTACTCCACACATCGACCGCTATCCAGCATGCATCTAGTGTATTAAGTCCATAAAGAACGGAGTAACACCTTAAGCAAGATGACATGATGTAGACAAAGTAAACTCACGCATGAATAAACCCCATCTTTTTACCCTTAATAGCAATGATACATACGTGTCATGTCCCTTTCTGTCACTGGGATTGAGCACCGCATGATCGAACCCATTACAAAGCACCTCTTCCCATGGCAAGATAAATCAATCTAGTTGGCCAAACCAAATCAATAGATCGGAGAAGAAATACGAAGCTATAATAATCATGCATAAAAGAGTTCAGAGAAAACTCAAAAAATATTCATGGATAATCTGATCATAAACTCACAATTCATCGGATCCCAACAAACACACCGCAAAAAGTGATTACATCGGATAGAACTCCAAGAACATCGAGGAGAACATTGTATTGAAGATCAAAAAGAGAGAAGAAGCCATCTAGCTACTAACTATGAAACCGAAGGTCTGTGGTAAACTACTCACGCATCATCGGAAGGGCAGCAAGGTTGATGGAGTACCGGAAAAGGCCTCCAGATGGGATCTGTCGAGAACAGAAACTTGCGGCAGCGGAAAAAGTATTTCGTGGACTCCTCTGTTGGTTTCCCGAGTTTAGAGAATTTATAGTGGTGGAATTAGGTCAAACGGAGCTGTGTGGGCCCCACAAGCCACCAGGGCGCACCACCCTCCCCCCCCCCGGGGCGCGCTCTGGTGCCTCGTGGGCCACTACTTCATCTTTTGGCCCTCTCCCGAAGCTTCCAGTACTTGTTATGTCCAGAATAAAATCTCCAAAAAGTTTCGTGGCATTTGGACTTCGTTTGGTACTGATATTCTGGAAAACCAAAAACAGGCAAAAAACAGCAACTGGCACTGGGCACTAAGTTAATAGGTTAGTCCCAAAAAATGATATATAATTGTTGTAAATGTATATAAAAACATCCAAGATTGATAATATAATAGCATGGAACAATAAAAAATTATAGATACGTTGGAGACGTATCAGCATCCCCAAACTTAATTCCTGCTCGTCCTCGAGTAGGTAAATGATAAAAACAGAATTTTTGATGTGGAATGCTACCTATCATATTCATCATATATTCTTTTCTTTTATAGCATGGACATTTGGACTTGAATGATTCAAAGCAATAGTCTATAATTTGACATGAAGATATAAATACTCAAGCATGCTAACAAGCAACCATATCTTTCAATATATCAACGCTAAAGAAAGTTATCCCTAGCCCATTATGCTCAATCATTGATCCATTCATGAAACACACTCAATATTAGCTACACACAATGCACAAGTATGACTCAAAATAAAAATAAAAATTGCATAAGAGAAGATGGAGACTCAAAATAAAAATAAAAATTGCATAAAAGTAAATAGATAGGCCCTTCGCAGAGGGAAGCAGAGATTAGCAAATGTGCCAGAGCTCAAAGCTTAAATTAGAGAGATAAAATTGTTTTGAGAGGCATGCTTTTCCTGTCAACGAAAACGACCGAGAATTCTCAATATTTTCCATGCTAGACACATCATAGGCGGTTCCCAAATAGAAAGTAAAGTTTATTTCCTTTCCACCATTCTTTCACAATCCATGGCTAGCCGTATCCACGGGTGCCCTCCATACCAACACTTTCCAAGGAATTTTGTTATTATTAATTTTTGATTCATTGTGGGACTGGGCATCCCTATTACCAGACACTCTCTCGTGCAATGACAAGTGAATAAACACTCATCGTGAGAATAACACACCTAGCATGGAAAATAATGGCCACCCCCTGCCGCTTCATGAGCGGTACGGGCACACAAAACGGAAAATTACTTTGAAAATTAGAGTTGGCACACACAAATTTACTTGGAACGGCATTGAAATACCGCATATAGGTAGATATGGTGGACTCATTTGGCACAACTTGGGTTTAAGGAGTTTGGATGCACAAGCAGTATTTTCGCTTAGTACAAATGAAGGCTAGCAAATAGATTGAGAAGCAACCAACCAAAAAGCGAAAACAGTCATAAACATGCATTGAACATAACTAACACCGAATAATGCACCATAAGTAGGATATAATTTCGTTTCATAACTATTGACTTAATGTGCATGCATAGGGAATCACAAACCTTAACACTAATATTCTTACTAAATCACAATTACTCACTAACATGACTCACATATCATCATCTCCATATCGCAAAACTATTGCAAGGAATCACACTTATCATATCCAATGATCTATATGAAAGTTTTTATTATATCCCTCTTGAATATTCATCACTTTGGGACCAAATTCATATCTTGTGCAAATTACCGTTACTATTATCATCTCTCAAAAAGATATAAGTGAAGCATGAGAGTGCAAATATTTCTTCAAAATTTCAATCTTATCAACTCTCAAAATGATATAAGTGAAGCATGTGAGTTCAAATATTTCTTCAAAAGATAGCCACCGCCGTGCTAAAAAAGATTTAAGTGAAGCACTAGAGCAACTGCCTAGCTCAAAAAATTTAAGTGAAGCACATAGAGTATTGTAACAAATCATGATGATCGTGTGGCTCTCTCAAATAGGTGTGTCCAGCATAGATGATTGTGACAAACTAAAAAGCAAGTAAATCAAAGCCTCATATAATACACGACGCTCCAAGCAAAACACATATCATGTGACAAATAAAAATATAGCTCCAAGTAAAATTACCGATGGTTGGTAGAAGAAAGAGGGGACAAATAATACAAGGCCATCCCCAAGCTTAGACGCTTGAGTCTTCCTTGAATATTACCTTGGGCTGCCTTGGGCATCCCCAATCTTAGGCTCTTGCCACTCCTTATTCCTTCATCCATCGTGATCTCACCCAAAACTTGAAAACTTCAATCACACAAAACTCAACAAAACCATCGTGAGATCCGTTAGTATAAAAAAATAAATCACTACTTTAAGTACTGTTGCAAACCCATTCATATTTTATTTTTGCATTATACCTACTGTATTATAACTTCTCCATGGCTTATACCCCCCGATACAATCCATAGTTTCGTCAAAACAAGCAAGCAGTGCATCAAAAACAGAATCTGTCAAAAACAGAACAGTCTGTAGAGATCTATTTAAACTCTATACTTCTGTAACTCCAAAAATTATAAAATATTAGGACAACGTGGTAAATTCATATACCAATACTGTGTAAAAATTTCAGATTTTTCTGACGCTCCAGTACAGAACCAAAATTCTAGCACTGGACGCAAAACTTTCTGTTTTCCAAACAGCATCAATTATACTATCTTCTAAATCATCCCAAAGGCCTTACTTGGGACAAACACTAATTAAAACATAAAAACTCAATCATAATAGTAGCATAAATGTTAAAACACATAAGAATTTATTTTATTCATTGGGTTGTCTCCCAACAAGCTCTTCCTTTATAGCCATTAAGATAGGCATGAGATTTCAATGATGCTCTCATGAGAGATAACAATAGAAACACAAGGAGAGCATCATGAAGTATATGAAAAACATATTTAAGTCTAACATACTTCCTATGCATAGGCATTTTATAAGCAAGCGAATTATCAAGACAAGAAATATCTAGCATATGCAAGGGAGAAGAATAAAACATTGACGATCTCAACATAACGAGAGGTAATTTAGTAATATGAAATTTTTTACAACCATATTTTCCTCTCTCATAATAATTACATGTAGGATCATATTCAAATTCAACAATATAGCAATCATATAAAATTTTCTCTTCATGATCCATATGCATAAAAGTCTTATAATCTTCCAAGGTAGTGGGATTAATATCAACTAAGGTCATGACCTCTCCGAACCCACTTTTGTCAAAATTTTCATAAGATTGAACACTCTCTGAGTATGTGGGATTCTTATGTCCTAAAGTTGACACTCTTCCAAACCCACTTTCAATATTATTGCAAACATTATTTTCAATATCATATTCATCATGAGGATTAAATAAATTTTCAAGATCATAAGAAGCATTATCACCCCAATCATGATCATTGCAATAAGTAGTGGACATAACGAAATCATCATTCCCAAGCTTGTAGCTTTGCATATTATTAGCACAATTGGCATTCATAGAATTTATAATAACATCATTGCAATCATGCTTTCAATTCAAGGAACTATCAAGTATGGGTGATATAGCAATAATTTCATTTTTAACATAAGGAACTATAGCAAATTCATCTCTATAAGCATCATTAATATTGGCATCATGGCCATAAGAATAGCAAGCATCACATTCATCAACAGGGGATATTTTAATCGAATCAACGGAATCATAATTATCTATGGATTCATGCATATCATTCTCTTCCAAAGTAGAAGACATTCTCTCAATAAATTCATTAACATAGGCATTAGGAGCATAGTTTTCATAGCAATATTTAAGTATGTCAAAATTTTCAGATTTGTAGAGAGTAATATCATACTTTTCAATCAAAGAAGCAACTTCATAAGCACCCTTAAAAGCAACAAATTCTTCAATTTGTTCGATATCATAGTAACTATAAACACCCTTGGCATAAGAAGATAAAATTTCATTATCATTAAACTCACATAGGTAGGGAAGGTGTTTTTTAGGGTTCTTAGAGCAACAAGTAAAATCATAAATTTCACATAGATTCCAAGCATAGCATAGGAGACAATTTATTTGACGCCATAAGAGTCTCCCTTTTTCAGACAAACGATGACGCACAAAATGAGCATGCTCCTCTAAAGATTTTCCCTCAACTAAACTAGTTGGGGTTTCAGCACGAGCACAAATGGATCGAAGATGATCCAAGTAGAAAATTTTAAGTGGATCCATAGTATCTTATATTTTTGCTTTTAGTTTCTGTTCTTGTGTGTTCGACATGAAGGCAATAAAAGCAAGCAAGCAAGTAAAAATATTGTTGTGTTTTTGCGATACAAAAATTTAGAAGTGGGGGGAGATGAAAACGAGAGGCAAGGGCAAATAAAATAAATGCAAGGAGATGTAAGTTTTATGCGTAGGTACTTGATAGATGTTGATGATGTCTCCCCGGCAACGGCGCCAGAAATTCTTCCTGCTACTTGTGAGTTGCGTGGGTAATTCCCTGAAGAGGAAGGGGGATGCAGTACAGTAGAGATAAGTATTTCTCTCAGTTATGAAACCAAGGTTATCAATCCAGTAGGAGAATCACGCAACACCTCGTTAGCAGCACCTGCACACAAAACAACAAATCCTTGCACCCAACGCAAACAAGGGGTTGTCAATTCCTCGGCGGTTAATTGCAAGATTAAATTGTATGTGATAGATAGATAGATAGAACTAAAATATAAAATTAAATAAATAAATAAAAAGTGTAGCAAGGTATTTTAGGGTTTTTAATATATGATTTAGATAGACCCGGGGGCCATAGTTTTCACTAAAGGCTTCTCTCAAGAAAATAACATATGGTGGGTAAACAAATTACTGTTGGGCAATTGATAGAAAAGGAAATAATCATGACGATATCCAAGGCAATGATCATGTATATAGGCATCACGTTCGAGACAAGTAGACCGACTCCTGCCTGCATCTACTACTATTACTCCACACATCGACCGCTATCCAGCATGCATCTAGTGTATTAAGTCCATAATGAACGGAGTAACGCCTTAAGCAAGATGACATGATGTAGACAAAGTAAACTCACGCATAAATAAACCCCATCTTTTTACCCTTAATAGCAATGATACATACGTGTCATGTCCCTTTCTGTCACTGGGATTCAGCACCGCAAGATCGAACCCATTACAAAGCACCTCTTCCCATGGCAAGATAAATCAATCTAGTTGGCCAAACCAAATCAATAGATCGGAGAAGAAATACGAAGCTATAATAATCATGCATAAAAGAGTTCAGAGAAAACTCAAATAATATTCATGGATAATCTGATCATAAACTCACAATTCATCTGATCCGAACAAACACACCGCAAAAAGTGATTACATCGGATAGAACTCCAAGAACATCGAGGAGAACATTGTATTGAAGATCAAAAAGAGAGAAGAAGCCATCTAGTTACTAACTATGGACCCGAAGGTCTGTGGTAAACTACTCACGCATCATCGGAAGGGCGGCAAGGTTGATGGAGAGCCCCTCCGTGATCGAACCCCCCTCCGGTGGAGTACCGGAAAAGGCCTCCAGATGGGATCTGTCGAGAACAGAAACTTGCGGTGGCGGAAAAAGTATTTCGTGGACTCCTCTGTTGGTTTCGAGAGTTTAGAGAATTTATAGTGGTGGAATTAGGTCAAACGGAGCTGTGTGGGCCCCACAAGCCACCAGGGCGCGCCACCCCCCTGGGGCGCGCCCTGGTGCCTCGTGGGCCACTGCTTCATCTTCTGGCACTCTCCCGAAGCTTCCAGTACTTGTTATGTCCAGAAAAAAATCTCCAAAAAGTTTTGTTGCATTTGGACTTCGTTTGGTACTGATATTCTGGAAAACCAAAAACAGGCAAAAAACAGCAACTGGCACTGGGCACTAAGTTAATAGGTTAGTCCCAAAAATTGATATATAATTGTTGTAAATGTATATAAAAACATTCAAGATTGATAATATAATAGCATGGAACAATCAAAAATTATAGATACGTTGGAGACGTATCAGCCACCTTGCTGCACTCTTTGTTACTATTGCTACTTGTCACTTGTTACAAATTATCTTGCTATCAAACTACTCGTTACCGATAATTTCAGTGCTTGCAGAAAATACCTTGCTGAAAACCGCTTGTCATTTCCTTCTGCTCCTCGTTGGGTTCGACACTCTTACTTATCGAAAGGACTATGATTGATCCCCTATACTTGTGGGTCATCAGCGACGAGCAGGGCGGCTGAGTGGTGAGGACGTGTCCAACCGAGCGGCGACGCGCAAGGGCGGTGGAGTGGTGAGGACGTGTCCAACCGATGGCGACGCGCAGGGCGGCCGAGTGGTGAGGACGTGTCCAACCGATGGCGACGTGCAGGGCGGCCGAGTGGTGAGGACGTGTCCGACCAAGTGGCGACGCACGAGGAGGCCGAGTGGTGAGGACGTCCGACCGATGGCGACGCGCGGGGCGGCCGAGTGGTGAGGACGTGTCCAACCGATGGCGACGCGCAGGGCGGCCGAGTGGTGAGGACGTGTCCAACCGAGCGGCGACGCGCGGGGCAGCCGAGTGGTGAGGACGTGTCCAACCGATGGCGCGCGCAGGGCGGCCGAGTGGTGAGGTCGTGTCCGACCGAGTGGCAACGCACGAGGAGGCCGAGTGGTGAGGACGTGTCTGAACGATGGCGACGCGCGGGGCGGCCGAGTGGTGAGGACGTCTCCAACCGAGTGGCGACGCACGGGGCGGCCGAGTGGTGAGGACGTGTCCGGCCGATGGCGACGCACGGGGCGGCCGAGTGGTGAGGACGTGTCCAACCGGGTGGCGACGCGCCGGGCGGCCGAGTGGTGAGAACGTGTGAAACCGGGTGGCGACGCGCAGGGCGGCTGAGTGGTGAGGACGTGTCCGACCGATGGCGACGCGCGGGGCGGCCGAGTGGTGAGGACGTGTCCCACCGAGAGGCGACGCACGAGGCGGCCGAGTGGTGAGGACGTGTCCGACCAATGGCGACGCGCGGGGCGGCCGAGTGGTGAGGACGTGTCCGACCGATGGCGACGCGCGGGGCGGCCGAGTGGTGACGACGTGTCCCACCGAGTGGCGACGCACGGGGCGGCCGAGTGGTGGGGACGTGTCCGACCGATGGCGACGCCCGGGGCGTCCGAGTGGTGAGGACGTGTCCCACCGAGTGGCGACGCACGGGGCGGCCGAGTGGTGAGGACGTGTCCGACCGATGGCGACGCGCGGGGCGGCCGAGTGGTGAGGACGTGTCCGACCGAGTGGCGACGCACGGGGCGTCCGAGTGGTGAGGACGTGTCCGACCGAGTGGCAACGCACGAGGAGGCCGAGTGGTGAGGACGTGTCTGAACGATGGCGACGCGCGGGGCGGCCGAGTGGTGAGGACGTCTCCAACGGAGTGGCGACGCACGGGGCGGCCGAGTGGTGAGGACGTGTCCGGCCGATGGCGACGCCCGGGGCGTCCGAGTGGTGAGGACGTGTCCCACCGAGTGGCGACGCACGGGGCGGCCGAGTGGTGAGGACGTGTCCGACCGATGGCGACGCGCGGGGCGGCCGAGTGGTGAGGACGTGTCCGACCGAGTGGCGACGCACGGGGCGGCCGAGTGGTGAGGACGTGTCCGACCGAGTGGCAACGCACGAGGAGGCCGAGTGGTGAGGACGTGTCTGAACGATGGCGACGCGCGGGGCGGCCGAGTGGTGAGGACGTCTCCAACCGAGTGGCGACGCACGGGGCGGCCGAGTGGTGAGGACGTGTCCGGCCGATGGCGACGCACGGGGCGGCCGAGTGGTGAGGACGTGTCCAACCGGGTGGCGACGCGCCGGGCGGCCGAGTGGTGAGAACGTGTGAAACCGGGTGGCGACGCGCAGGGCGGCTGAGTGGTGAGGACGTGTCCGACCGATGGCGACGCGCGGGGCGGCCGAGTGGTGAGGACGTGTCCCACCGAGAGGCGACGCACGAGGCGGCCGAGTGGTGAGGACGTGTCCGACCAATGGCGACGCGCGGGGCGGCCGAGTGTGAGGACGTGTCCGACCGATGGCGACGCGCGGGGCGGCCGAGTGGTGACGACGTGTCCCACCGAGTGGCGACGCACGGGGCGGCCGAGTGGTGAGGACGTGTCCGACCGATGGCGACGCCCGGGGCGTCCGAGTGGTGAGGACGTGTCCCACCGAGTGGCGACGCACGGGGCGGCCGAGTGGTGAGGACGTGTCCGACCGATGGCGACGCGCGGGGCGGCCGAGTGGTGAGGACGTGTCCAACCGATGGCGACGCGCGGGGCGGCCGAGTGGTGAGGATGTGTCCCCCCGAGTGGCGACGCACGGGGCGGCCGAGTGGTGAGGACGTGTCCGACCGATGGCGACGCGCGGGGCGGCCGAGTGGTCAGGACGTGTCCGACCGATGGCGACGCGCGGGGCGGCCGAGTGGTCAGGACGTGTCCAACCGATGGCGACGCGCGGGGCGGCCGAGTGGTGAGGACGTGTCCGACCGATGGCGACGCGCGGGGCGGCCGAGTGGTGAGGACGTGTCCGACCGATGGCGACGCGCGGGGCGGCCGAGTGGTGAGGACGTGTCCGACCGATGGCGCCGCGCGGGGCGGCCGAGTGGTGAGGACGTGTCCGCCCGATGGCGACGCGCGGGGCGGCCGAGTGGTGAGGACGTGTCCGCCGATGGCGACGCGCGGGGCGGCCGAGTGGTGAGGATGTGTCCGGCCGATGGCGACGCACGGGGCGGCCGAGTGGTGAGGACGTGTCCGGCCGATGGCGACGCCCGGGGCGGCCGAGTGGTGAGGACGTGTCCGGCCGATGGCGACGCGCGGGGTGGCCGAGTGCTCAGGACGTGTCCGGCCGATGGCGACGGGCGGGGCGGCCGAGTGGTGAGGACGTGTCCGCCGATGGCGACGGGCGGGGCGGCCGAGTGGTGATGACGTGTCCGCCGATGGCGACGGGCGGGGCGGCCGAGTGGTGAGGACGTGTCCGACCGATGGCGACGCGCGGGGCGACCGAGTGGTGAGGACGTGTCCGACCGATGGCGACGCGCGGGGCGGCCGAGTGGTGAGGACGTGTCCGACCGATGGCGACGCGCGGGGCGGCCGAGTGGTGAGGACGTGTCCGACCGATGGCGACGCGCGGGGCGGCCGAGTGGTGAGGACGTGTCCGACCGATGGCGACGCGCGGGGCGGCCGAGTGGTGAGGACGTGTCCGACCGATGGCGACGCGCGGGGCGGCCGAGTGGTGAGGACGTGTCCGACCGATGGCGACGCGCGGGGCGGCCGAGTGGTGAGGACGTGTCCGACCGATGGCGACGCGCGGGGCGGCCGAGTGGTGAGGACGTGTCCAACCGAGGGGCGACGCACGGGGCGGCCGAGTGGTGAGGACGTGTCCAACCGGGTGGCGACGCGCAGGGCGGTCGAGTGGTTAGGACGTGTCCAACCGAGTGGCGACGCACGGGGCGGCCGAGTGGTGAGGACGTGTCCGACCGATGGCAACCCGCGGGGCGGCCTAGTGATGAAGTCGTGCCCAACCGAATGGCGACGCGCGGGGCGGCCGAGTGGTGAAGGCGAGTCCAACCGATGACGACGCGCGGGGCGGCCGAATGACGAAGACATGCCCAACCGATGGCCACGCGCGAGACGGCCGAATGATGAGGACTTGTCCAACCGAGTGGCGATGCGTGGAGCGGCCGAGTGGTGAGGACGTGTCCCACCGAGTGACGACGCGCGCGGTGGCCGAGTCCCTATACGTTAGTCCTCTGGATGCAAAATTCATCCGAGTAACCTGCGCGTTAGTTGTTCAGACTGCAAAAACCATCTCTGGGTTAGCCGGCCGAGTGAACCTGGACGTTAGCCGGCTGAGTGGACCGCAGGGGCGGGCAGCTCTATTCGGCTTGCAGGCGGACATGATCCAGCGGCGTTGACCAACGCATTGAAGGAATTGCTCACGTCCAGGATCTGCATGCAAAAGGCGTTAGCACTGATTAAGCAAGAGTTCAAGCCGGTACTGCATGCAATGGAACTTTCCTTCTTCCACGGGACATTTATCTCCCTGCATGCGGTTTATTGCCAAATCGTGGGAGGTCCACTGCCCGTTTAAGTCCAGCGATCTGGACTAGGCGACGCCGGTGGAGATGACCTGCAGTCAATTGCCGACGTCCAGTATTAGAGCATGATTGGTTTGATACCAAAAGTTGGCATGCCAATATTTGGCAAATGCCAAATGTTGGCTAGTGATTGGTTGACTACCAACTTTTCTTGCCAACCTCACAAAAAGTTGCCAACTTTTGGCAACTTTTCATTTTGCCAAATGTTGGCTTGCCAACTATTGGCAATGCCAAATATATGTATCAAACCAATTATGCTCTTAGTACGCACGATTTGCATGCAAGAGGTGTTAGTGCTAATTAAGCAAGAATTAAAGACGATTCTGCATGCAGTGGGAGTTTCCTTTTCCCACGGAATTGAAATTTGGAGAGTTGTAGAGGCAGCCTGGAGTCTGGAGAGCTCCGCTGCGGTGGAAACTGCCGGTCTAGCCGGAATCAGTCCGCAGCCGAGAGGTGGCGACGAGGACGAGCGGCTGGCCGCAGTCCAGGCGTCAGAGGTGCGGGCCGGCGCAGCCAAGGGTGAGGCCGACGCGAGCACTGGTGGCGGCGTTTCACTGCTCGGGGAGCCGGAGCTGTGTGCCGGTCGGAGTCGCACTTCGACGCCCGCGGAGCCGGGCCGGGCGTTAGCAGCTGTGCGCGTGTCGGCGCTCCGCGATGGCGTCGCCGGAGATGACGACGGGTCGGATAGCGCCAGGGCCGCGCGTGGAGGCGCAGTCGCCATCTTGCTTCAACGCCGGGATCGAGCGGGTGACTCCACGGCGAAGACTTCCGCCAGATGATCAGCATCGGAGGGAGTAGGTGCGTCTGCGCCCTGAACGACGCGATAGCCGAAAACTCCAGCGACCAATTTCTCCTGCGATGATCATTGATCTGCTGCCGAAGATTGAAGAAAAAACCATTTACACCGTGGCTCGATAGATGCCATGCCCCACGGTGGACGCCAACTGTCGTGGAAACGATTCCGACAATAGAGAGGGGTAGGGTAAAGGAGCATGATCTATCGAGATGCAAACGGGTGACACGAATGATTTTAGCGAGTTCGGGCCTCTCGCGGTGGAGATAACAGCCCTACGTCTCGTGCTCCGGAGAGGCTTTGTTTTATCTGAGTATGAATCCGGAGATTACAATGTGTGAGAGCGGGGAGAACGGATCTCCATGCTTGAGCTAAGTCCTGAGACTAATGGCGAGAGAGTCAGGGGAGAAGAATGAGCCTGTCCCTAAGTCTAGTGGTGGGGGTGGCTTATATAGAGTGCGCCACCCTCTCCTCTTATGTTACAAGGTGGAGCATCAATGCCATAATATCTGCCCACTACGAAACCGCCATGCTGACTATTGGTCTTCGTATATCCGAGTGAGTTGATGGTCATCCGAGTGGATGGTATGTTGATTGTCTGAGTGATGCTCTGGGCCCATTTGTCGTATGGACCCCATGCTTTATGATATTTTGACCCTTCATGGGCCTACCTGCTATGTGTATCCCCAACATCGCCCAGGATGGTGCGGATGGTGTCAAAGCGTCCGTCGAGGCCGTGAAGGAATTGCATGGTGAGATCCGAATCAGTGACGGCGTGACCAGTGTCAGCAAGACCATCGGCAAGAGATTTGAGGCGGCGGGCGTAGTAGGAGACGGTGAGGTCACCCTGTTTGAGATTACGGTACTGGCGCGTGAGGTGGAGGTAGAGAGCCCCCTGGTTGGCGAGGAAGTAATCACGGATGCGCTGCCAAGCCGTGTACGCATTGACAGCACTGCCCATGACGAGCTCAAGAATGGAGTCCGCCAGGGTGAAGAAGATCCAGAGGATTAGGCGGTGATCAACCATGAGCCAGGCGGCGTCGGGGTTAGGAGGAGGAGCGCGCAGAACATGATCTTGGACGCGGTATTGCATGAGGACACAGGTGAAGAATGTGCGCCACTTGATGTAGTTGTGCTCGGCAGGATCTAGCTTGAATTTGATATGGTTGGAAATATGATCATTGTGGAAATTGGTGAGAAGAGGATCGGTGGCAGCAGGGGCGGCGGAAGGGGTGACCATGGTGGTGAGGGCGGAGGTTGCAGCCGGGAGGGAAGAAGACAGGGGAGGGGAGGTCCCGGGAGGAGAAGACTGGGCGGAGGAGGAGCGAGCGGCCTGGTCGGGAAGCTCACCGAAGATGTCTTCAAACGCCATGGTGACTGATACCAAGTTAGAGAGAAGGTTGTGCCTCACTGTACTGCCATTACATTAGTGCGAGAGGTACATGGTACAGATATACAGAAGTGCCCAACGTCTCCCGAGTCTTGAGGCACGCAGGCCATCGTGGAGAGTTGGTTAAGATCCTAAATACAAGGAGAGGATTACATGATGTATACACGTTACACAATGTTACAGAGAGAGGACTGCCACGTTTAACAGACCCTATACAGTTTTTTGGGGCTCAAACAAAGAAAGTGATCCAGCAGGACCTATCATAGCCTCTAAAATAGGAAGGCACCAAAAATCCATCCAACAACCTCTTCTCCGACGGGTGTGAGAGGATGCCCCTTTTCGGTCATTGCGAAATTTCCGAGAACGAGAGAGAAATTCGGTCGTCCTGCCAGCGCGGTGATAGAGTGCGCAGGCAGCCACAGTCAGTCTTCTTCCTCTTCGCCAGGCTGCCACGATGCTCCTTTTCACCTTCGACCTTCATCCCTGACCTCTCCATCTCACCCTGCCAGCAATCGTCTTTGACAATGCCATACCCCCGGGTATAGCCATGGAGGACAAATTACCCATGACTTGGAGTCCGCCAGCTATACATGGGTGCATCACCGAAGGATAACTAGATGGTAACCAACTCAGACTCTTTTGTAACCTTAGCCTCGTCCGCCTATAAAAGGCGAGACAGGACCTCCCCTCCCTCCCTGAGCAGTACTTGTTCATTGCTATTCCCAACACAATTATACACACCAAGCCCTAGCTCTCATATGAGGTTGTGATCAATACCATATACAAAAGGAAGGAGTGCGGTATTACCTTCACGCTGAGGGCTGGAACCTGGGTAAATCTCATCTCGTGTGCATCCCCTATGTTTCCCTAGTATGTGCGCTACCCCATGAACACCTTTTTCGGTAAATTACACTAATAGTTGGTGCTCGAGATAGAGGCTGCGCATACTGGATCAGATCAGACACAAATGGGATCCACTTTCCACTTCATGGAGTTCGCCCCAAGACAAGGTATCCGCTTTGGCTCCCCGGATTTCATCGCCAATGCGGTTGGGCATCTCCCCCTCGCGCGCTACCTTCTTTGAAGGACAGTCTCTCCACTTTGGGAGTCGGGACTTCGTAGCCGACAACTTTGGCAAGCTTCGCATCCACAAGTCGGCTCCCTACCAATCGGCGGAATCCTTGTCTAGGCAACCCCTGGGAGCTACAACCTCATATCATGACAGCGAGTCTACTTCCTAGTTTTTCACCATGGTGGACTCTCTCATGCCCATCCTAGACTCTAAGTCTGATGGGTATGAAAGTTACGGTAGCTACGCCCCATCCACCCCCACTCGTTCAGCCACATACGCCACCTTGAGCGCATGAATTGATATATTGATCGAGACCAAACGAGGGGTTACCCACCAAAGCATTGACCTAACCCCAGGACTCTTTTATTCAGGAGATTCACCTTTGAGAGTAGGTGTACGAACATGGCCTTGAGCATTTAGCTTATGGTGCCCTTTTGAGTATGAGTACTTCCCCGATTTGGGCTACATATGTGGTATCCTAGGACACGAGGAGAAGGAGTGTAAGATCAAGCTGAAAAATGGAGAGAAGACGTAATATGGCATGTGAATAAAGGCTGTTGGCCGAGGAGGAGCATCCACTGGGGCATAGTGGAAGGGGGCAATGGAAGTAGTAGCTATGGGCTTGGAAGGTCGAGTGGTTGGTCAGGAAGTGACAGACTCACGTGTAGGAAAGACTCGCGGTCAAATGAGGATCGGGAGGAAAAGAAGGATACAGAGGAAGAGGTCACTAATCCTGCAAAGAAGCCTAATGAAACCAACACTAGCACTAAATCTCCAAAAAATAAACTAGAATATCTGCAGGAGAAGGAGAATGAGGTGAAATGTGAGGGGGGTGGAGCCGGGGTTGTGATGGGTGTGCAAGATGGGATGAACAAAAAATGATAGAAATGGGGCACCCAGCTCGGCGACATAGGGGACGTGAAATTTTGGTGCACCAATGGAGGGACGAAAGGGTACTGATGGTTCTGTGGTGAAGAAGACGCGTGAGAAAGCAACTAATGAAGGCAAGAAGCCAAACTCAAGGAGATGCAAACAAGTGGCGAGCGAAAAGGGGAGGAGGTCATCGGATGGAGAAGAAGTAGACTTGGCGAATCGATAGAGGATCAAGGTAGCAAGAAAGGTAGAACTTAGGAGTTAAAGGAATAAGTTGAGGCTAACAACACATTGACATCATTCGGGTTGCATGAGCACACTACTACATGTCCAGTCAGTGCCAACGGGCCAAAAGTAGTCATCACTAACGTGTGTGCCCGTCAGTGTTTCCCGATCCGTAGATAACTATGTCATTAGTGACGGGTCAGTTGACCCAACTGTGATGAGTGCCATCATAGAGCGGTCTACCGATTAGTGCTGATTTTGTAGGGGCAACCTGAGCGGTCATCACTGATGGGACGATAGGCTATGGCCCATCAGTAATGACTATTTTGATTTTGTACAGGCAACCTGAGCGGTCATCACTGATGGGCCGTTAGGCTATGGCCGATCAGTAATGACTATTTTGAGTTAGGCAAGTTGGGGTTGCACTTCAGCACAAAGTTGTTGACACCCAAGAATCAACTTTTGACTAGGGGTGTCCTTAGATGATGAAGTTGTTGATGGATATAATGATCCCAACGATGATCGAAGTGTTAGTGATGGCGATGGCTTCCAATTCTCCCTCCCGGAGGGATGGATCTCCGGCAGAATTTGCTCGCTGGAGGGCAAAACTGCTCCACCTCGGTTCTACCTCGAGGCGGCGGCGAAAAAATCTCATAAATTCCCTGACTTCGTTTTAGGTCTGGGGAAAAAATATAGGCAAAAGGGTGTTAGAAGACGATGGACAGGGGCTCCACGCAGCTAGGGAGGAGCGCTTGGAGGCCCTATGGCGCCCCTCCGGCCCATATTCTGGCTCCTGGCTTCTTTTCTTTTGAAAGAATTTCTGGAGTTTTCTTGATTTTTGGAGCTCCGAAACATTGCTTTTTTCTAGTACATTTTTATCCTAGTTTTCTGTTGTCCGGTAATTTCTCTCTTCGCATGTTTCATGCAAATTAAAGGGGAAATGGCATTAAAATTGAGCAATAATATGCAAAATATCGACAATAATTAGGAAAATAGAATAAGAAATAGTGATGCAAAATGGACGTATCAGAGCTCACCGGTGAGGAGATAGCTAGCGCTAGGGGTCACGGTGGTGCTCAGTGATGACCTGCAAGGGCACGGGGCTATTGCAATTCGTGGTAAGTAGAATATGTTGATCCCACAAGGAGTGATTGCACAGGTAACTACCAACCCCGTAGCTACGTCGTCACTTACCTGGCTATGTTCACACCCATAGCGTTATCTGGAAATAGTCTATTCGTCGGTTGCTAGCAGAAACGATAATAAGGGTGGTTTTGACTAAACAACCAAACTAAGGTAAAAGCAGCGGATAAAATAAAGGGGCGGCGCTTGAGTAATAAGGGCATCCTCGAGGTGTTTGGAATCATCGCTACTAGTGCGTTCTACGAACACTAAGCCACTTCACATGTTTCTCTTTATGGGTGGAGCCAGGTACAAATATGTGCACACATGCGGCAGCCCCATATCACATACGCCACTACCGCTCTTCGCCACTTCGGTTATCAAACAGTGCTTAAGGGGAAGAAGGTCCCCGTGGATGCATCCTAAAAGCGGCCCCCCTTTATCCCCTGTTGTAATGATCTGGGATGAAGGGAGATAGGCCCTATCACTAACCTACCTTCGCAATCAGCCGACTCGCCAACAGTAGTAACTTTTCGTTGAAAATTGGTATATGTTGGATAGTCGACTTCACCCAACATCAAGAAGACTACTAACATAAACATGTAAGAGAGGATATCATAGCACGCAAGACAATCGGTACTAGTGCAAACTAGAGTTCATCCTATTCCCCCAAGACTAATTATATTACTCAAACATGGTGATGGAGTACATAGAGTTTAGGTGCGAATTACAAGCCAACATGGAGTTGGAGATGGAGAGAGTGTGACGCCCCCGACTTAATAGTGCACTAATCATACACGCAAATGCACACGATCAAGCCTAAGGACTCACTTGAAGATATCACAACACAACTCTAAACACAAATAAAAGTCATACAAGCTTTATATTACAAGCCAGGGGCCTCGAGGGCTCGAATACATAAGCTCGAGTCATACAAGCAACAGCGGAAGCATCAGATATCTGAGTACAGACACAAAATTTAAACAGATGTGCCTTAAGAAGGCTGGGCAAAACAACGACACTGGATCGAAAGGCGCAGGCCTCCTGCCTGGGTGCCTCCTATCTACTCCTGGTCGTCGGTGGTCTCCACGTAGTAGTACTCTCCACCGGAGGGGTAGTAGTAGTCGTCGACTGGGGCAGCTGGCTCCGGGGCTCCGTCATCTGGTCGCAGCAATCGGGTATGGGAAAAAGGGGAAGCAAAGCAACCGTGAGTACTCATCCAAAGTACTCGCAAGACTTACATCAGATCTATACTAATTATGCATCGGTATCAAAGAGGAGGCTGTATCTGTGGACTAGACTGCAGAAATGCCAGAATAGAAGGATAGGCCTAGCCTAACGAAGACTAGCATCTTGAGCGTCTTGCAGCATCAGAAGAGTGCAGATTAGTACATAAATATAGTAGTAGCAACAAGTAGCAACAACGCCCAGAGATCCTTCCTTGACTCCCTGCGAGAAAGCGATCCTGGAGCCAACATATTAAGCATCTCAAGTTCCAGTTCTAGTTGTAGTAAATCGGGATATTTTCCGAGCGTCCTGTTACCGTGGACATGGCTATTCGAATAGATATACTTCCCTACAGGGGTGCACCAACTTACCCAACACGCTCGATTAACTCTGGCCGGACACACTTTTATCGGGTCATGCCCGGCCTCCGTCGATCGACACGTCGTAGCCCTACCTAGGTTCAACAGAGAGGCCAGCATGCCGGTCTACACACTAAGCGCTCAGGGATCTTGGGCCCATCGCCCTTTGCACTCCTGCGCGTTGCGAGGACGGCCGGGACCAGACCTAGCCCCTGTATACACACGCAGGCTTTCACGGTCCGCCCGGGCGCGTGCCGCTCAACTGCTGACGTCTGAAGAACTTCGGCTGATACATACGACGCCGAGTGCCCATACTTATTCCCGCGTGGTGGTTAGTGCGAAAAGGCCAGAGGCCTACTCAGATCACATATCCTAACCCATTAGTGTGTTGGGAGCTCGCGGAAACGAGCAGAGACTCACGATCATGTGACCCCGTCGCCCCGTCTCGTGAACTTACGGCAAGGGCTAAGAATGCCCGGCCATGCCACGTAATCATCTCGCGGGTACCCTCACGGTCAACCCGACTCGACAATACTTGCGGGTACCCCTCGGGGCCTACCCGACTTTATGAAGTATCTGTAGTAAAGTCAAAAGATCCGTGTGTCCATAACATCAAGAAGGAATCCGAGGAATCTCCCTCGTTGGATTCCCACTCGATGTATCCGTCAAGGTGAACCCGGAGGAATCACCCTCGATGGATTCACACTTGAGGAGTTGCACGACAGAAGCTTTATCGGAGGTGGTGAAAGAGGAATCACCCTCGGTAATCCACAACCGACTAGCTAGGCTACAGCGGCCACATCAGGAGTGAGCCAAGAGGTATCACCCTCGGCACTCGATGGTAGCTCTGCAGAGTCATACAACTTAGGGGTGTGCGGTGATGTGCTGGTCTCAGCCCGTCGATCACATCGATTGGGGCACTGGTAACTAAGCGGGGCAACTAGGACAAGGAAGAGGGGCCACAGATGGTTCACTACCAACCTACACTAAACATTTAGGATTGCAGGTAAGGTATCAATAACAGTTTACAAAAACAGGCTATGCACCAGAATAGGTATGTCGGGACAACAGTTGTAGCAATTCTAATGCAAGCAAGAGGGAGAAAGAATAGGTGATATAGGCATGTTCAAGGGGGTTTTGCTTGCCTGGAAGCTCTGCGGCAAAAGAGGGGTCGTCGATGGTGTGGTCATACTCCGAAGCTGCATCGGTCTCGGGGTCTACCGGATAAGAAGAGGGGGAAGAAACAATAAATAAAAGCAAACAATGCAACACAGATGCATGACATGGCATTATGCAGTGCTGGTGGTGACCTAATGCAAGGCTACACGTTGCAGACGAAGCGGGAAAATATCTGGGATATTTTCCCGGCCTTAGGCAGTTATCGGAAAAACTGAACCGGAGGGGATGGTTCCATGTTCAGCTAGTTAGGAGTGATGGTCAAGCATTTTGACCACATATTCGGATTCATCTCGTTTTTCTGATCAACTTTCATGTAGAAAACTTTTCGATCCGAGCTACGGTTGAATTTCTACGAATTTTTAAAGTTTTAAACAATTTTCTAAAATTCCTGGAATTTATTTAATTAATAAATGCACATTATCCAGAACAGTAACTTATGATGTCAGCATGACGTCAGTGTGACGTCAGCGAGTCAACCCTAGCTGTTCCAGGTCAAACCTAACAGCTAGGTCCCACATGTCAGTAGCTCTGGTCTAATTAGGGCTTAATTTAAACTAAACAGAGACTAATTATAGGGTGGGCCCCATCTGTCAGTGTCTAATTAGTAATTAGATTAATTTTAAATTCAAATTAGGTTAATTAAACACGGGGGCCCACATGCCAGCGGCACTGTGCTGCCACGTCAGCACGTTGACCAGTCAAGTGGTCAACTGGTGCCCCTGGGCCCACTTGTCAGTGACCCAGGGAGCCCCACGTGGCGGCCAACTCAGCGGCGCCGGCGTTTAAACGCCGGTAGCCTCGTTTCACGGCGGAGGCGCACGGGCGCGCGTCGGATTTCGCCGTCCGGCGGCCATTTGGCGCACGGGAGGCACCGTTCGAACGTGTGCTCCGTGCTGCGTCGATTGGTGGTGGTGGCTTGGCCGGAAACGGCCGGAATCGACGACGCCGAGCGGCGGAGGTGGCGGCCGGAATCGGGCGAAGCCGGTTATGACGATGCGGGGCACGGGGAGGCGAGCTAGCTAGCGCGTTGGGCTCCTACGCGTGCGCCGAGCACGTTGCCATGCTCGGTTGAGCTCGACGGCGAGCGTGGCCACGACGACGAGCATGACGGTGGCGATGGGTACGGCCACGGCGAATGCGCGGCTACAGCGCGGGAAGAAGAGGAAGAAAGAGGGGGAAACGGCTAGGTGCTCACCGTGGAGGCGCACGGTGGCCCGTTGATGGCTTAGGAGCAGCAGGGGGCGGTGAATCGACGGCGAGGTCGACGGCGACCGAGGAGGAAGAAGAGCTCGCCGGGCTCGCTGCGGTGGCTCCCGGCTTGCGCTCGTGGACGGAGACGAGGTAGACGACGACGGCGGAGACGTGGGATAAGGCGGCGAGGCGAAGTCGGTGGCCGCGGGATCGACGGCGTGCAGCGGCGGCTGCGCTCGATGGCGAGTTGGAGAGGGCGAGGGAGCAAGGGAGAGAGGGGGAAAAGTGGGGGAGGACGACGGGGAGGCCGAGGGGCGCATCCTTATCCCCTCGCCGGCCCTGTAGCGCCGCAGTGTCGGCGTTTCGCCGGTGCGCGCGCGCGCGCGGCCATGGCGACGGCGACACGGGGAGGAGAGAGGCGGGAGGAGGAAGAGAGAGAGAGAGCACGGTGGGCTGGGCCGTGCACTGTGCACTTAGGCCCAGCTCACAGTAGAGTAGGCCTTTTTTGCTTTTTCTTTTCTGTTTTTCATTTAACAGAAGAAGTTTTGCAATAAATGAGCTACCAAATGCATTTTGTAATATGTGAAACTTGTCCACAAAATTACATTGCATTATTCTGCACTGCCACAAAAAGTTTGGGCAATTTTTGAATCCATTTGAATTTTTCAAAAATGGAAAAGCATTTGAATTGCTGTTTTTGCACTGTAATAATTGCCCTAGTCCACATTTAGCTTGATGGTGATGTTGTTTTCCTGAACAAATATTTGTTTTGGAATTTTTGCTAAATGATGAACTATTTTTCAGTAATTTTTGAGCAACTTAAAATTTCACTTATGATTTGAATTGAATTCAGTGGTGGAATTTGAAATGAGATATGAATCCACTTTGATCAAGCATTGCAAATCACAGTGACTTAGCATAATCATTATGGATCACTGTTGCTCATTACAGAGGGGGTGTTACAATTCTCCTCCTCTAAAAGAAATTCTCGTCCCGAGAATTTAGGAGGTAGAAGGGAAAAGATCGGGGTATTCTTCCCGAAGACGATCCTCGCGTTCCCAAGTGGCTTCATCTTCAGTATGATTCGACCACTGCACTTTAAGGAACTTGGTTGTCTTCTGATGGGTCCGACGTTCAGCTTGATCAAGAATGCGGATCGGATGCTCTTTATAAGATAGATCATCTTGCAAATCGAGCATTTCATGATCCACTGCTCGGTGCGGGGATTCCTTGAAGCAACGGCGAAGTTGCGACACATGGAAGACCTCGTGGATGTGAGAGAATTGCGGCGGCAGCTCCAATTTATATGCCACATGTCCACGTCTGGCGAGAATGCGGAAGGGACCAATGTAGTGAGGAGCTAGCTTGCCCTTGATCCCGAAGCGATGAGTGCCCTTCATCGGAGTGACATGCAGCTAAGCTTGCTCACCAGGTTGATAGATCGATCCCCAGTGTTTACAATCATAATTGCTCTTCTGGCGAGACTGAGCCGCCTTGTGATTTTCTCGAACAATACGGACTTGCTCTTCAGCGTGTTGGATAATATCCAGACCAATGAGCGGCCGTTCCCCAGTTTCTGACCAATTCAGAGGGGTTCGACACTTACGTCATATAATACTTCAAAAGGGGCCATTTTCAAGCTGGCTTGATAGTTGTTGTTGTATGAAAATTCAGCATACGGGAGAGATTCCTCCCACTTCTTGCTGAAAGAGATGACACAAGCACACCGCATATCTTCAAGCACTTGATTAACTCGTTCAACTTGGCCTTGGGACTGGGGGTGATAAGCTGAACTCCAGGTTATATGAGTTCCCATAGCTTCTTGGAAACTTGCCCAGAACTTTGAGGTGAATAGGCTACCACGGTCTGAACTGATCTCCTTCGGAATACCGTGGAGTGATACAATTCTGGAGATATACAAGTTTGCTAACTGACTAGCAGTGATCGTCTCCTTGACTGGCAGAAAGTGTGCAACTTTGTAGAGTTGATCAATGACGACAAGAATGGCATCATGACCCTTTTGTGACCTGGGAAGACCAGTGATAAGATCCATTTGCACTTTGTCCCATTTCCACTCAGGGATAGGGAGCGGTTGCAGAACTCCAGCAGGCTTCTGATGTTCTGTCTTAACGCGACGACAAACGTCACATTCAGCAACATATCGAGCAATATCCTGCTTCATTTTAGACCACCAGTACCTTTGACGAAGGTCACGATACATCTTGGTGCTAACCGGATGAATAGACAATGGTGTATCATGTGCTTCCTTCATAACTTTGTCGGTCATAAGCTCGAACCGAGGTACCACAATGCGATCTCTGAAATACAAGGTTCCGTCTTCAGCAAGCGAGAAATCTCTAGACTTTTCAAGGTCAAGATCTCTTTTCATCTGATCAACTTCAGCGTCTTTAGCTTGCGCAGACTTAACAGCTTTTTCAAGATCTGGCTGTAAAACAAGGGTATTAAGAGAACCCTGTGGAACGATGTGGAGGTTCAGCTTGCGTAGTTCTTCATAAAGATGGGGTTGAGCTTGCTGAACCATGAGGTTGTTACAATAGGACTTGCGGCTCAAGGCATCGGCCATCACATTAGCCTTACCAGGGGTATATGAAATACCGCAGTCATAGTCCGTAATCGTTTCCAACCATCGTTGTTGGCGGAGATTGAGATCCGGCTGAGTAAATAAATACTTCAGACTTTGGTGATCAGTGTATATCTCACATCGATTACCAAGGAGGTAATGTCGCCATAGCTTCAATGCATATATCACTGCAGCAAGTTCAAGATCATGCACTGGATAATTCTCTTCGTGAGGACGTAACTGTCGCGAGGCATAAGCAATCACTCTGCGCTCTTGCATCAGGACACAGCCTAAACCTTGACGAGAGGCGTCGCAATAAATCACAAAGTCTTTGTGAGAATCCAGAGGAGCAAGCACTGGAGCAGAGGTCAGCTTGTCCTTGAGGGTCCGGAAACTTTCTTGACATTTGTCTGTCCACTCAAACTTAATGCCTTTGTGAAGCAGATTAGTCAGAGGCTTGGTAATCTTTGAGAAATTCTCGACAAATCGACGACAATAGCTTGCGAGTCCGAGAAAACTTCTGACTTGCTTGACATTCTTCGGGGGAGTCCAGTCAAAAATAGCCTGAACTCGCTTTGGGTTGACAGCAATGCCATCCTTGGAAATCACATGACCAAGGTAGGTTACTTTAGATAACCAGAATTCGCACTTGAAATATTTGGCATATAGCTGATGCTCTCGAAGATTTTCCAGAGCCAAACGAAGATGTTCAGCATGTTCTTCCTTATTCTTGGAATACACCAGAATATCATCCAGATAAACCACGAAGAATTTGTCGAGGTAATCCATGAAGATATAATTCATCAGGCGGGAGAACGTTGCGGGGGCATTAGTCAAGCCAAATGACATGACGGTGTACTCATAAGAACCATAGCGAGTAACAAAGGCAGTCTTGGGAATATCCTCTTCGCGGACGTGGATCTGATGATAACCCAACCTCAAGTCGAGTTTGGAGAACACCGAGGATCCAGCAAGTTGATCATACAGATCATTGATCTGAGGAAGCGGATACTTGTTCTGAATGGTTGCCTGATTGATAGGTCAGTAGTCTTGGACCAATCAGTTAGCGATACGTCTCCAACGTATCTATAATTTATGAAGTATTCCTGCCATGTTTATAACAACTCTATATGGTTTTGGTATGATTTGATTAGAACTAACCCAGACTGACGCTGTTTTCAGCAGAACTACCGTGGTGTTGTTTTTGTGCAGAAATAAAAGTTCTCCAAATGAGCTGAAACTTTTTGACGATTTTTTTTGGAACAAAAGAGGCACTAGAAGCTTCGAGGAAGGACCAGAAGAGCCACGAGGTGCCCACGAGGCACCGGGGCACGCCACCCCCCCAGGCGCGCCCTGGTACCTCGTGGGGCCCACGTGGCTCCGTCTGACCTGATTCCAACGCTGAAAAATCCTATAAATAGAGAAACCCCCAAAAATAACCCTAGATGAGTTTTTACGCCGCCGCAAGCCTCTGTACCTCCACGATCTCATCTATAGCCCTTTTCCGGCACCCTGCCGGAGGGGGGAATCATCACCGGAGGCCATCTTCATCACCCCGGCGGTCTCCATGACGAGGAGGGAGTAGTTCACCCTCGGGGCTGAGGGTTTGTACCAGTAGCTATGTGTTTTATCTCTCTCTCTCTCGCGCGTTCTTGATTTGGCATGATCTTGATGTATCGCGAGCTTTGTTAATATAGTTGGATCATATGGTGTTTCTTCCCTCTCTATCCTTGTTGTGATGAATCGAATCTTTTCCCTTTGAGGTTTCGTTATTGTCGAATTGAATATTCAGATTTGAGAACACTTGATGTATGTCTTGCATATGAATACCGTGGTGACAATGGGGTATTATATTGATTCACTTGATATATGTTTTGGCACTCAACTCGCGGATTCCTGAGGTGACATTGGGGTAATCTATGCATAGGGGTTGATGCATGTTTTCATTATCTTTGCTCCGATAGAAACTTTGGGGTGCTCCCTGGAGTTCTTTGTGTGGATTGAATATTATGATTATGAAGTTGTTTGATGCATATCGTATAATCAACTCACGGATACTTGTGGTGACATTGGAGTATCTAGGTGACATTAGAGTTGGTTGATGTGTATCATATGGTGTTATTTTAGTACGAACTCTAGGTCTGTTTGTGACACTTATAGGAATGGCTCAATAGATCGATCGGAAAGGATAACTTTGAGGTGGTTTCGTACCCTACAACAATTTCTATCTTATGTTCTCCGCGAATAGGAACTTGGGAGTGATTCTTTATCGCACGTTGAGGGATGGTTATATGATCCAATTATGTTAGCATTGTTGAGAGATTGCACTAGCGAAAGTATGAACACTAGGCCTTGTTTTTAAGCATTGCAATACCGTTTGTGCTCACTTTTGTTACTTGCTACCTTGCTGTTTTTATATTTTCAGATTACAAAAACCTATATCTACTATCCATACTACACTTTTAGCACCATCTCTTCGCCGAACTAGTGCACCTATACAATTTACCATTGTATTGGGTGTGTTGGGGACACAAGAGATTTCTTGTATTTGGTTGCAGGGTTGTTTGAGAGATACCATCTTCAACCTACACCTCCCACGGATTGATAAACCTTAGGTCATCCACTTGAGGGAAAATTGCTACTGTCCTACAAAACTCTGCGCTTGGAGGCCCAACACGAGTCTACAAGAATAAGTTGTGTAGTAGACATCAGTTAGTACCATCTTTCTTGTTGACAAAGAGAGAAGGTGCTCCCCAGGCAGAGGAACTTGGATGAATGAAACCCTTGTGAAATGATTTGTCGAGTTCCTCCTTAAGCTCAAGAAGTTCATGCGGAGGCATCTTGTAGGGACGCTTCGCAATACGAGTTGTGCCTGGTTTTAAGTCGATGACAAACTCGACAGCTCTAACAGGGGGAAATCCTGGAAGTTTTTCCAAAAAGATATCTTGGAAGTCATGAACGACTGGAACGTTTTCGATCCCCTCAAGAGGAGAAGCGTTCAACGCATTTAGGGCATAAATCTGAGCCTCGGCATTTTGAACGATATGAGCATGATAATTTACTATCTCATCTGAGGGGTGCAGGAGTTGGACGGCTTTAGTGGCACAATTGATTAAGGCGGTATGAGCCTTCAACCAATCCATTCCCAGAATGAGGTCGACTTTGGAAGACTTCAAAATAATGGGAAATGCATGGAAGTCCAACCCTTCAATTTCAATGGTAACATCGGGGCTGAACATAGAGGTTCGACAATGGCCCGCGAGAGTGTTAACCACTAAGGGCTGGTGCAAATTTTCATGTTTAATGCCATGCATGAATGCAAACTCTTCTGATATGAAAGAATGCGATGCTCCTGAATCAAACAAAACAGAAGCTGGTACTGAATTAACAGGAAGTGTACCCATCACAGTAGCTGGTTGGTCTTGGTCTTCATTCATGTTGACATGATAAGCCTGACCACGACCATAAAAAGGCCTGGCATTGTTGTTGCGGGGCTGGTTGTTGCCACGGCCATTACTACGGCCAGCAGATGGAAGTGCCAACTGATTCTGGTTCTGACGGCAGTCTTTGGCACGGTGACCTGGACGTCCACAAGTGAAACACAGTCCATCCTCAGGAAGGGGAGCAGGAGCTCGAAACGGTGCAGCTTGAGGTCTTGGCTGCCTCAGAGGTGGAGGAGGCATACGAGGTGCAGCATACGATGGCCTTGGAGCAGGTATAGTCGGACGGTACATGCTGTGAGGGATCCAAATACGGCGCTTCTGGGAAGACGAGCCCACTTCACGGGTGCGCTTGAGAGCGTCCCTGTGATCCTTCAGACCAGTCTCAACCTGTATAGCCTTGTTCACCAAGGTGGCGAAGTCGGCAAAGTCTTGGACAGCGCGAGTTTGATATCTGGGTTGAGCCCTTCACGGAACTTTTCCTGTCTGCGGGCATCAGTAGAAATATCCTCTTCAGCATAGCGGGATAGTTCCAGAAACTCTCGCTGATAGGCCTCCACAGACTTGTTGCCCTGGGTAAGGTTGCGGAACTCACGCTTCTTCCGGTCCATGACTCCTTGCGGAATGTAACGGGCACGGAAAGCACCCTGGAATTCTACCCAAGTGATGATGGTTCCAGCAGGTAGGGTATGCCTGTGAGTGTCCCACCATTGGGCTGCGGGACCCTTCAGGAAGTAGGATGCGAAAGTGACATAGCTGGCAGGGGCCACATTCACAGACTGCATCTTGAAGGTGATGTCGCGGAGCCAGTCATCAGCGTCAAGCGGCTGAACTGAGTTGCGGAAGATAGTTGGATTAAGGCGCACAAACTCTTTGCAAGGTTATTGCGGCTGGCTGCTGATTGGCATTCGGACGAGGAAACTGATCCATAAGTCCTTGCATGAACTGACGGTGCATTTCAAATTGTTGCATCATTGCAGCCATATAGTCGGGCGGTGGTGGATTGTTGGCACCTCGGCCACGACCTGCGGGTCTTACCATCCTACTAAAATCAACAAGGGGTAGTTTAGCAACGAGTACTGCAGTTGTATGGAATCATTTATGAAGTAACTCGCACATCAAATGGAAGTGCAATAGATACAACATCATAGTCAAACATGACATACATATTACATAGATTCGGTTACAAGCCAGCATTACAACAGCGAAAAGGAAAGCTAGACAACTAGGCGACATGCAGGCACGCGGTGGAGGGATACAACAACGGGACATAGCGATAGCTACATCAACGTCGGAGAAAACTACTGAAGCCAGGCAGCTGCAGGTGACGACGCAGGGTACCCTCGATATAAGGATCCTGCGCTCCGTGAACACTCTGGTGCAGAACCTGGTCCCGAACTGGGAGAAGAGGGCCACGTGGAGGAGTACAACCTCCAACAGCAGGCCACTCAAGACCTGGTGGCATCTCCGTCCTGCGCGGGTAAAAGATGTACTCTGGATGCATCCTCGCACTGACTGCTGGTAGCAACTGTGTCAGGGCGTCGTAAAGACGAGCACGAGTGGCGTACAACTCGACAGCAAGAGCTCGGGCAGTGCGATCCAGAGCCTGAGTGTACTGTACCAAAACCTGCGGGTCATAACGACGTGGCACGTAAGGGGTACAGACAGTAGTGTAATATCCACTATCATCCCCAGCGGGGGCATACGGGATATATCTAAAAGCGGTCTCCTCCAAGCGACTGTGCTCTCCACGGAGACGGGCAATAGCAGTATAGGCAGCATCATGGACGGCCATGTCGACAGTCACTCCAACACCATGAAAGGTGTGCAACTCAGTGATGGAGTTGTTCTGCCGGTCAAAGATACGAACCACAGCGTGGTACTGCTCCTGGTTGAACTCGCGGTAGTCCTAGTTAACTGTGTACTCGGGATACCAGCGATATCCCAGCCTGGTCAAGAGGTCGACCAGAATAGCAGGGAACCCAGTTGCATCAAGAGCCATGGTGTGGCGTACGAGCTGTCTTGCGGGACGCATCTGAAACAAGGGAGTGCAAAATGTCATGAGACAGTGTGAGAAGCATAAGATAGCATTGGAAAGAAATGTTTGCAGATAATCCAACTCTCCAGGTGAATGTGATTACGAGAACCTAATGTTAGAGTTAGCAAAATCATTTAACCCGAATAGAAGAGAATTTAGAGTCCCGGAGTAAGGAAGAGGAATAAAACATCATAATACCACCCATTAGCGACGTGGGCCCGTAAGCCACACAGCCATGTTAGTAAAACAGTTTTGCAAAGACTAGACTCAACTTCGGCCAAGGAGTTGGAAAGGGGTTCCTACAGGCAGTCGGCTCTGATACCAACTTGTGACGCCCCCGACTTAATCGTGCACTAATCATACACGCAAATGCACACGATCAAGCCTAAGGACTCACTTGAAGATACCACAACACAACTCTAAACACAAATAAAAGTCATACAAGCTTTATATTACAAGCCAGGGGCCTCGAGGGCTCGAATATATAAGCTCGAGTCATACAAGCAACAGTGGAAGCATCTGATATCTGAGTACAGACATAAAAGTTAAACATATATGCCTTAAGAAGGCTGGGCAAAACAACAACACTGGATCGAAAGGCGCAGGCCTCCTGCCTGGGTGCCTCCTATCTACTCCTGGTCGTCAGTGGTCTCCACGTAGTAGTACTCTCCACCGGAGGGGTAGTAGTAGTCGTCGACTGGGGCAGCTGGCTCCGGGGCTCCGTCATCTGGTCGCAGCAATCGGGTATGGGAAAAAGGGGAAGCAAAGCAACCATGAGTACTCATCCAAAGTACTCGCAAGACTTACATCAGATCTATACTAATTATGCTTTGGTATCAAAGAGGAGGCTGTATCTGTGGACTAGACTGCAGAAATGCGAGAATAGAAGGATAGGCCTAGCCTAACGAAGACTAGCATCTTGAGCGTCTTGCAGCATTAGAGAGTGCAGATTAGTACATAAATATAGTAGTAGCAACAAGTAGCAACAACGCCTAGAGATCCTTCCTCGACTCCTTGCGAGAAAGCTATCCCGAAGCCAACATATTAAGCATCTCAAGTTCCAGTTCTAGTTGTAGTAGATCAGGATATTTTCCGAGCGTCCTGTTACCGTGGACACGGTTATTCGAATAGATATACTTCCCTGCAGGGGTGCACCAACTTACCCAACACGCTCGATTAACTCTGGCCGGACACACTTTTATCGGGTCATGCCCGGCCTCGGTCGATCGACACGTCATAGCCCTACCTAGGTTCAACAGAGAGGCCAGCACGCCGGTCTACACCCTAAGCGCTCAGGGGTCTTGGGCCCATCGCCCTTTGCACTCCTGCGCGTTGCGAGGACGGCCGGGACCAAACCTAGCCCCTGTATACACACGCAGGCTTTCACGGTCCACCCAGGCGCGTGCCCCTCAACTGCCGATGTCTGAAGAACTTCGGCTGATACATACGACACCGAGTGCCCATACTTATTCCCGCATGGTGGTTAGTGCGAAAAGGCCAGAGGCCTACTCAGATCACATATCCTAACCCATTAGTGTGTTGGGAGCTCGCGGAAATGAGCAGAGACTCACGATCATGTGACCCCGTCACCCCATCTCATGAACTTACGGCAAGGGCTAAGAATGCCCGGCTGTGCCACGTAATCATCTCGCGGGTACCCTCACGGTCAACCCGACTCCACAATACTCGCGGGTACCCCTCGGGGCCTACCCGACTTTATCAAGTATCTGTAGTAAAGTCAAAAGATCCATGTGTCCATAACATCAAGAAGGAATCTGAGGAATCACCCTCGTTGGATTCCCACTCGATGTATCCGTCAAGGTGAACCCGGCGGAATCACCCTCGATGGATTCACACTTGAGGAGTTGCACGACAGAAGCTTTATCGGAGGTGGTGAAAGAGGAATCACCCTCGGTAACCCACAACCGACTAGCTAGGCTACAGAGGCCACATCAGGAGCGAGACAAGAGGTATCACCCTCGGCACTCGATAGTAGCTCCGCAGAGTCGTACAAATTAGGGGTGTGCGGTGATGTGCTGGTCTCAGCCCGTCGATCACATCGATCGGGGCACTGGTAACTAAGCGGGGCAACTAGGACAAGGAAGAGGGGCCACAGATGGTTCACTACCAACCTACACTAAGCATTTAGGATTGCAGGTAAGGTATAAATAACAGTTTACAAAAACAGGCTATGCATCATAATATGTATGTCGGGACAACAGTTGTAGCAATTCTAATGCAAGCAAGAGGGAGAAAAAAATAGGTGATATAGGCATGTTCAAGGGGGGTTTGCTTGCCTGGAAGCTCTGCGGCAAAAGAGGGGTCGTCGACGGTGTGGTCGTACTCCGGAGCTGCGTCGGTCTCGGGGTCTACCGGATAAGAAGAGGGGGAAGAAACAATAAATAAAAGCAAACAATGCAACACAGATGCATGACATGGCATTATGCAGTGCTGGTGGTGACCTAATGCAAGGCTACACGTTGCAGACGAAGCGGGAAAATATCTGGGATATTTTCCCGGCCTTAGGCAGTTATCGGAAAAACTGAACCGGAGGGGAAGGTTCCATGTTCAGCTAGTTAGGAGTGATGGTCAAGCATTTTGACCACATATTTGGACTCGTCTCGTTTTTCTGATCAATTTTCATGTAGAAAACTTTTCGATCCGAGCTACGGTTGAATTTCTACGAATTTTCAAAGTTTTAAACAATTTTCTGAAATTCCTGGAATTTATTTAATTAATAAATTCGCATAATCCAGAACAGTAACTTATGACATCAGCATGACGTTAGTGTGACGTCAGCGAGTCAACCCCAGCTGTTCCAGGTCAAACCTGACAGCTGGGTCCCACATGTCAGTGGCTCTCATCTAATTAGGGCTTAATCTAAACTAAACACAGACTAATTAGAGGGTGGGCCCCATCTGTCAGTGTCTAATTAGTAATTAGATTAATTTTAAATTCAAATTAGGTTAATTAAACACGGGGGCCACTTGTCAGCGGCACTGTGCTGCCACGTCAGTACGTTGACCAGTCAACGTGGTCAACTGGGACCCCTGGGCCCACTGGTCAGCGACCCAGCGAGCCCCACGTGGCGGCCAGCTCAGCGGCGCCGGTGTTTAAATGCCGGCAGCCTCGTTTCACGGCAGAGGCGCACGAGCGCGCGTCGGATTTCGCCGTCCGGCGGCCATTTGGCGCGCGGGAGCCACCGTTCGAACGTGCGCTCCGCACTGCGTCGATTGGTGGCGGTGGCTTGGCCGGAAACGGCCGAAATCGACGACGGCGAGCGACGGAGGTGGCGGCCGGAATCGGGCGAAGCCGGTTATGACGATGCGGGGCACGGGAGGCGAGCTAGCTAGCACGTTGGGCTCCTACGCGTGCGCCGAGCACGTTGCCGTGCTCGGTTGAGCTCGACGGCGAGCGTGGCCATGACGGCGGCGATGGGTACGGCCACGGCGAATGCGCGGCTACAGCGCGGGAAGAAGAGGAAGAAAGAGGGGGAATCGGCGAGGTGCTCACCGTGGAGGCGCACGGTGGCCCGTTGACGGCTTAGGAGCAGCAGGGGCGGTGAATCGACGGCGAGGTCGACGGTGACCGAGGAGGAAGAAGAGCTCGCAGGGCTCGCTGCGGTGGCTCCCGGCTTGCGCTCGTGGACGGAGACGAGGTAGACGACGACGGCAGAGACGTGGGTGTCACGCCCAATATGCGGTCCTATCCTCAAGGGACTCAAAATCCCACTAAGGATATAAACGCATATCGAAGACGCTTGCATGGTGGATATCATTACATCGTACCATGTACATAATAGATGGGGATACATACAAATACATACAGTCATCATAGGAATACATTAATACATAGCAAACACCATACAGAAGAGCAGAATCCGACTACGGATGAAACACAAACGAAAAACACGAACGACATCCACCCTGCTAACCCAGGCTGCCGACCAGGAACCTATCCCAAGATCGACGAAGAAGAAGAACTCCAAAAGCAAACGCGCATCGCTCTCACGTCAGATCATCGCGTTACCTGTACCTGCATCTGTTGTTGTAGTAAACTGTGAGCCACGAGGACTCAGCAATCCCATAACCATGGGTAGCAAGACTATCAAAGCTTAAATGGGTATGGAAGGGTAAGGTGGTGAGGTTGCAGTAAGCACTAAGCATTTTATGGTGGCTAACTTACGAGTACAAGAATAAGAAGAGTAACTACGCATAACGGTCGCAAACTAATAATGATCAAGAAGTGATCCTGAACACCTACTTACGAGTCAAACATAACCCCACCGTGTTCTCTTCCCGAACTCCCTCGAAAACAGACGATCACGGTTACGCATGCGGTTGGTGTATTTTAATTAGAATTAGTGTCAAGTTCTCTACAACCGGAGGTTATAAATATCCAAGTCGCCACATAACCGCGGGCATGGCTTCGCGTAAGATTTTAGCCCTGCAGGGGTGTTCCAACCTGGTCCATCACAAACCAACACAAGCTGTGGTGGAAATACCTCAACCTCGAGATAGCCCGAAGTATCCTCGGAATCCCGGTGCACAAGACATTTCGACAATGGTAACGCAATTCCAGCAAGACCTCCCGGCATGCCGACACCCTGATAGTAGCCGCGCGTATCTCGTCTCAGGCCACGACCGGATGAGCACAGCGTACAGCAACTGAGACCCGAGTTTCCCCGGGGGAAGTCGCAAACGACTCTGTTTTGGACCAACACCATCGGCACTGGCCCACCTGTATTATGTTGAATTAAGAATCCTCGGGTAGCGCTAACTCCCTATGCAAATTAATTATTCAATTCAGTATTATTATGTTGGCAAATGTTAAAACCAAAGTTGGGCCTTGCTGGAAGCGGTTATTCAAAGCGAATTGTCAAGAGGGTCCCATTCCCCTGAGCATGTTAGGAACGCTAATCAAGGATCATAACACCGGTATTACGAAAACTAGGGCGGCATGAGTGGAACAAAACACTAGGCAAAAGGCCGAGCCTTCCACCCAACACCAAGTATATAGATGCATTAATTAAATAAGAGATATTGTGATATCCCATGATATCCATGTCCCAACATGGAACAACCTGCAACTGCACCTGCAACTAGCAACGCTATAAGAAAGGGGCTGAGCAAAGCGGTAACATAGCCAAACAACGGTTTGCTGGGTAAGGGTGGTTAGAGGCTGTATCATGGCATATGGGAGGCTGACACATATGTGGTAGGAAGCGCGACATAGCGATAGCAACGAGACAACTAGCAAGCAAAGATAGTAAAGATATCCAAGGTCATGATCATCTTGCCTGAAATCCCGCTCGGAAGAAGATCGAGTCCATGAAGAAGGTGAACCAACGTAGTCGAACGAATCCTCACAATCGCAACGAAACCGGAACTATCGAGAAGAAGCACAACCGGAAAGAAGCAAACAACATGGTAAACACACAAGCATATACATGGCATGATGCACACCCAAATATGATGCATGACAAGATTAAATGTTGTTAATCATGGCAAGAGACGAAGCATAAGCAATCCATAGAACTAGGCAAGTTTAAATGATGCCGGAAACACAAATAACAATTCCGGAAAAACCCCATATGCAAATTTTGAAATTGGTACTGATCTGAATTAAACACAATGTTAAAGTTGTTATACAGCAAGTTAATATGCACCAAGATGATCTACACGTTTTTCTAATCAAGTTACATATGTAGAACATTTAATTCGGAGCTACGGCCTAGAAGATATGAGCTAAACAAGTTTAACATGGCAATAATGCAAAATGCATGCAAACCTCAACCACAACACTCAAATCAAGGATGCAACATGACAACATGAATCTACACACAAATCTAAGCAAGTTTCATATAAAACATGATTAAAACGGAGCAACGGTTCAACAATTACAATCAACACAAGTTATAATAGCAATCTGCCCCAAAACAGCAACATAGCACTTTGCCAACATCAAAACAACAAGCTACAATAACATGATGGCCACAAACTTGATATGCACTTAAAGTACACATGACATACTTCAAATCATCTTTAAGGTTCAGGTTCATAGTCATCAAGGTTAAGTCAATATGATCCATGCAAAATGCAATGTTCTGCTAAACAGGGCATATACATGAGCAGAGTTAATATGATGGCATGTTGGAGGCAAGAAACAAATATGCTATAGTGCAATAACATGGCGGCAAATGGCACATCATGGAAGTATACAGCATGTAGATGAAAACATACAACATGGGCATAATCATAGGAACAATAGATTCATGGCAATCATCAAGGCAATATGCAATCATGAACTAACAGAAAACTGGGCATGTTGTCAACAACATTATGATGCTGACTTGGAAGGCACATAACAGCAAGCATAGCAATTTTAATATTGATGAAATTGACATGAGCATACAGTAGACATGGCAATCTTCAAATCACTCCATTGGCAAAAGTTCTTAGGATGCACAGATTAATTACTATGATTATTACAAAATGGAACATTCTGTCAACAGGCTGACAGTTATATCATGATGGCAAGAGAGCAACAAATAGACAAGCTACAGAAAGATTACATAGCAACCAAGGGCATGGCATCAAAGTACACATTGCATAGACCAAATCACATGAAGGAGTCATATGCATATGAGCTATAGATTAGTGGCAACCATCAAGCAAAGTTGGCAAGTTTTATCACAGACAACTTTTACTCAGAACAGCAACATTAACTAGGCATGTTTACAAGCTCATGTCACTCACATCAAGGCATATCATGGCATGAAATAAATACTAGTAGCAAGAAGACATGAAAATGCTCCAAAGTCATGTTGACAAGTTGCTTATATGGTGCATGTATTAAATCACACAAAAATGACAAAGTGACAAATATTAACAGTTTCTGCAGTTAACAGCAGGATGCACTTTTGCAACAGAGATTATGACATGTAGACGAGTCCTAATATGCATGCAACAGCAACCAACATGTAAAGCACGAAGAGTAGATCAATTCACATATAAAGTTCACCTCCATCCGACAAACATGCACAAAGATACCATCATCACAAAATTCATACATGATGCTGAAAAAAATCTGAGGACTTGGTCGTTTTACCCTCGGGACGAAGTTGGACGAGGAGGTGCAGCAGATCCGTTTGGTTCGGGGGATGGCTCGGATCCGGGACTGAATTGGACGGGGCGGTCCAGGTCGTTGAAAGCTCCATCTCTCGTACAGAACCGCGGGCACGGAAGTCAACGTCGGCGGCGTGGAGGCGCGACTGTTCTGGCGGCGACCAATGGCGGAGCTGGGTCGGCTAGGCACGGAATTTGAGGCGAGGATGGCTGCTGGGAGGAAGGGGAAGGGCTAGGCTAGGGTTTTCTGCCCAAAAATGGCATATGGGAGGTGTTTAAATAGGAAGGGGGGGCTAGGAGAAGGGTTTTTGGGGTGTCTCGTCGGATTGCGATCGGAGGGGGGGTCTAGGCTGGGCCAGGTGGGCTGTGTAGAATGGTTGGGCTGAGAGAAGAGAGAGGTTGGCAGCCCGGCACGGTTTTCGGAGCACCGAAAACGTCCGACGTTTTGATCGGCTATAGTGCCGCTATAGGTTATCCGTTGGGGCATCAAACGACCTCCGAATGGGACGAAATTTGACAGGCGGTCTATCTATAATATAATAAGACCGCACGTCAACTTTCAACCCATTCCAAGAACATTTTATTCCCACTTATAAAATAATATTTCGGAGGTGCCGCGGGCGCGTGCGAGTGTGTCGGGTCTCGAAACGGACAACGGAAGGGACAGGGAGAAGCTGGCAACTACGAACGGATGCAAGTTTAATGAAAACACGCGGATGAAATGCACATGATGACATGGCGAAGTGCAACAAGCAAACGAATCACATGGCAACGACGGAAAATAAATGGAAGGCATCTGGAGCAACGGTCTCGGGGCGTCACAACTCTCCCCCACTAACAGAAGATCTCGACCCGAGATCTTTGGAAGGAACCAGAAGATGAAGAGGAAGAGGTAAAACAAAGTTGCTTCTTGGACAAACGAGTGAAACCAACAAACCTCGAGGGTTGCAAAGAGTTGAAGAATGGCTTGAGAAACAAGCAAGAATTCAAAACCACTCTGGGTGAAACGAGATAGATAAGGAATGAGAACAAAAAAGAATTTGGGCAGCACTCTGGTAGAAAAGAGAAGGAAAACTTGATAAGATGAAAAGAACTTGAAAAGAGGACACAACACTCCGGTAACATGGATAGCAAGGAAAGAACATGATCTTGGCGAAACGAAATAACGGGTCGAAGAGAGCAACATCACAATGCCTCCGGAATGAAAGAATAGAAGCTAAATCGTTGGAAAGAAAAGAAGGGATAAGCAACTAACAACTTCTACCACAATTGAATTTGAAAAGCATCCTTACAAAGAAGGATTGAACGGAGTTGTTGGAAAATCAACAACGAAAGAATAAGCTTGTTGTGGGCTTATGGAAAACATCTCAAAATTATGAGGTGACAACCGGCCACTAACAGAAACAATTGATTACTTGAGATCTCGAAGAGATGAAAACCTCTTCCACAGAGAAGAGAAGGAGAAACTTGGATCATTGATAAGCACCACAATAGCAACATTCCTTAGGGAAGGCTTTAGGTGAAATCTAACCCAAGACAACTCCAACGAAGAGATTGATGGGTTGAAAAGATCTCCTGGGCGAGGAGAAAATGATGGGTTTAACATATCTCATTTTTGACAACTTGTGCATCATGAACCACGAAGGGAAATTGTCAAAATGACATAGCACCACCTCAAAAGACAAGGTAGAAAGGATTGCACTTTGAAATGCAAGACGAAGAATACTTGAGCTCCAACAAGAATCTTGCCGAAACACTTCGAGAATGAATTAAATCCTTGATGAACCACCATGAAGAAACTCTCGAAGAACTCCGGATGGATAACAAGATGATCAAAACGAAAGGAAGGTTGCAAAGAACAAGATGAAGCCTTGTGATGATTTAGATCGAGCTCCATGACGAGATAATGAGAAAAACTTTGAACTCCGGAAAAGAAAAGATGAAACACTTGGAACCGTGAATTTGATATCATGAACGAACTCCGGAAGAAAGAACTAAATCACCTCGAGGAAAACAAGAATAAGATTTATTGTATGTTTATCCTCCATCAACTTAACTTGATGACAAGCAATGGATTTGTCATACTACTTATTCTTTTGAAAAGGATTGAGAAGAGATATTGCGCAACCTTGGGAAGGTCTTCAACGAACCACCGGTAGAATTGAAAACGAATGAAGAAAAGAGAATGAATCACCGGGAAGAATTAGAAAATGAACGAAGATACTTGCGGGAATTTAGATACAAGAGAACGAAGCGATCACGAACTGACTAAAGAATACTTGAACGATGCACCGGAAGAATTTGAGAACGAGAGAAGAATGTCGAGAATGAAGAATTCTTCTGAAACAATGGCCTTCGGAGAATCAAAACGAAAACAACTCCTAAAAATCTTCGGATGGGTACGAAAAGAATTTCTCATGATCGAAGCAATTGTGAGGATGGCATGAAGCTTGCACAACGAATCTTCAAGAGAACGGATATGGATTTAAGAGAATCTCTTCTTCGGTATTCAAATGCTGAGAATTACGATGAGAACCACCAAAATTATTGAGACACTCCGGAACAATGAGAAAATGAAGATTGGGACCAAAATGAAATGTTTTGAAGGAAATCTCGAAGAAGACGATTGACTGATGAAAATTCGTTCTTACGTCACACTTTGAAAGAGTTTGAGAATAACTCCGGGAAAATTAGAAGAGTCAGGTAAGATCCTGGGAAAAGACCTGTGGGTTAGGGCCCACTGAAAAGAAACACCGTTGGAACAATTGCTTAGAAAGAGATGGTGCGCCGGTTGATTAAATGGCTTGAGAGAAATAACAACCTCGGAATAGAACGAACGTACCTCGAATGGAAACATGGAACTTCTGAGACAATTACGGCACTCCGGGTAAGAATAGAGAAAGTTGGATGATTAAGAGGTGCGTCGGCATGGGAAAGCATTTGAAACGAGGAAAAGGATATGATCAACACCGAAAGCTTGAATTAAATCCACCGGAGAAGAAATGAGAACGAAGAATGATGAACTTGAACTCCTGAGCACCTTCACGAGAATCACCGGTTAAGAACATTGAAGGAAAAGAATGGACATGCTTCTCACGAATAAAATGGATACTTGACTAAGGTCTCTGGCTCCGTGAAGAAAAAAGGGTGGGAGGGTGGGGAAAATAAAGACAACTTAGGATGGATGAAATGAACTCCGTTGAGAAAACTGGGAATTGATCTTGCAAATGTTGAAAGGATCGGATCAACTTGAAGAGAAGCACACCGGGTGAAAAGAATTTACATGACAATCTCGATGAACAAGAAGGATTAGCACTCCCATAGGAATATGAGAACACCGCTTAGGAAAGATATGGAATCAACACTTGACTTTGAAGCAACTCGAATACCACAACAAAAACAAAACAAAGGATGTGGCTTGCAGAATAAGCCGGAACAAATATATGATAGAGATTTTGTCTGAAATTTTTGTGGTGGGGCCCACACGGGCTCGATCTTATAGCGACCATCACGTACAAGGCAGTGTACATGACTTATGAAGCGTCCCCGAACTGTAGCAAAGCTACAAGGGCTCTTTAAGACACAACGAGACCCACTGTAAAAATGACCATGAGCAGGCGGACCACTAGACGTCGAACCCCAATCTCATATCATGCATCTGTCGGAAAGATATCCTAGGTAAATACTTGAATTCCCACCTAAGAACTCCCGAAACTTCTTGATTATGCGATCAGGTTGCGGGTCCAGGAACCTACTCAGCAATCAACAACCTAATCAGCTGCAACTGCATCCGCAACCCTTAACACATAACCGAGAAACTTCACAAATTCGTCTACCTCAGACCTTCGAAAACACAACGATACTAGTCACGGTGGATCATCCGAGCTATCTCCTCCAGTACTAGGGAAAAGTCACGACACTATTTGCCACCACAAAAAGTATATAAGCGTTTCGATGTCGGCGTCCTCTGGTATTCAGGAACTGAAACGATAGCGAATGTGACAAGAACACCTTGGAGCTCAACTCCCCGGGTCCAATCCATACGGTCAGGAGGCACCAAGACAAAATTCTCGTCACAACGATATCATAACTATTCCAAAATACCCGCGTGACCCTAAAAAAAATTGAGTGAGAAGAGTAGTAGAATCAAAACACCTACGTCACAATTCCTCACCAGAGCGACGAAGGGGATAAGGACTAAAACGAATACCTACTCTCGATATATAACTAGATTCAAAATAGTTTTTCTTCTATACTCGCCAACGGTTCGATCAATCAAGGGGGCTCCTATGGTCGGTCGGGGCTCTGATACCAACTTGTCACGCCCAATATGCGGTCCTATCCTCAAGGGACTCAAAATCCAACTAAGGATAGAAGCGCATATCGAAGACGCTTGCAAGGTGGATATCATTACATCGTACCATGTACATAATAGATGGGGATACATACAAATACATACAGTCATCACAGGAATACATCAATACATAGCAAACACCATACAGAAGAGCAGAATCCGACTACGGATGAAACACAAACGAAAAACACGAACGACATCCACCCTGCTAACCCAGGCTGCCGACCAGGAACCTATCCCAAGATCGACGAAGAAGAAGAACTCCAAAAGCAAACGCGCATCGCTCTCACGTCAGATCATCGCGTTACCTGTACCTGCATTTGTTGTTGTAGTAAACTGTGAGCCACGAGGACTCAGCAATCCCATAACCATGGGTAGCAAGACTATCAAAGCTTAAATGGGTATGGAAGGGTAAGGTGGTGAGATTGCAGCAAGCACTAAGCATTTTATGGTGGCTAACTTACGAGTACAAGAATAAGAAGAGTAACTACGCATAACGGTCGCAAACTAATAATGATCAAGAAGTGATCCTGAACACCTACTTACGAGTCAAACATAACCCCACCGTGTTCTCTTCTCGAACTACCTCGAAAAGAGACGATCACGGTTACGCACGCGGTTGGTGTATTTTAATTAGAATTAGTGTCAAGTTCTCTACAACCGGAGGTTATAAATATCCAAGTCGCCACATAACCGCGGGCACGGCTTCGCGTAAGATTTTAACCCTGCAGGGGTGTTCCAACCTGGTCCATCACAAACCAACACAAGCTGCGGTGGAAATACCTCAACCTCGAGATAGCCCGAAGTATCCTAGGAATCCCAGTGCACAAGACATTTCGACAATGGTAACACAATTCCAGCAAGACCTCCCGGCGTGCCGACACCCTGATAGTAGCCGCGCGTATCTCGTCTCAGGCCACGACCGGATGAGCACAGCGTACAGCAACTGAGACCCGAGTTTCCCTGGGGGAAGCCGCAAACGACTCTGTTTTGGACCAACACCATCGGCACTGGCCCACCTGTATTATGTTGAATTAAGAATCCTCGGGTAGCGCTAACTCCCTATGCAAATTAATTATTCAATTCAGTATTATTATGTTGGCAAATGTTAAAACCAAAGTTGGGCCTTGCTGGAAGCGGTTATTCAAAGCGAACTGTCAAGAGGGTCCCATTCCCCTGAGCATGTTAGGAACGCTAATCAAGGATCATAACACCGGTATTATGAAAACTAGGGCGGCATGAGTGGAACAAAACACTAGGCAAAAGGCCGAGCCTTCCACCCAACACCAAGTATATAGATGCATTAATTAAATAAGAGATATTGTGATATCCCATGATATCCATGTCCCAACATGGAACAACCTGCAACTGCACCTGCAACTAGCAACGCTATAAGAAAGGGGCTGAGCAAAGCGGTAACATAGCCAAACAATGGTTTGCTGGGTAAGGGTGGTTAGAGGCTGTATCATGGCATATGGGAGGCTGACACATATGTGGTAGGAAGCGCGACATAGCGATAGCAACGCGACAACTAGCAAGCAAAGATAGTAAAGATATCCAAGGTCATGATCATCTTGCCTGAAATCCCGCTCGGAAGAAGATCGAGTCCATGAAGAAGGTGAACCAACGTAGTCGAACGAATCCTCACAATCGCAACGAAACCGGAACTATCGAGAAGAAGCACAACCGGAAAGAAGCAAACAACATGGTAAACACACAAGCATAAACATAGCATGATGCACACCCAAATATGATGCATGACAAGATTAAATGTTGCTAAGCATGGCAAGAGATGAAGCATAAGCAATCCATACAACTAGGCAAGTTTAAATGAGGCTGGAAACACAAATAACAATTCCGGAAAACCCCATATGCAAATTTTGAAATTGGTACTGATCTGAATTAAACACAATGTTAAAGTTGTTAAACAGCAAGTTAACATGCACCAAGATGATCTACACGTTTTTCTAATCAAGTTACATATGTAGAACATTTAATTCGGAGCTACGGCCTAGAAGATATGAGCTAAGTTTAACATGGCAATAATGCAAAATGCATGCAAACCTCAACCACAACACTCAAATCAAGGATGCAACATGACAACATGAATCTACACACAAATCTAAGCAAGTTTCATATAAAACATGATTAAAACGGAGCAACGGTTCAACAATTACAATCAACACAAGTTATAATAGCAATCTGCCCCAAAACAGCAACATAGCATTTTGCCAACATCAAAACAGCAAGCTACAGTAACATGATGGCCACAAACTTGATATGCACTTAAAGTACACATGACATACTTCAAATCATCTTTAAGGTTCAGGTTCATAGTCATCAAGGTTAAGTCAATATGATCCATGCAAAATGCAATGTTCTGCTAAACAGGGCATATACATGAGCAGAGTTAATATGCTGGCATGTTGGAGGCAAGAAACAAATATGCTATAGTGCAATAACATGGCGGCAAATGGCACATCATGGAAGTATACAACATGTAGATGAAAACATACAACATGGGCATAATCATAGGAACAATAGATTCATGGCAATCATCAAGGCAATATGCAATCATGAACTAACAGAAAACTGGGCATGATGTCAACAACATTATCATGCTGACTTGGGAGGCACATAACAGCAAGCATAGCAATTTTAATATTGATGAAATTGACATGAGCATACAGTAGACATGGCAATCTTCAAATCACTCCATTGTCAAAAGTTCTTAGGATGCACAGATTAATTACTATGATTATTACAAAATGGAACATTCTGTCAACAGGCTGACAGTTATATCATGATGGCAACTTGAGAGCAACAAATAGACAAGCTACAGAAAGATTACATAGCAACCAAGGGCATGGCATCAAAGTACACATTGCATAGACCAAATCACATGAAGGAATCATATGCATATGAGCTATAGATTAGTGGCAACCATCAAGCAAAGTTGGCAAGTTTTATCACAGACAGCTTTTACTCAGAACAACAACATTAACTAGGCATGTTTACAAGCTCATGTCACTCACATCAAGGCATATCATGGCATGAAATATATACTAGCAGCAAGAAGACATGAAAACACTCCAAAGTCATGTTGACAAGTTGGTTATATGGTGCATGTATTAAATCACACAAAAATGACAAAGTGACAAATATTAACAGTTTTCTGCAGTTAACAGCCGGATGCACTTTTGCAACAGAGATTATGACATGTAGATGAGTCCTAATATGCATGCAATAGCAACCAACATGTAAAGCACGAAGAGTAGATCAATTTACATATAAAGTTCACCTCCATCCGACAAACATGCACAAAGATACCATCATCACAAAATGCATACATGATGCTGAAAAAAATCTGAGGACTTGGTCGTTTTACCCTCGGGACGAAGTTGGACGAGGAGGTGCAGCAGATTCGTTTGGTTCAGGGGATGGCTCGGATCCAGGACTGAATTGGACGGGGCGGTCCAGGTCGTTGAAAGCTTCATCTCTCGTACAGAACCGCGGGCACGGAAGTCAACGTCGGCGGCGTGGAGGCGCGGCTGTTCTGGCGGTGACAAGTGGCGGAGCTGGGTCGGCTAGGCACGGAATTTGAGGCGAGGATGGCGGCTGGGAGGAAGGGGAAGGGCTAGGCTAGGTTTTTCTGCCCAAAAATGGCATATGGGAGGTGTTTAAATAGGAAGGGGGGCTAGGAGAAGGGTTTTTGGGGTGTCTCATCGGATCGCGGTCAGAGGGGGGGTCTAGGCTGGGCCAGGTGGGCTGTGTAGAATGGTTGGGCTGAGAGAAGAGAGAGGTTGGCAGCCCGGCATGGTTTTCGGAGCACCGAAAACGTCTGACGTTTTGACCAGCTATAGTGCCGCTATAGGTTATCCGTTGGGGCATCAAACGACCTCCGAATGGGACGAAATTTGACAGGCGGTCTATCTATAATATAATAAGACCGCACGTCAACTTTCAAACCATTCCATGAACATTTTATTCCCACTTATAAAATAATATTTCGGAGGTGCCGCGGGCGCGTGCGAGTGTGTCGGGTCTCGAAACGGACAACGGAAGGGACAGGGAGAAGCTGGCAACTACGAACGGATGCAAGTTTAATGAAAACATGCGGATGAAATGCACACGATGACATGGCGAAGTGCAACAAGCAAACGAATCACATGGCAACGATGGAAAATAAATGGAAGGCATCTGGAGCAACGGTCTCGGGGCGTCACAGTGGGACAAGGCGGCGAGGCAAGGCGAGGTCGGTGGCCGCGGGATCGACGGCGTGCAGCGGCGGCTACGCTCGGTGGCGAGTGGGAGAGGGCGAGGGAGCGAGGGAGAGAGGGGGAAAAGTGGGAGAGGACGACGGGGAGGCTGAGGGGAGCATCCTTATCCCCTCGCCGGCCCTGTAGCGCCGCGGTGTCGGCGTTTCGCCAGTGCGCGCGCGCGCGGCCACGGCGACGGCGACACTGGGAGGAGAGAGGCGGGAGGAGGAAGAGAGAGAGAGCGCGGTGGGATGGGCCGTGCACTGTGCACTTAGGCCCAGCTCACAGTAGAGTAGGCCGTTTTGCTTTTTCTTTTTTGTTTTTCATTTAACAGAAGAAGTTTTGCAATAAATGAGCTGCCAAATGCATTTTGTAAAATGTGAAACTTGTCCACAAAATTACATTGCATTATTCTACACTGCCACAAAAAGTTTGGGCAATGGAAAAGCATTTGAATTGCTGTTTTTGCACTGTAATAATTGCCCTAGTCCACATTTAGCTTGATGGTGATGTTGTTTTCCTGAACAAATATTTGTTTTGGAATTTTTGCTAAATGATGAACTATTTTTCAGCAATTTTTGAGCAACTTCAAATTTCACTTATGATTTGAATTGAATTTAGTGGTGGAATTTGAAATGAGATATTGATGTCTACTACATAACTTATTCTAGTAGACTCGTGTTGGGCCTCCAAGCGCAGAGTTTTGTAGGACAGTAGCAATTTTCTCTCAACTGGATGACCTAAGGTTTATCAATCCGTGGGAGGCGTAGGTTGAAGATGGTCTCTCTCAAACAACCCTGCAACCAAATAACAAAGAGTCTCTTGTGTCCCCAACACACCCAATACAATGGTAAATTGTATAGGTGCACTAGTTCGGCGAAGAGATGGTGATACAAGTGTAGTATGGATAGTAGATATAGGTTTTTGTAGTGCGAACAATAAAAAACAACAAGGTAGCAAGTAACAAAAGTGAGCATAAACGGTATTGCAATGCTTAGAAACAAGGCCTAGGGTTCATACTTTCGCTAGTGCAATCTCTCAACAATGCTAATATAATTGGATCATATAATCATCCCTCAGCGTGCGATAAAGAATCACTCCCAAGTTCCTATTAGCGGAGAACATAAGATATAAATTGTTTGTAGGGTACGAAACCACCTCAAAGTTATCCTTTCCGATCAATCTATTGAGCTATTCCTATAAGTGTCACAAACAGCCCTAGAGTTCGTACTAAAATAACACCATATGATACACATCAACCAACTCTAATGTCACCTAGATACTCCAATGTAACCACAAGTATCCATGAGTTGATTATACGATATGCATCAAACAACTTCATAATCATAATATTCAATCCACACAAAGAACTCCAAGGAGCACCCCAAAGTTTCTATCGGAGAAAAGATAATGAAAACGTGCATCAACCCCTATGCATAGATTACCCCAATGTCACCACGGGAATCCGCAAGTTGAGTGCCAAAACATATATCAAGTGAATCAATATAATACCCCATTGTCACCACGGGTATTCATATGCAAGACATACATCAAGTGTTCTCAAATCTCAAATATTCAATCCAACAATAACGAAACCTCAATGGGAAAAGATTCGATTCATCACAACAAAGATAGAGAGGGAAGAAACACCATATGATCCAACTATATTAACAAAGCTCGCAATACATCAAGATCATGCCAAATCAAGAACATGAGAGAGAGAGAGAGATCAAACACATAGCTACTGGTACAAACCCTCAGCCCCGAGGGTGAACTACTCCCTCCTCGTCATGGAGACCGCCGGGATGATGAAGATGGCCTCCGGTGATGCTTCCCCCCTCCAGCAGGGTGCCGAAAAAGGGCTGTAGATTAGATCGTGGAGGTACAAAGGCTTGCGGCGGCGTAAAAACTCATCTAGGTTAACTTTCGGGGGTTTCTGAATATATATGATTTTTCAGCATTGGATTCACGCAAAGAGGTGCCACAGGGGGCTCACGAGGCACCAGGGCACGCCTGGGGGGGGGGGGGCAGGCGCGCCCAGGTGGCTCGTGGGCCCCCTGTGGCTCTTCTGCTGCTCCTCCAAAGCTTCCTGGGTCTGTTTCCATCCAGAAAAAATCGTCAAAAAGTTTCGCTGCATTTGGACTTCATTTGATATGGATTTTCTGGAAAACCAAAAACAAGCAGAAAACAGCAACTGGCACTGGGCACTAGGTCAATATGTTAGTCCATAAAAATCATATAAAAGCCATATAAAAATGCACCAAAATCATACAAAATTGTTGTAAACATGGCATGAATACTTCATAAATTATAGATACGTTGGAGACGTATCAACATCCCCAAGCTTAATTCCTGCTCGTCCTTGAGTAGGTAAATGATAAAATAAATAATTTATGAAGTATGAATGCTAGCATAGTGCATAAGTTTGATCAATGATAATTTCAATCACTTTTCCTAGCATCATAACAGCAACTCTTTCTCATAAAACTCATCATGATAAAGTAGCAATCAATTCACATGTTATGGTTCAAACAATGCAATCTCTTGAAACTTAACAACCTATGTTCTTAGTCACCAAACAATTGCAATTCAACTTAATTTCAACAAAGTCTAAGTAAGAGCTCCACATACTCAATTATCATATAGTCTTCTATGATTGCTAGTACTCAAAGCATATTTTTAGAACAAATGGCATCCATCGAACACAGAGAAAGATAGGGTCTTAGTGTTTCGCCTCCCAACTTATTTATCATAGAGATAATTGTCAACAATAATAATTCATGATCAAATATATTTGACTGGCCATATGTGCCTGGATCTTTCCCCACCACATGATGCTTGCCAACTAGAGAATAATTAAGGTTGAAATGAGAATGAATACTTATTTACTCTTGCATAAAGGTAAATTCATAAAAGTAAATACATAAAAGTAAAAGATAGGCCCTTCGCAGAGGGAAGCAGAGGTTGTCATGCGCTTTTTATTTTTGGATGCACAAGCTCTTAATGCAAAGGAACGTCACGTTATATTGCCCCTTGTGATAGCAACCTTTATTATGCAGTCCATCGCTTTTATTTCTTTACCATCACAAGTTCGTACAACGCTTATTTTCCCTTGCAATAAAAGATCATACATATTTAGGAGCAATTTTTATTGCTTTTTGCACCGATGACAACTTACTTGAAGGATCTTATTCAATCCATAGGTAGATATGGTGGACACTCATGGCAAGAAACTGGATCATATTCACCTCCCCGGCAACGGCGCCAGAAAAGAGCTTGATGTCTACTACACAACTTATTCTTGTAGACTCGTGTTGGGCCTCCAAGCGCAGAGTTTTGTAGGACAGTAGCAATTTTCCCTCAAGTGGATGACCTAAGGTTTATCAATCCGTGGGAGGCGTAGGATGAAGATGGTCTCTCTCAAACAACCCTGCAACCAAATAACAAAGAGTTTCTTGTGTCCCCAACACACCCAATACAATGGTAAATTGTATAGGTGCACTAGTTCGGCGAAGAGATGGTGATACAAGTGTAGTATGGATAGTAGATATAGGTTTTTGTAGTGCGAACAATAAAAAACAGCAAGGTAGCAAGTAACAAAAGTGAGCATAAACGATATTGCAATGCTTAGAAACAAGGCCTAGGGTTCATACTTTCGCTAGTGCAATATCTCAACAATGCTAATATAATACCCCTATGCATAGATTACCCCAATGTCACCACGGGAATCCGCAAGTTGAGTGCCAAAACATATATCAAGTGAATCAATATAATACCCCATTGTCACCACGGGTATTCATATGCAAGACATACATCAAGTGTTCTCAAATCTCAAATATTCAATCCAACAATAACGAAACCTCAATGGGAAAAGATTCGATTCATCACAACAAAGATAGAGAGGGAAGAAACACCATATGATCCAACTATATTAACAAAGCTCGTGATACATCAAGATCATGCCAAATCAAGAACATGAGAGAGAGAGAGATCAAACACATAGCTACTGGTACAAACCCTCAGCCCCGAGGGTGAACTACTCCCTCCTCGTCATGGAGACCGCCGGGATGATGAAGATGGCCTCCGGTGATGATTCCCCCCTCCAGCAGGGTGCCGAAAAAGGGCCGTAGATTAGATCGTGGAGGTACAGAGGCTTGCGGCGGCGTAAAAACTCATCTAGGTTAACTTTCGGGGGTTTCTGAATATATATGATTTTTCAGCGTTGGAATCACGCAAAGAGGTGCCACACGGGGCCCACGAGGCACCAGGTATATGAGACTTGTGGAGGATGGATATAGATGTCTCTGGCGGCTAGGGTTGGAGGTCTTATTATAGGAGGCCTCCTCAGGTCTCCTCCATTGATGTAGGGCCTCCACCTTCATCCAAGGGCTCTAGGGGAACCAAACCTTACCCCAAAACAAGCCTTGGTCGTCAAGGATCCTGTAGAAAAAACGGGGACGAAATCGAAGCAAAATCAGGAAAGTTTTGATCAATTTACGAAGTTGTCGGGAGGCGTATGAGCACGCATACGAGCGTACACGCTCGTATGGGTGGTCGTCTTGCGCTCTGGACTTCGGGAGCACTTTCGTATTTTGGTCGTAATTTTTTCATACGAACTCCGATTTTAATGTTCTTGGGCTCATTGGATTTGTAGCGAAAAGTCCTATGCGTCAGATGCCTTGTATCTTCAATTTGGACACTTTGATAGATGTCAAATCATCAAAGTCTCCAAAGGGCCTTAATCGGGTGCCTGGAACTTCTCAGGTTTGACCCCCAACTTGGTTCTTCTGATGTCCCAAGCCCATGAATGTGTCAATACACCTACAAAGACCAAAAAACAAAGGAAAACTAAATAAAAATAAAAACTGTGCAACGAACTTGGTAAAACAAGTGAATACCGAAAACTATGCATTGGGGACATGAATAAGTGCTGGATGGATATGATATGAGGAATATACTCTGAAAAGTATGCATAAGATCCAGTCATCAACATCCCCAAGCTTAAACCTTGCTCGTCCTCGAGCAAGAAGGTTGATAAACCAAAGTTACCCATCTATCTCCTCGATAAAGAGTATTGCCCAGAGGCGTATCATTGTCTTCTCTGCAAGCTATAAGCAAGATAGATCATATTTGTAAAAGGTGGCACATGCTCAACTAGGTAATATTTATTTTGATCACCAAACCACTTAGTGCTTCAGCGAAAATTTCTATGCTCCTTGTCGAAGTTTAATCTAGCATGAAAACAAATACTTGGATCCTCTTACTTAATAGCTTTATTGATTTCTTTTTGTTGTTTTTCCTTTTAAACAAACTTGAGCACAAAGAGTTGTCAAAAAGTCAAGATATATAGATTCTCATCACTGCCCACTAACGGTCTCAAATCAAGGCTCTCAGGCGCTTACTTCAATCATTGTTGGCTAAAACTTTTTGTAGTCTGGTGACGTGATCATGCCAAAGAAATGATCATGCATGGGTTTCGCAATGGCTTAAGCCTGAGTACTATGGACCAATATGTTGTCTCTTTCGAGTTCTTGCGATCAATCCCTCGGTTATTTCCACATACACACACATACAAGAGAAAGCTGAATAATATTCGTTGTAGCTACATATGGTAACAAACTCATAGCCGAAATCCGAGCCGAAACTTTGGTGGATCGTTCATTGGCCAGCGGAGTTCTCAGCATAACATCAAGAAGGGTGACGAAGCCACATTTACGCACGTGAACTGATACGTCTTCAATGTATCTATAATTTCTGATTGTTTTATGCTATTATACATTCTTTTATGCTTTATATGTCATTTTATATATTTTTATGGAGTAACCTATTATGTTGTGTAAACATTTTAAAAAAAATTCACGAACACATTTTTTGTGTGAAAAAAATCAGATCTATTATAAAAATCCACCTAAAGTATAAAGCATCTCAAACATAATAAAAATTACATCGAGATTCCGAGACCACCAAACGATCATTATTGCCGCCAGAATGAGCCGCTGACGCGCCGCTGTCGTCACTCCCATATCGGAGCCGGCTTGACCTTGTCAATGACAGTCAGGGAGTCTTTGTGCACGTGCCCCTAAGGACGAGCGCCCTGGAGCCACAATCATCACCTGTTGAACCCTTGCATAGATCTGAAGCACGTGACATCAAATCTCGTCACATGAAGAGAAACGCTAACCTCACCGCTCAAGGAGACGACAGGAATCTGTGCGGAGCTCCGTCGACTACCACCAGACGGACGAATTCAGGGAGGACCGGAGCCGGGAAAACAAACTCGAAGAAGAAGCGCCGCCATCCGCCCGGGCGCCGCACGTGCAAGGACTAAAAAACCCTAACCGGCGCGGAGGCACCGGGATTCCCCTCCTCGCCACCGGAGCGACATGCAAAGAGGAGGCGAATCCACGGGCTCGGTGGTGAAGTTTGGAGGCATGAATATATTTTTTTAATGCCGCATACATTTTCTGAATGATACGAAACATTTTTTTGAATCTTGTGATTTTTTTACATTGTATAAACATTTTTCTGAATGTTAGCAACATTTTCTAAAAGTTGCATGAACATTTTTAACACTGGATTAACAATTTTTATTGCGCTATATCGACTTTTGAAAATTTAAGTAAAGTAAATTTGGAATATATATTTACTATTTTTGAAATATAAACAAAAGCTAAAAATAAAAAAAGTACATAACGTGGCTGGTGTGTGGCAGTGTGTACTGTCCCGCACCGGGCCTAGCTCATTTACATGGGGCGCTGAGGCGAGGCACTCTTCCACCTCGCTACAAGCGAGGTATAACAAATGGCGCAGGTTTGGGAGGGTCCGAGAGATTTCGAATAAACGGACCTGATCTTCTTCAGGACAAATTATACCTTTGCTCTAACCTGTACCTGATCCGAGTTCACCTCCCCTGCTTCACCCCCTATTCCATGGCGACGCCGCCGCCGCTCCTCCGACTTCACCCTCACCGCATCCTCCCTCGCCTCCGCCGCTTCACCTCTGGCCGCCTCCTTCTCCGCCTCCACTCCAAATCTCTCTACGCCACAACCTCCAGCTCACAAGCCGCCCCAACCCCGCCTCCCCACGGCCCCTCGCTCCGCCGCGGCCGCCCAACGACAGGCCATCCTCCCGAAGCGCCCCTCTCCTTCTCGCGCACATTCGACCTCGCGGCCCTCCGCGTTCCCGCCGCCGCCTGCGCGTCCCTCGAGCGCCGCCTGCGCGGACACTTGCTCAACTGGCCCCGGGTCCGCAACATCGCCCGTCTCCCCAACGACGACGGCGACGGCCTCATATCTCTCCCCACGTCACCCGGGTCCTCCTCCGCCCTCCCGCCGACCGCGGTGGCGCGCCGCGAGAAGCTGGCCCGCGAGTTCAATGCCCGCGGCTTCGTGGAGTTCCCCATCCTCGCCAAGATGTCACGGCCCGCCGGGCGGATGCGAAGGGAGAAGAAGGGGAGAGGAGCCGGCGTCAAGGAGACCAAGTACGATAAAGACAAGGTCTATGTCGTGGAGGTGCTGGAGCAGGGAGGGGAGGACGACGACGAATGGAAGGGGTTAGTCGGGGAGGATGGGTTCGGGAAGGGCGCGTGGCGAGGGGAGCCCACCCGGCTGCTGCTGCTGGATGAGGGCCATGCCAAGAGGAGAGTTGATGAGCTCCCGGAGGCCGTCAAGGTGATGATATCTGGTGCCTTCCGTAACAGTAGCTGTTCATTGTAGAAACATAGCTTAGGGAAGTTCCTTATTGAATGTTATTGTGGAAATTGAACAATGGTTGAATGAAGACTGGGGCAATGTGCGCTGGTACTCAGCAGTCAGCACATTGTACCACCTTACATTATTCAACTGCAGATATGTTACTGGTTTTAGTTACCACTTTTGCAGGTTGTATTAGAACACGAAGCCAAGCAGGGTGGACCTTTTGCCTATGAGCTTGTACAATGCCAGCTAACCCTGTTCTATGATTACTGGCCAATGAATGAGGTACCATAACATTTGTTTACATCAGATCTGATTCTGTATTTCTTCTTTGGAAAGTCAGAAATATATTTGTTCTCTTTCAGCAATTGAGCGAAATTATCATTATTAGTACAATCTAAAATTCCCCCACATACAAAAACTTGAGCATGATTTGTGTTGAGGGTTAAAACTTCTGAAACTGGCTTCATGTTGCGTCTCATTTCCAGCAGAATTCACAAGTTAATTACTACATGGAAGGTGATACATACAAACTTGCTCTAGCATCAAACAAAGATAGTTATAAATTTTGTTTCTTTGGGCAGTGTTACCTAGGCATGACAAGACTACTTAGTTTCTGTAACAAACATTAAGACTCACAAGGAACTGACAGTTTTCTAGGATCCACAGTTTACCAATGAAGAAAAAAAAAAGTCATTGTAAAGCTCTTTTCATTCTATTTTGTAAATGATTTTTTTTCTTCGAGCTGTTACTTAATGACCACTTAATAGGAAAACTGATACTCCCTCTGTAAGGAAATATAAGAGCGTTTAGATCGCTAGTGATCTAAACGCTCTTATATTTCTTTACGGAGGGAGTACATCAGTAACACGCAAACACCGGTCCCAAGGCTGCGCACCAGTCACCCAAGTGAGCAGAGCTGACATCCTACAACACCACGTCGGTTGAGCTGCCGCTCTGGCTTCTGAAACATCTGCAACACTCACACACTGCCGCCGAGGCCACGCACCAGCCGAGCCAATGGCTTTGCCGCCCAAGTAACAGAAGCTGACACCCTGCGACATCCGTGGTCTTTGGAGCCACCTCTCCGGCTTACAGAACATTTGTAACACACACACACCCCGGGCTCGAGTTCGCACACCAGCGGAGATCAGAGCCGACGCCCCACTATGCTGCCACACCATTGCGGTTTCGGAAGCCACTGCCCAGGTTTCCTTCCATCACACCCATCCCCACCGGCAAACTGACAATTGGAGGAGACCAGAGGCCCTGCCAGTCGTTAGAACCAGAGCTTGGATCTTGACCCAGGGAGCTAAGATTCCATCGGAAGGAGCGAGATCAGAGCTCTGCGACGATGCCTCCAAGGAGGGGAACAACACCTAAGGCGCCGACTAAGGTCAGAACTAGGTTTTCACTCTGAGCTCGGATACATTTGCCGACATAGCCGCACTAGCCTGGCCCATACAACTTACAATGCGCCATCGGCACCATCGACCACTCCGTCCATCCCAGGAAGCAGCCACCGCGGCACCTCATGCCCTAATGTACCACGCCACGCCCTCGAAGGCGCGTGCTGCCACACCTCCATCTGGATCAGTAGTTCTCTGCCGCCGCTACATATAAGCAGTCGACCCCATCTGTGGAAACGACCAACGTGAAGCACTGACCTAGGGCTGCTGCTCGGGCTTACCCCACACCCTTGACAACCACTCCTCACCGGCCCTGGCCCGCAACACCACACTGGCGCTGTCGAGCCTAGGATCTGGGTCACCAGCACGCCCGCACAGCTCTGTGCTGCCGCCGTGCGCCCACAACAGCCACCGCTGCAAGCCCAGCCATGGGCCCGCTTGTGGACAGATCCGGTTGGATCCAGCCTGCCCACGCGCGGCCGCAGAGCATACGGTAGCCATGCCGCTTGTCAACTCCGTCGCTTCTCCACCGAGGCACCGAGCACAATAGAACGCCGTACCTCTGTGAGCTCTGGTGCCCACAAGCGTGCAGTGCGTCGCTGCAACAAGCTGACCAAGCCCCGCTGCTGCTGTAGCTGCATGGGCTTTGCCCGGGGGTGTCTTTGCCAGTGCCAACAGGAAGGAGCAGGTCAGGGGGGTGGCAGCTGTGGGGCTTGGTTCGCGGTCTGAGTCCCGTAGGTTAGAGCGACACAGGGTCCAGGTGTCGTGAGAGTATACCTTTTAATAAAAAAGAAAAAAAAGAAAGTCAGTGGGAGCCTTTCCCACTGTCATTGGCCCTCAAAAAAAAAATCTAGCATAATAGCCTTTTTGTTAACTCTAGTATATTGGTTAAAACATTTAAATTTGTGGGTGTTCTAGAACCCTAACTTGTGGAACCTGATTTGTGGGGCTTCTATTTTGTATTGGTATCTAATGCTTGTGCTGTCCAGGTAACACTGCCTTTGCAAATTCAGGATTCAGGAAAAAAACCAACCTGTTCAGGTAGATTTAACTGTCATTACACTGGGTCTGTTTCTAGTTGTGGTAATGTTCAGTTCTTGGCTCAGATGTGTTCACAGAAAATGCCATCAATATATCTTTTTGCGTCATTGTATTGGCAAGAAAAAAGATATGGTCAGATAGTTGTCACTTGCCACCTACTCCCTCCATTCCACAATGTAGTGCCTATAGATTTTTCTGAAAGTCAAACTTTGCCAACTTTGACCAAGTTTATAGAGAAAACTGTATACATCTACAATACCAAACATGTATATTCCGAAAATATAACTCATGATGTATCCAATGATGTGCATTTGGTATTCTAGATATACCTATTTTTCTCTATAAATATGGTCAAACTTTGTAATGTTTGACTTTTGAAAAAATCTATAGGCACTACATTATGGAACGGAGGGAGTATAAAGCGTTGTATGAGTAATATTTCTCTACTGATATGGCAAGTCTGCGACATTTGTTTTCTATCCAGAAGCTAATGCATCATGACAGAAATATCTATAAGTTCACAGATTCACGTGAATGTTCTGGAAACATGAGATTATACTAGCATGTCCGCGCATCATTATTTGTCCATTCCATTAGATGTGTTGATCTATGTGATTCACATGAAGAATTTGCATTATTTTCTACCTTGTTCTGCACCTGTATATTGTTTGAATAATTCGATTCTCAGTTTATCTTGTGTAGGTCTTGGAGGCATTACTTCCTGAAGGGATAATCATTCCTGCAGGCTTTGAGACAGTAGGACATATTGCCCACTTGAACTTGAGGGACGAACACTTAACTTATAAGACACTTATAGCTCAGGTAATATCTGAGTACATAATATGTTGTTTCTTAACCATATTTTGAATCTTTTTTTTTTAATTCGGTCACAACTTGATTTGACATGCAGGTCGTTCTAGACAAAAACAAGCCAAAGATCCAAACTGTTGTCAATAAGATTGATGCTATTCAAAATGATTACAGAACTATGCAACTTGAAATCTTAGCTGGCCACGATTCCCTTGTTACAACAGTTATTGAGAGCGGCCTTCGTTTTCAAGTTGATCTTGCAACAGTGTATGTTCTTATCTGTACCTGTTCTGTTTGTTCTGGCCACATTTCGAATTTTTTGTCATTCGTAAATCACAATAAAGTTGGTGATTTTTTAGCATAAAAAGATGCAAGTTAATTAATGTGAAGCCTTTGGTTTTTATGATGTGTTGCTGTGAATGAAGAGTCATCGAGAGTGGCCTTCGTTTTGATCTTGTAACAGTGTATGTTCTTATCCGTACCTGTTCTGTTTGTTCTGTCTTCATTTAGGAATTTATGTCACTCTTAATAAATCTTAAATCACAATAACGTTAGCTTCGTTTTTAGCATAAAAGGAGGCAAGTTCATTTGCAATTAATGCGAAGCCTTCAGTTTTTATGATGCGTTACTGTGCCATAGTTTATTTAGTGGCTAACAAACTACTTTTTTCTAGTCATGATTGTTCAAAAATAAATAAATCCTATTTTCCTTTTTTCCTCATAAGCTATTAAGAAGTCAAGCATCTGTCAAATTCAACGCTAATCTAGCGAACCTTGGGTATGCCTAGTGTCTAAAACCGTAAATAGTTCAATAGAAAATGTAGTGCATTCTCATGTCCATCATGAGGATTTACTGCTTCTGTTGAAAACATGACATAACATGTAGTTAATTATTCTAACTTTGACCACCAATTTATAAAAGCCATATAAGATGGTCATGTGAAACTGGTAATACTTTTTGTCAGAAATACATTTTTGTGCACTATTTAACTATCTTTCCTAGGGTATAAATATAAAAGTGATGCTCAAGTTACATGTTGGAGAACATGCCAATGTGCAGTATGTCATTTTCTTAACGGAGGGAGTAGCATGCAAATAGGCATGAAATGATTTACTAACACATGGTGCAAAATCAGACAAGTTACCGAAAAAGGCTTTCGCCCCGCTTTATATATAAAGCAAACCACCACAGCCACAAAGTCGAACATGGTTCACACGTGCCAACACCCACAGTGCCTCACACAGAGGCGACACACACCAACAAAAGATCCACAAGGGTATAGCTGAGGGCACAGCTCAACAAGCCCTAAGAAAACGAAAACAGCAAAGGTAGCGGCAGCCACGCAGGGCTAATCTGGCTCGGGCGGCGGAGGTGGAAGCGGCGGCGCAAGACGAAGCGCCATCACTCGAAGGTCTGCGATGAAGATGTCGATGGCGTCTCTGTCCAGGGGGCGGCTAAGCGGCCGCCAAAGCTGCAAGTAACCACACATTTTGAAAACCGAGTCAGTCGCACGTCGAAGGGGCACCCGCTAGATTACAAGCTTGTTGCGAATTGTCCACAACGTCCAAGCTAACACCCCAATACCCATCCACACAATGTGGCGCCTACGCTGCGAGAGGGCCTGGACTTCCTCGAAGAGGTCGGGGAAGTTGTTGTTGCACCAACGATCACCGACCACCTCTCGGAAGCAGCTCCAAAGGAATTGGGCCGCCACGCAGGTGAAGAAGATGTGGTTCGAGTCTTCGACCGTCCCACAGAGGGGGCACATCCCATCACCTGGCCCATTCCGCTTGAGAACTTCCACGCCTGAGGGCACCCGTCCCCGAATCCACTGCCAAAGGAAGATCCAGATCTTCAGTGGCAGTCTGATCGCCCAGATAGCCAGAAGAGGCTCCGGACCGGGAACCGCAGCAATGGCCTGGTAGAGGGACTTGGTGGAGAACCGACCCGAGTTCTCCAGGTGCCAGGATACGCGATCGACCTCGTCAGCCAAGTCTGGCTCGTGCAAGGCGATGGTCTCGAGGAGATCATGCCAGGCAACAAGCTCCGGGGGCCCAAATGGCCGCCGGAACGCGAGGCGCCCTAAGTCAATAAGGGCCGTCTCGACAGAAATCCTAGGCTCCACCGCGATGGAGAACATGTCCGGGTACCGGGCCGCGAGGGGGGTGATCCCCGACCCACCTATCGAACCAGAAGAGGGTGGCGACGCCAGATCCAACTGAGATAGACGTCCCAATGCGGAGGACCGGAAGCAGCTGGATGAGGGACTGCCAAAACTGGGAACCACCTGTCCGGTTGCAGAAGGCAAGCGGTTGGCCTCGGAGATATTTGCTCCGGATGATATCAAGCCACAGACCGCCCTCCCCATTCGCGATGCGCCACAACCACCGAGTCAGCAGGGCAAGGTTCATGCGTTTGGACGACATAATACCGAGCCCACCTTGGTCACGGGGTTTGCAGATACCGGGCCAGCGCACCATATGGTACTTCTGCTTGCCACCCTCCCCAGCCTAGAAGAACCTTGCCTGATACTTTGCAATCTCGTGATGGAGGGTCTCGTGGAGGCTGTAGAAGCTCATGATGTACAAGAGCAAGCTGGACAGTGAAGAATTGATGAGCACCGTCCGAGCCGCCTTGGACAACCATCTGCCTTGCCAGGGCTCAATCCGGTACTGGAGCTTGGACACCGAGGGTCGAAGGTCCGCAACAGTCAGCCGCGAGTCACTAATGGGGATCCCCAGATAAGATGTGGGGAAAGATCCCAACTGGCAATTAAGCCGGTCCGCGATGTTCTGGCATTCGTCAGGGGAATATCCCAAGACCATCACTTCGCTCTTATCAAAGTTGATCGTGAGGCCCGACATTTGCTGGAAGCAGAGGAGGAGAAACTTCACATTGGTGATGTCGGCTGCGGAGCCTTCCACCACAATAATGGTGTCATCAGCGTATTGGAGGAGGGAGACCCCACCCCCTCCGACCAGGTGCGGAACGACGCCGCGGGTATGGCCTGCGGCCTTGGCCTTGTCAAAGATGGAAGCCAGATCGTCCACCACCATATTGAACAGAAAGGGGGAGAAAGGGTCCCCTTGTCTAACCCCACGGAGCGTGGGGAAGAACGGGCCAATCTCCCCATTAATGTTCACCGCAGTCCGGCCGCAGGACACCATCTGCATTACACGGGTGACCCAGCGGTCATCGAACCCCTTGCGGAGTAAAACTTCCCGAAGGAAGGGCCACAACACCGTGTCGTAGGCCTTATGGAAGTCGATCTTGAGGAAAACCGCCTTATGCTGCCGCGAGCGAACCTCATGCAAAACCTCGTGGAAGACAAGCACCCCATCCAGAATATAGCGCCCTTGGATGAAGGCTGACTGATTTGGATGGGTAATGTGGTCAGCCAGAGAGGTCACCCTATTGGCATACCCCTTGGCCAGGATGCGGAAGATCACGTTGATCACCGTGATAGGCCGGAACTGGCGGATGTCCGAGGCACCGGCCACTTTCGGAATCAGGGTGATGATCCCGTAGTTAAGTCAGGACAGGTCAATGGACCCGACATAGAACTCCTCGAAGAGTGCCATCACTTCGGGCTTAATGACGGTCGAGAAGGCCTGAAAGAACTTAACCGGGAGGCCATCAGGTCCCGGACCAGATGACGGATTCATACCCTTAATGGCCAGCCACACCTCGTCCTCGGTGAATGGGGCCGTGAGGGTCGCGTTCTCGCCCACCGTGACACGACGGTGCTCCGCCCAAATATCTGGGGCAAGAGCCACACCTCCCCTAGGGGAGGGAGAGAAAAGGGCTTTATAGAAGCTATCGACGTGGACCCGGATCTCGGCCGGACGCTGTAGGAGAATGTCACCATCCTAGAGAAGGGGGATGGTATTCCGACGCCTCCGTCCATTGGCGATGGCCTGGAAGTACGCCGTATTGGCGTCCCCCTTGAGGACCCATCTTTGGGTACCCCGTTGGCACCAGTACTCCTCCTCGTCAGTGTAAATGACTGTCAACTGATCCTCAAGGTCATATCGGAGTAGCCACTCGTCAGAGGATAGGCCAGAGGAGTCGGCCCTAAGGTCTAAGGCCTGGATGGAGCCAAGGAGGGCCTGCTTACGCTCCCGTAGATTCCGCCCAATGTTGGCCCCCCCACCCTTCCATGCACTGGCGGGATCGCTTGGCGCAGAGGTGCCACGAGTCCGCAGCCGAGCCGGCCCGGGAGACAGAGTCGCGGGCCTCAAGCCACCGGGTGCGGACGGCCGCGAAGAACCCCTCCTGGTTAAGCCAGAAGTTCTCAAAGCGGAATCGCGGAGGTAGGGGGTCGCTCGTTCTCCGAGGAGAGAAGGGGACGTGGTCCGAGCCTATCCTGGTTATGACGCGGAGAGAAGCCAGGGGACAGCGGAGCTCCCACTCAGGTGACACGAAGACGCGATCAAGGACGGACCGCGTAGGGTCGAGCTGGCAGTTGGTCTAGGTGAACCTGGCACCCACCCTATCTAATTCCCGAATGCCGAGGTCTGCGATGCAGTCATTGAACATCTGCATCCGGGTGTAGTTCACTCGGTTATTGCTTTTGTCCTCGGCCGAGCGGATAAGATTGAAGTCACCCCCGACCAACACCGGCAGTTGAGCAACCGAAATCTTCCTCGTCAGCTCGTCGAGGAAGGCCTCCGAGCGGCGGTGGTCAGCAGGACCATAAACTATAATAATCTCCCATTTGAAGTTGAGAGATCGCTCGTAAACCTCCATGCTAACGAAAAACTCGCCCCTGTCCATACCGCCTACCTCGAAGGTGGCATCCTTCACGCCTAAAAGGATGCCACCCGAGTGGCCAGAGGTCCCACTAGAAGGGAGCCAATGCCAGGCAAATAGATGGGAGCTCAATCGTTCGAGCTCCTGGAGAGTGAAATCCGTACGCATGGTTTCTTGAATGGCCACTATATCAATTCTCTCGTCTCGCATATACTCGATGAGTTGGCGGCGGCGGTCGTCCTGGCCGAAACCGCGGATGTTCCAGAAGAGTGTCCGCATCACGGGGCCATCGGGGGGCTGCTTGAGCCCAGGACGAGAGAGGCGCTTTGTGCCCGAAGGGCAGCGGCGCGGGAACGCGTGCAGCCGCGGAGTTCCTCGACAGCCGCGTCGGCCGCCCCATGCGCGGATGGGGTAGGCGAGGCAGCAGGGGTGGATGCGCGCGAAAGGCGTGCGCGGGTCTCGGCTAACCGCCCATCAAGGATCTCGCGCGAACGAATCACCTCAATCTGGACTAAGGGGGGACCCACCTCCCCCCTGAAAACTATCGCCGAGTCAGCGACCACCTTGGCCAGGTGTCCAAGCGGTGCTGACTCAAGAGCAGAAAATGAGCAACTTGAAGAACTGGCAGGGATGACAGGGGTACCTGACGCGAGGTCCCGAGCAGCGGCCCGGAGCTTCGCCCGCTCAGGAATGGACGGAGCCAGGCAGCCGACCGGTCTGGTGGCGTCGATCCGAGCGCTACTCCGCGAAGCCGTCACTGGAGTCGACGCAGATCGAGCTCTCCTGGAGTACGCCGTCATTCGGGGAGGATCGGGGAGGGTGGCCAACGGGGTGGAGACCACCGTCGCCCCGACACTCAGCCGAGCGGGCGGAGAAGATGGCTCGGGGCCGGAGCCCAGCACGGCGCAGCGCGGACTCAGAGGAGGAGCCGCCGTGAGGGACATGAGGGGCGGTGGTGAACCAGGCACGCGAAGAGGGGACTCCAGCCCAGGCGGAGCCGCGTCAGGTACCAGGGGGGAGGGCAGAGCCACGGGGCGTGGTGTCAGCTCGAGCTCGGGCAAGACTGGCCCCGGCTCCGAGCCCTAGACAGCCGAGGTGGGGGGGAGGACCGGAGCCGTGGAGTCGACAATGGGAACGAGGAGGCAGTCCGCGACAGGGGAGCGGGGAGATGAAGCCGGGAGGACGACCAAGCCCACGCTGGAAGTATCACTCCCCTCGCTTGATAGCTCGGCGTCCAGCAGGGAGCCCAAGCCGATAGGAAGAGCTGGACCCGGGGGCGCGTCCGAGGGGAGGCGCAAGACGTCGGACGGGCCAGCCAGGAGCAGGGCCTGAGTGCCATGGGACCTTCCAGTCCCCGACCCACCCCGGCCATGTGCCGGCTCAGTGGGCTCGTGGGAGTGGGAGTGGCTGCGGTCCGTCTCCTCCTCATCATCGCTGTCAGAGAGGTGGGGGCGGCGATTGTGACGCCCGCGGTACTCGTCGTCCCCGCCTGGGCCCCCTCCAGGGAACCCGTCGTCCGAGAAGCGTGGGCGGCCCACGTGGTTGGGAGGTTCGGGGGCGATCTTAAGGTCATATCCCTGGTCGTTGAGGAAGACGCGCACGGTAGCCCGGAACTTGTCGTAGTCCAAACATTTGACCTTGACCCGGACGTCCTCCTTGCGAAGCGAGAGCTCATCGACCACCACGACCTTGCTGAGGATGCGGGACATGTTGCGGATGACCCGCTCCGACCGCGCAATGTCGGGAAGGCCCGTGACAAGGATCCATGCCGTGTCAAGGACGACCACCGCCTTAGGGTCAAGCCTGGGCTCCGAGATGTCCACAACCAGCTTGTTGAGGGCCAGTGTGATGTCGGCGCTGCGCGTGCAGTACCCAAGGCTTGCGGCATCGGGGAAGATCACGGAGAACGCGTGGCCGAAGGAAGGGGTGACCTGCCAATCCCATTGGCATCGGCACAAGTGGTTGAGCTCGGCCTCGATCATCTCGGGAGACGCCACACCGTCCCCCTTTACCGTCACAATCGCCCGAAGCGAAGGGGTCGGGGGGAGGATGTCCGGGACCTCGATGTGGAAGAAGCCCATGCCCACGATGCCATGCCCGTACATCATCAGCTCTTCGGACACTGGTCGGTCTGGGCAGAGAGCGGCGGGGTGCCTGGGGTCCTTGCAGAGGTAGCAGCTCGGAGGGTTGGGGCACGAGATCTGGAAATATCCGGAGAGGCCGCAGTTGAAGCACGGAGGGGGATCGCGGAGGTCACCGGCCTCCGGAGGTGGTGGTGCCGAGCCGGCGGCGCCCAACGGAGGGCGGCCCCCGGGGTTGCGGGCCGGCCGCTTCTTCTTCTTAGCGCCATGCCGCCCCCGGTTCGAATTGCCCCCGTTCGAGGGCGGGAATTGGGGCTGGTTCTGGGGCGGCTGGTACCTCCGGGGCTGGGCGGGGAGGGAGGACTCCTGCTGCCGAGCCGGGGGAGGGGAGCGCGCAGCACGAGGCGGGGAGGGGCTGCGGTCCCGTCGGCGGCCGGGGGATGGGGAGCGGCGCCGAGAAGTACGCCAATCCCCAGCAGGAGGCGGCGAGCGGGAGTGGCCACGGCGGTCGGGGCGGACCGGCGAGCGACGAGCAGGAGAGCGGCGGGACGGGGAGCGGCGGCGGTTGTTGTTAGCACTTGGGACAAAAGATCCCGTCGCTAATGCCTCAGGAGCAAACACAATAATAGTTCTTTTTTCCACACTTCGCCAAAAGGAAAGGATTAGACTGAATCAATATGTCTGGCTTCTAGGCTTGATGTTTGCACCTGTTATCCTAAACTTCCCACATGGGACTAATTTGATCAGTACCAGACACTCATGCATTGCTGGGCCAAACTGGGCTGTTAACAAACAAATTTATCTAGAGCTTCATAAATTGCAACAGTAGGAAAAGATGCTTTGGTGGGTCACTAACTTTCACATTTACATCTTGCCTGGTTAAGGATCATTCAAATAGTAGCTTATAAAAGTTTTTTTCCGGATGAAACAAGCAGCTTACTTTTAGAGTGTTGTCATTGGAGCAAAATTGCCTTCAATATTATTGAGGAAAACTGGAAACCGTCTGGTTCAAAGTATATTTAGTTTCTGAAGTGTGAATTCCATTTGCTTGGGCCTTGGGGAGTGGAGACCACAGCACTGAACACACAATACTCTATGCTGTTGACCATTATTTATAAAGCGTCCCGCCTTGGACGCTTAGGTGGCAAGGCGCCCTGGCAGTGCCTTGCAATTATGCCCGCTTTAGGCACTTAGGTGTCCGCCTTGGCACTTAGGCGTCAGGGCGGTTGGTGCTCGCCTTAGGTTGCCTTACCGCCTTATACACAATGCTGTTGACACAATTTCTGAATCCAAAAACCTGTTACTATAATCTTGTGTCTTGTTCGTGTCTACAACAACAACAACAACAACAACAAAGCCTTTAGTCCCAAACAAGTTGGGGTCTTTTTCGTGTTTGGTTAATAAAATTAAGTATGTTTTGTCTTCCTTAAGTACTGATTCATTGTTCAAGTTTTTGTTTGTTCTCCAATCTTATAATGTTTCTCTTTCTCATATTAATGACTTATGATGGTCTGGTGCAGCTATTGGAATTCTAGATTATCAACAGAAAGGCAGAGGCTTGTCAACAGTATCTTTCAAAATTCTGATGTTGTATGTAAGTTCCAGCTCTGCTTGTTTTGAGTATATATTTGTTTTGATGAATATTGGTGTTTGTTTACTGAACTTAGTTTTTTGTAGTCCCACAATATAACAACATGATGGAACTCCTAGGTCAGGAAACATTGCCCATATTGGCCCTAATTCATTCACCATTTGTCCATTACATTGTAGAATAATTGTCAATAAACTACAATTTAATGTTGCTAATATCATGTTGAAGCTGACCATTTCGCTAAACTGAGCTTTTTCACTTAACCTTACTACTTCCCCTCACACAACCAACTATTTGATGTTGCATCCTCATGCAGGTGATGTGTTCTCTGGTGTTGGTCCAATAGCAATTTCAGCTGCGAAAAAAGTCAAATATGTTTATGCAAATGACCTAAACCCAGCTGCAGTCGAGTACCTTGAACGAAACATTGTTCTTAACAAACTTGAGAGAAAAATTGAGGTAATTGCCAATTGTACTTCAAAATATGCTAGGGTAGCACCCGTGCATTTATTTTGTTTGTCTAGATCTATGTGGGAGATGTAGACCAGTTTATTAGTATTAGTTATGCTAGTCGTTATAGTTAGCTGCATTATTTATTTGGATAAAATTGTATTATTTATTAGATTGATTGAGTTCTATCAGGGCTAACATCACTATCTATTTGGTAGTTGGCCTACCTTTCAGAATTAAACAATAAGATAGATCAATCTAGTTTCTCCCAAGGCTCGTCGTTTTAGTCCATGATCTCCTCCCTTCAAGCCAAGCTGGCCATCTTCTATACGGTACCTACCATGCTAACTAGTTTTGATAACAATCTACATTGCTCCTAGCTTTTAGTTATACATCCCATTGAAGAATTGAAGGTACTGTCCAGGGGATAAGATCAGAATCCTCTTGTGCTTGTGCTGACCTTACTGTGAGCGTGTGGGTTTGTCATGTGTCCTAGTTATCCAATTAGGGGAAAAGGTCTCTAAATAAGGGATACAATCCTGGTAATTAGGGAAAAGTTAGGATCAGTTCCCAAGAAGGCAAGTTATCCATCTCCATATATAAGGGAGGACGTATAATCCATATAAATGAAGCGATGAATGAATCTAAGTTATTTTCAGTCTTCTTTCTTAGCATAATTAGTATTAGTATTCTGGTATGGATGAGAGTATATGGCAGGTATAATTTAATGTTCAGTATTTTTTGCGTCTTCATGAGTTTGAGGTGAAAGTTGCTAGTAATCTTCTGCTAACCAGGTATTTAACATGGATGCCAGAAGGTTTGTTAATGCGATGTTCTCAAGCCAACATGTGCATCCAGTCACACAAGTAGTAATGAATTTGCCCAAGGACGCTGCAGAATTTTTAGGTGAGTGTACTTTCCTGAGTATTTACATATTTTCTTTTTAATGGTAAGCTGGATTTGCTTTACTATTAATATTTTTCCTTGGTGAAACCTCCTTCAAGATGCTGTGTGGGATTTTGGAAATTATCCTGCAAAGGATCATATGCATGAGTTACCTATGTCTCCCCCGTTGTTCGCTCTTTCTCATCATCTTGGGCATTTATGTTTTACTAGCACATATGCCCGCACGTTGCAACGGGAGAATTAGAACTATGTTTAAAAAAAATGGAACTATGTTGAACCACCCATGCTTCACTATGGAGTAAGTAAATGCTAGCTGTCATGAATCAAGATTGTCCGGGTGAGGAGCTGGATCGTAGGAGAAGAGTCGCTAATGACAAAAACGATTGATCAAACATGGTTCTTTGGGATGGGACTCATGGGACATGATAGTGCCTGCCAAAGGACGACGGTCTGATGTTCCTCCACCAACACGTTGAGCACTCACCCGGTGGCGAGACAGGCCATTCACCCGGTGACGCACGTTTCAGATTTTTTGTTTGACACAGCAATGTAGAGAAGCTGAAGGTGTTGCGTTGCACCTGCCTCCGAGCCCCACATCCTTCTGCTGTCTCGCCATGCACCATGGGTCGGTCTCATCGCCCCGATTTTCACGTTAGCTCACAAATTAGCGTGCAATTCCTACATTATATAGCCACTGATTCCAGTTAATATCCATGCATGCCTACAGCTCACAATTCCCCCCATTTAATGGGATGCCCAATCAATTGGCAGCCCAACATCCCCATTTAATGGTGTTCCTCACAGGCACACCCTCCGTTTTTACTCTTTGTTCGCTGATCCCCGAGGTAGCTTGTTGCCAGGCAACTTACGAACGTATATTAATTGGTAGAATTCAATGAAAGGGGACGAGGTGGGACTATTAAACCGTGGAAACCTGTGTGTCCTTTGTATACCTTTTTGTAAAGCCCTCTTTTGTAATCACGAACATATGTTTAGCCCAGTTGGTAACCGCAGTCTAGCTTGGTACGGGAGATCATTAGTTCGAATCCCCAACTGGCAATTAACTTTTTCCTCATTTTGAGAAAGCCCACTCGCGTGGCTATTGGCCCATAAACGAAATTCGTGGCTATTGGCCCATAAACGAAATTCCTGTAGGAGGCCCAGTTGCCCGGCTCACGGCCCATAAGGGTAGCGCAGCTACATGGCCTAGATGCCTAGTTCGGGACGTTAGCACCGTCCCTTCGTGCGAAGCTAAGCGTGCGTTCATTGTTTTTTTCTAGGCGTTGTCGGTGTATGAAAACATGGGTGTTATCATACCCTGACTTATGCACAGACAGTTGCAGCCTCCCCGGCGGCAAGGGCTTGCCGGAGGATTGCTTCTGTCAAGACTCAAGACTAGGTTGACAAGACCATGGAGAAGACCTCGAGGCAGGTCGTCGAGAAGTACCAGTGCGGTACTGAAGATCAAGATTACCCTTGCCGGCAAGCTCCGCACCGGCAAGGCGAAGGCCCGGCAAAGCTCCGTGCCGGCAGGCTCTTTTTGTCTCACTGCCGCTCCACCTCATCAACCAGATAAGCACTTATTGATAGGTGTCGAGCGGGCAGGCAGCCAAGCAGAGCTTGTCAGGGCACGTGTCAGCACGCCGCCCGAAGATTAGCTTTAATGACACCCGTCCCTGGATCGTGTCAAGATAACAGAGGGCAGCTGGACGAGCGGTGCAGAACCTTTGCCGGAACTCGCCTCCCCTGCGTATCACCTAACGGTGCATTTAATGCTTTTGTCCTACCTCGTTAGGGATAGGCATGATAACAGTGCAATCACTGTTCATACCCCGTAATTACCATCTTAGCCACTGTGGTAACCCCTTGGCCTATAAAAGGAGGCCCACGGCTACTGGTAGAGGGGTCGACCCTTAGCTCAATTACGCGTAGTAGCTGCACTTCCCGAGCACCTTGCCAGAAAGTTGCGCTCCTTTGTACTCTGAGCTCAAACACAATCAAACCACTAAAGCAGGAGTAGGGTTTTACGCCTCGAAGCGGCCCGAACCTGGGTAAATTGCTGTGTATTCTTGCATCTATTCATCCTGCTCTTTGTGCACGTCGATTCCCACAGCCGAACCGCAAAGGGATCGTCTTGATCCCATAGATCGTCGTACGCCACGACAGGCGTGCTCGTGTATACCACGCGTTTCTGGACTGCTGGTTGGTAATACAGAACGTCAGGGGGTTTTGTGCAAAACAGCACGACGGACCAAGAATATCACCTCCCTTTAATAGTAGGTATATATATATAGATTAAGATGGACGAGAAAAATAAAAGTGCACTTGTTTGGACTGTTCGGAGTTGCTCTAGTCAGCAAGCCACAGCTCCGGCACATGAGCAGCTTGCTGCGTAACCAGCTTTACCTCAGGAAAATTAACATGTGAAATGAATAACATTCTGCGCTAGATTGAACTTCTATAGTTGAGGAAATATGTTGTAAACACAATTTTGTAAAAATCTATCTGAGTAGATGCATAAATACTTCTGTTTGTGACGTGACAAATATTCAGGTGAGAGGTAGATAAAAAAGCCCATCATGGAGAGTTATGTGTGGTTGTTGGTTCTCTGAACATTTTCTTAGGGACGACTCGTACTAGCACCCAATGATATATGAAGAAAATATCTGTTGAATTTCACCATCTGAAACATTTAGTGTGTGACCGGTGGCTAGGACCAAATGAGCCAGTTTCTGCGAGGAGAAGACAATAACATGTATTCGTCGACTGTCCTTGAAGTCCTCGGCTCAGAATTCGACGACTACGTGTACCTACCCGCACTGGAACCTGTGGCGCCATTTTGTTGGCCTGGAAGAGTAGGGAGGTGGTCATCACCGACCCCCTATTCACCACCAACGCCTTGACTGCTCAGGTTTCCACTCCTGCCGGCGTGGGCACACCGTGGTCTACGGGCCGCAGGAGCTCCGTGACGCCAAGATCTCCTTCTTGCAGGAGCTCCGTGACATAAGCGCGGATTGCATCGGGCCTTGGATGATATGCAGTGATTTCAACCTCATATACCGTGACGAAGGCAAGAACAACGGGAATGTCAACCGCCGCATGATGGGTTGCTGCCGGCGCGTTCTCAACGACCTAGCGCTTAAGGAGGTTTACCTCAACGGACGCCGCTACACTTGGTCGAACGAGCAATCGCCCCCGACATTGGTCCATCTTGACCGTGTCATTTGCACCGCTTGCACCGCTGACTGGGAGGAGCTGCATGGAGAATGTCACCATCGTTCCCTCGCCTCCGTCATCTCCAACCGCAGCCCCCTGCTGCTCGATTGCTCGCCGGTGTTGCCGGCTCATCGCCGTTTCCACTTCGAGGACTTCTGGACTCGTATGGACGGGTTTCACGACACCGGCGGCTGCGTGGCACTTCGTGGATGACATCGACCCATTCCGGCGCCTCATGCTACGCATGCAAGCTACCGCGCGCAAGCTCACAAGTTGGAGCTCCAGGACGGTTGGAAACGTGCGCCTCAAACTTGCAATCTTCCGGGAGCTCCTTCTCAAGTTCGACACCGCGCAGGATCACAGAGCTCTGTCCCCGCATGAGGACTGGCTGCGCCGACAGATCAAGGCCTCCTACCTCGGCCTTGCTTCTCTCGAGCAAACCATTGCCCGACAGCGCACCCGTCTCGCATCTCTCAAGGACGGCAACGCCAACACGTCCTTCTTCCACCGGCAGTGCACATATCGACGGCAGAAAAACAGGATCCACAGTCTTTAAGTGGACAGGGGCGTGATCACGGATCCTTGTGACATGGCCGCTGCGGCGTACGCGCACTTTGACGCCCTCCTGGGCTCCGCGGTGCCCCGGGAGTGCGCTCTGGACCTCGAGGCGCTGATCACGCCTGTCAACCTGGACGATCTCGATGCGCCCTTCGAAGCAGAGGAGATCTGGCAAGTTGTGACGCGCCTGCCCGCACGCAAGGCCCCTGGAACCGACGGCTTCACCGCTGAGTTCCTACGCGCGTGCTGGCCCACCGTCCGGCAGGATTTCATCGATGTCTTCCGGCAACTCTACGAGCTGAGAGGCTGCGGATTCAGCTGCCTCAACCAAGCGCTCCTCACGCTGCTCCCGAAGCGCGCGGATGCTAGTGGCCTCGTCGACTACAGGCCCATAAGCCTGCTTCACGTCATCGCCAAGATCTTCGCCAAGGTTCTATCGCTCCGCCTCGCGCCCAAGCTCAACACCCTTGTCAGTGCCAGCCAGAATGTGTTCATTCCAGGACGAAGCCTGCACGACAACTTCGTCCTCGTGCGGCAGTCCGCGCGCCTGCTCCATCAACTCGGTGCCCCGCGTGTACTGCTCAAGCTGGACCTGGCTCGCGCATTCCTGAAGCTGGACCTGGCTTGCGCATTCGATTCGATCAGCTGGCCATTCCTCTTTGACGTCCTGTGCCAGTATGGCTTTGGTGATAGGTTCTTGGATTGGCTAGCGATCTTGCTCTCGTCGGCCAGCACCAAGGTGATCATGAACGGCGAGCCAGGTCCGCCCATTTGGCACCGCCAAGGGCTACGGCAAGGTGACCCCCTGTCACCCCAGCTCTTCGTCCTTGCGGTTGACACGCTAGGCCGCCTGCTCCGTGGCGCCACCGAGCTGGGCATCCTGCAACAGCTCCACCCCCGGCGCCCGACCCCCTCCGTCTCATTATATGCGGATGATGTGATCCTATTCTGCCACCCCACGCCGAGCGATGTTCCTGCAGTCAGGAGCATCCTGCAGCTCTTTGGGTGCGCCTCAGGCCTTCATGTCAACTTCTTGAAGAGCTCCGCCACCCTGATTCGATGCGACACTGTGGACGCCGCGCCTGCCGTTGATCTGCTGGGCTGCCCCATTGTGGAGTTGCCTATCACCTACTTGGGCATCCCGCTCACGCTGCGACGGCCCACTGCTGCCCAACTGCAGCCCGTCATCGACAGGACCACCGGCATGCTCCCCTGTTGGAAGGCGCACCTCATGAACAAGGCCGGTCGCCTCGCGTTTGTCAAGGCGGTTCTGGCAGCGATCCCGATCCATCAACTACTCATGCTGGCCCCCCAAAGAAAACCATTAAGGTGCTCGAAAAGATCCAGAGGCTTCCTCTGGGCTGGGTGCGCGGAAGCTAATGGTGGAAATGGCCGATCTCGCTTGGTGGTCTAGGTGTCCGCGATCTTGAGCGCACCGGCCTTGCGCTCCGCACGCGGTGGCTCTGGTTCAGCCGCACGGACAACAGCAGAGCCTGGGCCGGCCTGGACTTGCAGTTCAGCGCCGAGGAACGTGCGTTTTTCTTCGCCTCCACCATTATGCTGGTTGGGAATGGGACGCAGGCCCTTTTCTGGGAGGATTGATGGATCGGTGGGTGCTCTGTCCGCGAGATCGCACCCCTACTGTACGCGTGCATCCCCAAACGCCACCGCAAGATCCGGACCGTCGCCGACGGCCTCCTCGCCAACCGCTGGGCGCAAGACATCCAGGGCACCGCAGGCATCCAGGAAATCGGGCAGTACTTGCAACTCTGGCATAGGATCGAGCACACAGCTCTCTCCGACGAGCTGGACCGCCTAACCTGGAAGTGGAGCGCGAACGGCATCTACTCCGCCAGATCTGCCTACCTTGCCACATTCTACGGCTCCACCTCCTGCGACACATGGAAGCTCACCTGGAAGTGCTGGGCGCCTCCGCGCGTCAGATTTTTCCACTGGCTCGCACACCTGGACCGCTGCTGGACCGCCTCGCCCGCCACGGCTTGCAGCACCCTGCGTGCTGCCCCCTATGCGACCAGGCGCCCGAGACCATGCACCACCTCCTCGCCTGCCCCTTTGTCCGGCAGATTTGGCATGAGACGCTGAGTTGGCTCAGGATTCCGTGCCCCCCTCCCACCCACGAGCCATCGCTCAACGATTGGTGGCAATCCACAAGGCAGCTCGTCCCCAAGCCCATGCGCAAAGGCCTCGCATCCGCAGTCCTGCTCGTTCCCTGGATGCTATGGAAGCATCGCAATGACTGCGTTTTCAACCGAGGCCGCCCTTCGGTTACTGACCTGCTCACTAGGATCAAGGATGAGGCTGCCTTTTGGGCCGGCGCTGGAGCGTTAGGACTTAGAGCTATCATCCCCCAAACCTGGGATGTCCATTGACTCGCATTCAGAGATGTAACCGCCTCCTAGGAGGCTTGTAACCTAAACCCCTCCTTTTCAATGCAATGAAACGCAAGCTCTCTTGCGTTTTCTCGAAAAAAAGACAATAACAAATTCCTTTCATGCAAATACACACATATTGTTTAACAGGGATTGAACCACATTCTCTCCTGTCTTTCCTCCCTCCCCTCGTTTTTCTCCACCCAGTTCCAGTTGCCTCCTCTCCCCATCTTTGCCAGCGCGTCTGGTCGGAGTAGGAGGGGAGAGGAGCTCAGCATCCCAGACCCCCGTGTTAATCTGCTTAGTTTGCTTCCTAAACGGCAGCTTTCCGGTGCTGCTTGTTCTCGGCGCCGCCGCTCCTCAGGTTTGGCTCTGCCATAGTTCGCCTGGTATCCCTTTAATAACCTCATCTGTTTTGCTGGATCTAATTCTTCTTCTTTCCACTTGGCTTGCCGATGGGGATCGGAGCTTGGGTCTGTGCCAGCAGCTCGTGGTCATCCTTTCTTCCCCTTTTTGTGTCCAATAAACCCTCCTGTTTCTGTTCTTGCTTCCGTACTTGGTCGTCTGATCTTGAAATACCGCATCTTTTTCCCCGACGACCTTCTTTGCTTTTAATTTGATTTCCAAGAGTTTCATGCGGATTGATTTGAGGCCTCAGCACGTTTGCTCTGTCTGATCCATGCCTTTGGCTCCAGCCCTTGTCTCCGAATGTTTCATCCCTTGTCTCCGAATGTTTCATCCTTATCTTCTGCAGATGAGAAGTCGATCTGTGTTTCTCTGTTGGGAAATCCTAATCCGAGTCAGCGGACACTGGTCACCTGTGCTTGTACTTCTCCGTCATCTGTGGCGACATTGACTCGTCTGGATACTCAAAGCTTTTATCTGCGGCGAGTTCTCTGTTCTTCACTTCAGCTTCCGTCCGGCTTTTGAAGGTTTGTTCGGGAGAGAAGCATGCTCTTCTATTCAGATCCACAACCCCTTTCCTCTTTTCCCTGGCAATGCTTCTTATGCCTTCTCTTTACGCTGGAGATGACCTTCCTCTCCTTCAGTTCGGGCTGGAAGTTCATGCCAGTTCAGGACCTTTTTCGACCTGCTGTTAGCCGTGGCTGCCTGAGCCCTTCTATCCTTCTCTTCCCGGTGGACGCATTGACATCGGAAGGTCCAAGACTATGCATCCTTCATTTTGAGCGTCTCGGGTGCTTCCATCTTTTAGCCCTTTCGATCGCTAGGGCATGGTGTTCAACAAATTCATTGGCAACAATGTATCCCTTTCACTCTTTGCTTGGAGACATTCTGTCCGCCACCATCTTCATTTTGCCAGTGGTGACCAGGTCCGAAGCACGTGATCTTTGTTTCGCCGGTGGTGGCCAAGATATTGTTGCCGATCAATTCCTTGCCTCGTCGGCGGCCACCGGTTGCTTTTGGGCATATAGGGTGGTCAGTGGCTGCCAGCGTCAAGGTCCCTAAGTGCTCGGTGGTTGGCGACGAGGAGCCTGGGCGGATGCGTGGAGGACATGGAGTGTCGCGGTGGCAGTTGGTAGGGGTGGAGCTACGTTGGGGCCAACCTGCGCTGTGACCCACCCAGCCCAGGAGCAAACACTGCCCAACTAGCATCTCCTTCTAGCCTGGCCCAAGTATTTTGTGGGCTCTTCTCCAACCTGGCCCGAACAACCAGTTGACTGTATCTCCACCACTGGCAGTTGGAGATATGTTTCTTGAGGCATGGCGTTCAATGCATATACATTTTGATGAGGGGCGTACATGTAATTTCCTTTTTTTTCTGTAATTCTCGATATAGTTCCTATAGTTCATAATCCTACAAGCCAAACACACATCAGAGGAAAAAATTCTAATGAATAGATCCTCTGAAATTCCTATGCAATCCTTTGTGTTCTCGATGTAATTCTGGAGCCGTTGTGTTCAATATAATCACAATGAACTTTTGCCAAAAGGAAAAAAAATGTTTAATGCATCATTGTCCGGATAACAACTATTCAAACTACGAAGCCGCATAGTTAAATGGGGGGACAAAATATTGACTGGTAGGAAAGCTATCATCTAATTACATTCTTTGATATGTTTTTATTTCTGCTATGTTAATATTAGCACTTCAATTATTTGGCATCCAAAGTTGTAAGTAGAGTCTCTTTGATTTGAAGGATTTGCAAAGGATTGTGGGAGGATTCCCAAACATCATTCGAGTCATGTATTGTCAAAGATGGCATGGTGTCACCTCAATCCTGTGTTTTGGTAATCCTGTGAGTCATAGAGGCCAGCCTCTTTGTTTCAAAGGATTGCATAGGAGTTTCAGAGGATCTATTCATTAGAATTTTTTCCTCTGATGCGTGTTTGGCTTGTAGGATTATGAACTATAGGAATTTTCCTATTGTCTACTTTGTATGCAATTTTGAAGGAAAATTTCCATTGGCACAACCTCATGGAAGATTTACTTTGTTCCTGTGATATGAAAGTTCCTGTGTTTTTTCCTGCGGCGACACCGCAAAATTTTGATGGCACATTCCTGTGTTTCAATTCATGTAGGATTTCAACATGCATGACATCTGAATCTCACACTTTTCCTATTCCTGCGTTTTTAGAATCCTGCGAAGCGAAGGTGAAAATTTGGAACTCGCCGGATCTATTTTTTTCGGGGCTGTCCATTATCTCCCTACTAGCGCCATCTCTTTATGTAGAGGGATTTAATTAACTAGATGTACCTTCATCCGATTTACACCGAATATGTTTGACGAGCCTATTGCAAATTAGTTGTCCTGGAACCAGGCATTCCAAGTCCATACAAAGCAGGGACCGCGGACGCATACATCCTTGTTTTAGAACACTGCCAATATGGCTTTTGAAGTCGAAGAAAGACGCGGCATTGTTGGAAATGCTCTTGCCGGGAAATAATTACCTGCCCCTTCTTATTATTTCGGCAGGCCAATGTGTTCTAAAAAACATGTACTTTGTTCATTCTAATCAATAAATATGTTCTTGAAAAATCGGATGAACATTCTTATGATTTCGCTCTTGTTTTTTTAGATGTCTTCAGAGGAATCTTAAGAAACAGACAAACAGGACATATTGCCATGCCAAAGATCCACGTGTATGGATTCTCCAAAGCCGAGGATCCTGAATATGACTTCCATGAGGTAAAGGCAATGTTTAGCCCAAGCAGTATTCCGTTCTACTGGAATCAGTCATTTCTTTGTCTGTGTTAACCAAATCAACACATATGCCCCAAATTGCAGAGGATAAATCTAGCATTGTGTGACAATGTGACGGGCGTTGAAATGCACAGAGTACGGCTTGTTGCCCCTGGGAAATGGATGCTCTGTGCGTCTTTTACCCTTCCAGAATCTGTCGCAACTGCAAAGGCGAATTACATTACCTGTTAAATATTTGTGTATAAATTCATGTCATCTGATTAATATGCATGGCATATGCTTTCTGAGTGAGTTTCGTTATTGTGACCTGCTGCCGCTGGATCTGAATCCAAATCAGGCTGCTGCAATTTTGTTGCAGTGTCATGTTTTCTGGCCTCTACTTATTTTATAAACATCAATCTAGAAACGGAAAGGAGAAAACCAGACCTGCATGGGCGCAGGATCTTTTTTCTTGTTTTTTTAGGATACACCCTGGAAGGCATATCGGCTAATACAACGTCAAATGCCTTTGCTAGACCAGAGTTTTTTTTTTTTTTTTTGAGCAATGCTAGGCTAGAGTTATAGCAGACGAAAGAGAAGTTGTGTGCTCAGGCTCCAGCGAGCCCGTTTCTAAAAATAATAATTTAAAACAATATTTCAAAGTTCCAAAGAAATCTGAAAAAGTTCTACATATTCATATGGATGTATACCACATCTGTGTAAAATTTCATGATCAACTACAAGGTGTAAATTTACACTGCCGCAACCCTCATTGGTCGCTTTTTTTAGGGGCATCCTTGGTCACTTGGTATTGCGCTTTTGGCACGCGAGGGGAAGTTGGTGATTACAGCTGTGCTGGGCCGAAGGATCGTGGCTTTTTATAAGAGACTAGTGGGGCGAAAATACCCAAATGAACACGGGTCTAGGTGCACCCTATTTGAATATATATTTAAAAAAATATAAAAAAAGGTCAGAAAATCCTAAAACTATTTAGTGGTAAACATGGGCGAGTACGTATGAAATTTCAGAACGAAACGACTTCTGTGGTCTTCTGTGCAAATAATCACAAAATCCGATCTATATAAAAGTTACTATTGAAGGTTTTTGAAGTTGCGATTTTTTTTCTTTTTTTTTGCTGAGAAGAACACCGAAGTTATTTCTTTGCGAAACTTCATACGTGAGTACAATACTTGGCCATGTTCGCCACAAAAAAAGATACATTTAAAAAAAAAATTAGAAATCTATATAGGGTGCGTCTAGACCCAAGAACCAAAAATCCGCGTCCCGGGATGGGGGCAAAACATGATCATTTGAATTGTGAAGTCTCTTTCTTCCAGCTTTCACCGACTTCTCTTTCTACGACTTGAGTGGACCGATGACAACAAAACGGTTCCCGCGAACAGTCAGGCCTCACCCCGTACTAGTTTTTTTAGTCGAACCCAAACTAGTTTAAGAGTGTTCACATATTTAATTTTTTTAATGTAATTTTAAAAGTGTCGATGTAATTTTAGAATGTGTTTAAGCATTTGTTTTAATTGGTCATGTAAAAAAGAGTGTTCACCTATTAATTAAAAATGTTTGTATTGTTTTAGAAAGTTTTCACACCTTTTGAAAAGATGTTCATGTAGTTTTAAAAGTCATCACACAATTTGTATTATGTTTGTGTAATTTTGAAAAATCACATATTTATAAAAAAAGGGCCATCATGTATTCCAAAAATGGTCATCATGTAACTAAAAAATGTTCATCATCTATTCAAAAAATTGTCATCTTGTATCTTCAAAAGTGTTCTCATGTATTTGAATTTTTTTATCATGTATTTAAAAATATTCTTTGGGTAAGAAACAGAAAAGGAATGTAGAGAAAAGAAATAGAAAACTGTTCATATGATTTAACAAATGTTTGCACACTTAAAATAATAGTATTCATGTATTTCTGAAAAAGTGTTCATGCACTTGTTTACAAATTTAAAAGTAAGATAAAAATGTTCATGTGATTTTTTGCACACTTCAAATAATGTTCTTTATTTTTTTGAAACTATCCATGCATTTTTTTACAAAAATGTTCATGAAAAGATTTTAAATATTTCTTTAATATCATTTTCTATAAAAAAAATGGTTAGAGGAAAAAAAGAACAAAAAACACAACAAAAAGGAGCAGAGGATCAGTCATGCGGGCCGTCGCTCAGGTAGTGTGTCTTTAATTCTTTATACGCTCAAAAGAAAAGAAAAGTAAAGAAAAGTAAAGGCAGCTTCTCTCTAGTTCCTGCCCTCTTCCCTTATTAGTTCCCCAGAAAAAAATATGTTCAGTTTTACCAGAATCTGCTCCAAGTTTATGTTCATTTTCCCCAATATTCCCAGGTTGTATTTCCTGTCGGTGATTCTGCAGCTGCTGCTTTAAAGGAGGTGTGCCAAGACAGTAGGTCAACCTGAATGTCGATGTATTCATTCAGGTTTGATTTGATGTTCTCCATGATCCCCTTCAGTTTGATTTGATGTTCTCCATGATCCCCATCATGTTGATTTGATGTTCTCCATGCTTGTGCGCTCCACCACAGTGCTCTCCCTGGCCCAGCTTCAATTAGCATATGCTAACAGATTGTGCTAGCTTTGCACCACTCCCCGGTGCTCCCCACTTCCATCTCCCATGATTTTGACCAAGGCCGGGCGGTCATTGTTTTTGGCAAAGGCCGGCCATTCTGCATGCATGGCATGACAGGCCTTGAGTAATCATGGCCAGTTCTTCGTGCTAGCTAGAGATATCATGGGCTGGGCTGAGCTGCGCACCAGCTCTGGGCGCAGATAACCTTTAGAATGAGAATGACGAATGCTCAGTGATGTGATTGGCGTGGGCACTGTGATGTCCAAGTGAAGAAGCATGTCTGACTATCCTGATCAGAAACGCAGCCGCGGAGTGGACTTGCAGGCCGCTTTGAAGACAAAGGCATACGTTTCCATCTCAAGATAATCATCTGCAGCGCCGAAGTGGAACAACGGAGCCCAGCAGGCCAGCGCTACAATTTCCGAGGCCATCAGTGCCCCCATTCTATTCCTCAGATGGACAAATATTACTACATGTTCCTGAAAATCCTGATGAATGAACAAAAACATCAATGAGGATCGACTGCCACTGACTTCGAGCGTGCTACTGGACAGCCTTTGCCACTGTTGGTGTTCTGCTAGCTCGGTGGGCGGTGGCGTTCGCCATGATCCATTGATGAGCATGGTAGTTACTGTTCAGTACAATTTCATGTAGCATCTCATCTCCTGTGTCACGTGACCTGTTAACCGTCGGTGGTGATTTTTGTAAGTGAAAACAAACCGGCGAGCATGGGAGGCTGTGGCGATCGAGCATGCAGCGGCTGCATGGCCGGTGTCAGCCAGGCAGCAGGCTGTTGCTTTCTCCCCGTGCCCCAGGCATGCGTGCGAAACGCAGACAGGGGGAGCGGATCCGGCTCGCGATTCGTTGGACCGGACCGGCCGTTCCGAAACGAAACCTAGAAGGAAGCGAGGGTCGAGTCCTGAGATACTACTACCGATGCACGAGTCCGTGATTATTACGGCATGTGGTGGTTTCGCCCTTCTTTTCGTCGGAATTGCCTTACATACGATCTTTTCCTGTATCGAGACGAGAGGGATGATCGCTGGATCCCTGAAAAGATGCAAGGCCGGCTCTGCTTCTTTGGGCAAAGGACCATGTTTCCTAGAAATGTCATGTTTAACGCAGCGAGGAGCGTACGTCGAACTGTTGGTCTCGTCCTCCGAGGCTCTGCGTCTCTGGGTGTGTGTGTGTGGGTGTGTGTCGCCGGCCCTGGTCAAATTCTTCGTCCTCCCCGTCTGCCGGACCAAAGATGGCAAGCAGGATCCGGCTGGTTGGTCCACTGACAGCCAGCGGCGACGGATCGGTCACGTGTACTGGTGCACAGGACGCGCCAAGCGAAAACATACGGACGGCCACTGCTCGCGCGGCCGGCCGGAGCTGGAGCTGGACCAGCAGCAGGAGTACGTACCAACTAACGAACGAAACGCTAAAGGTTGAAGAAGATATTTGCCTGAAAACGAACACCACCACCAAATCCATGAAGACGAGTCAATCGGACGTGGTGCTTGGTGGAGCCTCCATGGTTTACTAGCATCCATGCTCGGACGCAAGCAGCGGCAATCCTATCTTTTCTGAAAACAGGGGCTGGCGCCTGCCGGCCGTCCGGCGCATGCATGGAGATGCGTGCCGCGCGCCGTCTATCTTGCAGCAGGGCGGCCTGCCTCTGCCTGCCTGCCCGTGTACCTGTATCGCTACGCATAAGGTTGCTGCGCCCTGCTCTGGGGTCGTAGAAAGGAGGGAGGAGACGCACTGAGCGCCCAGTGCATGGCAGCGCTGCTGCTGAGCATGAATTGGCCGCTTGCCTGTTCCTCATGTTTTCTTGGCTTGGGCCGGTTGCCGCGTACGCTGCTTAATTATCTCTCTCCAGCGGCCAACCTGTTTGTTGATGGAGTAAATGTCTGAATGTACGGTTGTGACTTTGTGATTTCATTTTCTGTGGCAAATAATAAATGGAGTAAATTTAGACATGGAATGAAAAATATAAAGAATAATGGAAGACGTTCTGGTATTATTGAGCTGCTTTTGTGTGAGTTCTTGTTGGCTCTTTTCATTATTTGTTCCTTTTACCGGCTGCATAATTGTGTTGTGCCTGACTGACCAGGCCAGTTTCCAGCTCACACAAGCTGCTAAGCCTGCAGGCATGTGCACTGTAAAGGCAGGCAACTTCTGCATATATTGATTGTCTCTGCACAAAAGCTTTTTTGGCCTCTACGGTTCTACCAAAGGACTAATTTGCTTGAACTTCTGCCTGAATCTGAATGTGCAAATAACAAAATATTACAATGCAGATTCCTTAACAAACTGCACGAACTGATTACTAGTGTCTGAAGACGACGCTATGCAAAATGCAACAGCCACATACTCTGAGTTTCATAAGCAGATACTCAGCCACAAGTGATGCAGAAGCTGCCTATTGATAACCCGGGTCAATCTTGTTTCAAAAAAAATAACCCGGGTCAATTGGTTGACCCCGGCCTGGTGCGTGCATGTTGTGCTCTTGGAAAACTGGGCGGTGTTCTTCAGTCATTAATTGCGCTGGACGTCACTTCGATTGCCACGAGTGCTTCCTCGTGTCTGATGATGCAGAATCTTGGCTCTAAGACAGTTTGACCTAAATGATCTCTGCTAGCACAATACTATCTCCTTTCTGGTTTACATGGCTTATCTCAAAATTTTCGTTTTCCCATTTTATAAGTCTCATTTTTATCGCATTTCATCACACGCTCAGATATCAAGGTGCATTAAATCACTCCATGTGAGGATTAAGAAAAACTTCACCTATGCATGCAAAACTTCTTGGTTATTTATTGGTCACACATGCATGCATTACAATTAATGCATTGATAAACACAAATTTTTGAGGAAAACGAGCGCATTAATTAGGAACTTTTGCAAACTACAAAAGTTATTCCACCACTCATCATCTATCTTGGTTAGTGAGATTTTGGAATTGAGCCCTATAAACCGAAAAGGAGGGAGTATTCTGCAGGCATTAGTGCTGCACAATCACACCACTTCTTTCAAACAACATGCCTGGGGAGTATCCTAGCTAGCACTAGTGGGCTGATCTGATGGACCACTGTGTATGCATCTTGGTTCACGATTTTGGTCTTGGATCCATACCAAATGACAGTGACCAAACCAATTCTCTCTTTCTCTTTAGAATTAGAAGCGTACTTAAATAAGGTACTAGCTATCTGGCAATGCGTGTACTAAATTGTACTGTGTCATGTTCAGCATATATTGCCTATGACTACTGTTGAAGAAAACTGGAAATGAGTCGTGGTATTAACAACTTAGGTTGAGGTCGAGTAGTGGCCTGATCAACAAGAACAATTAATTCTATGTAAACAATGTGTTTGCAAGGGAAGAGAAAACCGCGCGAGTGCCATAGATCACTCGTTAGTGACAATCAAGATTCCTCTTAATTTACATAGCTAGTGTGTGGCAAATGAAAAAAGTGACTAAAACCTCCACGGCTTCGGTACATATAGGGTTTCGACGCTTCGCGGATATAGGTCTTTAAAAGCACATAGGCAGGATGAAAACCTCTACTTTAGCCCAATTAACATCATGACTCCCGCCAAAAAGATAAGCAGGCGGTGCGCAACAAGCCGCCCGCGATAGTTCCAACTTCCCATTCAGCTCTAACCTAGAGCCAACAGTTGAACTTTTCAGACGGTTTGGAATAAGAACTGTTTGCTATAACCCTTTACACAGTTGGGTGTTTGCTTATCCGCAGGAGTGGTGCATCTAAGAATATAAATATAGGAAGGCTTAATCTTACTTTCTGAAAAAATAGTCAATGGGTCGATAATATTTGTTGCATAGGCCCCGTTCGGAACATGTGCGTTACCCAAAGAGAAAAATAAAAAATAATCCTTGAATCCATAATGTCGGTCGGAATCGAACATTGACCTCATAATCCCTCAAACTAGAATCCTTTCTTTCTTGGTCTTGGTCCCCGACTGCTTTTCAGTGAAAGCTCATTTCTGATGTGGCATATGTTGGGTGTAGGGGGTCACAAGCTGCGTTGGACAAACTATAGGCCCCACTCAAGATTCACTTCTTTTAGGCCTAGGCTGGGAATGACATTAGGTCTTGGGTAGGATGGGGGAACTCGATTGAGGTAGGACGGGAGGACTTGAGCCGTCAACGGGGGCGAATCAAGGACAAGAGGCGGCACACGGGCTGCGAATTGAGGATTTCCTCTTCGTCCGATGCATCTTATTCACGCGGAGGGTGTGACCAGAGGATGGCACAATCACTATCATGTGTGCCTTACCAGGAGAACCTGACGGCCTACCATCTGGTGAAGGAGTGCCACTACAGCAAGAAGACGCCCCAACAGATATTGTGGAGTGGAGACAAACCAGGAAGAATATATTATTGATGAATGGATGTACATGTAAGCTTCTATGAGGTTGGGCTAAACATATTAGTGGTGAGTACAAGAAAGAAAAAGGTCGTCAACTCGCAATTGTTAATGCTTTGGACATTAAGGCGGAATATGCTCCCCTCTCTGCAGTAGATCTTGAGGCTAAGCGAGAGGCGACGAATTCTTGGCCAAACTTTTGCGCGAGGGAGAAATCAAATGGCCTCAGTGGGCAAAAGTAAGATTTGTCCAGGAAGGTGATAATAATGTGAAGTTCTTCCATTTGATTGCAAATGGAAAACATCAAAAAAAGAAGAAGAATCTTTCAGCTTGAACAAGATGAGAGGACCATGTGAAAGCTTATATAATTAACTATTGTAAGCGTCTTTTTTGGCTCTCCGCAATCTAGTTGCATCCCTGGTTGAAGATGCCACTGATTATATCCCTCAACTCCCCTCGGAGGAAAATGTTGTGCTGATGATACCTTTCCTGGAAAAGGAAATTCTTTAGGCTATCTCTCAGATGGAGCGTAAATAAATCTCTAGGATCGGATGGGTTCCCCGCTGAGTTTTACTAGAAATTTTCGGGGATCATTGAAGGTGAGCTTCTTCCAATGTTTGAGGACTTGTGCAATTATGATCTTGCATTGTTTCATCTCAACTTTGGAATTATCCTGCTTCTCCCCCAAGAGAGTGGATGATGTTTGAATTGAGAAATTTAGACCCATCTACTTGCTGAACGTCAGTTTTAAAATCTTCACCAAGGTGGGCACTAATAGATTGTCTAGTATTGCTCATTCAGTTGTGTGCCCAATGTAGACTGCCTTTATGCCCGGTAGCAATATACTTGAGGGAGTGGTTGTTAGGGCATATTTCTCCCTTAGTGGTTTTGGTGATTGATGACAATGCATTTGCGGACTAATCGTGTGCATTGAGCATTTTAGATAATCTATCATATGGCACAAGACGATTGATGCCCCTTGGAGTGTTAAAACAAGACGGTTAATTTTTCCCGCGTTTCTTTTTCGGTGGACTTGAGTCATAGGAAAACTGTACTATTAAGAGGGGGTCCGCTTCGGAAAGGTTTGGGTGGAATCATCACGTACACACTTCCCTTTGCACCCTCATTGCCTTTCCGCCTCGATGGAGTTTCTCTTTCTGTGTTGCAATTGGGTGCTGGAGAGCTGCCAGCGGTAGTACCGCTACTGGCAGCAGAAGTACCGCTTATAGGCGGTAGTACCGCTGCTAGTACCGCGCGTACTACCGCTCCTTCTCGGGTCTCGACTTCTTCGTGTCGGGTTCTACGGTAGTCCAACGGTAGTCCCTCTGGCATACTACCGCTGAGTTCCTTTTGACCCAGTTGGATGAGCGGCAGTAGGAGCGACAGTAAGAGCAGTAGTACCGCTTATAAGCGGTAGTACCGCCCCTACTTCCGCTGCCACTACCGCTCACGGCTCCATCTCTCCCCCTGTTCCTGTAGCTGAAGTACCGTAACCCCAGCGGTAGTACCGCTGGGGCGAGCGGTAGTACCGCTCCGGCGGCACTACCGGCTCGTGTCCCTGTGACATTTACATTGTACACTTCGGCACTTCCGTCAGGGTGGTAGTACCGCTCCTGTGAGGGCTGCGGGCTGCATAACGGTTGGATCCCCACCCACTATATAAAGGGGGTCTTCTTCCCCAAGAAGACTTGCCTCTTTCTTCCCCAAACTCCATTTTCGCCCGATCTCCCTCCCTAGCCGATAACTTTTGTTGATCTTCTAGGGTTTGGGTGAGAGGGCCTCGATCTACACTTCCACCAAGAGAAATTTGATTCCCCCCACTAATCCCTTGCGGATCTTGTTACTCTTGGGTGTTTGAGCACCCTAGACGAAAGAGGTCATCTCGGAGCCACAATCCATTGTGGTGAAGCTCCGTGGTGGTGTTGGGAGCCTCCAATTCGGTTGTGGAGAGAGCCCCATGATACGTCTCCAACGTATCTATAATTTATGAAGTATTCATGCCATGTTTATTATAGTTTTGTATGATTTTGGTGCCCTTTTATATGGCTTTTATATGATTTTTATGGACTAACATATTGACCTAGTGCCCAGTGCTAGTTGCTATTTTCTGCTTGTTTTTGGTTTTCCAGAAATTCCATATCAAATGAAGTCCAAATGCAGCGAAACTTTTTGACGATTTTTTCTGGAAGGAAACAGACCCAGGAAGCTTCGGGGGAGCAGCAGAAGACCCACAGGGGCCCCACAAGCCACATGGGCATGCCCTGGTGCCTCGTGGGCCCCCTGTGGCCCCTCTTCGCGTGATTCCAATGCCAAAAATTCTTATAAATGGAGAAACCCCCAGAAATAACCCTAGAACTTCGACTCCGCCGTTGCAAGCCTCTATACCGAAGAAATACCATCTGGAGCCATGTTCCGGCACCCTGCCGGAGGGGGGAATCATCACCGGAGGCCGTCTTCATCATCCCGGCGGTCTCCATGACGAGGAGGGAGTAGTTCACCCTCGGGGCTGAGGGTATGTACTAGTAGCTATGTGTTTGATCTCTCTCTCTCTCGTGTTCTTGATTTGGCATGATCTTGATGTATCGCGAGCTTTGTTAATATAGTTGGATCATATGGTGTTTCTTCCCTCTCTATCTTCTTGTGATGAATTGAGTCTTTCCCTTTGAGGTTTCGTTATTGTCGGATTGAATATTTCAGATTTGAGAACACTTGATGTATGTCTTGCATGTGGATACCCGTGGTGACAATGGGGTATTCTATTGGTTCACTTGATGTATGTTTTGGTGATCAACTCGCGGATTCCCGTGACCTTGGGGTGATCTAGGCATAGGGGTTGGTTGCACGTTTTCATTATCTTTTCTTCGATAGAAACTTTGGGGTACTCTTTGAAGTTCTTTGTGTGGATTGAATATTATGAATCTGAAGTTGTTTGATGTATATCGAATAATCAACTCACGGATACTTGTGGTGACATTGGAGTATCTAGGTGACATTAGAGTTGGTTGATGCGTATCATATGGTGTTATTTTAGTACGAACTCTAGGGCTGTTTGTGACACTAATAGGGATGGCTCAATAGATTGATCGGAAGGGATAACTTTGAGGTGGTTTCGTACCCTACAACAATTTCATCTTATTTTCTCCGCTAATAGGAACTTTGGAGTGATTCTTTATCGCACGTTGAGGGATTGTTATATGATCCAATTATGTTAGCACCGTTGAGAGATTGCACTAGTGAAAGTATGAACCCTAGGCCTTGTTTTCAAGCATTGCAATACCGTTTGTGCTCCATTTTATCACTTGCTACCTTTCTGTTTTTTATTTTTAGATTACAAAAACCTATATCTACTATCCATACTACACTTGTATCACCATCTCTTCGCCGAACTAGTGCACCTATGCAATTTACCATTGTATTGGGTGTGTTGGGGACACAAGATATTTCTTGTATTTGATTGCAGGGTTGTTTGAGAGTGACCATCTTCATCCTATGCCTCCCACGGATTGATAATCCTTATGTCATCCACTTGAGGGAAATTTGCTACTGTCCTACAAAACTCTACACTTGGAGGCCCAACAACGTCTACAAGAATAAAAGTTGTGTAGTAGACATCAAGCTCTTTTCTGGCGCCGTTGCCGGGGAGGTGAGTGCTTGAAGGTATATCTTTAGATCTTGCAATTGAATCTTTTAGTTTCTTGTTTTATCACTAGTTTGGTTTATAAAAGAAAACTACAAAAAAATGGAATTAAAATTGCCTCACATGCTTCATCTTTATAATATCTTTCTTGAAAATGATGGATCGGAAAATTGTGCTCAATTTCTAGAGGAAGAATTTAATAAAATGTTTAATGTGAGTACTTTGAATGATGAGCATGATTGCAATGTTGTTAGTATGCTTTCTATGAATATCCATGATGCTAATGATATGCAAAGCCACAAGCTTGGGGATGCTATGTGTGATGAAGATGATATTTTTAGTCCCCCAAGTTTTGATGAGAAAATTTATTATGATAATAGCATGCCTCCTATTTATGATGATTATATTGATGAAAGTGGGTTTGGAAAAGTGTCAACTCTAGGTACTAATGATCCCACTATTTTGGAGGGTGTTGAATCTTATTTCAATAATTATGAAAGTGGATTTGGAGAGGTCATGACTTTATTTAGTGGTGAATCCACTATTTTGGAAGAGGTCTCAATTGATTATGACAACAAAGTTGCTATCTATGATGATTATTGTGATGACATGTATGCTATAAAGAATAATGATAACCATGAAACTTGTCATCATGATTTTAATTTTCAATGGGATTATGCCAATCAAGTATCTCATGATAGTTATTTTGTTGAGTTTGCTCCCACTACTATTGATGAGAAAAAAATTGCTTATGTGGAGAGTAACAAATTTTTTATGCTTGTGTATCATGAAAAGAATGCTTTATGTGATAGTTATATTGTTGAATTCATTCATGATGCTACTGAAAATTATTATGAGAGAGGATCATATGCTTGTAGGTGTTGCAATAATATCAAGTTTCCTCTCTATGTGTTGAAAGTTTTGAAGTTATGCTTGTTTTGCCTTCCTATGCTAGTTGATTCTTGCTCCCATAAATTGTTTGCTCACAAAATCCCTATGCATAGTAAGTGGGTTAGGCTTAAATGTGCTTGTCATATGATTCATGATGCTCTCTTTGTGTTTCAATTCTTTACTTTTATGCGAGCATCATTGAAATCATCATGCCTAGCTAAAAAGGCATTAAAGAAAAGCGCTTGTTGGGAGACAACCCAACATTTACCCCTACTTTTTTTTGTGTTCACATGATTAAGCTACTATGGTAATCATGTTTTATATGTTTTATTTCAATAATGTGCCAAGTAAAGCCTTTGGGATAGTGTGGATACTTGTTGATTCAATTCTGTGCAAAAACAGAAACTTTTGCGTCCAGTACTGGAATTTCTATTCTGTACTGGAGCGTGAGAAAATTCTGAAATTTTTACAGAGCATTGGGTTACAAATTTTTTACATTGTCCTAATGTTTCAGAATTTTCGGAGATACAGAAGTATGGGTTTTAAATTGCTCACTACATGCTGTTCTGTTTTTGACATATTCTGTTTTCGGTGCATAGTTTGCTTGTTTTAGTGTTTCCATAGCTTATATTGAGTAATATAAATTGTGGAAATGATAGAATACAGTAGGAATTATATTATAACAATTATGAAACTTGTCTTGACAGTACCTAAGTGGATGATTTATTTTTATCATACTAACCTATCTCACAAGTTCCGTTAAGTTTTATGTGATTGAAGTTTTCAAGTTTTGGGTGAGATATCGATATGAGGAGAATAAGGAGTGGCAAGACCCTAAGCTTGGGGATGCCCAAGGTACCCCAAGGTAATACTCAAGGAAGACTCAAGCGTCTCCGGGGCATCCCCTCTTTCGTCTTCAACATTATCGGTAACCTTACTTGGAGCTATATTTTTATTCGTCACATGATATGTGTTTTGCTTGGAGCGTCATTTTATTTTGTTGAGATTTGCTTGCTGTTATAAATAATCATGTTCTGTATCTTTTAGTTCAATAAAATGCCAATTATAGCCTTTACCATGCTCAGTTTGCAAGTTCATGTGTTGCTGTTTGAAAACAGAAAGTTTTCTGTTATGTCCAGAATATTCCTGAATAGTCAGAACATGATAAAAATCTGAAATTTTTACACAGCAAGCATGCATGAGTTCTCTGTCATGTGATAATTTTCAGAACTTTTGGAGTTAGGGAAGTATGAATTCTTATTCACCCTTTACAGACTGTTCTGTTTAGACAGATTTCGGTTATAGTTGCATTGTTTGCATATGTTGCTTGTTTAATGTTTCTATTTGTGGATAGGAGTATTAAATATGCAGAGGCATTTAGTATGCAATGTTCAATTATAATTTTAGTGATTTGTTATAGTAGAGAATGTTAAGGTTTTGAGTTGATTTATACTAACTTATCTCACGAGTTCTTGTTGAGTTTTGTGTGGATGAAGTTTTTAAGATTTAGGAGAAGCCATGATATGAGAGGAATTAAGGAGACACAAGAGCTCAAGCTTGGGGATGCCCAAGGCACCCCAAGATAACATTCCAAGAAGTCTCAAGCAACTAAGCTTGGGGATGCCCCGGTTGGCATCCCACCTTTCTTCATCAACACCTATCGGTTAGCCTAAGTTTTTACTTGTTCACGTGTTATGTGCTATTCTTGGAGTGTCCTTTTATTTTTGTTTTGTTTGTTGTTTGAATAAAATTATCAAGATCTGAAATTTTAAATGAGAGAGAGTCCTCACATAGCTACCTATTTACTTAACTACTCATTTGGTCTTCAGTTATATCTTTTTGGAGTAGTTTGTCATTTACTCTTGTTCTTTACTTATATCCTATGAGTAAATTGTTGAATAAATTGAATATCATGAAGTTGAAATAATATGAGCTTCATATGCTTGTATCATGCCTAGTAGTAGCTTCACATTGGGTTTAGAAGCTAAAATCTATTGAAGCTTGACAATCACAATATTGGTCATACAAGCAATTCATGAATGATTAGTATAAGGAAGAGAACTTTCACATATAAATATATTATCTTGGGCATCTTTTATGATTGTGAATACCCATTAATTATTTTCAAACTTGAGCAAATTAGTTGAAGTTGGGCAAGGAAGACAACATAATGAGTTATGTTTGGGTATATTTGTATAGAAGTTATATTGTTATGGATCCTCCAACATGTGGTGCTTGCTTAGGATCTTTTGCTAGCCAAAAATCCGTACTAAGTAGAGATACTACTTGTGCATCCAAAAACCATTAAACCCAGTTTCTTGCCATGAGTGTCCACCATATCTACCTATGGATTGAATAAGATCCTTCAAGTAAGTTGTCATCGGTGCAAAAAGCAATAAAAATTGCTCCTAAAATATGTATGATCTTTTATTGCAAGGGAAAATAAGCGTTGTACGAACTTGTGATGGTAAAGAAATAAAAGCGACGGACTACATAATAAATGTTACTATCACAAGGGGCAATATAACGTGACGTTCCTTTGCATTAAGAGCTTGCACATCCAAAAATAAAAAGCGCATGACAACCTCTGCTTCCCTCTGCGAAGGGTCTATCTTTTACTTTATGTATATACTTTTATGCAAGAGTCAATAAGTATTCATTCTCATTTCAACCTAAATTATTCTTTAGTTGGCAAGCATCTTGTGGTGGGGAAAGATTCAGGCACATATGGCCATTCAAATATATTTGATCATGAATTATTATTGTTGACAATTATCTCTATGATAAATAAGTTGGGAGTCGAAACATTAAGCCCCTATCTTTCTCTGTGTTCGATGGATGCCATTTGTTCTAAAAATATGCTTTGAGTACTAGCAATCATAGAAGACTATATGATAGTTGAGTATGTGGAGCTCTTACTTAGACTTTGTTGAAGATAAGTTGAATTGCAATTGTTTGGTGACTAAGAACATATGTTGTTAAGTTTCAAGAGAATGCATTGTTTGAACCATAACATGTGAATGGATTGCTACTTTATCATGATGAGTTTTATGAGAAAGAGTTGCTGTTATGATGCTAGGAAAAGTGATTGAAATTATCATTGATCAAACTTATGCACTATGCTAGCATTCACACTTCATAAATTGTTTCTTTTATCATTTACCTACTCGAGGACGAGCAGGAATTAAGCTTGGGGATGCTGATATGTCTCCAACGTATCTATAATTTATGAAGTATTCATGCCATGTTTATTATAGTTTTGTATGATTTTGGTGTACTTTTATATGGCTTTTATATGATTTTTATGGACTAACATATTGACCTAGTGCCCAGTGCCAATTGCTGTTTTTTGCTTGTTTTTGGTTTTCCAGAAAATCCATATCAAATGAAGTCCAAATGCAGCGAAACTTTTTGACAATTTTTTCTGGAAGGAAACAGACCCAGGAAGCTTTGAGGGAGCAGCAGAAGACCCACAGGGCCCCACAAGCCACCTGGGTGCGCCCTAGTGCCTCATGGGCCCCCTGTGGCCCCTCTTCGCGTGATTCCAACGCCAAAAATTCTTATAAATGGAGAAACCCCCAGAAATAACCCTAGAACTTCGACTCCGCCGCTGCAAGCCTCTGTACCGAAGAAATACCATCTGGAGCCATGTTCCGGCACCCTGCCGGAGGGGGGAATCATCACCGGAGGCCGTCTTCATCATCCCGGCGGTCTCCATGACGAGGAGGGAGTAGTTCACCCTCGGGGCCGAGGGTATGTACTAGTAGCTATGTGTTTGATCTCTCTCTCTCTCGTGTTCTTGATTTGGCATGATCTTGATGTATTGCGAGCTTTGTTAATATAGTTGGATCATATGGTGTTTCTTCCCTCTCTATCTTCTTGTGATGAATTGAGTCTTTCCCTTTGAGGTTTCGTTATTGTCGGATTGAATATTTCAGATTTGAGAACACTTGATGTATGTCTAGCATGTGGATACCCGTGGTGACAATGGGGTATTCTATTGGTTCAATTGATGTATGTTTTGGTGATCAACTCGCGGATTCCCGTGACCTTGGGGTGATCTAGGCATAGGGGTTGGTTGCACGTTTTCATTATCTTTTCTCCGATAGAAACTTTGGGGTACTCTTTGAAGTTCTTTGTGTCGATTGAATATTATGAATCTGAAGTTGTTTGATGCATATCGAATAATCAACTCACGGATACTTGTGGTGACATTGGAGTATCTAGGTGACATTAGAGTTGGTTGATGCGTATCATATGGTGTTATTTTAGTACGAACTCTAGGGCTGTTTGTGACACTTATAGGGATGGCTCAATAGATTGATCGGAAGGGATAACTTTGAGGTGGTTTCGTACCCTACAACAATTTCATCTTATGTTCTCCGCTAATAGGAACTTTGGAGTGATTCTTTATCGAACGTCGAGGGATTGTTATATGATCCAATTATGTTAGCACTGTTGAGAGATTGCACTAGTGAAAGTATGAACCCTAGGTCGTGTTTTCAAGCATTGCAATACCGTTTGTGCTCCATTTTATCACTTTCTACCTTGCTGTTTTTTTATTTTCAGATTACAAAAACCTATATCTACTATCCATACTACACTTGTATCACCATCTCTTCGCCGAACTAGTGCACCTATACAATTTACCATTGTATTGGGTGTGTTGGGGACACAAGAGATTTCTTGTATTTGATTGCAGGGTTGTTTGAGAGAGACCCTCTTCATCCTACGCCTCCCACGGATTGATAAACCTTAGGTCATCCACTTGAGGGAAATTTGCTACTGTCCTACAAAACTCTGCACTTGGTGGCCCAACAACGTCTACAAGAATAAAAATTGCGTAGCAGACATCACCCCAACCTTGTTTGTAAAGGTCCGGTCGCCGCCTTCATGGGCACCACTAGTGGAATCACGGCATCTTGCATTATGCGAGGGCATGAGGAGAATACGGTGGCCCTAGTGGCTTCTTGGGGTGCATTGTGCCTCCACGCCGCTCCAACGGAGACGTACTTCCTCTCAAAGGGAAGGAACTTTGGCAACACATCCTCGTCTTCACCGACTCCACTTGTGGTTTTTTCTTTCCTTTACTTTGTGCAAGATATTGTTGTATTGTATTGTTTGCTTGCTTGATTGCTTGTTGTTGTTGTTAGCATCATATAGGTTTCTCACCTAGTTGCATATCTAGACAACCTATTTGTTGCTATACCTAAATTGTTAAGAAAAGCTAAAAATTGGTAGTTGCCTATTCACCCCACCCCTCTAGTCAACCATATCGATCTTTTCAATTAGTATCAGAGCCTCATCTCTTTATTAAGGGTTTTACCACCCGAAGAGTATGGTTGACGACGGGGATAGGGTTGAAGAAGTACCCGAGGCCATGGAGTTGAACTCGGTCACCCAAGACGACTTAAAATGAAGCTATGGCATCACTTTAGACGTCTAAGACGGCCGAGGTCAAGTCCATGTTTAAAGAACTCCTTGAGGGGTTGAAATCTTCTACCGGTCCGATGCAAGTGGTTAATCCCACCGCATCGGAGTCCGAGGCCAACTCCGGTAAGGAAGCGGCTAAAGGTACTCAAACTCCCCCCCCCCCCCTCTAGGTAATAATGGGACGGGCATCCATGCCTTGGTTGCCCCTTCCCCGGACTATGGAGGTCCGGTACCATCGCCTCGCATTAATCCTCTTGGTCTTCCTCCTAAGCTTGATTTGAATAACTTTCATGATTGGGTTTTTCGTATCAAGTCTCATTTGAATCACAACTCAACACAACTTTGGAGGGTCATTGAGCAAGGTTTTCATCCTCATGATCGATACAACATGACACCAAGAGAAGAAGTGGACAATCAACTCAATCACTCCGCTTTGTTCAGTCTCCAATCTGCAATGCCGCCGGAAGAACTCTCTTATTTGCGGCCATTCACTACCGCCAAGGATGCTTGGGAGCACATCGTCTCATTGTACAAGGGAAGCTCAAGCATTCAACGGTCCAACTTTGAGGTCATACTTGATGAGGCCGATGAGTTCGTGATGAAGGATGATGAAGATCCTCGTGAGCTATACCGGAGATTGACTACTCTCGCTGTCTCACTTCGAGATCATGGGAGCAAGGATACGGATGACACCTGGGTCAAGCGCAAGTTCCTAAAGGCCATCATGCCATTCAACAAGAGCATGTCTTCCGTGATCCGTCAAAGACCGGACTTCCACACCTTGTCCTCAAGTGAAGTGTTGGATGAATTCATTGCAATGAACATTTTGAACAAGACCGCCGACAATGCTCTAGCTCGTGTCCAACGGTCAAAGAAGACCAACCTTGCTTTGAAGGCCAAGGCAATTCCGGAAGAAGAAGAAGAGGAAGAAGAGGAGAGTTGCCCCGAAGACACCAAATATGCTTACCACGAGCACATGGCTCTTGCGTCAAGGCAATTTTGGGGCAACAAGAGAAACTCAAGGCCCAACTTCTCCAAGAACAACTCAAGTGGCTCCAAGGGCAAGCAACGTGTGAGAACTTGCTACAATTGTGGCAATGTGAGTCATTTCGTGGTGGATTGCCCCTACGAGAAGATGGAAGACAATGGTGGCAAGCTCATCCGCAAAGACAAGGCCAAGTCCTCCATGAACAAGAGCAACTCCACAAAGAAGGTGCCACAAAAGGGATTGGTGGTGCAAGAAGAGTACAACTCCGACGATGATGATGATGACGTAAGTGGTGAAGTGTTTGCAACGGCCACCGTGGCCATTGCCACCTCCTCTCCAACCTCGATGTCCCTCTTCGACGCCCCCAATGAGAACTTCATCCCCAAGTGCCTCATGGCAAGAGGCATCAACAAGGTAACCTCCAACATCAAAACTTCCTTCACTACTAATCCTTCTTTGATGGATTGTGTGGATGAAAATGAGGAGGTAAAGGTGGATGAGAATGAGTTCGACAAGTTCTTGGGTAAGCTCAAAGGTGAGACCAAGAAGCACTTTGTTGCTCTCTTGGAACAACTAGGTGAGGCCAGTGATATCATTGAGTCTCACGAGGAGAATATCACTAACTTGGAAGGCCATAGTCGTGACTATGCCGATGAGATTGCAGATCTTTCCATTGCTCTTGAGGAAGAGCGAGGTCTTCGTTCGGCTCTTGAGGAGTTGCAAAACATTGACCTTGCTAAACTAAAGAAAGATCATGATCATGCTCAAGTTCTTGCTCGTGTGCTTAAATCCGAGAATGTTGAGCTTGGGGTTGGCCATGCTAGACTCAAAGAGGAGTTTTAGCTACTTGACAAGGCCCGGCCTTGAAAAGTGCACATGCTACACTCAAGGAGTCTCATGATCAACTCCAAGCGAAGCTCACTAAGGAGATAGCCACGTGTCCTCCTTTTGTACTAATTGATAATGCTCATGCTACTAACCCTTGTTGTGAGCATATTCATCTTGTGGAGGAGAATGCCAAGTTAAAGAAGCAAATCGAGAAAGGCCTTGTGACTTGCATACAAGGCGAGAAGAACCTCAATGAACTTTTGAGCAATCAAAAGGAAGTTGTGGCAAAGGAGGGACTTGGGTTTGTGCCCAAGTCAAAGAAGAAGAAGAACAACAAGACCAAGAAACCTCTCCCTCTCAAAGAGGTATTTGTCAAGGAGGGAGAGGGTGCTCATAAGGAGAAGAAAGACACGGTGGTGGGTGGAAATGCCAAGAAGGGCAAAACCACTCCATCGAACAAAGCCGGTGATTTTAACCCTTCTTATGTTTTATGTCATGCTAGTGATGGGCATTTTTATGCCAAATTTGTTGGTTCCTATTATGAGTACATTGAATGGTCTATTTGGGTTCCTAAGACCCTTGTTACTAACATCAAAGGACTCATTCAAGAATGGGTACCTAAAGCCAAGCATTGATCTCTTGTAGGAGTTTGCTTCCGATGGAGGATCACGGTTGCTCGATAGTGGAGCAACAAATCATATGACCGGGAGCAAGCATTTGGTGGTGGACTTGCAACCAAGCCCATCTATGCCCACCCATGTTCAATTTGGTGATGCCTCAACCTCTAAGGTATTGGGTCTTGGCAAGGTTGTGATTTCTCATGATTTATCAATTGAGAAGGTCATGCTTGTTGAGACCCTTGCATACAATTTACTTTCCGTTCGTCAACTTGCACTTATGGGTTTGCCACATTCTTTGATCTTGATACCGTGGCCCTTTTGTGGAGCAAGACTCTTAAAGTAGCTTTTGTTGGGCATGTCGAGAATGGTCTTTATGTGGTTAACTTCTCGGAGCGACCCACTAAGATCGCGACTTGCCTAATGGCTAAAGTTGACGTGGGGTGGCTTTGGCATCGCCGTCTAGCCCACGTCAATATGAGATCTTTGCAAAGTTTCCTCAAAGGGGATCACGTTCGTGGACTAACAAATGTGAGCTTTGCCAAAGATCATGCTTGCAGTGCTTGTATCGAAGGAAAGCTACATGAGACAGCTCACGGACCCACGACTATCATCTACTCGAAGAGGCCCTTGGAGCTCCTTCACATGGATCTCTTTGGACCTCCATCCTTTGATAGTCTTGGGAGATGAAAGTATTGCTTGGTGATTGTGGATGACTATTCAAGATACACTTGGGTATATTTCTTCAAGAGGAAGAGCGAGACCCAACAAACTGTCATCGATTTTGCAAATGAAGCTCAACATCAACATGAGGCAAAGATATTGATGATTAGTAGTGACAACGGCACCGAGTTCAAGAACTACACCTTAGATGAGTTCCTAAGTGATGAGGGGATCAAGCATCAATACTCCGCACCATATACCCCTCAACAAAATGGTGTAGTGGAAAGGAAGAACCGGACGTTGATGGACGCGGCAAGGACCATGATGGCAGAATTCAAGTCTCCGTACAACTTTTGGGCCGAAGCCATCAACACCGCATGTCATGCATCCAATCGGCTCTACCTCCGCAAAGGCTTGAACAAGACTCCATATGAGATACTTACCGGTAACAAGCCCAACCTCAAGTACTTCCGGGTGTTTGGGTGTAAGTGTTTCATTCTCAAGAAGGGTGCTCATTTGTCTAAATTTGAACCTAGAGCTCAAGAGGGCATATTTGTTAGTTATTCTAAAAACTCTCATGCTTACCGTGTCCTCAACAAGTCCAATGGACTCAATGAGGAGACGTGTAACGTAGAGTTTGATGAAAATAATGGCTCCCAAGTGGAGCACAGTGGTCTTTGTGATGTAGGTGATGAAATTACTCCCCAAGCCATAAGAAGAATGGAGATTGGTCAAATACTCCCCATTGAGGAACCCCTTGTGGCCGAAGGAGAAGGACAATGCTCTACTCAAGTGGAGCCATCACCAACCATTAACCCACACGCTTCCGAAGAGCAAACCGAAGGCCCTCAACTGAGTGAACAAGATCTAGGGCAAGATCAATCTCATGATGATGGTGATTCACCAAGTGATGCCCAAGATCAAGTTCAAGACTCCGAGCAAGCTCAAGACACCGAGCAAGCTAAAGATCAAGAACAAGCTCAAAATCAAGAACTAGTTTAAGATCAAGAGCAAGTACAAGATCAAGAGCAAGCTCAAGACGGCGCTCAAGATGGTCAAGATGATTCTCCTCAAATGTCTATGGAGGAGCTTTTGGAGTGTCGTGCCACCAAGATTGCTTCCAAACTCAAGCAACAAGGACATGTCATGGAGAATGTCTATGGAAGCTTAAAGAAAGGGGTAACCACTCGTAAACAATTATCAAACTTTTGTGAGCATCACACGTTTGTTTCGTGTGTTGAACCCCAAAAGGTACATGAGGCGCTCGAGGACGTGGATTGGCTTGAATCCATGCATGATGAACTCAACAACTTTGAGCGCAACAAGGTGTGGCAATTGGTGCCAAGGCCAAAGGAGAACCATAATGTCATTGGAACCAAATGGATATTCAAGAACAAGCAAGATGCGAACGGTGTTGTCGTTCGAAACAAGGCAAGATTGGTGGCACAAGGCTACTCCCAAGTCGAGGGTATCGACTACAGTGAAACCTTTGCTCCCGTTGCTCGTCTTGAATCTATTCGCATGTTGCTTGCTTATGCAACTCATCACGATTTTAAGTTGCAACAAATGGATGTGAAAAGTGCATTTCTTAATGGTCCTCTTAATGAGTTGGTATATGTCAAACAACCCCCGAGGTTCGAGGATCCCAAGTTCCCCAATCATGTATACAAACTCGATAAGGCACTCTATGGCCTTTAACAAGCCCCACGTGCGTGGTATGAGCACGTTACCGAGTTGTTACAAGACCGTGGGTTTGAAATTGGGAAAATTGATCCCACTCTTTTTACGAAGAGGGTTAAAGGGGATTTGTTCATATGACAACTATATGTTGATGATATTATATTTGGTTCTCCTAACAAAGCTTTCAATGATGAGTTTGCCGCACTCATGATGGAGAAGTTTGAGATGTCTATGATGGGAGAGTTGAAGTTCTTTCTCGGGTTCGAAGTCAAGCAAAGGAGAGAAGGAACCTTCATCAACCAAGCCAAATATACCCAAGACATGCCCAAGAAATTCAAGTTGGATGATGTCAAGCCGGCCAAGACTCCAATTCCTACCAAGTGCCAACTTGACATTGATCCCAATGGTAAGCGGTGGATCAAAAGGTATAAAGCTCCATGATTGGATCCTTGCTTTACCTTTGTGCATCTAGACCGGATATCATGTTGAGTGTGGGAATGTGTGCACGATTTCAAGCCGCACCTAAGGAAAGCCACTTTGTGGCGGTCAAGCGAATCTTTCGATATTTGGCTCATACCCCAAACTTTGGCTTATGGTACCCCAAAGGTGCAAGCTTTGATCTCATGGGATATTCGGATGCGGATTGGGCGGGAGACCGTGTGGATAGGTGCTACTTGTGATCTGCGTTGATTTTTTCCTGAAGAGGAAGGGATGATGCAGTACAGTAGAGATAAGTATTTCCCTCAGTTATGAAACCAAGGTTATCAATCCAGTAGGAGAATCACGCAACACCTCGTTAACAGTACCTGCACACAAAATAACAAATCCTTGCACCCAACGCAAACAAGGGGTTGTCAATCCCTTGGCTGTTAATTGCAAGATTAAATTGTATGGTTATAGATAAATAGATCGAACAAAAATACAAAATAAAATAAATAAAGTAAAAGTGCAGCAAGATATTTTTAGGATTTTTAATATATGATAGAAGTAGACCCGGGGGGCATAGTTTTCACTAGAGGCTTCTCTCATGAAAATAGCATACGGTGGGTGAACAAATTACTGTTGGGTAATTGATAGAAAAGCAAATAATCATGACGATATCCAAGGCAATGATCATATATATAGGCATCACGTCCGAGACAAGTAGACCGACTCCTACCTGCATCTACTACTATTACTCCACACATCGACCGCTATCCAGCATGCATCTAGTGTATTAAGTCCATAAAGAACGGAGTAACGCCTTAAGCAAGATGACATGATGTAGACAAAGTAAACTCACGCATGAATAAACCCCATCTTTTTACTCTTAATAGCAACGATACATACGTGTCATGTCCCTTTCTGTCACTGGGATTGAGCACCGCAAGATTGAACTCATTACAAAGCATCTCTCCCATTGCAAGATAAATCAATCTAGTTGGCCAAACCAAATCAATAGATCGGAGAGAAATATGAAGTTATAATAATCATGCAAAAAAGAGTTCAGAGAAGACTCAAAAAATATTCATGGATAATCTGATCATAAACTCACAATTCATTGGATCCCAACAAACACATCGCAAAAAATGATTACATCGGATAGAACTCCAAGAACATCGAGGAGAACATTGTATTGAAGATCAAAAAGAGAGAAGAAGCCATCTAGCTACTAACTATGGACCCGAAGGTCTATGGTAAACTACTCACGCATCATCGGAAGGGCAGCAAGGTTGATGGAGAGCCCCTCCGTGATCGAATCCCCCTCTGGCGGAGTACCGGAAAAGGCCTCCAGATGGGATCTCTCGAGAACAGAAACTTGCGGCTGCGGAAAAAGTATTTCGTGGACTCCTCTGTTGGTTTCCCGATTTTAGAGAATTTATAGTGGAGGAATTAGGTCAAACGGAGCTGTGTGGGCCCCTCGAGCCACCAGGGCGCGCCCCCCTGGGGCGCGCCGTGGTGCCTCGTGGGCCACTGCTTCATCTTCTCGTCCCCTCCCGAAGCTTCTAGTGTTTGTTATGTCCAGAAAAAAATCTCCAAAAAGTTTTGTGGCATTTGGACTTCGTTTGGTACTGATATTCTGGAAAACCAAAAACAGGCAAAAAACAGCAACTGGCACAGGGCACTAAGTTAATAGGTTAGTCCCAAAAAATGATATATAATTGCTGTAAATGTATACAAAAACATCCAAGATTGATATTATAATAGCATGGAATAATCAAAAATTATAGATACGTTAGAGACATATCAATAGGAAGTCAACTTTCGGAGGGTGCCAATTCCTTGGTCGCTCTTTGGTGAGTTGGTCTTTGAAGAAACAAAATTGTGTGTCTCTCTCCTCCACCGAGGCCGAGTATGTAGCCGCCGCAAGTTGTTGTGCACAATTGCTATGGATGAGGCAAACTTTAAGGGATCACGGTGTCACTTGTGACAAAGTGCCTCTTCTATGTGACAATGAAAGTGCAATCAAGATCTCCTACAATCCGGTGCAACATAGCAAGACGAAGCATATTGAGATCCGTCATCATTTCATCCGGGATCACATCAAGCGTGGAGAAATTGATATTATCTACGTCAACACTCTAGAGCAACTAGCGGATATTTTCACGAAGCCTTTGGATGAATCAAGATTTCGCGAGTTAAGGCATGAGCTAAATATCATTGATTCGAGCAATGTGGCTTGAATCTCGACACACCGCACCGCACTCATCATGATTATCTTGTTCTAGACATAGGCATGGACATAGGGGGAGTGTTGTTCTCTCAATGAACTCTTCCCCCCCATTATGCATAAATCGATCAAGTCTTTCACATTAGCCATTTCTGATGGTACTTGTGCTTCAAAGATGAGTTTTGGTCATGGGCCCAAGGTTAAAATCTTTGCGGTGCCATACCAATTGACTCAAACATAGGTGGCTTCGGCCACCGCCCTCTCTTTGAGAGGTGTTTGTTCGAGTTGGTTCGATTCGGTTTGATTTAGTCTCTTAGGGCTTTGTTTGTGCTTTTGAGTCACTCCAAGTTTGCTCTTCTTTTGTTTGTCCCTTTGAACTTGGAGTGCCTCTTCCCATTTGCTGGTTTTCTTGTCTCCAACCCAACCCATCTCATCTAAAGCCCCTATTATTTGCATAAGCCACCTTTCCAACTTGATCTAGCAATTTTGTGCCTGCGCGGTACTACCGCCGGTATCTGGGCGGTGTGACACCCTGATTTTTTTTAAAACTTTTTCACAAAACCCCTCTGGTTTTATTTGCCATTTGTTGGTTCTTGGAGTCAATTCTTTGGACTTTGGTTTTGAGCACACTTCCATCATTTCTCCAAAGTGTGCCAAGGCTTTCATAACCTTTTCAAAACCCTGCTGGATCAAACCCTAATTTCTATCCTCTCAAAATAATTCATTTATCCCTTTGGATATGCTCATTTTCACTAGGGGTTGTGAAGCAACCTATAGTTCTGTTGATCAGAAAATTCCTAAATTAATCCCACATCTCCTTGAGATCATCTACTCCCACAATCTTCAAAAATATTTCATTGGCCAGTACAAAATTTTGTCCAGAATATTCCTTTTATCTTCTGGGCATAATTGACCCTTTGTGAAGCAACATATATTTTTGTGCCTTAGAAAATTCTCAAATAAATCCCTGAGATACTAGGGGTCATATCTTGCCACAATATCCAAAAACCTTTCCTAGTATAGTTCAAATTTTCAGCAAAAATATTTTGCCAAGCTTCTGCTCATTTCAGACCCTTGTGAAGGAAGCACCATCTAGAGGTAACCATTGGATCTGAAATTTTTATGGCATCTTGTATTCATCAAATAACTTCCAAGCACCAAGTTTCAGCTTTAGCAGATCATCCATATGAGTGCATCTTCCTCACCAAGTTTCTGGACCAGTATAGGGTTTGTACATGAACTATGTGCAAATCTTTGCAAAAATTTCTCAAAACTTGCTAGCAGATAGTCCTTCCAACCTAGATCGTCCCAGACAAGTCACTTGGCTCCATCTCCAACTCATCTCTCTTCTGGATCCCTCCCAAGTTTCTGCTTAGAAACTGTATTTGATGCTACCCATCAACTCAGAGTGAACCTAGTCGAACCAATGGCACGGGGAGGTCACAGGGACCAGGGTCGGCACACCAGACACGGTCTGGCAGGCCAGCTCACGTCGCGCGTGCCTGTGCACGCGGTGACCACGCGGCTGGCCCTGCCAAACGCGCGCTCTGGGCGTCGCCAGGCTCGGGTCTCGTCGGAGGCCGACGACCGCGTCGCCGTCCGTTGTCCACTCGCGCCGACGACCTCTCCACCGTCCACGTAGCCGTCCCAGAACCTTCTCCCTCGCTGGCAGCGAGCTCGCCGGATACGGGCACCGTGCGCCATGGGCGGCACCGTGGCAGTACGGCGGCCGCGCTGGCTGTTTCTTCTCCGCGAGCCGTCATCTCGCGCATTAACTCTCCTGAGCTCACCCGTCACCTCGCCCTACGTCGCGACGGCCAGCTCGCCGTCCTCACTCCGGCGACGTGGCCACAGCGCCGCCCGGCTCCAGAACCCTCTCCGCCGCCTATAAATAGCCCCGCCCGGCTCACTTAGCTCCTCACCGCACTCCACCACCTCCCAATCGAGCTCTAGCTCGCTGAGCCAACGCCGAGAGGCCCTCTGGCCTCGCATCTCGCCGGAGCTCCGCCGCCAAGCTAACCTCGCCTCTCCTCTCTTCCAGACCACCCCAGCCCCACCCAAGCCCACAGTCGAGCTCAGTGCATTCTCCTGACCCCGCCTGACCTCTTCCCTGGCCGAGGTGCTGCCGGAATCGCCATCTCCGACGACACTCGAGAGCAGCCGCCGCCATAGAGGACGGGGGCGACGTCGTTAGGCCGTCTCCGGAGAAGCCACGGGTACATGAAGACTCACCATCGACTGCTCGATCCAACCCCACAGTTCCCCGAGCTCGCCGCCGTCGCTATCGCCGTCGGTGAGCCGCCCTCCTACTGTTCCTCCTCTGTTTCTTTTAAATCTGACCGCCCGGTCCCACCTGTCAGCGGCTCAAGCCCGCGCCCGAAGCGGTATAAGTGGAAGCGTATTTCCATTTTACGCTTTCGACGTGGCCCACTGGAGGTTTTCTGTTTTTCTATTTAAATTCATTTTTAATCCACATTTTGACCAGACTTTGACCAGCTCTATCTTTTAAACCACAAGTCCAATTGAATTGATTCTTTTTGCATTAGTTTTGTATTGAGCCCCTATATTTTCTGGCCAAATTTGATATTTTTCCAATGTTCACAGAATGTTTGGCAAACAAAAAGGCTTTATGTGACATTTTCTTTTGCTATTTAAAAATGCTTTCAGAAGGAAATTGCTGTGGATTTGAAGACCAGGAGTTTGCTGATACTCCACTTGAGAAAGGCAAGCCACATCATCCATTGCATAAGGCATAGCAATAGTATTGGCTTTATAATGAATTATATTGCATTTAATTTAATTTAAATATGCTAAGTTCCATATGGTTGATATTTTGCACAAATTCAACATAGTTAAATGTGACCAGCAACTTTACATGTTAAATTCACTTTGATGGTTGATCAAGTGCCACCGACCCGGACTTACCCGTGCAGCCACATCTACCGGAATGGGATGGCCTTGACTTGGTCTGACCGCGTGCTCTTTTACCGGTACCACCAAAGAGGGGAGGTTATGCGTGCGTGCTGCTCTGATCAGGTAGGCGACGATAACCTCGTGAGCCCAAGTTGAGTTATTTGCCGGCGTCCCCGTTTGGGACAGTTTAGTTGGCACGACGGTGGTAGGTGTCAGGAGTGACACAAGGGCCACCCAGGGCATGACTCGGACGGGGGATGATTGTCGGTGGTACGATAGAGGAGTTACGGGTTAGACAAGTTTCCTTCGACGAATGTCCATGGTGTGGGTAACGTGCGCAATCTCTGCAGAGTGTAAGAATCTATTCGAATAGCCGCATCCACGGTATTGGACAGAGTCCGCACTAGGTCACACTGTGTGGTCAACCGTAATAATATTAATGATGGAAGAACTCGTCTCATGCTCGGAAGTGACCGATGGGTCATGATTGTTCCGGGGGTCATGTGTGAGCCCGGCAGAGAGTAAGTTGATAACCGGTAACCGTAAGTAAAGCATTTGTAATAATCTTTGCCATGCTGTTGTTTGCTGCACAGTTTTGGTTGCTGTGAGCTTGCGAGTACATTCCAAGTACTCACCTGGCGTATCATGCCAGATGCAGGAGAAGCCGGTGATGGAGATCCCGAAGGTTCGTGCTTCGCTAACTAGGTCATGTCCCAGCAGTGTCCCTTTGGGATGGAGTGTCCCACGCGATGTTCCGCTACGCTGTAGTCTTACCACTAGTACTGAGGCCCTTGGATGTTGCATAAATAATGTAGATATTGTCATAGCACGAGTTGTGCTTCTGGCCTCGCTATCCCATGTAATATCCGAGCTTGTACTTGTATAATATTAATAAAGATCAGTTCTGTTCTGTTCCAAGTTGTTGTGTGTTTCCAGAAGACATGATCTCTGGGTTGGGAACACAAGGTAAACACAAGGTAAACCGGTCCTCTGAGCCGGGGTGCCACAACGCTTGGTATCAGAGCCGTGCTGACTGTAGGACACCCTAGTTAACCCCGCGCTAGAAACACGATTAGTGTAGAGTCTTGGTGTGTTTTGCTTGCTGCATTTGCTTGTTGCATAGCATGCATCCCGATTCATTTGTTTTACTAACTGCTGGTCTGATGAGTGTAGATGGCACCAGTTCCGTACCACTACAACCATGAGCCGGCACCGTTCACTTTTCCGGTACTACTTCCCAGCGTTTGGCTTCGACTGTATCCCACGGCGAAGACCCAGTGTACCAGGTGTTCCGAGAGCAGCTTGCAGATTCGGTGTTCGAATATCACGCTGAGGCTTTCCTGACTGCGAGCTCCGAGATCGGCAGCTACTCCCGCTCTTCCAAGGGTGGAACTGCTTCTACTCCTGATTTGGCAATCTAGTTTGCTACGATGGAGGCTCTTACTGACTTGCGCTTCCACGAGGTCGAGATGCAGGAACACCCAGGTTTCTTTCACTATCCCACCCTGTCGCCTACAACAGGGCGAGTCCTTTTTGCGCCTGTTGATCCGGCAAGTGATCGTGCGACTGGTGTTTTATCTCGTTATCTAAACGCCAGTTATCGTATGATCATCTCCTTGGCTGAGGAGCTGTCCTGTGCCCAAGAGGCACTTGCAGCTGCTACTGCCGCACAGTCTCCTCCTCCTCCTGCGTTCTCACCTATGTATACACCGCCTGTTCCACCTCCATGTATGCCTGAGACTCCTTCTAGCTCGCACGGACAGCCAGGCACTTCGTCTGGTATCCGACGTGAGACCCCAGCTGAGTGGGCCTCACTTCTAGCCACTCCAGCTGCTCCGATGCTGAGGCGTAGTGCTTCTTCTTCCTCCAAGGGAGAACCTTCCCGTCAGTGTCGTCGTGTTTCCTTTGATCCAGAGGACGTGATCCACATCATCAGTTCCGATTCCGAGTCAGGATCAGACGACGAGGAGTCTTCAGTCTACCAGTGTCCATGCCACCCGCACTACTAGAGTGGATGCTTCAGTTTCAGCATGTGTATGCATTGTAGCATCTTTGCATATGTCAACTGCCGTATGAGCAGTACTAGTCATGATAACTCCCCCCTATTAGTGTGCCATATATGATGTTGGAATGCCTTGTATAATTATGTTGCTTTTCTCGCTTTTTCCTTGATTTTGTTTCCTTGGTGTTATTCTGCCGTATTTTTCCCCTATGGATGTTGCTCATCAATTCGGTATTTTTTAATGGGAATGGATATAGGATGAAGAGGTGTAGCAATCAAGGCGGCGATGGAACTCCGGTCCGTCGATCCGCCAGACAGGCAGGGCAATCACTAGAAGATTTGCCACCTCCACCATCACAACCACCGAACACTGATCAGATCATGAGGATGTTCGAAGAGAAAAGAAATCAGGACTTGATGGAGTTTCTGAAAAGTATGCAGACTATGGTAGGACATAATCAAAACAACGGGACGCACTCCAAGCTGTCTGATTTCCAGCGTACAAAGCCACCCAATTTTGGCCAAGCTGTTGATCCAATTGAAGCTGATGACTGGCTAAGGACCATGGAGAAGAAGCTAGAAATAGCTCGCTGTGATGAGTCAGACAAGGTTCCTTTTGTTACTCACTACCTGGAAGGACCGGTAGCTATCTGGTGGGACAATGCAAAAATGGCCTGACCTCCTGGGGAAGATATTTCCTGGGAGAAATTTAAGGAGATGTTTCGAAGATACCATATTCCCATCGGCATCATGAAGGTGAAGCAGAGGGAATTCCTTGCTCTTACTCAAGGAAGCATGTCAGTAGGTGAGTATCTAAACAAATTCAATAATCTGGCACGATACTCCACCCATGATGTGTCCACCGAAGAAAGGAAGATAGATCGATTCCTAGGAGGACTCAACCATGCCCTCCGTTGTCAGCTCTGTATGTTGGATTTTCTGGACTTTCAGACTCTGGTAAACAAAGCTTTCATAGCTGAATGAGAGCATAAGTCTAGATATGACGACCGCAAGCGTAAGTTTGAACCCAAGAAGGACGCCCATGTGCAGTTCGCGCAGAAGCCGCGTATCTGGCAACCGGTTCAGCATGAGTACAAGCCTACCTGGAACAATGGCAATAATAACAATAAGCCAGGTAACCAGGATAAGACCTTTGGCAAGCAGCCTGTAATGGAAGATTGCTGCCGCAACAACACTTGCTTCACTTGCGGACAAGGTGGGCATTATTCTAAGCAATGCCCCACAAGAGCTGGAAAGCCACAATCCGACTTCAAGCCACAAGTCAACACTATTGGACGCCGCCCCAATCAGAACTTCTGCCATGGCCAAGTCCATCATATTTCTGCTGAGGAAGCCCGCGAAGCACCAGATGTGGTCCTTGGTATGTTTTCTGTTAACGACATACTCGCAATAATTTTATTTGATTCTGGGGCTTCCCATTCATTTATTTCGCGGAGTTTTGCCACCATACACAAATTTTCCCCTTCTCTTTTGGATAAAATCATGGTGGTACAATCCCCTGGCTCCATGCTCAGAACAAATGTGATATACAAGGACCTAGAAATCTTGATACACGGAGTTAAGTTTCCAGCGACCCTTGTCGCCATTGAATCCCCTGGACTGGACATAATACTGGGGATGGACTGGTTGACACTGCATCAAGTCTGCATCAATTGCGCCACCAGGACAGTGACATTGGTTAACCCGGCAAGACAAACAGTTCAGTTTATCGCCAGCAGAATGATGTCAAAGAAGGGAATGGCATTTAAGACCACCGTTACGGATATGAACTTGATCCCGGTAGTCAGTGAATTCCCAGATGTATCTCCTGAGGAACTACCAGGGATGCCACCCGACCAGGAATTGGAATTTGCTATTGATGTTATTCCCGGAACTGCTCCAATTTATAAGAAGTATTACCGCATGCCGTCCCCAGAGCTGGTAGAATTAAAGAAACAGTTGGATGAATTGTTACAAAAAGGGTACATTCGCCCAAGCATCTCGCCATGGGGATCACCCGTGCTGTTTGTTAAGAAGAAGGATGGCAGTCTACGGATGTGTGTGGACTATCGCCAATTGAATGAGGTCACCATCAAAAATAAGTACCCACTTCCTCGCATTGATGATTTGTTTGATCAGTTGAGTGGAGCCCGGGTATTTTCTAAGATTGACCTCCGAACGGGGTATCACCAGTTGAAAATCAGGAAAGAGGATATCCCCAAGACAGCCTTCACCACTCGATATGGTCTATATGAATTTACAGTCATGTCGTTCGGGCTAACTAATGCTCCAACTTATTTCATGAGCATGATGAACAAGGTCTTCATGGACTTTCTGGACAAGTTTGTAGTGGTGTTCATCGATGATATCCTTATATACTCCAAGGATGAAGAGGAGCACAAACAACATCTCCGTGCTGTTCTGGAAAGATTAAGAACCCATCGCTTGTATGCCAAGTTCAGCAAGTGTGAATTCTGGCTAAGAGAGGTGGGATTTCTAGGGAACATTCTGTCAGAACAAGGTGTGGCCGTCGACCCCAGCAAAGTGACTGCGGTGTTACATTGGAAGACACCAGCCTCGGTAACAAAAGTTCGCAGTTTCCTGGGATTGGCAGGCTACTACCGTCGTTTCATTGAAGGCTTCTCTAAGATAGCCAAGCCACTGACAGAATTGTTGAAGAAGAATCACAAGTTTCTCTGGACGGAAGAATGTGATAGCAGCTTTATGGAGCTAAAGACGAGGCTAACTATGGCCCCTGTCTTAGTTCTTCCAGATATCCACAAGAGCTTCGACATATACTGTGATGCTTCCGGGCGTGGAATCGGCTACGTATTAATGCAAGAAGGAAAGATTGTAGCATATGCATCCAGACAGCTACGACCCCATGAAGAGAACTACCCCACTCACGACTTAGAATTGACAGCCGTGGTTCATGCCCAAAATTTGGAGGCATTATCTCATTGGGCAACGCTGTGAGATATACACAGACCACAAGAGTCTTAAGTATATTTTCACACAACCCGATCTCAACCTCAGACAAAGAAGATGGCTTGAACTGGTCAAGGACTATGACCTTGGGATCAATTACCATCCGGGAAAAGCCAATGTGGTCGCAGATGCCCTTAGCAGGAAACCAGGCACGGTGAATGCAATAATGGAGGGTATCCATCCAAGGTTACAAGAAGAGTTTGCCAAGCTCAACTTGATACTTTGTGGCCCAATTAGCCCGGATTCCTTGGAAATCACTCCAACACTTATGGAAGAAATTAAGGAAGCTCAGAAAACTGACGAGGGTATACAAGAGATCAAGGAGAACATACAGCAAGGAAAGGCCAAATCCTTCCGTGTGGACGAGCAAGGGACATTATGGTTTGACAGCCGAATATGCGTGCCTGACCAGGAAATCCTGAGGCAGCAGATATTGCGAGAGGCACATGAATCCGCATATTCCATTCACCCGGGAGGAACAAAAATGTATCAGGACCTGAGAGAAACCTTTTGGTGGCCAGGAATGCGAAGAGATATTGTGTACTATGTCGCGTGTTGCGACGTATGCAATAAGGTTAAGGCTGAGCACCAGAAACCAGCTGGACTGTTACAGCCCCTACAAGTTCCTCAGTGGAAATGGGATGTTATATGCATGGACTACATTGTTTGACTACCTAAGTCAACAAGAGGCCATGATGCCATCTGGGTTATCGTGGATATACTTACCAAAGTGGCCCATTTCATACCAGTAAAGACTACTTTCCGGGCCGATCAACTCGCACAACTCTATATGTCCCGGATAGTCAGCCTTCATGGAGTACCCAAATCCATTACATCAGATAGAGGATCCCTGTTTACCTCGGCATTCTGGCTACGCTTGCATCAAGCTTTGGGAACCATGCTGAAGCATAGCACGGCATATCATCCACAAACAGACGGGCAGACCGAACGAGTGAACCAAATATTGGAAGATATGCTTCGGTCTTGTGCCCTCACTTATGGACCCAAGTGGGAAGATAGTCTACCCTATGCGGAGTTTTCATACAACAACAGTTATCAGTCAAGTCTCAAGATGTCACCATTTGAGGCACTGTATGGGCGGAAATGCCGCACTCCCTTAAATTGGTCACAGACAGGAGACAGCCGTATCTTCGGCACGGATTTGATGCTCGAGGCTGAGAAGCAAGTTAAGGAGATTCAAGAGTGTCTTCGAGCAGCTAAATCCCGCCAAAAGAGTTATTATGATCCTAAGCACCGGGAAGTAACTTTTGAGCCCGGAGAGTATGCTTACCTCCTAGTAACTCCTATGAAAGGGGTAAGAAGGTTTCATACTTGAGGGAAGCTCGCACCTAGATATATCGGCCCCTTTCCAGTGATTGCTAGAAGAGGTAGAGTTGAATATCAGTTAGAGTTACCACCGGAATTGTCCGACGTTCACGATGTCTTCCACATATCACAGCCGAGAAAGTGCATTGCACCTTTGATCAAACAGGCAGATATGAGTGAACTAGAGCTGACCAAGGATTTGACCTATGAGGAGAAACCTGTCAGAATTTTGGATGAGATGGAAAGAACTACTAGGAGCAGAGTGATCAGGTTTTACAAGGTACTCTGGGACCACCATACTGAGGAAGAAGCCACGTGGGAAAGAGAGGATTTTTTGAGATCAGCATATCCATATTTGTTTCCTGAGCAACCGAATCTCGAGGACGAGATTCATCCTAAGGGGGGTAGGTTTGTGACACCCTGATTTTTTTTCAAACTTTTTCACAAAACCCCTCTGGTTTTATTTGCCATTTGTTGGTTCTTGGAGTCAATTCTTTGGACTTTGGTTTTGAGCACACTTCCATTTCTTCTCCAAAGTGTGCCAAGGCTTTCATAACCTTTTCAAAACCCTCCTGGATCAAACCCTAATTTCTATTCTCTCAAAATAATTCATTTATCCCTTTGGATATGCTCATTTTCACTAGGCGTTGTGAAGCAACCTATAGTTCTATTGATCAAAAAATTCCTAAATTAATCCCGCATCTCCTTGAGATCATATACTCACACAATCTTCAAAAATATTTCATTAGCCAGTACAAAATTTTGTCTAGAATATTCCTTTTATCTTCTGGACAGAATTGACCCTTTGTGAAGCAACATATATTTCTGTGCCTCAGAAAATTCTCAAATAAATCCCTGAGATACTAGGGGTCATATCTTGCCACAATATCCAAAAACCTTTACTAGTACAGTTCAAATTTTCAGCAAAAATATTCTGCCAAGCTTCTACTCATTTCAGACCCTTGTGAAGGAAGCACCATCTAAAGGTACCCATTGGATCTGAAATTTTTATGGCATCTTGTCTTCATCAAATAACTTCCAAGCACCAAATTTCAGCTTCAACAGATCATCCATATGAGTGCATCTTCCTCACCAAGTTTCTGGACCAGTATAGGGTTTCTACATGAACTATGTGCAAATCTTTGCAAAAATTTCTCAAAACTTGCCAGCAGATAGTCCTTCCAACCTAGATCGTCCCACACAAGTCACTTGGCTCCATCTCCAACTCATCTCTCTTCTGGATCCCTCCCAAGTTTCTGCTTAGAAACTGTATTTGATGCTACCCTTCAACTCAGAGTGAACCTAGTCGAACCAGTGGCATGGGGAGGTCACAGGGACCAGGGTCGGCACACCAGACACGGTTTGGCAGGCCAGCTCATGTCGCGCGTGCCTGTGCACGTGGTGACCACGCAGCTGGCCCTGCCAAACGCGCGCTCTGGGCGTCGCCAGGCTCGGGTCTCGTCGGAGGCCGACGACCGCGTCGCCGTACGTTGTCTGCTCGCGCCGACGACCTCTCCACCGTCCACGTAGCCGTCCCAGAACCTTCTCCCTCGCCGGCAGCGAGCTCGCCGAGTACGGCCACCGTGCGCCACGGGCGGCACAGTGGTAGTACGGCGGCCGCGCTGGCTGTTTTCTTCTCCACGAGCCGTCATCTCGCGCATTAACTCTCCTGAGCTCACCCGTCACCTCGCCCTACATCGCGGCCAGCTCGCCGTCCTCACTCCAGCGACGTGGCCATAGCGCCGCCCAGCTCCAGAACCCTCTCCCCCGCCTATAAATAGCCCCGCCCGGCTCACCTAGCTCCTCACCGCACTCCACCACCTCCCAATCGAGCTCTAGCTCGCTGAGCAAAGGCCGAGAGGCCCTCTGGCCTCGCATCTCACCGAAGCTCCGCCGCCAAGCTAACCTTGCCTCTCCTCTCTTCCAGACCACCCCAGCCTCACCCAAGCCCACAATCGAGCTCAGTGCATTCTCCTGACCCCGCCAGACCTCTTCCCTGGCCGAGGTGCTGCCGGAATCGCCATCTCCGACAACACCCGAGAGCAGCCGCCGCCGGAGAGGAAGGGGGCGACGCCGTTAGGCCATCTCCGGAGAAGCCACGGGTACAGGAAGACTCGCCGTCGACTGCTCGATCCAACCCCGCAGTTCCCCGAGCTCGCCACCGTCGCTATCGCCGGCTATCGCCGTCGGTGAGCCGCCCTCCTACTGTTCCTCCTCCTTTTCTTTTAAATCTGACCGCCCGACCCTACCTGTCAGCGGCTCAAGCCCGTGCCTGAAGCGGTATAAATGGAAGCGTATTTCCACTTTACGCTTTCGACGTGGCCCGCTGGAGGTTTTCTGTTTTTCTATTTAAATTCATTTTTTAATCCAAATTTTGACCAGACTTTGACCAGCTCTATCTTTTAAACCACAAGTCCAATTGAATTGATTCTTTTTTGCATTAGTTTTGTATTGAGCCCCTCTATTTTCTGGCCAAATTTGGTATTTTTTCTAATGTTCACAGAATTTTTGGCAAACAAAAAGGCTTTATATGACATTTTCTTTTGCTATTTAAAAATGCTTTCACAAGGAAATTGCTGTGGATTTGAAGACAAGGAGTTTGCTGATACTCCACTTGAGCAAGGCAAGCCACATCATCCATTACATAAGGCATAGCAATAGTTTTCGCTTTATAATGAATTATATTGCATTTAATTTAATTTAAATATGCTAAGTTCCATATGGTTGATATTTTGCACAAATTCAACATAGTTAAATGTGACTAGCAACTTTACATGTTAAATTCACTTTGATGGTTGATCAAGTGCCACCGACCCGTACTTACCCGTGCAGCCACATCTACCGGAATGGGTCGGCCTTGACTTGGTCTGACCGCGTGCTCTTTTACCGGTACCACCAAAGAGGGGAGGTTATGCGTGCGTGCTGCCCTGATCAGGTAGGCGACGATAACCTCGTGAGCCCAAGTTGAGTTATTTGTCGGCGTCCCCGTTTGGGACAGTTTAGTTAGCCACGACGGTGGCAGGTGTCAGGAGTGACACAAGGGCCACCCAGGGCATGACTCGGACGGGGGATGATTTTCGGTGGTACGATAGAGGAGTTATGGGTTAGACAAGTTTCGTTGGACGAATGTCCATGGTGTGGGTAACGTGCGCAACCTCTGCAGAGTGTAAGAATCTATTCGAATAGCCGCGTCCACGGTATTGGACACAGTCCGCACTAGGTCACACTGTGTGGTCAACCGTAATAATATTAATGATGGCAGAACTCGTCTCATGCTCGGAAGTGACCGATGGCTCACGAGTGTTCCGGGTGTCATGTGTGAGCCCGGCAGACTGTAAGTTGATAACCGGTAACCATAAGTAAAGCATTTAACATAATCTTTGCCATGCTATTGTTCGCTGCACTGTTTTGGTTGCTGTGAGCTTGCGAGTACATTCCAAGTACTCACCTGGCGTATCATGCCAGATGCAGGAGAAGCCGGTGATGGAGATCCCGAAGGTTCGTGCTTCGCTAACTAGGTCGTGTCCCAGCAGTGTCCCTTTGGGATGGAGTGTCCCACGCGATGTTCCGCTACGCTGTAGTCTTACCACTAGTACTGAGGCCCTTGGATGTTGCATAAATAATGTAGATATTGTCATAGCACGAGTTGTGCTTCTGGCCTTGCTATCCCATGTAATATCCGAGCTTGTACTTGTATAATATTAATAAAGATCAGTTCTGTTATGTTCCAAGTTGTTGTGTGTTTCCAGAATACATGATCTCTGGATTGGGAACACAAGGTAAACTAGTCCTCTGAGCCGGGATGCCACAGGCGGTACGTACTACCCGGCCCCCTGCCGTGCTGTCGTGCCGGGGCGGTACTACCGCTCCTCTGAGCGGTACTACCGCTCTGCGGATTCGTGAGGGGGTTATGAGTCGGTCAGCGGGAGTTCCAACTCCCCCATACCCATTCATCTCTCTCTCCCTCACGCTCTCCTCTCTCCTAGGCGAACTCCTTGCTCCGGTGGCCACCGCCGGGCCGCCGATTTCATGCCATCTTCCGCGATTTCGTCCGGTGGGATCGATCCCCACCTTCTCCTCTTGCCATGGATGCCGGTATTGCCCCCTTTTTCTCTCCTATGATTCTAGTTTTTGGATCTAGCTTCTAGGGCAATAGTTGTTGCATTCTCTGATTTTTTAGTCAAATCGAGGCATGAGTTGGACGTAGAAGACTGCTAGATTAGGTGGATTGAAGTTTGGTTGGAGGGAATTTGAATTTGGCAACTCCGGTAGTACCGGATCTCGCTGCGGTTGTGGTCAGGCCCATTGACCTCCGCCTCGGGCGGTACTACCGCTGCGAGCTGCGATACTACCGCCCGGAGCTGTCAACTTCCACTTCCCTCGCATCAACCTTCAATCCTTTTTGATTAATCCCTTTGGCTTATGCAATTATTTACACCTGCTTTCCCTCGTGCTGTGTTGTTGGCTCCAGGTGGTAGTAGCTCCGCGCACAAGGCGCGTCGCAAGAATCCAGATCATCAAGGTGGTTCAAAGCGCTATCGCACATCAGAGGATGCCAGTGCCAGTGCCGCTTCCAGTGTTCAGCCCAGATCAGGGGCCAAGAAGATTGCCAGCAAGCAGCAATCAAAGGCAAAGGAGCAGACGATGGATGTCTTACCTTCTAAGGAATTTTGTGTGGCTCGCCGTCGCAACCCGTACCGAGTTCCTCAAGACCCTTCTCTTGCCAATTGTCCTTTCTGGAACAAGATGCAGCGTTCGATCTATCATGATGTTCTGAAAGGGAAGAAGAACCTGTTCGGGAAAGTCAAGTCAGTTGATCTCACTCATATGCAGACAGACATGGCCTACTTTGGTGAGGCTTTGGAGCGGTGTGGCGAGCTGGACATTCTGAGGATTATCTCCTTCAACAAGGACTTTGATACAGAGATTGTGGCTCAATTCTATGGCACGGTACTTTTTGAGACCGATGAAGATAGGACTCTCTTATGGATGACAAATGGAAGGCATCTGTCAGCTAAGTGGAAGGATTTCATGGAGCTCTTGTCATACAATGATCTGGGGGCCCACAACCCAATTGTGTTTCGCCCTCACAAGGGAGTTGCTGCTACGCACAAGTCTGTTCTCTGGCCCTTCTCCACGGTAAAGGTATCACCCAATGGCAAGGAGACGTATGAGCTGTGCCCGTTTCTTGATATCATGCATCGCATCTTCAGGAACTCTCTCTTTCCTCGCATTAGGAACTTGGATCAAGTGCATTCCTTTCTTGTGGACATGCTTCTCTATTGCCAGAAGGAGAAGGGATCTCAGCAGGTGTTAGATGTGTCCCATGTGATGTATTCCGAGCTTCACTCAGCCGTTATGGAGCGTAAGTGCCCCATTTATGGCCCTTACCTTAGGCAGCTCATTGAGGATACTTGGAAGTCTGCTTATCCTGACGAGGAGCTTGTCACTGGGGAGTTGGTCTCTCATGACGTTATTCAGCTGAGGCAGAAGGAGAAGTGGGGCGCTCCAGCGCATGTTCCTCCAGAGATAAAGACTGTTGGTACTGAGTCCGAGGAGTCTGAGGGGTCTGAGTTTGCTCCCTCCACTGAGCCATCTTGGGCTAAGAAGCTCAAGGAGAAGATGAAGAAGCTATTCTGTATCCAGGCCTAGGGGCAGTACAAGGCGCATGTGGCGGAGAAGAAGGCCCGCAGTCGTGACAAGGCCATGATGAGGCATCTGGGCATGGAGATTACCAGTGGATCCGAGGACAAGATCACTGATGAGGAGGAGTGGATCTCCAAGAACTGCAAGTGGTCAGAGTCTGTGGAGGATGATCAGCCAGCAGCTATAGAGGAGGAGTCTGACGATCACGAGGAGTACTGAGAGTGTTCTAGAGCTTCACTACCACCTTGAGTCGTTATTAGTGCTCTTTACCCTTTTGGTGTCTCGATGCCAAAGGGGGGGAGAGCTTAGGGATTTGTCGAGTCACGAGTGCGTTTTATTTGCAGTTGCTTTTCTTCTCTCGTGAACTCTCTTTTCGTTTGCTTTAGTTTGGTTTGTGGTTGTGAGGACCTTAGTACCTATCATATGGTGTGAGACATATGCTACCCTATCTTTATCTTTATGTCTAGTATTATGTTAGCTTGTGAGATATTATCCTTATTGTGCCCTTATCTTTATGCTCACATGCCATGACTTGCATACATGTTTTTCTCTCTTATATCATGTTGTTGCAAGTGTTGCCTTATCTATAAAATATAGGGGGAGTGTTGATCCTAGTGTGTGTGCTTTGCATTCCAAAAGCATACCTAAATAGTGCACACATCTAGGGAGGAGCCCGTCTATATTTTGTAGATGTTGGGTTTGCTTATTATCTCGTTGTATCCCTTGTGCAAATCCCGTGTCATCATCAATCCACCAAAAAGGGGGAGATTGTTAGGGCATATTTCTCCCTTAGTGGTTTTGGTGATTGATGACAATGCATTTGCGGACTAATCTTGTTCATTGAGCATTTCAGATAATCTATCATATGGCACAAGACGATTGATGCCCCTCGGAGTGTTAAAATAAGACGGTTAATTTTTCCCGCGTTTCTTTTTCGGTGGACTTGAGTCGTAGGAAAACCGTACTATTAAGAGGGGGTCCGCTTCGGAAAGGTTTGGGTGGAATCATCACGTACACACTTCCCTTTGCACCCTCGTTGCCTTTCTGCCTCGATGGAGTTTCTCTTTCTGTGTTGCAGTTGGGTGCTGGAGAGCTGCCAGCGGTAGTACTGCTACTGGCAGCGGAAGTACCGCTTATAGGCGGTAGTACCGCTGCTAGTACCGCGCATACTACCGCTCCTTCTCGGGTCTCGACTTCTTCGTGTCGGGTTCTGCGGTAGTCCCTCTGGCATACTACCGCTGAGTCCCTTTTGACCCAGTTGGATGAGTGGCAGTAGGAGCGGTAGTACCGCCCCTACTTCCGCTGCCACTACTGCTCACGGCTCCGTCTCTCCCCCTGTTCCTGCAGCCGAAGTACCGTAACCCCAGCGGTAGTACCGCTGGGGCGAGCGGTAGTACCGCTCCGACGGCACTACCGGCTCGTGTCCCTGTGACATTTACATTGTACTCTTTGGCACTTCCGTCAGGGCGGTAGTACCGCTTTGAGAGCGGTAGTACCGCTCCTGTGCGGGCTGCGGTCTGCATAACGGTTGGACCCCCACCCACTATATAAAGGGGGTCTTCTTCCCCAAGAAGACTTGCCTCTTTCTTCCCCAAACTCCATTTTCGCCCGATCTCCCTCCCTAGCCGATAACTAATGTTGCGACTGAATGAAGGCAACAAGTGGATTCTTACTTTTAGAGCAGGAGTGTTGGGGTTAAGGTCAATGATGACATTGGTCATTCATCCTTTATGGCATTCATCCTTGAATCCATCCAATATTCTTAAGGCACCACCTATATATGGAATCTTCCTTAAAATATATCCCAAAACATTAGTCCATAGAGATTGTCATTAATTACCAAAACCACACTTAGGGGATGTATGCACTTTAAACATCCCCATGGGAGCTATTTATAACCTAGGTGTCCTTGGAAAATGATCAAGGCTACCCTTGATGGTGGTAAACTCGAGGGGGGCATGGGTAAAAGATGGTTCATGGGTCTATAAAAATTAGTCAAAGCTGAGGGTCTATGTCTCATGATGAGCCACTCCTTCTCATCAATTCAAGTATGTTTTTTGTCTTCATATTTGATTTTCTTCTTTGATTTCCTCCTCCTCTCTCCCCCCTCTCTCTCTCTCTGTGACTTGTTGACCATGGTGCTTTACTTGCACTTTCGTTAACCACTGTAGACTTATGTTGAACATCCAAGTGGATGCCATGTAGGACCAAGTGGGACCCCTGATATAATTTAGCTATTCCTTCAAGATCACTCGTCCCTCTCCATGTCATTCTTACTATAGGCATGTCAAGCATTTTGACATAACCTAGTTCTTGTGGTCTAGGGTTCAAACAAATATGCCACTTATCCTCACCCTCAACTGGTTCCAAGATGTATTCATACATTTTCTTGAATTGTTCAACTGGATAACACTTATGAATGAAAGCATCAATAAGTCTACATCACTTGTATATAGCACGAATACAATGGCAGCGACATAGCCATATATACTAGTTGAAAGTATCCATAAGAAAACTCTTGTTCTGCAAGTCAACATTGTAACTCCTTCATGTACCACTGACATGTTTCACCTCAAACCCCTCTTTTCCATTCCAGAGAACATCACATAATTGAGTCATTTTTATATTAGCCTTTGCTTCTTCAAAATATTTGGCAAATTACTCTAGCATGCCACTTCTCACATTTTGTTCTGTTTTCTTGGATCATAACCATCATTTTACATCTAATATTTTCTAGCAAAGAGATGGTAGGATAAAGTCTTGAATCAATGATAGCACGGTTAAATGACCCACACACATTGTTATCTACTGAGTCACACATGGTTCCAATAGGCGAGAAAGCTATAACCCAATGTTTAGGCTTTGTACCCATGATATCCCTTGCACCTTTAGGTGTTTCTTGAGATAGATTGGCTTTATGGTACATGAAGTCTTCTCTTTTGAAGCATTTGCAATAGCCCAAAATTTCTTTCGTAGAGCATTGACTTCTACACTTCTTCCTCCAATTGGCATAGATGTGTCTATCACACATTCTATGTTGTGCCCTTGGCATATATGCTTGCATTCTACTGATAAAAAACCCTACTCATAAGTATGAATGGTAACTAACACAAGCTTCTGATGAAGAGATAAATAGTGAAATCAAGTGATAGAGCCTAATTAACAAAGGAAAATGATGTAGAGATAATAAACACAAGCTAGTGATGTTGACAACCAACTTGTGCAAAGGTAAGTAACACAAGCAAGTGTCATAGATGTGTACCTTCTGTTGATATGAATTGAAGACCCATCATGCTCCTTGACACGTTATATCCAAGTCTTTGGTCGGATGGCCAATGAAACATTCCTAATTTTATCTTGTCTCTTCTTCCGCTAATACCCAAGCTATCAGATATATTTGGTTGTTAGCATCTTTATCAATGACACAAAGAATCTCACCTTGACATGCTCCTTTGAAGAAGCAACCAACAATCCCAATAGCACTTCTACGTCCATATTTTGTATCCCCTTTTTCATAGCATCAAAGCACACATATATATAGTGCTTTGATGTTGAGGCATCAACGAAGTAATCATTGAGCACAATGGATTTAATTATTTCAAACTTACAGGTGGGGTTGGATAATATGGTGCTCATACCTTTTAGTAATGACTTTAGCAGCTACAAGATGATCATCTATGTTAGGTGCACAATTTTGTTCATCTTCATAGGCAATCACATGTAACCTTGAACACATGATGCTCTTTGCATCATAGATGGGCCATGGACATCCAAGCCATCCACATTTATCTATGGTCCTTTCATCCTCTGACATCTTGAAGACACTACTCTTAAAAGTTACTGGCCTATATTTTGTCATTGACCCATGAGGATCTTGCTCCTGAAAAACACTCCCAAACTGAAGTGGGGAACATTTGTGTTGAGGTTATTGTTTGGAAACTTACTCTTCCTTCTCACTATGTAAGCATCTTCATGAGTCTCATCATCATCTAAGTCAAACCGTCCTTCTTTAATCATTTTATATTTGTCACTAGATCAATAAGAACAACACCTAAAGCATTCCTCTGAACCCACCTTTGAAAATCCCTAATTTTCTTGTTATGGTTCTTTGCTTGTTCTATGGGTTCCACTACATCATCGTCCTCATTGTTTGCATGTAGTTACTATCCCCATAGTCTAAATCTTTAGAGACATTGTCATGCTCTTTTGCCTCTTCTTTGTGAGGCACGGTTGGTTGATGTCAAGCTGCTTGAGCTCCTTCAATACTATCACTTTGTGATCTAGTATTGACCACTTCAGAGTCACCAGTCATGGCATCTTTGGTGACAAGCTCTTGGGAACCTTGAACCCACATCCCTCCCAATCCTTTGCCTCCTCATAAAACTTTCTTATGGGCTACTAATAACTTGAGCTATAACTCATGTGTCATCTGGTACAAGCACATTATCAGTTTTATTGTAGTTTAAGAATCTGTTTTCTTACAATGGACTACTCATCATCTTCATAGTTATGACAACATTAGGTTCATCCCTTCCTCCCTTATCCTTATCACCATTCCCATCTTCAAAGTTATGCCATTGTTCTTATTTACTGGCTCTTATCCTCATTATACTCATCATAGACATCAACTACTCCTCCATCGATGTTCTAATCTAATGTCTTCATAAATCCAACATCATCATATAGAAAATAAGAGTCAATTCACCATCTCTTTATACTGCAGAAGAAAATAAATTATCATTGACTCTGTAAAAGCAATGTGACCACCAATATGCCCTTTGATCCCTCGCGTTGACAATTTATTCATTTCTATCTCAGAAAACCCACACTCCCCCAATGTAGTCTAATTGAGTGATAATCCTAACAAACTCCCCGCCGAAGTGAAATCGCACGTTCAATTTCTCAGTCGGGTCCATGATTACACAAAGAAAAAGGCCTATATTGCAACAAATACCTTGAGTTGTCCATGACTAATTCAACTATTCCAAACCATAATGCGCAAATCCCTATTTTCACAACACAAAACCCCCAACTTTCGTTGTATAAAAACCTTAACCAAACCTAAAAAAGGAAGGTGGGTGTGGCTGGGAGAGCGGTGTGAGGGGGACGAAGGTGATTACTTGTGGTTTTTCTGCCCACTGCGATCATCCGATGTTCACGGTTGTCATCGCGCTCGAGAGGAAGGAAGAGAAATGCCCTGGGATAGAAGCAGACATATAGAGCGTAGGGGCTTGGGCCGAGACGAGTGGAGCCGTTGTCATTCCAGCGTTACTTGTAGAACCGCAATAGCTAACGAACGTTCGTAGGTAGATATGGAATTCGCGAACCTTTTTATGGCAAATTACGTTGTGGGAAGGTGGAGATTTCTTCAGAAACACATGACAATTTCTTGCAAAATAAGGATTTGTTGTAAAAAATTATTGTATTCACTTGAAGAAATTGCCATGTTCTACTATAATTGCCGTGAAAAACGTTCAGTTTGCCATCCTCTCGTAGCGATATTCGCTGAATAACATTACCCTACTTGTATCCCTAAACCCATGCCACGTCAGCAATCCCGCTGCCAAATGAGTTTTTAGTAAAAAAAAAGGGCCAGAAATAACTGAACTAGGATTAGGAGGTGAGGTTCGACCGACTCTACAAACTGCAGACATCTCTCGTCCAAATCCCAACCATGATTTCTTTTGCGTTCTAAACACACGCCGTTATTGTTGACTGAAACTAGCCTTGGTTAAGTTGAACAATGTAATCTGAATTTTCTAGTAGTATGGTGTATTATATTGGTCGTACATACCACCGGTACGAACAGTGTAGCTCAGTGACAGTAGCTACTAGCGTGGAGCAGTGTGAGATTGCCAGTTGCGTTCGTGTCCCGTGTGACTCGTGTGTTGATGAGGGGGGTAGTGGGAGGGGAGTAGCTCGCCACTACGGCTACCTATCTATCCGTAGCCGGGTTACTTTTATGGCACTGTTTCTAACGTTCAGTTCAACGCCACGCTTAAACTAGAGGTCAATTTCACTCTGCCTTCCGAGGCTAGAATTCGAGGCCAAAATTTCGGCCGCCTTCAAATTGTATGGGAAAGTGAGTCGAGCGTTTAATGGTGTGTCTTGTGGCCACTGGCCTAGCGCCTAGCGCCGCAGCACAGACAGGAGTTGGCCAGTACGTACCTGAATATCCGGGGAGCATGCACTGTCAGCCTTAATAATACACCACTGTATGATCGATCCAAAGCACTGTTAACCGCTAAAATAAGTGGAGCTAAAACAGTGTAAACTTGGCAATGCCAAGTCCCTTGCCATCTCAAATCCATGCAAAATTGTGCCTGGCTGAACGGGGCCGAGAAATATCAAGGAGGAAATCTCCAAAGGCTGATCAAGAATCTACAGAAGCGGGTTAAACCAGCATAAAATAACAGTGGGAAAAAAAGGCTGGGATTCTCCGGCAAGTCCTAATTAATATACTACGAACTCCCTACTTAAAAAGCTTGCACAAAGCGAGCACGGAGATTAAAAATCCCAGTTTGACATGGTGACGAGGACAGTTGGGTGCCTTGGATTAAAGAAATGGTTGCGAGCTCGACCTGCCCATATGCCTGCACGAGCTGCGCCTTTGATTGGATTTTGTCTAGTCCCTGTGAGCAGAATTGAAAAGAGTTTAGGTGAGAGGAAAAAGGCTGTGGTGTCGTCGGCGAGGAGTTCGTGCACACGAGTGCGCGCGCAACCGGCCCGACCCTGGAAACCAGGTGCCCCCTGGCCCATTACTTAATTCAAAAGCTGTTCGGCTTCGGCTATATACATACGACGGCGATTTTTTTTTTAAATAATACATTTTTTTTTATAAATTACAGAAATAATATACAAATTTGAAAATTTTCAAAAATATGACCCAGTCGGCTGGGGCTAAGCCGACAGGTTTCAGTCGGCTGGAGCTAAACCGACAGGCCACGTGGCAGCCTGTGATTCGCCCGAACACGTCGCCCCTCGCATTGGATTCGTCAGTCGGCCTGGGGAGCTGCAGTCGGCCCCGGCGCAGCCGACAGGGCTCCAGTCGGCCCCGGCGCAGCCGACAGGCCGTCCAATCGCCCGGGGCGTGGCCGACAGGCCGTCCAATCGGCCGGGGCGCTTTTCTCCCTTCCCTGCTCTTCTCCTTCTCTCCTTCCCTGCCCGTGAGCTCTTCTTCTTCCTCTTCGTGCTCTCTCTCTCGTTTCTCTCTCTGTCTCTCGCAACCCCGCGTCGATCTCCTCGCTGGTCCATCCATTTTTGCATCCAACCCACAGAAAGAGTAGATCATAGCCAACCCCAGCGGCCTACGGTATTTTTTTTTCCAATAGGATAGTTTTTTTTCTCGTACAAGTGAGGTGAGGAGGAGCCATGGTGGAGGTGGTTCAGCCATGGTGGAGGTGGTGAGGAGGAGGAGCCATGGTGGAGGTGGTTCAGCCATGGTGGAGGTGGTGGTGAGGAGGAGGTGCTGCTGGGGAGGAAGAGGTGGTGAGGAGGAGGAGGAGGTGCGGCTGAGTTGAAGAGAGGAGCAAGAAGCAGTGGCACTCGCGTCGAAGGTATAACGATGTCGTCAAGAAATGTCTCTTAGTTGTAGATATTTAAAAAAAATTAATGTTTAGGTCTATCAGTATTTTTAGTTGCTCCGGTAATATTCCGTATTATATGTGCATGTCAAATATTTAGGTCTGTCAGTAATTTTAGTTGCTCCGGTAATATTCCGTGTTATATGTGCATGTCAAATATTTAGGTCTGTTGGTATTTTTAGTTGCTCCGGTAATATCCATAATATATTAAGTTGTTTCAATATTTAGCTTCGTTAATATTCCGTAATATATGTACTTGTCAAATATTTAGGAGTGCGAATATTTGTAGTTTGCCATGTCGTTAATATTCGTTGTCTGTCCATGTTAAATAATTTTATAGGTGAGCCGAGATGTCTGATTCAGTGAAGTTCATATTTTTCTACGGTCCTGGTAATGTCCAAACAAATGAGATTGGGGTTGATCTGAGTGAATTTGAGCACATAGAGGTGGCACTGACCGACCCTCAAACATGGTCTCTTAGTCAGTTGAAAGAATGGGTGACAGCATGTTTAGGGCTGAATAGTGATACGCACACCGTGGGTGTTCATGCATTGTGGACCCGGTCAAGTTCGAATGTTTTCTTCTATTTGAGGCCAGTAGAGCGGGATTCTCAGTGGGTGCGCTGGTTACAAGGTTGCGAAAGTAGGGGATGCAATCCTTGTGCCTTAGTGCTTCCCGTTGTGAAGGAGGTAATTGCGCCTGAAGGCCAGGGTGGTAACGATCCTGGGCAAAGCAGTGACGGGATGATGTTATCTATGTCAAATGCTGGAGATGATGGTTACGAACAAGGGCAGAGTAGTCAGGTAGAAGGAGGAAATGCCGATGGTTATTACAGTGGCGAGGCGGACGCTGACGAGGTAGATGGGCACAAGCAGAACATCATGGAAGAAGAAGACACCGATATTGATAGTGGTCATGCAGATAATTCTGACGAGTCAGATGAAGAAGAAAATGCAGAGGAGGTCCCGATTCCTGCTTCTTGGAATCATGACTTCTCATCTGCAATGACCGTGAACAATGGTCATGATTCTGCCTGGCAATATCACCAAAACAACATTGCGACGGGTGCTATGTATCCCAACAAAGAAGCTCTGAAGGACGCAATAATAAATTGGGCAATGTCCACGCAAAGGGTTTTCGTAGCTGATGTGTCCAGTCAGAAATACTTGACAATGGTATGCAAGAATGCAGGTTGTCCTGCCAGGGTGCACGGCTATCTCCCTAAGTATGGCACAAGTTGGGTGATTAGTGACCTAGTTCATCACACATGTCTTATTCCCTGCATCCCTCAAGATCATCCCAACCTTTCATCCACGCTTATTGCGAGGTTGTTTTACAGTGAGATAGTGGAGAGCAAAGCGATGGAAGTTAAGGCTATCCAGACAAAAGTATTCGTCAGGTTCAAGTACAGAATTTCTTACGGCAAGGCTTGGAGGGCTAAGCAAAGGGCGCTTGAGAGCAGATTTGGTTCTTATTTCGATGCATATGACTCAGTTGTCCGGCTCCTCCACACGCTGAAGGACCGGAATCCGGGCACCTATGTCGACATCGAAGACCTCTTCATGCCAGAGTTCCCAACTGTGAGGGTGCTGCATCGACTGTTCTTCTCTTTCGGTGTATGCATCGAAGCTTTCAGGCACTGTCGACCGGTGATATGTGTAGATGGCACTTTTCTCACTGGCAAGTACAAGGGTCAGATCCTGACAGCCATTGGTCAAGACGGCCAAAATCAAGTAGTCCCACTCGCATTTGCTTTTGTTGAGAGTGAGAACATTGGAAGTTGGACATGGTTCTTCAGGCAACTGAAAATATCAGTTGTGAAGGATAAGCCCAATGTGTGCATCCTTCATGACAGGCATGCAGGTATACTCAGTGCGATAAAGACACTGACAAACCCTGGCCCTGAGGAACAAACTCAATGGCAGGACTTGCAGAGCCGTTGGTGCATGCGCCATCTGGGGGCTAATTTCTTCTCGCAGTTCAGAAATAAGAGCCTGATGAATCTATTCAAAAAACTCTGCAAGCAGAACCAGCTATGGAAGTACAATTTGATACGTGACAGACTTAATGTGTGCACACAGAGACACGTTAGGGACAGGAAAGCTGCAAGAGATGCAGCGGTGAGGGCACATGTTGAAGCAGTAGCAGCACAGTTAGCAACAGGAACAACGGCCGTGGAGGAGGAGCCTGTTGGGCTTTGTGACTTGCCAGGATTTGACCCACCTGGTACTAGGAGAAGGCTCGGGAGGTCGATTAAAACCTTCGAGCAGTGGATAGAGCATGAGCCTCTGGAGAGGTGGTCTTTGCTGCAGGACACACATGGAGCAAGGTACGGTGTCATGACTACCAACCTTGCAGAAACATACAACTTTGTCCTCAGAGGAAACCGGGCATTGCCACTTACAGCCATCGTTGAGGGTATTTTCTATGGCACCGTGAAGTACTTCAGAGATAGACGTCAAAAAGCAGAGCAACATATCTTGAACAACCCAAGCACACGTTACTGTGAAAGGATTATGAAGTACATGGAAGAAAAGATGGAGCATCACGGACCTAAGTATGATTGGTTGCTCCATTTCCAGGTTAGTTCCCCTGCCTCATATCTTTAAGTTGTCGTGCATCTAGTTTTACAGAAGATACCTTCGCTATGTACTAAATGCTTTATCTTTGCTCAATACAGATCCAGAAGTTCCCGGGGTATCCACAGGTCCCGTTGAATGCGACACAGATCACTCGCAGTCTGGAGGCATATATACTGTGGCTTCTCAGTAAGGTGGTGTTCACAGAGAACCATGTCACCACTATAAGCGCGCTCTACATCCCTATTGCACTAGAGATCGCGAGCGCTAAGACGCCGGCTCAGATCACACAGAGGAGTTGGGGTTCGGCGGTCTTAGCGGCTACATATCGAGGTATGTGCAATGCCTGCCAGCTTACGGCACCCAAGTCAGCCCTTCTTGGATGCCCTCTATTTCTACAACTGTGGTCGTGGGAGAGGTTCTCTATAGGACGACCGGACATACGTATTCATGAGCCTATGCCCGTAATGTTTGATGCTGAAGGCATCGACATGCCTACTTTCGGTCTGTGTTGGACACGTCGCAAGGTATGTCTCGTGTTATAATTTTCTTCTTTGTGTACACTATGGCTGAAACTAACTTGTGTTTGCCGCAGAGACGCTATGCTGGTGATCAGACTAGGCGAGCATACAGGGCATTAAACGAGCAGTTTGATTTGTACACTGGGGTGATCTGGCAGCCGTACACGCAAGAAGTCATGAATGCAAGATACCCCGGCGGTATGTCTGAGCTATGCTTCAGAGATACTAATTACTGGATGACGAAATCGAAGATCATATTCGATGTCTTCGTCGAGGAGATGGCCCAGCAGAGGGTTATGAGGCAATTTGGTCTTCAGCAGTTGGAGGAGCCTCCCCCTACAGAGGACCCGGTGCCAGGACACATCCATAGGTATTGTCTTGTTATTCAATATTGAATTGTCTTTCACAATTGTCCATAGTGAAGCATTAGTTAATTGTTTAACAAACACCATAATTTTAGGATCACAAGGAAGGGGCTTAACAGGACTGCTGCGTGGTGGCTACTTAGGGTTCAGCCGTACGTTACACAATGGGAGACCGCGAACACACATGTGTGGCAGGAGAATGTCGAGTTTGATCTCGATGAATTCAATCTCTATTTGCAGCGGTACATGACCAGAACACGGTTATGCATCGTTCAACACACTCACCCAGATGATATACCTGCCCCTAGTACGTCCGATATGTACCCGAGCTATGATATTTCGGGCTCTAGGCAGTACGCGGTAAGATATATTCTCTTTATGTAATGCATCTAGTTGTTACATACTTTGCCGTGCATACTTAATAATCATCGTGACAATTTCAGGCTGAGTTGACTTACGGACTTGGCGAGGAGGTGTCCAACTATCGGCGTTCACTTTCGGATGCACCACTACTCGTTCCTCGGCCTCAGATGCATAACTGGATGGCACGCATTGAGGGGAGGCTACGATCTGTGTATCGGGCTATCACGTGCACACGCACTTCGGACGTTCTTCATCAGCAACCCGTACAACGCCCCCCGCGTCACTCCACGCAGCAGCAGCAGCCGCGTCACTCGACTGGTCAGGTAGACCCCACACATCACCGACATGACCCGCGTCCACGTCTAGCAGAGCAGTGAACGCCCAGGCCACCACGTCCTGACCAGGCTGGTAGTTCGGCGTGGCATCACCAACAGGGTCCCACGCCAGGCTACGTGATGCAACCCCCTCCAACAGGTATGTTTCTTCATATTAATTCTTTTCAATATCGATTGGGACTACGTATTTCGTCATTACTTATGTTCCATCCCTCCCGCAGCAGGCTACGGATATATGGCGTCTATGTCCGGACATGACGCGTCTATGTCTGAATCCAGGTGGGATAGTGACCATGAAGATGGGCATAACACACAGGAATACTTGTCGCAGCACAACGAGTGGATGGACATGTATTCGACTCCTGCACCACCTCCCACACAGGAAACACAGTATGACCAGGACGGGTCCGAGCTTCCTCCCCGTAACGTCCGGCCACCCCACAGGTATATGTGGCCGACGCCGGAGACACCACCTCCACGACGAGGCGGACGACGTGGCTGATGCTTGTGTATCACTTATATCTAGCTATGTATGCGATAGACATATATCTGCCTATGTATGCGAGAGACATATTCTGCCTATGTATGCGAGAGACATATTTCTATTAATTCGCATTGTTAATCGAGTTACATTTCCGGAGAGAGTGCTACAGATAATTAAGATACAAGTACATCTGAATTAAACGGTACGACTGACCTTAAATAATACTGCACACAAACTACATGAAGACAACATCGTGCTTCTCGCTAACACTACATAAAGTCATCATCACTATTCTCACTAACAAGTTTCTTCGACTTTGATTTTTTCGGGGCTGACATAAACTCATCGCTGGAAGAGTAACCATCATCACCGGGCTTTGGTGATGCGTCGCTGCATTTCTTCTTCTTCGAGCTTGAGCCATCATGAGTTGATACATATTTCGGCGGCGGAACAGACCCAAATAAAAGCTTGAACCATGCCAACATACTGACATCGTGGTTCATTTCTTTAGCGTCCACATTGTATCTCTACAAACCACAAAATGAACAAAAATGAATTAAAACGACAAACATATTAAATATGTAAATCAAATACGAAATTTAAATTACCTTTTGAAACGCAATATATTCATCAACTGGCAAATGTATCACATGATGATCTAAATCATCAAATGATCGTATGAATCGCGCTGATTCATATATTAGTTCACAAAGTCTTTCCCACCTTGCACGCAACCGAAAAAGTTCTAGTCGAATGTCCGCTGTGTTTCTACTATGACAAGCTGTTTGTCTCAACCTCCGCAAATTACTCTCACTGCTAACTAATTCATCGAAAGATACACCTGGAGTTCCATGAAGCCCGGACTTCATGGAAACCGCACCCATCAAGACATCACAAGATGCCTCTCGTGAAAATGGACGAGGATCACCCATCACTGCGGAATTGTTAATGCTACCACAACAAGCAGTGAGGAGAAGAGGCAGTGAGGAGAAATGTTGTGAGGACAAGAGGCAGAGAAGAGCTCTTTTTATAGAACCGCCGAGGCTCAGTGCGCTGCTGTTTTCCAGTCACCTCACTCGTAATCAGTGCAGATGCTCTCCTCGGAGTTAGCGCAATCAGTGTCAAACCGCCGAGGATTAACGATGGACGAAGATAGGAGAGGGAGCAGTGTCTGCGCGCGAGAGAGTAGACAATGTGTCTGTGCGAGAGAGCAGACAGGGTGTGTGTGCGAGAGAGCAGACAGGCTGTGTCTGCGAGAGAGAGCTGGCATCGTGTATAAAAAGAATACGGGCACTGTAGTGTCGGCACACCGCGTTAGAATTTGCTCTCGCGTCCGCCGCAGCAACAGCAACGCTGTCTCGAACCAGCAGCGGGAATCAACATCCTTTAAAAAAGCAGCGTTGTCGCGCGTGCAGCCATTTCCCGTGCAGCAGGCCTCGGAATGAGCATCGTGGGAATCAGCGCCGTAAGTCTCGGAAACAGCGCCATCTAAATCAGCGTATGGGCAAGGAGAAAAGAGAAAGGGCTGGTCGGCAGGGAGAAAGGAGAAAGGTGGCAGCCTGTCGGCTTAGCCCCAGCCGACTGGCCTGTCGGCTTAGCCGTGGCCGACAGGGGCCTGTCGGCTTAGCCGTGGCCGACAGGGGCCATGCCACATGCAGTCGGCTGGCAGGCCATGCAGTCGGCTCTGCCTAGGCCGATTGGGCCCAGTCGGCCACGGCTAGACCGATTAGGTCCTGTCGGCTTAGCCCCAGCCGACTGGGTCATATTTTTGAAAATTTTCAAATTTGTATATTATTTCTGTAATTTATAAAAAAAAATGTATTATTTAAAAAAAATTACCCATACGACGACGATCTACCCAGCCTGGCCAATTACCCCTTGGACGCATGATTGGACTGGCAAGCTCAATGTTCTTTAGGAAAATTGGAGCAAAATAATTTTGATCACATATGCCATTTGCCAAACCACCCACCCCGTCTTGTCTAAAAGGAGAATGTACACTTGTTTTTCTGGTTGAGAACCGCATAAGGCTGCGCTTGGATGCGGTGTAATCAAATACAGACGTATTTATTTTACACGTGTATCTTACCAGCCACTAGCAGATTTCCAGCCGGAAACAAAACGATGGGCAGAGATCTGTATTATTTTTACAGGGGTATTTGAGACGAAAACGATAATCCAAACAAGACCTAAAGGTAATTCAAAACGGGGCCTTCAGTGTTACGAACCGGCAGAAATACCACTTTGATAGAGGGTTTTGGATTGTAATGAGGACAAGGGTAGCAGCCAAAAGAGGAGCATTGCCCCCACTAAGGATCCCACTGGCCATTGTCCCGTAGGCATGCATGTGCATGGATTCATCCCATGGGGTAGCTGCACTTTGTCTCGGTTTTGCACTATTTTCCGCGTACTGCCTCGTACGAACAGTAGCCGGAATAAAGCTTAAATTGTTGCAAGATAATGCATGTTAATTAAGCTGACCAGGGAAAAAGATGTAGTGATTAGGCTGTTGTTTGCATGTAACGTGGAACTTGCCCTTTGCCTTTTTTCACATGATTTAAAGCCGACTATTATGAGCTTGTGACGCATTATTTTTCCGTAGTCGTCAATGGTTTGATTGGCCGTTTTTGCATGTGGGATGCAATACAGCCTGCTCCTAATCGTCGCTCTTGAAAGGGAGTGTTTTGTCGAGCATCTTGCAAAAGGCATACTGGCTATGTAATGTAACAAGTACCCCAATATGATTTATTTTTTTGCATGCTTGTGTCAGTGTGTGATTTGCAGCATGAACTATGACGTTCTGCATATTACGTTTCCAATATGAAAAATTTACCACGAAACAATGTACTATCTGATCCCATGCACGTGCACAAACCCTACGAAATGTGGGCCTTTTCAAAAGGCAGGATTATAAATAGAAATAGAGAAATCGTACAAACTAATATTTCATGATATTATGAATCCTAGAGAAATCTCAAAACATGAGAACATGCAAGCATCAGTCTTTGATGACCCAAAATAATACTATAGTAGTACAAAGGTTTGTGCAAGGCATGACATGAAAAAAAACTCTATAACTCTATATTTTGGTCTCGACAGTGCGACCAAGACCATGAATTGACACGGGGCACAAGGCCGGCAGTTTCGACCTCCGTATTGAGGTTCCCAATGGTGTGCTCCAAGGTATATTCCGTGCATGCTTAGGACAAGGTTTGAAGTGTCGGTATGGCATGTGAAGGTGTTTGCGATGGCAGATCTGGCGATTCTACTCCTGCTTGAAACTTGAGAGTAGCCTTTGTTTGAGGTACCCACGTGAATAGCCTAAATCAGTTTTCCGTGGCCGGATTATTGGCTACATGGGATCGGTGTCGATGGTGGACGTCACTAGTGTAGATACCCGTTATTTGTGGCTTGCCTTTTTTGTTATTAGTTGCGTGTGATTGGCAAACCACCGGTATAACTGTAGGGGAACGTTGCATGGAAAACAAAAAAAATTCTACGCACACGCAAGATCTATCCATGGAGATGCATAGCTACGAGAGGGGGAGTGTGTCTACGTACCCTCGTAGACCGTAAGCGGATGCGTTAGAACAACGCGGTTGATGTCGTCGAACAACTTCACGATCCAACCGACCGAGCACCAAACGTACGGCACCTTCGCGTTCAGCACACGTTCAGCTCGGTGACGTCCTCGACTTCTTGATCCAGCAAGACGGCGAGGTAGTGGATGAGTTCCGGCAGCACGACGGCGTGGTGACGGTGATGGTGATGCTATCTCCGCAGGGCTTCGCCCAAGCACTGCGAAAATATGACCAAGGGACGGAACTGTGGAGGGGGGCGCCGCACACGGCTAAGACAATGTTGTGTCCTTTGGGGCGCCCCCTCTCCTATATTTATATATGTGTAGGGGCTTGGAGTAGAAGAAATAGTGCCACGTGAACAGTAACCATGAATAGTACACATGTGGACTTGGACTCCAAAGTCCAATCCTATTCCTACTAGGACTCTCCCTTTTTCCTTCCCTAGCTCCGTGGGCTTTTGAGGACTTGGTGCGCCTGGCCCAATAAGGCCAGGGCGCCTCCCCTTAGCCCATGCCAGCCCTTGGGACGTGGTGGACCCACTTGTGGACTTCCGGACCCCTCCGGAATCCTCCGGAACCTTCTGGAAGCTTCCCGGTACAATACCGAAAAAAACTGCACCTTTTTTCGGAACCCAAAATATGACTTCCCATATATAAATCTTTACCTCTCGACCAATCCGAGACTCCTCGTGACGTCCGGGATCTCATCCGGGACTCTGAACAATATTCGGTTACCAATTCACATAATCATATAACACTATATCGTCAACGAACGTTAAGCGCGCGGACCCTACGGGTTCGGGAATGATATAGACATGACTGAGACGCCTCTCCGGTTAATAACCAATAGCGGAACCTGGATGCTCATATTGGTTCCTACATATTCCACGAAGATCTTATCGGTCGAACCACAATGACAACATACGTAATTCCCTTTGTCCGTCGGTATGTTACTTGCCCGGGATTCGATCGTCGGTATCTCCATACCTAGTTCAATCTCGTTACCGGCAAGTCTCTTTACTCGTTCCGTAATACATCATCTCATAACTAACTCCTTAGTCACTTTGCTTGCAAGCTTCTTATGATGTGCATTATCGAGAGGGCCCAGAGATACCTCTCCGAAACACGGAGTGAAAAATCCCAGTCTCGATCCATGCCAACTCAACGGACACCTTCGGAGATACCTGTAGAGCATCTTTATGATCATCCAGTTACGTTGTGACGTTTGATAGCACACAAGGTATTCCTCCGGTATCCGGGAGTTGCATGATCTCATGGTCTGAGGAACATGTATTTGACATTCAAGAAAGCAGTAGAAATAAACAGAACGATCATATGCTAAGCTAACGGATGGGTCTTTTCCATCACATCATTCTCCTAATGATGTGATCCCGTTATCAAATGACAACTCATGTCTATGGTTAGGAAACCTTAACCATCTTTGATCAACGAGCTAGTCTAGTAGAGGCTCACTAGGGACACGGTATTTGTTTATGTATTCACACATGTATTTAAGTTTCCGGTCAATACAATTCTATCATGAATAATAAACCTTTTTCATGAACAAGGAAATATAAAATAATAACAACTTTATTATTGCCTCTAGGGCATATTTCCATCAGTCTCCCACTTGCACTAGAGTCAATAATCTAGATTACATAGTAATGAATCTAACACCCATGGAGTCTTGGTGCTGATCATGTTTTGCTCGTGGAAGAGGCTTAGTCAACGGGTCTGCCACATTCAGATCCGTGTGTACTTTGCAAATTTCTATGTCTCCATCCTTGACATATTCACGAATGGAGTTGAAGCGTCTCTTGATGTGTTTGGTCTTCTTGTGAAATCTGGGCTCCTTGGCTATGGCAATTGCTCCAGTGTTGTCACAAAAGATTGTCATTGGACACGATGCACTAGGTATTACACCTAGATCAGATATGAACTCCTTCATCCAGACTCCTTCATGTGCTGCTTCCGAAGCAGCTATGTATTCTGCTTCACACGTAGATCCCGCCACGACGCTCTGCTTGGAACTGCACCAACTGACAGCTCCACCATTTAATATAAATACGTATCCGGTTTGTGACTTAGAGTCATCCGGATCAGTGTCGAAGCTTGCATCGACGTAACCCTTTACGACGAGCTCTTCGTCACCTCCATAAACGAGAAACATGTCCTTGGTCCTTTTCAGGTACTTCAGGATATTCTTGACCGCTGTCCAGTGATCCACTCCTGGATTACTCTGGTACCTCCCTGCCAAACTTATGGCAAGGCACACATCAGGTCTGGTACACAGCATGGCATACATAATAGAACCTATGACTGAGGCATAGGGAATGACTTTCATTTTCTCTATATCTTCTGCCGTGGTCGGGCATCGAGTCTGACTCAACTTCACACCTTGCAAGACAGGCAAGAACCCTTTCTTTGACTGGTCCATTTTGAACTTCTTCAAAACTTTGTTAAGGTATGTGCTTTGTGAAAGTCCTATCAAGCGTCTTGATCTATCCCTATAGATCTTGATGCCCAATATATAAGCAGCTTCACCGAGGTCTTTCATTGAAAAATTCTTATTCAAGTATCCCTTTATGCCATCCAGAAATTTTATATCATTTCCAATCAACAATATGTCATCCACATATAATATGAGAAATGCTACAGAGCTCCCACTCACTTTCTTGTAAATACAGGCTTCACCGTAAGTCTGTACAAAACCATATGCTTTGATCACCTCATCAAAGCGTATATTCCAACTCCGAGATGCTTGCATCAGTCCATAGATGGATCGCTGGAGCTTGCACACTTTGTTAGCACCCTTAGGATCGACCAAACCTTCTGGTTACATCATATACAACTCTTCTTTGAGAAAACCATTAAGGAATGCAGTTTTGACATCCATTTGCCAGATTTCGTAATCATAAAATGCGGCAATTGCTAATATGATTCGGACAGACTTAAGCATCGCTACGGGTGAGAAAGTCTCATCGTAGTCAACCCCTTGAACTTGTCGAAAACCTTTCGCGACAAGTCGAGCTTTGTTGACAGTGATATTACCATCAGCATCTGTCTTCCTCTTAAAAATCCATTTATTCTTAATGGCTTGCCGATCATCGGGCAAGTCCACCAAAGTCCACACTTTGTTCTCATACATGGATCCTATCTCAGATTTCATGGCCTCAAGCCATTTGTCGGAATCCGGGCTTATCATAGCTTCTTCACAGTTCGTAGGTTCGCCGTTGTCTAACAACATAACTTCCAGAACAGGATTACCGTACCACTCTGGTGCGGAACGTACCCTGGTCGACCTACGAAGTTCAGTAGTAACTTGATCTGAAGTTTCATGATCTTTATCATTATCTTCCTCTCTTATTGGTGTATGCATCACGGGAATGGTTTTCTCTGATGAGCTACTTTCCAATTCGAGAGAAGGTACAATTATCTCATCAAGTTCTACTTTCCTCCCACTCACTTCTTTCGAGAGAAACTCCTTCTCTAGAAAGGACCCATTCTTGGCAACAAAGACCTTGCCTTCGGATCTGTGGTAGAAGGTGTACCCAATTGTTTCTTTAGGGTATCCTATGAAGACACACTTCTCCGCTTTGGGTTCGAGCTTGTCAGGTTGAAGCTTTTTCACATAAGCATCGCATCCCCAAACTTTAAGAAACGACAGCTTAGGTTTCTTGCCAAACCATAGTTCATACGGTGTCGTCTCATTGGATTTAGACGGTGCCCCATTTAACGTGAATGCAGCTGTCTCTAATGCATAACCCCAAAACGATAGTGGCAAATCGGTAAGAGACATCATAGAACGCACCATATCCAATAAAGTACGGTTACGACGTTCGGACACACCATTACGCTGTGGTGTTCCAGGTGGCGTGAGTTGTGAAACAATTCCACATTTTCTTAAATGAAGGCCAAACTCGTAACTCAAATATTCGCCTCCGCGATCAGATCGTAGAAACTTTATTTTCTTTTTACGATGATTCTCTACTTCACTCTGAAATTCTTTGAACTTTTCAAATGTTTCAGACTTGTGTTTCATCAAGTAGGTATACCCATATCTACTCAAATCATCTGTGAAGGTTAGAAAATAACGATACCCACCGCGTGCTTCAACATTCATCGGACCGCATACATCGGTATGTATTATTTCCAACAAATCAGTAGCTCGCTCCATTGTTCCGGAGAACGGAGTTTTAGTCATCTTGCCCATGAGGCATGGTTTGCAAGTATCAAATGATTCATAATCAAGAGATTCCAAAAGTCCATCCGCATGGAGTTTCTTCATGCGCTTTACACCAATATGACCTAAACGGCAGTGCCACAAGTATGTTGCACTATCATTATCAAGTTGCATCTTTTGGCATCAATATTATGAATATGTGTATCACTACGATCGAGATTCAACAAGAATAGACCATTCACAAAAGGTGCGTGACCATAAAAGATGTTACTCATATAAATAGAACAACCATTATTCTCTGACTTAAATGAATAACCGTCTCGCAATAAACAAGATCCAGATATAATGTTCATGCTCAACGCTGGCACCAAATAACAATTATTGAGGTCTAAAACTAATCCCGAAGGTAGATGTAGAGGTAGCGTGCCGACGGCGATCACATCAACCTTGGAACCATTCCCGACGCGCATCGTCACCTCGTCCTTAGCCAATCTTCGCTTATTCCGTAGCTCCTGTTTCGAATTACAAATATGAGCAACCAAACCAGTATCAAATACCCAGGCGCTACTGCGAGCATTAGTGAGGAACACATCAATAACATGTATATCAAATATACCTTTGCACACTTTAACATCCTTCTTATCCGCCAAATACTTGGGGCAGTTCCGCTTCCAGTGACCAGTCCCTTTGCAGTAGAAGCACTCTGTTTCAGGCCTGGGTCCAGCTTTGGGTATCTTCATGGGAGCGGCAACTTGCTTGCCGTTCTTCTTGAAGTTCCCCTTCTTTCCCTTGCCCTTTTTCTTGAAACTAGTGGTTTTGTTAACCATCAACACTTGATGCTCCTTCTTGATTTCTACCTCCGCTGATTTCAGCATCGTGAAGAGCTCGGGAATTGTCTTCTCCATCCCTTGCATATTATAGTTCATCACGAAGCCTTTATAGCTTGGTGGCAGTGACTGAAGAACTCTGTCAATAACACTCTCAACTGGAAGATCAATTCCCAGTTGAGTCAAGTGGTTGTGGTACCCAGACATACTGAGTATGTGTTCACTGACAGAACTGTTCTCCTCCATCTTACAGCTAAAGAACTTGTTGGAGACTTTATATCTCTCAACCCGGGCATTAGCTTGAAATATCAATTTCAGCTCTTGGAACATATCATATGCTCCGTGGCGTTCAAAATGCTTTTGCAGTCCCGGTTCTAAGCCGTAGAGCATGGCACACTGAACTATCGAGTAGTCATCAGATCGAGCCTGCCAGGCGTTCACAACGTCTGCAGCAGCTCCTGCAGCAGGTCCATCACCTAGCGATGCATCAAGGACATAATTCTTCTGTGCAGCAATGAGGATAATCCTTAAGTTACGGACCCAATCCGTGTAGTTGCTACCATCATCTTCTAACTTAGCTTTCTCTAGGAACGCATTAAAATTCAACGGAACAGTAGCATGGGCCATTTATCTACAACATAGATATGCAAAGAAACTATCAAGACTAAGTTCATCTTAAATTAAGTTCAATTAATTAAATTACTAATGAACTCCCACTTAAATTAACATCCCTCAAGTTAACTAAGTGATACATGATCCAAATCAACTAGCCCATGTCCGATCATCACGTGAGATGGGATAGTCATCAATGGTGAACATCTCCATGTTGATCATATCTACTATATGACTCATGTTCGACCTTTCGGTCTCAGTGTTCCGAGACCATGTCTGTACATGCTAGGCTCGTCAAGTTTAACCCAAGTATTCTGCTTGTGTAAAACTGACTTACACCCGTTGTATGTGAACGTAGAATCTATCACACCCGATCATCACGAGGTGCTTCGAAACGACGAACTTTAGCAACGGTGCATACTCGGGGAGAACACTTTTATGTTGAAATTTAGTGAAGGGACCATCTTATAATGCTACCGTCGTTCTAAGCAAAATAAGATGCATAAAGGATAAACATCACATGCAATCAAAATATGTGACATGATATGGCCATCATCTTGTGCTTTTGATCTCCGTCTCCAAAGCATCGTCATGATCTCCATCGTCACCGGCTCGACACCTTGATCTCCATCGTTGCGTCGTGGTCGTCTCGCCAACTATTGCTTCTACAACTATTGCTAACGCATAGCGATAAAGTAAAGCAATTACACGGCGCTTGCATTTCATACAATAAAGAGACAACCATAAGGCTCTTGCCGGTTGCCGATAAATTACAAAACATGATCATCTCATACAATAACGTATATCACATCATGTCTTGACCATATCAAATCACAGCATACCCTGCAAAAACAAGTTAGACGTCCTCCACTTTGTTGTTGCAAGTTTTACGTGGCTGCTACGGGCTTCTAGCAAAAACCGTTCTTACCTACGGCACAAAACCACAACGGTGATTTATCAAGTTTGCTGTTTTAACCTTCAACAAGGACCGGCCGCAGTCAAATTCGATTCAACTAAAGTAGGAGAAACAGACACCCGCCAGCCACCTTTATGCAAAACAAGTTGCATGTCTGTCGGTGGAACCGGTCTCATGTACGTGGACATGTAAGGTTGGTCCGGGCCGCTTCATCTTACAATACCGCCGAATCAAAATAAGACAATGGTGGTAAGCAGTATGACGATCACAACCCACAACTCTTTGTGTTCTACTCGTGCATATCATCTACGCATAGACCTGGCTCATGATGCCATTGTAGGGGAACGTTGCATGGAAAACAAAAAAAATTCTATGCACACGCAAGATCTATCCATGGAGATGCATAGCTACGAGAGGGGGAGTGTGTCTACGTACCCTCGTAGACCGTAAGCGGAAGCGTTAGAACAACGCGGTTGATGTCGTCGAACAACTTCACGATCCAACCGACCGAGCACCGAACGTACGGCACCTCCACGTTCAGCACATGTTTAGCTCGGTGACGTCCTCGACTTCTTGATCCAGCAAGACGGCGAGGTAGTGGATGAGTTCCGGCAGCACGACGGCGTGGTGACGGTGATGGTGATGCTATCTCCGCAGGGCTTCGCCCAAGCACTGCGAAAATATGACCGAGGGACGGAACTGTGGAGGGGGGCGCCGCACACGGCTAAGACAATGTTGTGTCCTTTGGGGCGCCCCCTCTCCTCTATTTATATGTGTAGGGGCTTGGAGTAGAAGGAATAATGTCACGTGAACAGTAACTGTGAATAGTACACATGTGGACTTGGACTCCAAAGTCCAATCCTATTCCTATTAGGACTCTCCCTTTTTCCTTCCCTTGCTGCGTGGGCTTTTGAGGACTTGGTGCGCCTGGCCCAATAAGGTCAGGGCGCCTCCCCTTAGCCCATGCCAGCCCTTGGGACGTGGTGGACCCACTTGTGGACTTTCGGACCCCTCCGGAATCCTCCGGAACCTTCTGGAAGCTTCCCGGTACAATACCGAAAAAAACTGCACCTTTTTCCGGAACCCAAAATATGACTTCCCATATATAAATCTTTACCTCTCGACCATTTCGAGACTCCTCGTGACGTCCGGGATCTCATCCGGGACTCCGAACAATATTCGGTTACCAATTCACATAACTCATATAACACTATATCGTCAATGGACGTTAAGCATGCGGACCCTACGGGTTCGGGAATGATGTAGACATGACTGAGACGCCTCTCCGGTCAATAACCAATAACGGAACCTGGATGCTCATATTGGTTCCTACATATTCCACGAAGATCTTATCGGTCGCACCGCAATGACAACATACATAATTCCCTTTGTCCGTCGGTATGTTACTTGCCCGGGATTCGATCGTCATTATCTCCATACCTAGTTCAATCTCGTTACCGGCAAGTCTCTTTACTCGTTCCGTAATACATCATCCCGTAACTAACTCCTTAGTCACTTTGCTTGCAAGCTTCTTATGATGTGCATTACCGAGAGGGCCCAGAGATACCTCTCCGAAACACGGAGTGACAAATCCCAGTCTCGATCCATGCCAACTCAACGGACACCTTCGGAGATACCTGTAGAGCATCTTTATGTTCACCCAGTTATGTTGTGACGTTTGATAGCACACAAGGTATTCCTCCGGTATCCGGGAGTTGCATGATCTCATGGTCTGAGGAACATGTATTTGACATTCAAGAAAGCAGTAGCAATAAACAGAACGACCATATGCTAAGCTAACGGATGGGTCTTGTCCATCACATCATTCTCCTATTGATGTGATCCCGTTATCAAATGACAACTCATGTCTATGGTTAGGAAACCTTAACCATCTTTGATCAACGAGCTAGTCTAGTAGAGGCTCACTAGGGACACGGTATTTGTTTATGTATTCACACTTGTATTTAAGTTTCCGGTCAATATAATTCTATCATGAATAATAAACCTTTATCATGAACAAGGAAATATAAAATAATAACAACTTTATTATTGCCTCTAGGGCATATTTCCATCAATCACGCCACTGATAATAGGTTATTTTGTGGTGTGCAAATGTTCACGCACACCACTACTAATAACAATACTAGCGGCGTGCCACTGAACTAGGACGCCACTGACGATTCGATCTCGGGTGGCTCAAAACTCGCCCAATCTGACATCTTCATCTTCAATGGCGGGGAGGGGGGGGGGTGAAAAATGCGGCTCAAGTACCATACGGTCCATGGTCCAACGGGACTCCTCGGGTTCTGCCTTTATAACTTGGTTGTGTGCCTTTAGCATGTTGTTTTCTAAGAGGAAGGGGATGAAAAGGCAATGCCGGCGAGAGAGAGGGTGGGAAGGCAGTAGGGAATGGTGGTGAGGGGATGAGAGGCAGTGAGGCAACGCCGGTGGAGGATGGTGCAAGTGGCGTTGCTCCATATGAATAGCTAGAGATCAGCGTGGAACCTTTATTTACATATTATTGATATTTTATTCTTTATAAATATAAATATAATGAACAACAAACCAAACGTACATATATCTATTTATTTTACAAATTTAGAAAAAAATCACTTGATTTGGACTTTTGAATAAAAAATATTTATATTTAATGATGCACAAATTACTTGTGGGGTGTGCATATATGAGCACACCACTAGTAACCCAATTACTAGTGACATGTGCATTATGCACACGACACTAGTATGTGTTCCGGTAGTTTTATTTACCAGATTGGTCTAGTTACTAGTGTCATGTGCATATATGTGCATGCCACTAGTAATTTAGTTACTAGTAGCGTGTTCATATATGCACACACCAGTACTATGTGTTTCTTTTTTAGCAAATTGGTCCGGTTGCTAGTGTCTGCCAATTAGCCTGCACGTACTAGTAACTGGTCCAATTTGTTTTTAACAAATTGGTCCAATTACTAGTGGTGTGTCCATCAACCTGCACGGCACTGATAAGAAGTTATTAGTGCCATATCATTTCTGGTGCACGCCACTGGTATTTTCGCAAGTTACAAGTGACGTGTGGAATTATGGGCACGCCATTAATAACTTTTCCCTATAAGAGTTTCTGCACTAGTGCGTCATAGGCACTGCTCGATAAGATGTGTTGTGCGGGTATGGTTCTAGTTGCATGGCTAACCATGTGTGCGTTGTGCATGATGGATCGATTGGTGGTGGCATCATAGGGTGACTTGAGTTAGGTGGGGCTTTTTGAGTTTTGGGTCTCAAGTACCATTGGTGCAAACTCCAGGTTCTACCATTAGTGGTTGAACATGACAATGGCAACATGCAGATGACGTCCCCTTCTTGAAAGCATTGTATGAAGTTTGCTCGTACTTCTTGAGGAGGGGGGGGGGGGGTGAAAACCTATAATTTGGCCTTGCTGATTGAATCCAACGACGACATCACGGTGTACCGTTCTCTTCCTGAAGGTGTTGTCAATGAAGTACCTCTCCGTCATCGTTGGGTTGCCATCAGTGGTGATTGATTTCAATGTTTGTTGCATCAATTCAGTTGATCGCTCCTTGGCTTTTTATTCTTTTTTTATATATAATTTGGATATGTGCATGGATGTCTTGACTAGTTCTATATATTGTCTTGGTGCATACACCAAGTGTGGTATATTTTTCTCTTAATATATGCATTTTATCGAGAAAATGGGATCTTAACCTTTTTGTCAGGAATCATATGAAAGTGGACTGTAGAAGTAAACTTTATGTTTTAATGCGGCAATATTCGTGTGATCTAAATGATCTTTGTCAAGAAACATAAGACTAGAATGTTGCAACAAAAATATGAAAATTATTGAATAACTTTCACTTCTGCCCTTAGACTATTGGTCTAAGTGGATGCCCCCTTGAGTCTTTTTTTAGGTTTTCTTAATCTCCTTTTGTTTTGGGAAACACGGTACAAACGCAGACACTCACAAATACGCACATACACTCTTCTTAACCTCCTAAACTATCATATTTTTGGAGTACTTTACCTCATCGCTGGTTTCTGGAAGGATATTATTATTGTGCCCATAAGTTTTAAAGCATCTCACTAAAATCTTTATGTGTGAGTCTCGCGATGAGTATATGTGTGTACATTTTTGTTCGATGTAATATGACCATTTGTAATCTTGCATAAGTAAATTTAGGTATGATATTTATTTGCACATGTAGTAAGTAGTGGCCATGTTTTTATAAAATTAAAGTGTTCCTAACAAGCAAATGAGCCAAATAATATTCTACAAAGGACGAGTCATCCAAAAGAGACCATGGGCTCCAAATTTAAGGCATGTATGATTTGCAGGATTTTAAAAATACAGAAACAGAAAGAAAAAATATGAGGTGTCATGACATCTTCGGTACTACAGATTGCATGAACGTTCTGTTGTGCAAGAAAAAACATATAATTATTCGTGATAGGTTGGAGTGGATGTAAAATTTCTTCTAAAACTTAGTACAAATGAATTATAAAAAGAAAAATCTATGGATTGTAATCGTGCGAGTAAAATAATCCATGTCGGAGATAACCCTAATCTTTGTAATCCTCCAAAACTCGAAAGTGGTATTCTAATCCCGAGCTCACATGGACCATAATGAACAAGAAATCCAAAAAGAATTGATAACAAATTCAAAAAGTTCAAAGTTTGTTCTGGCAACAAACATTGATGAGTGTTTCACCTGCGTGCAGATGTTCGGAATAGAATGCCATATGTGGATGTCCGGGCAAAAATACAAAATTGACGCTTTAAAAATAATCTTTTCGGAGCATCGATTTTGTTCTTTTTTTTTTCACACCTCCACGAATGTTATCGTAATGAAATTTTGCACATAACCGAAACATTCATCAATTTTCCTCAAAAAGAATTCAGAATCTTTATCATTTTATTATTTTTTCAAATTTTACGGTTCAACAGAGGCACGTGAGCTCGGGATCAGGAACTCCTACTCTTCTTTAGAAATTCAATGCCATCGAGCATGGCGGAAAGGGAAGTAGTATATGTATGGTCTGGAGCGAGCAGCGGAACAAATAACAGGGAGATCCTACGAGAACTCGCCGCCACGTCACAAACGCATATCCACGACGACGGCCGGGCCTTTCGGGCCGAACGACATGTGCGCGCGCCGCAGTTGGCCGCGTGCAGATGCGAGGTCCATCGATCGGAAGCCCGGCGTAGAGTACGTGCAATGCGGTGCGGTGCCGGACGCCTGGACGAAGGGCTCGAGGACACGATTCGTGCCGTTTATATATACGCGTGCGCGAACCTCCATGGGCGCGAGCGTGGTATTAGCCACGGACGGGGATTAATCCGTGGCACGAGCTGCGCATATGAGCGACGTTTGCACGTCAACAGGGCATGCACACGTTGTTTAGACAAAACGACCAGTTCAGTGCACTTGCAAGGCAAGTTGACAACTCTACACTATTGGGGGATTCCGTTTCGTAGATGCGCACGGTGACGCGGCCAATACTTTTGCAAGCGGGAGTGTAGTGTGGAGGTAGTGGAGCAGAGAGTGTGGTGTCGGGGGGAGTCACCCGCAACACGTGGGCCCCGCCGCCAGCCTCAGCTTAGTCAACTGGGAGATGCCCCGTGGTCCACGGACAGCGCCCGCATGTCACGATTTATAGCTGCGTCATTGTACCAGCTTGTTCCTGCTCTCGATCCTGCGACTCGGATACGCTCGTTGAATGTGAGATCGAGCAGCGGTGTCCGGCAGCTTCAATTGAATGGCCCCTGGTTAAATCTTGCTCCTACCGGTGTCTTGGTAGTACAGCCTTAACGCATCTTCGACGCCGTGTATCAAACCGTCGTCTGGATCGTGTTGTTCGGATACTTTGTGCCCTTCGGTACCGTCTATCGAACATTCACGGATCGGTTTATATATCTGAATTCCCGCAAATCGGAAGCAAATCTGAAGGAGGTTTGCGGGCGTGCAGACAGTCGCCACGTCAAACTTCGACACCCCCGGCCCACACAAAAACAAAGCGGAGCCCACACATTTGGACATTTATGTAATGTTTTCACGCGAAAGCCTGCCCTTTCCCACTGTCTCCGCTCCGATCGTCGCCGCCACCCACCCCACTTCCCGTCTGTTTTGCAGTCTACCACCGCGATGGAGCCGGAGGAGGTGGTGACGCAGATGTTCGTAGTCCAACCGGGCCCGAAGGCAGAGGAACCTTCGGTGGTGGCCGCCCGCAAGGCCAACATGGCGACACGCACCGCCCGCAGCCATAAACAGAGGAAAGAGGGGGATGCTTTGGCAGCGGCCGGTCATCCAGTTCTTTGTCCAGCAAAGCGTGCGACTCAGCGGCTAACAATCATGAAGATGTCGGTCGTGCAATCGCCTTCGCCCTGGCCGGCGCACATGATTCCACCATACTACTTCGCCGCCACACATCTCGGTCAGCAGCAGCAGCCCACGCCTACCGTCACCGCCGACCATCACGTCCCGTACTGCATCAACCTCAATGGAGAGTACAACTTCACACAGTAGCGGTCACCGACGCTTGTCCCTTCAAGGATGTCGGCTTCCACGCCCGTCGGTGCCCGGTCTCTGTTTGTTGGAATGTCTCAGCTGGACATGACGGTGGATGAGGAGGAGGCGTTGATGAATATTATCCACCATGGTGGCGGCTACGAAGATGGGCATGTGGACGACTCCAGTCTGAGCTGGACACCCAGTAGACGCACACTTAGATGACGGACAACCAACAGTCGCAGACCCAGCCGACAGAGACATAGCAATCGGACGGCGACCAGCCTGATGATGATCCAGACGATATGTGGGTGATGAATGCGGACCCATGGAAGAAAAGTGGAGAAATTTTCAACGTGAAGGAGGATGAATTATTGGTTGATGCGTGGTTGGCCACGAGCATTGATCCGATTCATGGCATAGAGCAAAGGGGCACTACCTTTTTGAACAAATGTGCATGCTTGGTTCCGTGAGCACAATCACTTTAATCAGTATCGCACATCGATGATCCGTGAGGGTAAGTCAAAGCTCACTAATTGATGGCACACCATTCAAGAGGCCACGAGCAAGTATTGTGGCTATTACAAACAGTTGCAAGTCTGGTGGCCAAGTGGTGCGGCATTCCAAGAGATCGTAAGTTTTTTTGCTCTATGTGTGTTGGGCATTTGGTCGGATATGCTCCATGTGTTGGTCATTTGTCTGGATACGCAACTAGTTGATCATGTATTTTCTTTGTAGCCCGCTCGTGCGGTCTCATTGTGCTTAATGTGGATAAGAAGCACTTCCTATTCATGCATTGTTGGTTGAAGTTGAATGTGCACCCAATGTGGCTCAGTGTCGTTGCCAATTCCGTCATGACCGCTGCCATGTCCAATGTAGGTTAAGATCGTGATCCAACAAAAGTCCTTGCTCACGTCAAAAGGATGGCTAGGAAGTGGGAGGAGGAGATGGAGAAGTGAGAAGGTGTGGCGGCCAAGATGACAGAGAGGTTCGAGGACATCATGGCGAAGAAGGAGGAGACAAGCGTCAAGCACAATGACGTGAAGGAGAAAAAGAAGGCCGAGAGGTTTGATAAGTTGATTGTGGTGCAAAAGAAGAAGGTTGAGCTCGCTCCCGCTTCGAAGGATGCCAAGATGATGACCATGAAGATGTCAGAATTGGATCCCCATGCGGTGAACATCGTCAAGCCTACCGTGCTAGGATGTTGGTGTTAGGAAACATAAGAAAAAAATCGCCCTACGATCACGATCCCAGGAACACTGTGAAGATGCATAAGAGGTTTAGATCGGATCGTTGCCAACTTCGAGTTGCAGCGGAAGAAGTGTTGATGTAGATCATCGATGAAGTCCCTTGAAATGTTCACGAACGATCCCTTGAACCGAAGACCGAAAGCACAGCCTCTCTACGGATTGCACGCGTACATGCTTCACGATCCGGCAGTGCTTCGCTGTCCAGAACTAATCGTTGCCAAAGAATTAGAGGAGGAAGAAGAGAACCTCATGGGGCTTCTCTATTATGAGGAACTAGAGAACTAGAACTAGATCAAGCCTAGATCAAGATTAGAACTAGAGAGAGGGGGAGGGGCGCCCGAGACAACGGGAGAAAACTAGTGTTCTAGGGGGCGCCTCCTCCTCATTATACCAGTCTCCTCATTACCGGTTTTGTTCTTCATTCTCGTTGACATGTTCCGGCATCCCTGTGACCTAGTCACATGTGTCTGGCCAGACGATGCTGGATGCCATCACACCAAAAGGGACCTAAGAATATCTCTCTATCGTCGGAGGAGCAAATCCCACTCTTGAGCTATCTAGCCCCTTGTCATACTTTTCGATGAACCTGGAAGTTGTCATTATGATCACCGTGTTACATATGACGTTTGAGCAACCCCAAAGTCCATCATCCGTTAAGAAATGACTACGATACTCTCGTGGTCTAACGAACTAAAGCATATGTTAACTCTCTGTGTTATATTAATAGACTTGTGACGATTGCATCTCAAAGTATAACAAACAAGTTGGGTCAATTCAATATGATCATTCTTCTAACATGATACTCTCAATGTTGTTTTGGGATTATCATTACACTTCACGAAATCCCAAGATCTGAAAAACATGATCAACATACAACACTTGAGCTAGTCCTAGAGGCAAGACTATGAATTAGGTTTTACCGTTATCATTCCACACATACTTTTGAGTTTTCCTCCGAATAACATATCGTGGAATCATAGCAGTTATAACATAGAATATAAACTCTTAATTATAAACATGGAAATAACTAATACAATATTATTGCCTCTAGGGCATATTTCCAATAGTTGAAGCACTTGGCGGCCGATTGGGAGGAGCCGGCCGGCGAGGAGGAGGCGGCCGCATAGTGAAGAATTTGACATGGACAGCCGGTGTGGGAGGCAAATATGAGGTTTTTTGCATGGCCAGCCGACTGACAACTTTTGGGCTCGACCTCATGTACAAAACTTTATGAACATTCTACATTCGGCGCATTTTGGTTGTGATTTCATATGTTTGCACTTCATATAAATTGCCATTGGTCTATAAATGCATGTCAAATGGAGGACATACCCAAGGCAGACATTTGATGTATAGAGTTGAATGGTCGGTTTCGTTAGCGTTGTCCGTGACGTTTAGGATATCCATTTTGATGGACGGTGTTGGGGATGCCCTTAGGGGGGATAGTCGGCACAATTCCTTTTGTACCGCTATGAATCACCTACGTACGCAGATGTAACCATGAGTAGAAAATCAGCTGGTTTGTTGGACTCACGACATCGAATGAGAAGAGATTGTATGCAATTACAGGTGTTGCCTTAAGAGTCATTTCTATTTTTTATCCCTAAGTTTTACAATTTTTATAGGTTTTACCCCATTAAGAGAAATTCCTCCATTTCACTCCATTTATTTAATTTTCTTTTTCCAATTTTTACCCTTTTAATATTTTCTGCAACCTGACAAATAGAACCTACAAATTAGTGCTTCATTGGCACATCATGTAGATAACTTTTTCATCGTTGGTCTACAGCTTACCGTCGGGAGCGTGTCGTCCTCCTTGGCAGCGTCCTAGCTTTTTATGTTGTGTGTGGCATGTTGCAGCCGCCTCCATTGATGACAATGCATGTCAATTCAACGGGTGTGTCCTCCCCGACTTATTCTCCTGTGACACTAAAGTATCAAAGATGCCCTAGATGTCGACTAGAGGGGGTGAATAGGTGATTGTCAAATTTAATACTTTCTTAGTAGCTTTTAGTGGAAAGTGTGGAAATATAGGTTCTACAAATGCAAATAGGTGGTACACCTTATATGATGCGTCACAACAAGCTAGCAAGCTACACAAGACAACAAAAAAGAAGTAATAATAACAAGTAAAGCTATGGTATAGAGACAATCAAAAGTGATCGAGGCAAAGACGTAATACGAAATTTACACTCTTGGGGGAGTGCACTCCATTAAAGAGGTGGGGAACAACGAATGCTCCCAAGATAACGGAGGCCTCACCTTAGTCTCCCATAACCTTGAACAACGAATGCTCAAGTTCCACCTCACTATGGGTAGCTCTAGGAGCAAGCTCCAAACCATCACAAACGAGCCTGGTGCACAACCACACGAATGAGAAGCTTGTGGGAAACACCAACCATCTAGGGTTTCCCACAAACCCAAGAGTAACAAGATGTGCTAGAATCTCATGGGGAATCAACGAACTCATAGTTTGCTTAGGTGAAGTAGTAGATCGGGTGATCATCTTGTTCTCCCTTAGCGTATGGGTGATTTGGTTGCTGGAGAGGGAGGAATCAAGATTTGAAGATTTTTGATAAATGGTGGGAAAGAGTTGGAGCCATCTCCTTCCCAAGAAGAAGAGGGAGCTTATATAGGTCAACCTTCAAGTCTTCCCATTCAGGCACTACCCAGAAAAGTTAGACTGTCCAACAAGAGGTGGACATCCGACATGAAGAACATTCTGAGATGGGGTTTGACACAATATCCTAACCTATATAGAGGCCTCTGGATAATGTCGCACATAGGCCCAGACATTATGTCGGGTGTCCTAACATGTCGGACATCGGGTTAGATGGTCCATCCCAAATATCCGACACTGTTCAAAGGCACAAAACATGGTGAAACTAAGACACTTTTCTCACATAGGTGTGGGTGGTATTTGGCTATGTTTTGTTCAACTATTCCCACACAAGATCCACGACGTATCTTCTCTTAATAGTATGACGTACCTACGAATCAAAAACGAGAAATCATAGGTAGAATTTGATGTGTCATCTTCTTTTACCCTTTAACTTAAGGGGTCACCAACCAACATTTTGTTCCATTTTCAATGATGCGTAAACTTAAGGCACACTCAAAACATAGTTATTCATATAATCATAATGTAATTAACACCAAAAACCGTCATTAGGGGTTGATGTCCTTTCAATCTCCCCCTTTTTGCTGGTTGATGGCAATATGATTACACCAATATAACAAAAGATATTATGATAAGCTCATCATTGGTTCTCCAAGCTTAGGTTGAGATTGCCCTACATTTGTGCAGACAAAAAATATTTGCATTTGAATACAAAGCGCACAAGGTAGGTGATACGTCTCCGACGTATCTATAATTTTTGATTGTTTCATGCTATTATATTATCATTCTTAGATACTTTATATGCAATTTTATATCATTTTTGGGGACTAACCTATTAACTCAGTGCCTAGTGCCAGTTGTTGTTTTCTGCTTGTTTTTGGTTTTACAGAAAATCTGTACCAAACGGAGTCCAAACGCTACGAAACTTTTTGACGATTTTTTTCTAGACAAGGGAGACCCTATAAGCTTCGGGGGAGGACCAGAAGACCTACGAGGAGATAGCAAGGCAACAAGGCGCGCCCTGATGCCTTGTGGGCCCCTCGTGGCTCCGTCTGATCTAATTCCAGCACCATAAATTCTCAAATATTCCAAAACCCCCAGAGAGCCACCCGAAACAATTTTTCCGCCGCCGCAAGTCTCTGCTCTTCCGCGATCCCATCTGGAGGCCTTGCCGGTACTCTGCCGGAGGGGGAATCAATCACGGATGGCTTCTACATCAACCTTGCTACCCTTCCGATGATGTGTGAGTAGTTCACCACAAACCTACGGGTCTATAGCTAGTAGCTAGATGGCTTCTTCTCTCTCTTTGATCTTCAATACAATGTTCTTCATGATCTCCATGGAGTTCTATTCTTCTTTTGCGGTGTGTTTGTTGGGATCCGATGATTGTGCGTTTATGATCAGGTTATTCATTGAAAATAATTGTGTCTTTTCTGAACTTTATTATGCATGATTATTATAGCTTTTTATTTCTCTCCGATCTATCCGTTTGGTTTGGCCAACTAGATTGATTTATCTTCAATGGGAGAGGTGCTTTGTAATGGGTTCAATCTTGCGGTGTCCTCACCTCGTGACAAAAGGGGTAGCGAGGCACATATTTGTATTGTTGTCATTAAGGGTAAAACGACAGGGTTTAATCATATTGCTTGGTTTTATTCTGTCTACATCATGTCATCATACTTCATGCATTACTCTGTTTGTTATGAACTTAATACGTAGAGAGGCAAGCATAGAAGCGCTCTCGAAGTGGAGTAATAGTAGTAGATGCAGAATCGTTTCGGTCTACTTGTCATGGACGTGATGCCTATATACATGATCATTGCCATGAATAACGTCATAACTATGCGCTTTTCTATCAATTGCCTAACAGTAATTTGTCTACCCACCATATGCTATGTTTTTTTTGAGAGAAGCCTCTAGTGAAAACTATGGCCCACGGGTCTACTTTTATCATATTACTAAAACCAAAAATACATTGCTGCAATTTTACTCTTTTTATTTTACTTTGCAATTTATATATCTATCACTGCCAGATTTAATCCTTGCAAGTAACGAGTTCAAGGGGATTGGCAACCCTCACTACTGCAGGCGACCGCTAACGCGACACATGAATCAGAGACCCCGCGACCAAACTGTGTGCGATGCATGAATCGCAAACGGTGTTGTAATAAAACCGTCGCCAATAAGATGAACTGTTTGCGATGGCGGAGACATCAAGCACGATTTAGATTAGAGACGCGTGTGCGATACTTGGTATACAGTTGATCCATACTAACTGTTTGCGATAAGACAAAACAACAGAAACGGGCAGCCAGTTCGAGGTGTGTGCGATACACGGCATACAGTTCACTCAGATGAACTGTTTATGATTACCCAACACAACAGAAACGGTCAGGCAGATCAAGGTGTGTGCGATACACGACATATAGTTCACTCGGATGAACTGTTTGTGATTACCCAACACAACAGAAACGGTCAGGCAGATCAAGGTGTGTGCGATATACGGCATGCGGTTCACACGGATGAACTGTTTGCGATTACCCAACACAACAGAAACGGTTCAACTTAACAAGATGTGTGTGATACGCGGCAAACAGGTCAGTAATTCGAAATGTGTGGGAAGACTGATAACAACACAGACGATTCCTGCTAATAACCCGTGTGTGTTGTGGGCAAACGCTTGCTGGTAAACAATTGTCAGCGATTGATGTAATCATCACCGTTGGGTTCCATAGTTTGATCTGTGTGCGATGTGATTTGCTCAGTCTGCACAACATCTATGCTCTCTGTGTACAGAACAATATTATTTTATGTGAATAGTGTGCTCTGTTGGGCACACAAGATATATGGATCACACCCGTGGGGAAGCAATGTGCGCGCACGCGTCGTGCTAGCTCGCGCTTCCTTCTATGCTAAGTTTCCATTAATTGATGGCGTTTTATGAACACGCCACCGCTTCCCGCCATTTCCCCATCGGTTTCCCGCCGCCACCCAGCGATTGCGCATAAGCCTAGGCGGCGCACGACACACCAAGGCACAAGCGCAGCCTATAGCCCCTCTAGCTACCTTTTCCAAGCATGCCAACCCACCAAAGCACCGCCTCTGCCATCAACCTCCTCGACAAGGTAAATGAGCAGGCGCCACGGCCCATCGAGGCTAAGAGCGTCCTCGGCAACGCGATGGACGACGCCCTGCTGCGCGTCATCGCCGGGGTTGAGCAGACCCTTGGCGGACGGACGTTCAGCGCCGCGGATCAAGAAAAGGCAACTCAGCGCTGAGAGGCCGCAGCTCGACGCACAACATGATCGGTGGTGCCCCGCAGCGCAAGATAGGCGCGTCCGCGCCGATAGGTTGCGGCTCGCCGCACAGCGAGACCGATGGACCACCGCAGAGCGAGAGGCGCGGCGCGCCGCATAACAAGAGCGATTCCATCGGCGCTTGCCTGCTGTCGACAGGGCGTTGCAGCTGGCTACACGGCCCGTCAGTAGCCCCATTCCTTGTCAGGAGTGGGCAGAGGCCGTCTGCGCCGTAGTAGAACCAGAGGCCGGCCGCGCCGTGCTTGCACCGGACGCCGACCGCGCCGTTCGCATGGGTCGCACCGTTCGCCTTGTCTGCGGCCCTCTCGATGCCAATGCGCTGGTCGCTAGGCTCGAGCGCCTCCTTGTCCCAGGTGTCCACATAGGCGCAGTAGAGGAACATGGCCGTCGCATCCTCGAGCTGGTGATCTCCGATGAAGTAGCCAACTTGGAGCTCGAGATCGCACTCCAGATGTACCGCGGGCGTGTCAACCGCTTGGACGAACGCCTGCACGAGTTCAGGCAGAGGCAAGAGCTACCGTAGGCAGGGGTGGTGGTCATGGACGCGTTTTATTTTGTTGAGTCGTTTCGACGTTGATCGCTATGTATTCCCAACAATCATAATATTGCTCTGTTTCAATGTGTGTACTCTGTTTTCCGTTCTTATATATTGTTCTGTTTCAATGTGTATGTTTTCCATTTTGTACATGTGAATGGTAAACAGCTAGATAGAAATTAGTACGAAAACGAACAATACGTGCTGATACTTAATTGGGATCTCATACTTAACTACTAAGTACAATGCATAAAATTAAAAACGAACAATACTAAAACTAATAATCCCTCCTTATGCGGCTAATATTTCGGCAGCCCCTCGCTAGCAGCTCCCTGGTGCGCGGCGGCTTCCCAGCGTGGAGGTAGTTCTCCGCTTCCTCCGCCTCGCAGCGCTTGACGTGCCGATCTGCCTCTTGCTGGCGTACACGCGCGAACGATCTTGCCATTTTGTTGGGCGCCTGATAACCCACAAGTAAGGGGATCGCAATAGTTTTCGCGGGTAGTATTTCACCCAGATTTATTGATTCGACACAAGGGGAGCCAAAGAATATTTGCGAGTATTAGCAGTTGAGTTGTCAAATCAACCTCACCTGGAGAACTAAATATCTGCAACAAAGTGTTTAGTAGCACAATAGTATGATAGTTTCAAGAGGAATAATAACAGTAGTAACAGTAACAGAAGCAGTTTTGAAGTAATTGTAACAGCAGCATCAACGAAAGTAACTTAGCAAAGATCAATATGCGAAAAGTGTAGGCATTGGATCAGTGATGGATAATTATGTTGGATGGCATTCATCATGTAACAGTCACAACCTAGGGCGATAGACAATAGCTCCAATTCATCAATGTAATGTAAGCATGTATTCCGTATATAGTCATACGTGCTTATAGTAAGAACTTGCATGACATCTTTTGTCCTACCCTCCCGTGGCAGCGGGGTCCTTGAGGAAACTAAGGGATATTAAGGGCTCCTTTTAATAGAGAACCGGAACAAAGCATTAGCACATAGTGAATACATGAACTCCTCAAACTACGGCAATCACCGAAAAGAATCCCAATTATTGTCACCTTGGGGTATGCGGATCATGACACGTAACAGGTGCATATAACTTGCAAGATAGGATCAAGAACTCAAAGATATTCATGAAAACATAAAGGTTCAGATCTGAAATCATGGCACTCGGGCCCTAGTGACAAGCATTAAGCATAGCAAAGTCATAGCAACATCAATCTCAGAACATAGTGGATACTAGGGATCAAAGCCCTAACAAATTCACTCAATTACATGGTAAATCTCATCCAACCCATCACCGTCTAGCAAGCCTACGAAGAAATTACTCACATACGGCGGTGAGCATCATGAAATTGGTGATGGAGGATGGTTGATGATGACGACGGCATCGAATCCCCCTCTCCGGAGCCCTGAACGGACTCCAAATCAGCCCTCCCGATGAAGAACAGGAGGTGGCGGCGGCTCCGTCTCGTAAAACGCAATGATTCTTTTTCTCTAATTTTTTTCTCCACGAATAGGTACTTATAGCGTTGGAGTTAGCTCAAACGAAGCTGCCAGGGGCCCACAAGCCTGCTAGGCGCGCCCTGGGGGGTGGCCGCGCCCCCAGGCTTGTGGCGCCTGTGGGGCCCCCCTCTGGTGGATCTTTGCACTAGTATTTTTTATATATTCTGAAATAATTCTCCGTAAATTTTTAGGTACATCCGAGAACTTTTATGTCTGCACAAAAACAACACCATGGTAATTCTGCTGAAAACAGCGTCAGTCCGGGTTAGTTCCATTCAAATCATGCAAGTTAGAGTCCAAACTAGAGCAAAAGTGTTTGGAAAAGTAGATACGTTTGGGATGTATCAACTCCCCCAAGCTTAACTCATTGCTTGTCCTCAAGCAATTCAGTTGACAAACTGAAAGTGATAAAGAAAAACTTTTACAAACTCTTTTGTTCTTGTTGTCTGTATATATACTTAACTAGCATCCAAGTTTTTAGCAAAGAGTATGAGCTAACCATATTGATGATAACACTTAGGTCTCACATTTATTCATGGCAATAACATAACCAACTAGCGAGCAATAATAAGATATCTCGGATGCCAACACTTTGTCAAAACAATCATGATATAATATGATAACATGGTATCTCGCTAGCCCTTTCTGAAACCGCAAAACATAAATGCAGAGCACCTCTGAGATTTAAACAATGACTAAACATTGTAATTCAGGGTAGAGGATATCCATTCATGGTCACACCCAACATTAACTATACTCAATGCATAAAAATGACAATAGTGCTCTCCAACTTGTGCTTAAATGAGAGGGTGTTGACTCAACAATAAAAATAAAATAACATAAAAGTAAATGGATAGGCCCTTCGCAGAGGGAAGCATGGATTTGCAGCGGTGCCAGAGCTCGAAGCTTAAATTAGAGATGAAAATAATTTTGGGAGGTATGCTTTTCCTGTCAACGTCACGACCGAGAGTTTTCAATATCTTCCATGCTAAACAAATTATAGGCGGTTCCCAAGCGGAAAGGTAAAGTTTACTCCCCCTCCACCGTACCAACACAAGCCATGGCTAGCCGAATTCACGGGTGCCCTCCATACCAACAACTTTTCGGGGGAGTTTGTTTGCATTATATAACGATTTGAGCAATAGGACTGGGCATCCCAATTACCATCCTCTCTCGTGCAATGACAAGTGAATAAACACTCATCTGAGAGTAACCCGCTTAGCATGGAAGATACTGACCGCCCCCTATCGCTTCATGAGCGGTACGAGCACACAAAACAGATGTTCATTTGAATGTTTAGAGGTGGCACTTGCAAATTTACTTGGAACGGCAAAGTAATACCGCATATAGGTAGATATAGTGGACTCATCTAGAACAACTTTGGTTCAGGGATTTGGATGCACAAGCAGTATTCCCGCTTAGTACAGGCGAAGGCTAGCAAATAGATTGAGAAGCGACCAGCTAGAGAGCGAAAACGGTCATAGACATGCACTGCGAATAATTAACATTGAACACGAGCATGAGTAGGATATCAACACCCTGAACATAAATATCATGGAGGCTATGTTGGTTTTGATTCAACTACATGTATGAACATGTGCCAAGTCAAGCCACTCGAATTACTCAGAGGAGGATACCATGCTAACATACTACATCACAACCATTTTAATGCATGTTGACACTCAAGATAAATCATTATCCGCTCCTAGCTATTTAAGCATGGCATGAGCAACTATAATCTCTAATTGTCATCACAAATATGTTTACCCATAATAATGCTGAATCATGAATACTGAGCTAAACATATTTACAAAGACAAAAACAAGAAGAGTTCATACCAGCTTTTCTTCACCGCAATCATTCCATCAAATATCGTCATTATTGCCTTTCACTTGCACGACCGAATGATGTGATAATAATAATAATGGTGCAAGTGTGCCGTGGACTAAGTTGGAATCTGCAAACATTTATTCAAAGGAGAAGACAAAGTAATGGTGGCTCGTTGTTAGATCAACAATAAAGCATATGGGAGCCACTCAACATTTTCATCGTGGTCTTTCTCCTTGCGACGACTCAACGAAAAGAAAAGAAATTCAGAGAAACACACTGAAATATTTTTGGAGTTTTTGGTTTTTCTGAAGAACGCAAATTAACGAAGAAAAACGAAAAACGAGAAAAACTATTTACACGGGAAAGCTCCCAACAAGTAAAAGAAGAAATGAGAAATCTTTTTGGGTTTTCTTTTACTACTACGAATTAACTAAGCAAGAAAGAAACTACAACTATTTTTTTTGGATTTTTGAAAGTTTTTCAAACACACAAGAAGAAATCGAAAATATTACTAATATGGATATACAAAGAAAAAGGATGGACACCGACAACTGGAATGAATGTGTGGACATGAATGTAATGTCGGTGAGAGATACGTACTCCCCCAAGCTTAGGCTTTTGGCCTAAGTTGGTCTACGGCCACGGGTTGAAATCAGCACCTCCTGATACGTCTCCAACGTATCTATAATTTTTGATTGTTCCATGCTGTTATATTATCAATCTTGGATGTTTTTATAAGCATTTACAGCAATTATATATCATTTTTTGGGACTAACCTATTAACTTAGTGCCGAGTGCCAGTTGTTGTTTTCTGCCTGTTTTTTGTTTTATAGAATATCAATATCAAATGAAGTCCAAATGCCACGAAACTTTTTGGAGATTTTTTTCTGGACAATACCAACACTAGAAGCTTCGGGAGAAGACCAGACGCCAGAGGAGGTGGCCACGAGCCACCAGGGTGCGCCTGTGGGGGGGGGCAGGCGCGCCCTGGTGCCTCGTGCGCCCACCCCATCTCCGTTTGACCTAATTCCACCACTATAAATTCCCAAAAAATTAAAAACCCTTAGGGGAGTCCATGAAATACTTTTTCCGCCGCCGCAAGTTTCTGTTCTCGAGAGATCCCATCTGGAGGCCTTTTCCGGTGCTCCACCGGAGGGGGAATCGATCACGGAGGGGCTCTACATCAACCTTGCTACCCTTCCGATGATGCGTGAGTAGTTTACCACAGACCTTCGGGTCCATAGTTAGTAGCTAGATGGCTTCTTCTCTCTTTTTGATCTTCAATACAATGTTCTCCTCGATGTTCTTGGAGTTCTATCCGATGTAATCACTTTTTGCGATGTGTTTATTGGGATCCAATGAATTGTAAGTTTATGATCAGATTATCCATGAATATTATTTGAGTCTTCTCTGATCTCTTTTATGCATGATTATTATAGCTTCGTATTTCTTCTCCGATCTATTGATTTGGTTTGGCCAACTAGATTGATTTATCTTGCCATGGGAAGAGGTGCTTTGTAATGGGTTCGATCTTGCGGTGCTCAATCCCAGTGACAGAAAGGGACATGACACGTATGTATCATTGCTATTAAGGGTGAAAAGATGGGGTTTATTCATACGTGAGTTTATCTTGTCTACATCATGTCATCGTTCTTAAGGCGTTACTCCGTTCTTTATGGACTTAATACACTAGATGCATGCTGGATAGCGGTCGATGTGTGGAGTAATAGTAGTAGATGCAGGCAGGAGTCGGTCTACTTGTCTCGGACATGATGCCTATATACATGATCATTGCCTTTGATATCGTCATGATTATTTGCTTTTCTATCAATTACCCAACAGTAATTTGTCTACCCACCGTATGCTATTTTCTTGAGAGAAGCCTCTAGTGAAAACTATGGCCCCCGGGTCTATCTAAATCATATATTAAAAACCCTAAAAATATTTGCTGCACTTTTCTTTATTTATGTTATTTTTGTATTTTTGTTTCAATCTATCTATCTATCACATACAATTTAATCTTGCAACTTACCGCCGAGGGATTGACAACCCCTTGATTGCGTTGGGTGCAAGGATTTGTTGTTTTGTGTGCAGGTGCTGCTAACGAGGTGTTGCGTGATTCTCCTACTGGATTGATAACCTTGGTTTCATAACTGAGGGAAATACTTATCTCTACTGTACTTCATCTCCCTTCCTCTTCAGGGAATTACCAACGCAGCTCACAAGTAGCACCTCCCGGATAGTGCGGAGGCTGCTGGGGATCCCACTGGTAAATGGCCTCCTGAGTCTCCCACTGATAGATGGGCTCCTGGTACGGCTCTGGCTCAGGTGCTGGCTCAGGTGCTTGGGGCTGGTCCAAGCCCCAATAGGCTTAAATGTCCTCAGGCATGATGATGTATCTGCCCCTGTGAATATCAAACAAGGTAGGCGCAGGCAAAGTAATAATCTCACATGTACCCTGACTGAATACCAAGTTATACTGAAATCGTTTACGGCCCCTGTTAATAAAGTCATGCCCAACCATACTCTCGTAGTCAAGATGCATAACGAGTAAAAGCCTCTCTTCCCTCTCGTCATGCCTAATAGGGATCTCAAAGTGTGGCGCGAGACGGGAAGCATAAATACCACCATAGATAACGCCTTTCGAACGGTTGGTGTGCAACCGCCGGGCAACCATAGCACCCAAACAAAAGGTCCTATCGGCATAAAGTGCGTGGCGCAAAATAGCAAAGTCAGGCGATCTGAGTGTGCCACTCTCCCATCGACCAGTCAAACACCTCCCAGCAAATAATGAATAATAGCGCAAAACAGGGAAATGTAAACTAGCAACCCTAGCCTCAGAAACTCCCCTCGACTCCCCCACGGTAACCTCAGAGATGAACTCCGAGACATCCCTGGGATGTGGCTCTAATGGGCTACCCTCGTTGGGAAGTTTGCATACCTCGCAAAAATCCTCAGGTGTCATCTCTTTGGGAACATCATATAAGTTAAATGTCACGGTGGGTGTATCTCTCCTAGCATGAAAATGAAAGCTTTGCACGAAATTATTAGTGAGGAGAAGATACTGGTCACACTTATCTTCTAGGAACGGGATAATGCCGTCATTGTTTGCCAAATGATAGAAATCGTCGTAAATTCCCGCATCCCTCAAGAACTTATCGCATGGCCATTCGCACGGCTGCACCTCGGCCGCACGAGGAAGTGTATACTTGGGCTTAGGAGCCTCCTTGGGGTTCCGGCTCGAAGAACCCCTCAACCTCCACTTGAGCATTTTCTTTTTCTGAAATTTTTAGTGACTCAAAAGAAAAGTGAACAAAACTCAACAAAATTGATATCAACTACTCCCACATGTATCTAGAAGCTATATCATGCATCAAAACTACTTTGGACCATATAAATTCAACATGCAAGCTCATAAACATGGTCACCACAGCAGCAAAAATTTGCAAAGTATAAAGCACTAGAACAAAAACTAATTGGAGCATTGGAGGAGTCACATACCAAGGAGTAATCCTCAAAACAGTTTTGGAAACGGAGTTGCGAGCAAGGAGATCGAAAATCACAGCAAAATGAGCAAGAACACGGGCTTGGGAGCAAGTTTGATTTTTTCTAGAGGAAGAAGAAGGAGATGGGTGGCTGGCATAAGTGAGTGGGTCCCTGGGACCCACAAGCCTGCTGGGCGCGCCAGGGGGGTGGGCGCGCCCTATGGGCTTGTGGCTCACAGGTGCACCCCCAGGGGTGTGTTCAGTGCCAAATATTCTTAAATATTCTGGAAAAAATTACACTAAATTTTCATGGCATTCTGAGGAATTTTATTTTTGGGCCATTTTTTATTGCAAGGAAAATTCAGAAAACAGGATAATCATGGCATTTTATTTTATTCTACTAAAAATAACAGAGAGCAAAAGGCGATTATAGAAAGTTGTGCTTACTAAATTCATCGACCACATGTCCCTCGAAAAGAATCCATTAATAAGGTTGATCAAGTCTTATTAACACACTACTTCCGAATGGCATGAAACCGAAGAATCTTCGTATAACACTAAGTTACCTCAATGGGGATATGCATCTCCCCAACAATAAGAATTTCATATTTATTTTTGACAGTAGGAAGAGGAAATTTGAATCCCGCAATAGTGATTGTCGAAAGTTTTTCAATACAATTGATACCATTCATCGAACTTTGTTTCTTCGGAAAATAAACTGTATGCTCATTACCATTAACATGAAAAGTAACCTTGCTTTTGTTGCAATCAATAATTGCCCCTGCAGTATTTAAAAAGGGTCTACCAAGGATAATCGACATGTTGTCGTCCTCGGGCATATCAAGTATAACAAAGTCTGTCAAGATAGTAACATTTGCAACTACTACAGGAACATCCTCACGAATTCCAATAGGTATAGCAGTTGATTTATCAACCATTTGCAAAGATATTTCAGTAGGTGTGTGCTTATTCAAATCAAGTCTTCTATATAAAGAGAAAGGCATAACACTAACACCGGCTCCCAAATCACATAGAGCAGTTTTAACATAACTTCTTTTAAAGGAGCATGGTATAGTGGGTATTCCTGGATCTCCTAATTTCTTAGGTATTCCACCCTTAAAATAATAATTAGCAAGCATGGTGGAAATTTCAGCTTCCGGTATTTTTCTTTTATTAGTGACAAAATCTTTCATATATTTAGCATAGGGAGACATTTTCAACATATCAATCAAGCGAGTGCGCAAAAAGACAGGTCTAAGCATTTCAACAAAGCGCTCAAAATCTTCATCATCCTTGTTTTTGAATGGTTTATTAGGGAAAGGCATAGGTTTTTGAACCCATGGTTCTCTCTCCTTTCCATGTTTTCTAGCAACAAAGTCTCTTTTATCATATCTTTTATTTTTAGAATGTGGGTTATCAAGATCAACGGCAGGTTCTATTTCTACATCATTATCTGGTTGAGCATCAACATGAACACCATCATTATCATTGTCATTATCCTTATCATTATCATTATCACTAGGTGTATGTTCATTACCATATTGTGTCTCAGCATCGGAAATAGAAGCATCATTATGATTCTCAGGAGGTTTTTCTATCGCAGGTTCACTAGCAACATGCAAAGTCCTATCATTTTTCTTTTTCTTTTTCTTCTTAGATGGACTAGGTGCTACAATATTATTTCTTTGAGAATCTTGTTCATTTCTTTTAGGATGACCTTCAGGATATAGAGGATCATGAGTCATGCTACCTCCTCTAGTAACAACTCTAACAGCATGGTCATTCTTTTTATTATTCATTTCATCAAGCAAATCATTTTGTGACTTAGCAATTTGTTCTAGCTGAGTCTGAACCATAGAAGCATGTTTACTCAAGCATTTAACATCATTAGCAGTTCTAAACATCAAATCACTCAAGCGTTCAATCATGATGGCATTCCGTTTTAGTTGATTGCTTACATACATATTAAAGTGTTCCTGTTTTATAATGTAATTATCAAACTCATACAGGCATTGACTAGCAGACTTATTATACGGAATATCATCTTCATTGAATCTAGTGAGAGAATTTACCTCCACTACCTGTGTCGGGATGTCGAGCCCATGTATTTCTTCAATAGGTGGTAAATTCTTAACATCTTCAGCTTTAATACCTTTTTCCTTCATAGATTTCTTAGCTTCTTGCATATCTTCTGGACTGAGGAATAGAATACCTCTCTTCTTCGGAGTTGGCTTAGGTGGTGGTTCAGGAAGTATCCAATCATCGGCATTTCTCAATATATTATTCAATAGTACTTCAGCCTGTCCAACAGTTCGTTCCCTGAAAACACAACCAGCACAACTATCTAGGTAGTCCCTAGAAGCATCGGTTAGTCCATTATAAAAGATATCAAGTATTTCATTCTTCTTAAGAGGATCATCGGGCAATGCATTAAGTAATCGAAGAAGCCTCCCCCAAGCTTGACGGAGATTCTCTTCTTCAATTTGCACAAAGTTAAATATTTCTTGTAAGGCAGCTTGTTTCTTATGAGCAGGAAAATATTTTTCAGAGAAGTAATATATCATATCCTGGGGACTACGCACACAACCAGGAGAAAGAGTATTAAACCATTTCTTAGCATCACCCTTTAATGAGAAAGGAAACAACTTGAGAATATAGTAATAACGAATTTTTTCCTCATGAGCAAATAGGGTGGCAATATCATTCAATTTAGTAAGGTGTGCCACACCAGTTTCAGTTTCATAACCATGAAAAGGATCAGATTCAACCAAAGTAATTAACTCAGGATCGACAGAGAATTCATAATCCTTATCAGTAACAAATATGGGAGAGGTAACAAACTTAGGATCATATTTCATTCTCTCCCTCATAGATTTTTCTTTCAACTCAGCAAGCAATTTTATAACCTCGTCTCTATCATTACAAGCAAGAATTGCCCTAGCTGTCTCCCTATCAAAAACATAACCATCAGATGTTTCAGGCATTTCAACTCTAGTAGGAGAGCTAGGCATAATAGGTGAATCATAATTTTCAAGAGTTTCAACATTTTCAGTTTCTTTAGCTCTAGCAATTTGTTCATCAAGAAATTCACCAAGTGGCACAGTATTATTAAGCATAGTACTAGCATTATTGATGTCTACTACACAACTTATTCTTCTAGACTCGTGTTGGGCCTCCAAGCGCAGAGTTTTGTAGGACAGTAGCAATTTTCCCTCAAGTGGATGACCTAAGGTTTATCAATCCGTGGGAGGCGTAGGATGAAGATGGTCTCTCTCAAACAACCCTGCAACCAAATAACAAAGAGTCTCTTGTGTCCCCAACACACCCAATACAATGGTAAATTGTATAGGTGAACTAGTTCGGCGAAGAGATGGTGATACAAGTGTAGTATGGATAGTAGATATAGGTTTTTGTAATCTAAAAATATAAAAACAGCAAGGTAACTAGTAACAAAAGTGAGCATAAATGGTATTGCAATGCTTAGAAACAAGGCCTAGGGTTCATACTTTCGCTAGTGCAATCTCTCAACAATGCTAATATAATTGGATCATATAACCATCCCTCAACGTGCGATAAAGAATGACTCTGAAGTTCCTATTAGCAGAGAACATAAGATAGAATTTGTTTGTAGGGTACAAAACCACCTCAAAGTTATCCTTTTCGATCGATCTATTGAGCTAATCCTATAAGTGTCACAAACAGCCCTAGAGTTCGTACTAAAATAACACCATATGATACACATCAACCAACTCTAATGTCACCTAGATACTCCAATGTCACCACAAGTATCCGTGAGTTGATTATACGATATGCATCAAACAACTTCATAATCATAATACTCAATCCACACAAAGAACTCCAAGGAGCACCCCAAAGTTTCTATCGGAGAAAAGATAATGAAAACGTGCATCAACCCCTATGCATAGATTACCCCAATGTCACCTCGGGAATCCGTGAGTTGAGTGCCAAAACATATATCAAGTGAATCAATATAATACCCCATTGTCACCACGGGTATTCATATGCAAGACATACATCAAGTGTTCTCAAATCTGAAATATTCAATCCGACAATAACGAAACCTCAAAGAAAAAGATTCGATTCATCACAACAAGGATAGAGAGGGAAGAAACACCATATGATCCAACTATATTAACAAAGCTCGCGATACATCAAGATCGTGCCAAATCAAGAACACGAGAGAGAGAGATAAAACACATAGCTACTGGTACAAACCCTCAGCCCCAAGGGTGAACTACTCCCTCCTCATCATGGAGACCACCGGGATGATGAAGATGGCCTCCGGTGATGATTCCCCACTTCGGCAGGGTGCCGGAAAAGGGCTCCAGATGGGATCTCCTTGGTACAGAGGCTTGCGGTGGCGTAAAAACTCATCTAGATTAACTTTCGGGGGTTTCTGAATATATTGGACTTTTCAGAGTTGGAATCACGCAAAGAGGTGCCACAGGTGGCCCACGAGGCACCAGGGTGCGCCTGGGGGGGGGGGCAGGCGCGCCCAGGTGGCTCGTGGGGCCCGTGTGGCTCTTCTGCTGCTCCTCCAAAGCTTCCTTGGTCTGTTTCCTTCCAGAAAAAATTGTCAAAAAGTTTCGCTGCATTTGGACTTCATTTGATATGGATTTTCTGGAAAACCAAAAACAAGCAGAAAACAGCAACTGGCACTGGGCACTAGGTCAATATGTTAGTCCATGAACATCATATAAAACCCATATAAAAGTACACCAAAATCATACAAAACTATAATAAACATGGCATGAATACTTCATAAATTATAGATACGTTGGAGACGTATCAATCATCATAAGTATCATTCATAGCAGAGTAGTATCATCAATAACTTTTGACATTGCAGAATGTATAACAGGTGGCGGTGTCGCAAGTCTACTCAAAACAGAAGGTGAATCAAGTGCAGAGTGTGATGGCAGTTCCTTACCTCCTCTAGTCATAGAGGGGACGATCTTAGTCTTAGCGTTTTTCAGATTCTTCATAGTGATCAACAGATATAAATCCCAAGTGACTCAACAGATAGAGCTATGCTCCCCGGCAACGGCGCCAGAAAAATGTCTTGATAACCAACAAGTAAAGGGGATCGCAACAGTTTTCGCGGGTAGTATTTCACCCAGATTTATTGATTCGACACAAGGGGAGCCAAAGAATATTTGCGAGTATTAGCAGTTGAGTTGTCAATTCAACCATACCTGGAGAACTAAATATCTGTAGCAAAGTGTTTAGTAGCACAGTAGAATGATAGTTTCAAGAGCAACAATAACAGTAGTAATAGTAACAGAAGCAGTTTTGTAGTAATTGTAACAGCGGCAACAACGAAAGTAACTTAGCAAAGATCAATATGTGAAAAGCATAGGCATTGGATCAGTGATGGATAATTATGTTGGATGACATTCATCATGTAACAGTCACAACCTAGGGCGATAGACAATAGCTCCAATTCATCAATGTAATGTAAGCATGTATTCCGTATATAGTCATACGTGCTTATAGTAAGAACTTGCATGACATCTTTTGTCCTACCCTCCCGTGGCAGCGGGGTCCTTAAGGAAACTAAGGGATATTAAGGCCTCCTTTTAATAGAGAACCGAAACAAAGCATTAGCACATAGTGAATACATGAACTCCTCAAACTACGGCAATCACCGGAAAGAATCCCAATTATTGTCACCTTGGGGTATGCGGATCATGACACGTAACAGGTGCATATAACTTGCAAGATAGGATCAAGAACTCAAATATATTCATGAAAACATAAAGGTTCAGATCTGAAATCATGGCACTCGGGCCCTAGTGACAAGCATTAAGCATAGCAAAGTCATAGCAACTTCAATCTCAGAACATAGTGGATACTAGGGATCAAAGCCCTAACAAATTGACTCGATTACATGGTAAATCTCATCCAACCCATCACCGTCCAGCAAGCCTACGATGAAATTACTCACACACAGCGGTGAGCATCATGAAATTGGGAATGGAGGATGGTTGGTGATGACGACGGCATCAAATCCCCCTCTCCGGAGCCCCGAACGGACTCCAGATCAGCCCTCCCGATGAAGAACAGGAGGTGGCGGTGGCTCCGTCTCGTAAAACATGATGACTCTTTTTCTCTGATTTTTTTTCTGCATGAATAGGTACTTATAGCGTTGGAGTTAGGTCAAACGGAGCTGCCAGGGGCCCACAAGCCTGCTAGGCGCGCCCTGGGGGTGGTCGCGCCCCCTAGGCTTGTGGCGCCTGTGGGCCCCCCTCTGGTGGATCTTTGCGCCAGTATTTTTTATATATTCTGAAATAATTCTCCGTAAATTTTTAGGTCCATCCGAGAACTTTTATTTCTGCACAAAAACAACACCATGGCAATTATGCTGAAAACAGCGTCAGTCCGGGTTAGTTCCATTCAAATCATGCAAATTAGAGTCCAAACTAGAGCAAAAGTGTTTGGAAAAGTAGATACGTTTGGGACGTATCAGCGCCCACCAGAGATCCTCGTCGGTAGCACGCTGGAGCTTATCGGCCCACCTCCTCGTAGCGATGAGGCGCCTAGCGCCTTTGGCCTTCCTGGCGAAGTACCGGCCGTCTTCATACACCTCGTCCGCACGTCGACGTGCCCGCCGCCAAAACTCCAGCTTCTCCTTTTCCCAGGCGGCCTCACGAGCTTCACAGGCCGCCTGGTTCCTGGCGCGCTCCTCCGCCAACTCCTTCTTGAACGCCACTTGCCTGGCTTTCTCAGCCGGCTGCAGCGCTTTCCACAGACAAAGATTCTATTGGCCCCAAAACCACTCCAAAGTTGGGGGTTCGAGTGCAACCTCGTCTGGTGGTGCGCAGGGGTCCTCCTCGTCACTGCTCTGCGCCTGGATGTCCTCGCGGGGCGGCGCCTCCACGTTGATGGGTGGGCAGATCGTCGGCGCCATGGCAGAGTTTTGTGAGGGAGAGGGGGGGCGAGCGAGGAGAGAATGTAGATGAGAATGCAGGCGGGACGACGTGGGCGGGGTAGTATTTATTGGCGGCCGGAATCTAGATTGACGGGAGCAGTAGATGCACCGGTGGCCGAAATTTACGAGTACTATAGCTTGAATTATACACGATTCCCGCATCAAAATCCGTGTGTGAAATAAATCACCGACGGTTCCCAAGACTGAACCGCGTCTGATTAATAACCCGCGCCACTCACCTTCCAAACCTCACGGCGCGAAACAGAGCGCCAATCATGGGGGGCCCAGTTATCTTGCCAGATATTTACATTTTCTTTCCAAATGTTTTGCATGAATGCTTACTTCGTGTTACCACGATATTGTTGGAAAATGTATTACATAAATGATTTTTCCAACCCATGATGATATTCTGTTGCATGTACATGTAGTTCAAATATGAATTACGGCCATTAAATGGTTAGAAACTCACTTAATGTCTTAAAAATGTCAAACAACCCCTGAAAATTTCCAAATTTTAACATGAAAGTTGTATTCGTGGATGTTAACGGTAGAAAAAAAATGCCAAGCCATAAGAGGAAGCCACTGTCGATTCGTCATCAAACATGCATATTCTTCCCTCTCGGAACCATGAGTCTTCTCGTGAGATGCTCCGATTTGTGAGAGGTGTGTGCCAAAATTTTCGTCAAAGTGGCCAATTCTTTTACCACAGCATCTTGGTGCCATTTCATGACATCAAGCAAGGTTTCATGTATTTCTGATGATTTTTTATTTTTTGGAATTTCAAAGCCATGGTTCTCACTGTTTGTGTCCAAGCCTTGACACCAATATGTTTGAAAATTCCTTCCAATTTACTGCACAGGGCATTAACTCACACACAAGGACACAAATATGATTTTCCAACACATGATGGTTTGCCGTTGCATGTACATGCAGTTCAAATTTGAATTACGGCCATTATATGGCTAGAAACTCACTTAATATCTTAAAAAGGTTAAATCAACACCGAAAAATTCAAAAATTTAAAATGTCGTTGCATTAGTGCATGTTAACGGTAGAAAAAAAATTCAGGGTCATACGAGGAAGCGAGCGCCGGTTCGTCATCAAACATGCATTGTTCCCTCTCGGAACCACGTGTCTTCTCTCGAGATGCTCCGATTTGTGAGAGGTGTGTGCCAAAACTTTCGTCAAAGTGGCCAATTCTTTTACCATAACATCTTGGTGCCATTTCATGACATCAAGCAAAGTTTCATGTATTTCTGATCATTTTTTAGTTTTTTTGGAATTTAAAAGCCATGGTTCTCACTGTTTGTGTCCAAGCCTTGACACCAATATGTTTGAAAATTCCTTCCAATTTACTACACAGGGCATTAACTCGCACACAAGGACACAAATATGATTTTCCAACCCATGATGGTTTGCCGTTGCATGGACATGTAGTTCAAATTTGAATTACGGCCATTATATGGCTAGAAACTCACTTAATGTCTTAAAAATGTCAAATCAACACCAAAAATTTCAAAAATTTAACATGACCGTTGCATTAGTGCATGTTAACGGTACAAAAAAATTCAGGGTCATACGAGGAAGCGAGGGCCAGTTCGTCATCAAACATGCATTGTTCCCTCTCGGAACCACGTGTCTTCTCGTGAGATGCTCCGATTTGTGAGAGGTCTGTGTCAAAACTTTCGTCAAATTGGCCAATTCTTTTACCACTGCATCTTGGTACCATTTCATGACATCAAGCAATGTTTCATGTATTTTTGATCATTTTCGAATTTTTTGGAATTTAAAAGCCATGGTTCTCATTGTTTGTGTCCAAGCCGTGACACCAATATGTTTGAAAATTCCTTCCAATTTATTGCACAGGGCATTAACTCTCACACAAGGACACAAATATGATTTTCCAACCCATGATGGTTTGCCGTTGCATGTACATGCAGTTCAAATTTGAATTACGGCCATTATATGGCTAGGAACTCACTTAATGTCTTAAAAAGGTCAGATGAACCCTGAAAATTTCCAAATTTTAACATGACAGCTGTATCAGTGCATGTTAACGGTACAAAAAAATTCAAACAATTTCCATCACCATCCGTTGCTAGTGTACTCCAAATTAGTCTGCCGCGGGTACTTAAAAAATGGACTACATCGCACATAGTTGGTTATAAGAACCGTTTGCAATGAAAATTCGCGGGTCTTTTTATGTCTTCCTCCATAAGCCTCGCCGGATTCGTCTGCTCAAGAGCTGTTCACCCCCGAATCCTCGAGTCCCCGATACCCATTCCCCATCCCCTTCTTGCAAAGAATGACGCCATGGAGATGCTTCGTGAGGGCCCGTACGGTCGCCGGGTCCTCCCCGAGCGGCTCCGCCTACGCCGAGAGCGCGGCCGCATCCGCATTGAGTGCGATCGCATCCGCCGAGAGGGCGTCTGCGGCAGCCGACAAGGCAGCTACATCAGCCGAGACGGCAGCAGCAGCTGCTGCGACGGTGGCTGCAAACGCCGAGAGCGCTTGAGCAGCCGTCCGTGCCGCGGAGGTCGCCCTGGCCCGGGTCGAGGCCATCCATGCCCAGGTCGAGGACGCCCACGCCAAGATATTCTAGGCCTCCTCGAAATCCAGCATGCATCCCACGTCCGAAAAGGCGGCGGGGATGCTTGTCAACGATGCGGCGGCAGAGGCCATGGAGCCCCTGCTTCCTCATGAGATCGCCGAGCGGGAGCTGGAGATGCAGGAGGCGGCGAAGATCGAGGAGCGCCGGGAGGAGGAGATGCGCGTGGTTAAGGAGGAGGTAGAGAGCCGCCTGTCCATCGAGGAATCGACAGTGGAGTACCAACGCAAGCTCTGGCGCCGCCACTACTATGAGTACTACAACCTTGAGGGTGGCGCTGAGGACGAGGACGAGGACGACGACGCGGTCGACTTCAGCCTGGGGGACGCAGAGTCCACCGGCGGCGGCATGTCGCCAGGACAAGTCATCGATATCTCATCTTACACCGGCGAGGCATAGGGCGGTGGCGCGTCGGCGGCTTTGTTTAAATTATGCGTACTTAGCCTTTATTTATAACGCTGGTCTTTTGTTAGAGCAATGTTTAGGTCAACTGGCTCTGTTTAATTACTAAAATTGCTCGATTCAGCAAGTGTGGTCCGTGTGCTATAGGCCCTTTTGTGTACCCCCCAAATTAGCAAGTGATGTTAAATATGCAATGACATGGATGAGCACTGTACCCAAGGAGATTTCCACCAAAATTTGAGTGCTCAAACTCATCGCATGCACGTAAAGCAGAAGAATCATTTGCGATGCACACATTTGTTGAAAGTGAAAGGTGTCCGATGACACTGCGCGCCAAGTTCCCCCCCCCCCCCACCTTTTGAAATGTTTTGCCTACCGCTGAAATATCTAACTCTTCCCCCCTTCCCACCCCCTTTTCTCCCCGACCACGAGCCACATTTCCCCTGTTTACTCCTTCCTTCCTTCCCAAGCTATAGCCACTTCCTCGCTTGCTTTCCTCGCTCTCGTCGTCTCGCATCCGACCGCTGATAACCCACAAGTATAGGGGATCACAACAGTTTTCGCGGGTAGTATTTCACCCAGATTTATTGATTCGACACAAGGGGAGCCAAAGAATATTTGCGAGTATTAGCAGTTGAGTTGTCAATTCAACCACACCTGGAGAACTAAATATCTGCAGCAGAGTGTTTAGTAGCACAGGAGTATGATGGTTTCAATAGAATAGTAACAGAGACCGTAACAGTAGCAGTTTTGTAGTGATTGTAATAGCAGCAGCAACGAAAGTAACTTAGCAAAGATCAATATGTTAAAAGCGTAGGCATTGGATCGGTGATGGATAATTATGTTGGATGACATTCATCATATAACAGTCACAACCTAGGGCGATACACAATAGCTCCAATTCATCAATGTAATATAGGCATGTATTTCGTATATAGTCATATGTGCTTATAGTAAGAACTGGCATGGCATCTTTTGTCCTACCCTCCCGTGGCAGCGGGGTCCATAAGGAAATCTAAGGGATATTAAGGCCTCCTTTTAATAGAAAACCAGAACAATGCATTAACACATAGTGAATACATGAACTCCTCAAACTACGGTAATCACCGGAAAGAATCCCAGTTATTGTCACCTTGGGGTATGCGGATCATAACACGTAATAGGTGCATATAACTTGAAATATAGGATCAAGAACTCAAATATATTCATGAAAACATAGAGGGTTCAGATCTGAAATCATGGCACTCGGGCCCTAGTGACAAGCATTAAGCATAGCAAAGTCATATCAACATCAATCTCAGAACATAGTGGATACTAGGGATCAAAGCCCTAACAAATTGACTCGATTACATGGCAAATCTCATCCAACCCATCACTGTCAAGCAAGTCTACGGAGAAATTACTCACACACGGTGGTGAGCATCGTGAAATTGGTGATGGAGGATGGTTGATGATGACGACGGCATCGAATCCCTCTCTCCGGAGCCCCGAACGGACTCCAGATCAGCCCTCCCAATGAAGAACAGGAGGTGGCGGCGGCTCCGTATTATAAAACGCGATGAAACTTCTTCTCCTATTTTTTTTCTCGGGGAAAGAGAATTTATAGCGTTGGAATTAGGTCAGACGGCCGCCTGTGGGCCCCACAAGGCATCAGGGAGCACCCTAGGGGGGGGGTTGCGCCCTGTTGCCTTGTGGGCAATAGGTGGCCCCTCTTCTGTTGATTCTTGCACCAGTAATTTTTATTTATTCCATAAAAAAACTCCAAAAAGTTTCGTCCAATTTCAAGAACTTTGATTTCTGCACAAAAACAACACCATGGTAGTTGTGCTGAAAACAGCGTCAGTCCAGGTTAGTTTCATTCAAATCATGCAAATTAGAGTCCAAAACAAGAGCAAAAGTGTTTGGAAAAGTCGATACGACGGAGACGTATCAACTCCCCCAACCTTAACTCATTGCTTGTCCTCAAGCAATTCAGTTGACAAACTGAAAGTGATAAAGAAAAACTTTTACGAACTCTTCTGTTCTTGTATCCGTATATAAGCTTAAATAGTACCCACGTTTTCAGCAAGGATCATGAACTAACCATTCTCATAATAACACTTAAGAACTACATTTACGCATATCAATGGCATAATCAACTAGCGAGCAATAATAACATATCTCAAATGCCAACAATTTGTAAAAACAACCATGATATAATATGATAACATGGTATCTCGCTAGCCCTTTCTGAGACCGCAAAAAATAAATGCAGAGCACCTCCAAGGTTCAAGCAGCGACTAAACATCGTAATTCAGGGTAGAAGAGATCCAGTCATGATGCACACAACATTAACTATACTCAATGCATAAGGATGACAATAGTGCTCTCAGGATTGGTGCTTATAATGAGAAGGTGAGACTCAACAATAAAAGTAAATGGATAGGCCCTTCGCAGAGGGAAGCATGGATTTGCAGAGGTGCCAGAGCTCGAAGCTTAAATCAGAGATGAAAAATAATTTTGGGAGGTGTACTTTTCCTGTCAATGTCACGACCGAGAATTTTCAATATCTTCCATGCTAAAAACATTATAGGCGGTTCCCAAGTGGAAAGGTAAAGTTTACTCCCCCTCCACCATACCAACACAAGCCATGGCTAGACGAATCCTCGGGTACCCTCCATACCAACATGTTTCCGGGGAGTTTGTTTGCATTATATATTTTCGATTTTGAGCATAGGACTGGGCATCCCAAATACCAGCCTCTCTCGTGCAATGACAAGTGAATAAACACTCATCTGAGAATAACCCGCTTAGCATGGAAGATATTGACCACCCCCTGCCGCTCCATGAGCGGTACGGGCATACAAAACGGATGTTTATTTGAATGATTAGAGGTGGCACATGCAAATTTACTTGGAACGGCAGAGTAATACCGCATATAGGTAGATATGGTGGACTCATCTAGAACAACTTTGGTTTAAGGATTTTGGATGCACAAGTAGTATTCCCGCTTAGTACAGGCGAAGGTTAGCAAATATATTGAGAAGCGACCAATTAGAGAGCAAAAACGGTCATGACCATGCATTGAGAATAATTAACATTCAATACTAGCATGAGTAGGATATAGACACCCTGAACATAAATATCGTGGAGGCTATGTTGGTTTTGAATCAACTACATGTATGAACATGTGCCAAGTCAAGCCACTTGAAACATTCAGAGGAGGATACCATATTAACATACTACATCATAACCATTTTAATGCATGTTGACATCCAAGATAAATCATTATCCACTCCTAGCTACTTAAGCATGGCATGAGCAACTATAATCTCTAATTGTCATCACAAACATGTTCACTCATAATATGTTGAATCATGGATACCGAGTTAAACATATTTATAAAACAAAATCAAGAAGAGTTCATCAAATCATCGTCATTATTGCCTTTCACTTGCATGACCGAATCATGTGAAAATAATAATAGTGCAAGTGTGCCATGGACTAAACTGGAATCTGCAAACATTTTATTCAAGGGAGAAGACAACGTAAAATTGGCTCTTCGTTAGATCAACAATAAAGCATATGAGAGCCACTCAACATTTTCATCGTGGTCTTCTCCCTACGACTACTCAACGAAAAGAAAAGTAAATTCAGAGAAACACACTGAAATATTTTTGGAGTTTTTAGTTTTTCTGAAGAAGGCAAATTAAAGAAGAAAAATGAAAAGCGAGAAAACTATTTACACAGGAGAACTCCCAACAAGCAAAAGAAGAAACGAGAAATCTTTTTGGGTTTTATTTTAATACTACAAACTAACAAACAAGAAAGAAAACCGAAAAGAAGCGAGAAATATTTTTGGATTTTTGAAGTTTTTCAAACACACGAGAAGAAAGCGAAAATAAAACTAACATGGATATACAATAAAAAGGATGAACACCGACAACTGGAATGAATGTGTGAACATGAATGTAATGTCGGTGACAAATACGTACTCCCCCAAGCTTAGGCTTTTGGCCTAGCTTGGTAATCACCACATGTAGTATCCATCAGGATCGGGCGGATAGTACTGGGGCGGAGGCACTTGAGGGTCCCACTGCTGGACCTCGTTCTCCGCTGCGGCCAGCTCATTCCAGTAAGCTGTGATGTCCGCCGGCATGATGGTGTATCCGTTCCTGGCATGAGAGTCAAACAAAGAGGGTGCAGGCAATGGAATAATATCACGAGTTATCTCGCTGAAAATCAGGTTATAACGAATATACTGAGGAGGTTCAGGTTCATCAATAAATTGGTGATCGATCATGCACTGTCGGTCTAAATAAGCCTTGGGCAGCAAGTAGTCATTTGGGCGGATGGCAATATTAAAACGTTTTGCAAGACGCGAAGCATAAATACCGCCATGGACTTTACCCTTAGTCCTGTTGGTGTGCACGCGGCGTGCAATGATAGCTCCCAAGCTAAAAGTGTTATCGCTGTGAATAGCACGACGCAAGATGGCGAGGTCAGGGGCACTGAGCGTACCACCTTCCTCCCTGACAGTCAAGCATTTCCCTATGAATATAGCAAAGTAGTGCACAGCAGGAAAATGCAAGCTAGTAACACGGGCTTTTGAAAAGCCCCTAAATTCCCCCACAGTCAAAGTGCGAAGGAAGTCCTCGAACTCCTTGGGCCGAGGCTCCCTCAAATTCCCATCAGATGGGATCAAGCATATCTTACAAAACTCATCTAGAGTTAGCTCATGATGTTCAGCATATAAATCGAAACGCACCATGGGGATATCGAGCCTAGGCATGAAATAAAAAATTTGCACCAATGAATTTGTAAGGATGTGGTGCTGGTCACACTCATCTGCGAGAAAGTCGGTCAGCCCGGCGTTTGCAACAAATTGTGCGAACTCTTGACGAAACCCGGCTTCGTTCATGAAGGTGTTGTGCGGCCACTCGCATGGTCGGACCTCCATCCTACGCGGAATGTTGAGGTCGTGGTCATAGGCATCCCCAAGGACACCCTTGGAGCTCTGGCTCGAAGAACCCCTCCGAAGAAAGTTCATTTTCCTAAGAACAAATTTCTGAAAAAAAATTGGACCACCAAAAGATGTTAACAAAACTTCACCAAATTGATAGCAACTACTCATACAAGTGCCTAGAGGCTATATCAAGCATTCAAACTACTTAGAACTCAAAGAATTTAACATGCAAGCTCATTTTCAGTAGCACCAATAGCAGCAATTTATGCAAAATATAATCCACTAAAGCAAAAACTAATTGGAGCAATGGGAGAGTCACATACCAAGGAGCAATCCCTCAAAACAGTTTCGGAAACGGACCTCCGAGCAAAGAGATCGAAAATCTCAGGTTTGGGAGCAAGAACATGAGAGAGAGAGAGAGAGAGCTACCACGATTTTTTCTGGAGGTAGGAGATGAAGTGGGCTGAATAGATAAGTGAGTGGGTCCCTGTGGGGCCCACAAGGCATCTTGGTGTGCCCTGGGGGGGTGGCCGCGCACTGTTGCCTTGTGAGCAACAGGTGCACCCCCCTTGGGTTGTTTTCAGTGCCAAAAATTCTTAATTATTCCAGAAAAAATCATGTTAAAATTTTATTGCATTCTGAGCACTTTTATTTTTGGGCCATTTTTTATTGTACGGGTAATTCAGAAAACAGGATAATCATGGCATTTTATCTTATTCAAACTAAAAATAACAGAGAGCAAACTAAGATTACAAAAATTTGTGCTTACTAAATTCATCGACCACATACCCCTCAAAATGAATCCATTAATAAGGTTGATCAAGTCTTATTAACAAACTGTTTCCGAGTGACATGAAACCGAAGAATTTTCGTATAACACTAAGTTACCTCAACGGGGATATGCATCTCCCCAACAATAAGAATTTCATATTTGTTTTTGACAGTAGGAAGAGGAAATTTGACTCCCCCAATAGTGATTGTCGAAACCTTTTCAATACAATTGATACCATTCACTGAAGTTTGTTTCTTCGAGAAATAAACCGTATGCTCATTACCATTGACATGAAAAGTAACCTTGCTTTTGTTGCAATCAATAACAGCCCCTGCAGTATTCAAAAAGGGTCCACCAAGGATAATCGACATGTTGTCGTCCTCGGGCATATCAAGTATAATAAAGTCCGTTAAGATGGTAACATTTGCAACAACAACAGGCACATCCTCACAAATTCCAATAGGTATAGCAGTGGATTTATCAGCCATTTGCAAGGATATTTCAGTAGGTGCGAGCTTATTCAAATCAAGTTTTTTATATAAGGAGAAGGGTATAACACTAACACCGGCTCCCAAATCACATAGAGTTGTTTTAACATAACTTCTTTTAATAGAGCATGGTATAGTAGGTATTCCTGGATCTCCTAACTTTTTAGGAAATCCACCCTTAAAAGAATAATTTGCAAGCATGGTGGAAATTTCAGCTTCAGGTATCTTCCTTTTATTAGTGACAATATTTTCATGTATTTAGCATAGGGAGACATTTTCAACATATCAATCAAGCGAGTGCGCAAAAAGACAGGTCTAAGCATTTCAACAAAGCACTCAAAACCTTTCTCATCCGTGTTTTTAGATGGTTTAGAAGGAAAAGGCATAGGTTTTTGAACCCATGGTTCTCTTTCTTTTCCATGTTTTCTAGCAACGAAATCTCTTTTATCATATCTTTTATTCTTAGGAGGTGGGTTATCAAGATCAACAACAGGTTCTATTTCTACATCATTATCTGGTTGAGCATCAATATGAACATCTTCATTATCATTGTAATTATCACTAGGTGTGTGTTCATTACCAGATTGTGTCTCGGCATCAGAAATACAAACATCATTATGATTCTCAGGAGGTTTTTCTATCTCAGGTTCACTAGAAGCATGCAAAGTCCTATCATTTTTCTTTTTCTTTTTCTTCTTAGATGGACTAGGCACATCAATATTATCTCTTTGAGAATTTTGTTCAATTCTTTTAGCATGACCTTCAGGATACAAGGTGTCGTGGTTTTGTCACGGCAGATGCCCTTGTGAAAGGACTTGGAGATGAGGCCATCGCACAAGTGTGGAAGCTTAACGGGGTTGATCGGGAGCGGGAAAACGCCGGGTTACCCAGGTTCGGCCCCTCACAGCGGAGGTACAAGCCTACATCCTGCTTGATTATATTGCTATGGTTCTCTATTATAAGGATGTGGATTCGCTGACCTAGCTTTCAATAGATTGCAACTTAGTCTTTTTCGTATAGGTGCTCCCCTTTATATATACAGGTGGAACCCTAGATTTACACGAGAGTCCGGGTCGTAATCTCAATCCGGCTCCTACCTTAAATCTACTTGATCTCCAAGGCAATCCTGAAGCCAAGCATCTTCGTCTTAAGCCGGCCCACATCCTGAGCCGGACTTTCCTGCCAGGCCTTCATCAAGCCGGCCCGTCAAGGATCCTTCAGCCTTGCAGTGAGATGGCCCGCTGAGTCCGCTCTATGGCCGGGTTATCACCTGCCGGGTCTACACGCTGGGAAACATCCCCAACATTAGCCCTCGGTTTGACTTGAATTCATTCATGTTAAACTCCACCCTGAAAAAGTAGAATCATTAACAAAATGTTATTCCACGGCTTCTCAAGCCGGTTTGTTTGATCGCCGTCCTTATCAGGCATGATTTCCCGGGTTAATCCAAACAACGGGTCATTCCTCTGGTTTCAGACTTGCATTTTTCGTCTCCTTCGTCTCGTGACATTTCAATTTATCACTACAAGATCCAGAATGACGTCATAGAGAATCTGAGCGGATTTGTATTGCTTCGTCGGGCGTGAAAATCGAGGAGCCCTTTTAGCCACTATTTACTGTGTCGCCTAGGATTTCGTGCACGCCGTTTGGGGGTCCAACGGTGCCCATAAATAGGCCATCGTCTTCCCTCTTCTCTTTACTGCTCCTCGTCTTTCCCACTTCTGCAACACCACCGCGCCCGCTCGAGCTCGTCGCCACCGGAGCCAGCATCTCGCCACGTTCTCCTCTTCGTCGCCGGAGCCATTCGTCACCGTGCGGCCGCATCCACCGCCACTCGAAGACCTCAGATTCAAACACCAGATATGTAAGTTCTTGTCCCCACCGCCATTAACTTCTCCTGTTCTTCCGTGTTCTTCGCCACTATCGCTCCAGATCCAAAACACGTGTGGTCCCTTTGTTTTTAGTTCGCACGATTGCCCCGCGATACCTTCAACACCAGTAGACCCGCTGTATTGCCTTTAGATAATCCCATTGCATTCCATCTTACAGCGCGAAGAACATACCTAGCCTTTATCTTCTCATTTTTATCCATTTTGCCGATCCGTAAAATTTTCTTATTCCATACAAATCTGTTTGCAGACTCGTAGCCCGAGCTGTTCCTCAACACTTGTAAAAATTTGTTATATGTAGTTACCGGCTTATCTGTGCTAATAATCTTGACCCCGTAACTTATATGCGTCCTCTTTCGTAACCCGGCCAAATTTCTTACATGCCGGCTCGTTTGTATCATTCGTGCTTCATCAAAAAGCTCATATTACCGGCTTATAACACTTTCTCTCTTCCATAGCAGCTGAAGGCATGCCTCCCAAGCCCAAGATCGTCAACTGGGCCAAGTGCAGCATGTCAGAGCTGAGCCTGCAAGCTTTGGCAGACTCCGGGTTGCTACCAGCTAAGGAAGTAATTTCATGGCGAGCTCCCGAAGAAGAGATCTACCCCCAACCAGGTGAGGATGAGGTCGTTATATTTGCCGATCATGTTTCAAGGGCCTTCCGTCCCCCCGGCTCAAAGTTTTTCCAGGATGTATTGCACTTCTTCAATATCAGGCCTCAAGACCTGGCTCCCAACTCCATCTTCAACTTGTGCCAATTTCAAGTATTCTGCGAAGTGTATATGCAACTTGAGCCGTCCATCAGTTTATTCTGGGAATTCTTTTATTTAAACCGCCAAACAGAGCACAAGGATGGTCCAAGTATTGAACTTGGCGGTATTTCCATCCAACTAAGAAAGAACATAGTTTTCCCCAATGCTAAGCCGGCCAGCCACCCCAAGGGGTGGCATAGAACCTGGTTTTACTGCAAGAACACCTCCCCTGAAGGGTAGCACCCATTGTCGGGTTATCGAGCAAGCCGGCTTGCCATCACCGCAGCCTTCCTAGGTCTTCCTTCCAAGGAGGAGAGAGAGAACTTGGAGCCTCTCTATCCGAAGATGAACGCATTGATTGCGCACGGCCTCACCGGTGTCGATCTGACCCGGACTTGGGTCGAGTGGTGAATCCAGCCACTCAGCTCCAGAACCCGGCTCATGCACACATACACCGGCTACCACGATGACCCGCTCCGGTTCAGCTCGGTTAACCTTGAGGAGAAGGAAGTCCTAAAGTTTGCCAAGAAGCTTCTTGGTGAAACAAAGGACGACATCAAGCTTGTGGGGCTCGCCCCATTCTTTGTCAACAACCTGGCCCCTGCAGTAAGCCGTTTCTGTTCTCTTCACCTCGCCTTTACTGTTCCCCATATCGTGACTCAGTCGACCCGCCCGTTCACAGGAGAATGGCGACTGGTGGCGGGTTGAGGCCCAAGACCCGGCTCTTCGAGAGGACGACGAAGAAGAGTCGGATAATGAAGAAGACCATGAGGTAGAACTTGATTCCCTTGGCAGCCTTTTTAATCAGATTGCTGATGCTTACTCATCTCAGGAGGAAGCTGAAGTTAGCCACCACCACGAGCCAGAGGTAACTTTGATCTCCTCCGACTCTGACTCCCCAATACCTATTCGAAAGAAAACCCGGGCTGTAATCCGCAAAGTTCGAAGGAAACCCCGGGTTGCCGTCCGTAAAGTCCCCTTTTCACACCAGGACGCTCATTTGGATCCCCAATTTGTTTTGAAGAAAACACAGCAAGCCGGAACCTCCAAACGGAAGACCCGGAGTTGTGAAGGCGAGTTGAGTGGCGGGCTTCCATATGAGCCGCCATCCCGTAGAGCGCGGGCAGAGGTGCTTCTTAGTCCAACTCCCTCTTTTCCTCTAGCTGGTTGTTTCAAGGAACCCTTACACTTAAATGACTCGGCCTATTAGACGTCCCCCTCTTCGGATGAATCAAGCGCCACTCAGGCGCCGGCTTTCAACATCAACCCGGGGTAAGCACATTGACTGTTCTTGTGTCATCCAACGGCTCTCTACGCTGTAACCTTTTATAATTTGAATTAACTCTTTTCCCTTTGTACAGTGCCAAGGCCATCAAGAAAAAGACCATCGTCGTGGCCTGGTCATCTGACCCGGTTACACAGATGGTTCCTCAGGAAAAGAAGGAGGCCCCCTTGATTATTCAGGATGAACCGGCCTTTCAGTCCAGCCCGCCGCCCCAAGACACCGCAAGCCCGGCTCGCGCATCCTCTCCTGCTGCTCAGGAGAGGGAAAATTTAACTGAAGATCAACCCGAATAGCAGCCCGAGGCCCCAGCTCAAGAAGAAGTAGTGGAGATGAGTGAGTGGCAAACTACTGCACCAGAGGCCTCCGCCGCTCTTACCAAGGTTCCTGCAAAGCCTAAGCCGGCCCCGAAGGATAAGGGGAAGACGGCCCTTGAGTTTCCTGCCTTTGAAGACCAAGACGCCAGCTCTCTGCACCAAACTATGCTGACCCGGCTATCTGAAAGCCGGGATACAGAAATTGCCATGATAACCTCACTGAAGCGGAAGTATGAGGTAACTTGTGTCCTCTGTTATGAACCATATATATATGTAGCCCCCAAGGGCCGAGTTATTATGAAATAATGACCCGGGACTTCCAAATTTTATCTTGCATGCATAACCTCAGTTAGCATCACCAAAGGCCGGCTCGTTATATCATGACGAGCGGGTCTCCATGGCTAATAAGATCAATTCATGCATTGGCCCCCAAGTGCCATGTAGAATGTCTGCATCTACATGGAACTTGCTTGTTTTGCTTTGTTGAGAAGCGCTGAAACCCGTAGCCCCCATGAGCCGGGTCGACCGGAAGGGCGGCTCGGGACATGTTTAGACAATGTATAACCGATGCTGCTTTGCAGGACATGCTGAACCAGGTGGAGACCCAAGCGACCTTCTTCCGAAAGGAAGCAAGGAAGGAGAAGAAACTGCGTCGAGAAGCTGAGCAAACATCTGAAGAAGCCAATAAGTCTCTGCGTGTGGTGCGGTGTATGTTGGAAGAAACGGAGGCAGCAAGAGCCGCCCTAGCCGCGCGTGCTGAAGAGGCCGAAGCCAAGCTTGAGCCAGTAATGCAAGAGCTGGCGACTCTAAAGGGCCAGATCACCTCCATGTGCTGAGCCATCTTTGGTAAGTAAAACGACTATTATGAGTCAATTGTACCGACTTATCCTGATGAGCCGGCCGTACTGATCATGTGTGTTTCCTTGAAGGCCGCAAGAACCAGACTCTTGTGCAGCAACCACTGGTGAAATTAAAGGCGGTGTATACCCTCATAGAGCAGCTGTACATAGGCGGCTGTCGTTGCATAATGGCCGCAACGAACACCAAGGCGCCGCCGCAGTTGATTGCTGACACATTGAAGGAGCTATCAGTTGTGCCCAAGTGGTTCGATGACTGGAAGAAGGTGGCTTGTCGCACTGGGGCTCTAACAACGCTTGCACGAGCCAAGGCATATGTGCCAGAACTCTATCCGGCTCAGATTGTGGGCGGGTATCCAGAGTTCAATGTGGACGACTCGCCGTTAACAAAGAAAGACTTTCAACGCTGTATCAAAGAAACCCGGGTTGTAGCTACCGAGATTGCAGCAGAGGCAGATCTAAGCAATTTCCAGGCGGGTTACACGAAGGAGAACGAACGGATGGAGCCGCCACATTATGAGGCGGTTGCCTTAACCCGAACGCGTAAGCCATCTTTTGCTCCTGAAGTCGACCCCTCCTCCCTGATAACAGCCGATGCCCTATTTGAAGCGTTGCGCTCAACCCAATGGTCGATCGGCGAGTCAAGTCAGGAGGTGGAGGATGACGACAGCCGCGAAGAACCGGCACATGGTGCTTCGTCGGGCGCTGGCGCCAGCTCTAACCCGGCGACATAAAACGCCGGCTTGTCCTTTTGTAGTCTGAACTGTAAAAACCTTTGTCGTGGCCGCAGTTGATGGGCGGCTTGTAATAGTGTAGCATAAAACCCTTGTTGCTGATGCCAGTGCCATCGCGTACTGTGCTTGTTTATTGCCTGTACAAATACTGTGGATGCCTTGCGTCTGTGAATCCTGTGTTGAGCTTCGAAAGCCAGTGTTTGCAATGAGAGTGATTCTGCTGAAGCGATAACAATTGCATATAATTGTGATGGATGAAATCACATAAATATTTAGTAATCTTTGTTACTGTTTGTAATGAATCAAGAATATCAAAGTGAACTAAAATAAATGCTATGTATGAATGTATGCATGTATGCAGAGATGAGATGAATGCAGAAAAGAAACATAACTGCAATAAGCCGTTTTTTATAAAACCCGACCTGAAAGACCAGCTTATAAAGCTCAAGTCTGATTTTGCTTTCATGAAGCTGGCACTTTGGCCTGTTGGTTTATCCTTGCTTTCTGAAAGTCGGCTCTCACGCAACCAATCGAACGTTTTAACTCTGATGAATTCAGGGTCACTTATGTGATTGACTCATCAGACGTACGTCGGGTCGATTTTAGGGAGTAGCATCTTGCTAACAGGCAGGTTTAACCAACCTTGTGGCATCTCGCCGGGTTAAAGGGTTTTGTAAGCTAAACTCAATTGAGTTGGAAGCCCCCAAGTAACCAAGATCAACAAATAAAGATCCAGCACACAAAGTTTTGAGGCAAAACAACACTTTTATACAGTGCTGCTGGTCGTTATTTTATTTGATCGAAAATAGGTATATACATGATAGAAGGTATGTACAAAGATTTAACCCAGTCGATGACTCAGGTGTAGTATGGCCGGAGTTGGGCAATGTTTCAGGGCCGGCTTGTTTCCTCCTCAGAGGTACGTGATTTATCTGCCTCACGTATATCAATCAGGTAATATGACCCGTTGTTGAGATTCTTGCTGACCACAAAGGGCCTTCCCAAGGTGGTGAGAGCTTATGCATGCCTGTCTGGTCTTGTATCAGACGGAGCACTAAGTCACCTTCCTGAAAAGTGCGGCTTCGAATCCTACGGCTGTGATAGCGACGTAGGTCTTGTTGATAAATTGCTGATCTGGACACGGCAAGTTCGCGTTCTTCTTCCAGAGCATCAAAAGCGTCTTGTTGAGCTTGCTCATTATCAGATTCCACATAAGCCATCACGTGAGGCGAGTCATGACGGATATCGCTTGGAAGTACAGCTTCTGCACCATAGACCGGGATAAACGGCGTATAGCCTATTAACCTGTTGGGAGTAGTCCGTATGCTCCAAAGCACCGCAGGTAATTCCTCTTCCCAACAACCCGGCGTGCGCTGTAAAGGTACCATGAGCCGGGGCTTGATACCACACAGCAATTCCTGATTGGCTCTTTCTGCCTGCCCATTAGACCGAGGATGCGCAACTGATGTTAGATCAAGCCAGATATGCTCTTGCTGATAGAACTGCTTCATGACTCCCTTGGAAAGATTGGTGCCATTATCTGTAATTATACTGTGCGGATAACCAAAACGAAAGATCAGCTTTTTCAGAAATTTGACTGTTGTAGCAGCATCACAACGGCTAACCGGCTCTGCCTCGACCCACTTGGTAAACTTGTCCACAGCCACCAGGAGGTGCGTATGCTTGTTCTTAGAACGTTTGAAGGGCCCAACCATGTCAAGCCCCCAGACCGCAAAAGGCCAAGTGATCGGGAGGAGCAATGACGAGCCGCCCATGCGGTTGAGCCGGCAACTCCTTATTATCTCAACTGGTCTGAACAGCCGGTTACCTGGAGCAGGGCGGATCATCCTGTCCTCCTCGATCACCCTGGCCACTTGGCTTTGCTGGTTGCGCCGCAAGTCGGCGATTATACACTGACTAAGGTGCTCATGGACGGAGGCAGCAGCATCAATATTCTGTACTACGACACGTTCAGGCGGATGAATCTGTCCGATAAGCAGTTAACTCCGTCCTCTATAGTCTTTCACGGCATTGTTCCTGGCAAGTCAGCCTATCCCATGGGAAGAATATCCCTAGAGGTGGCCTTTGGCTCAGAGGATAATTGGCGTTATGAGTTTCTGTCCTTTGAGGTGGTTAAGCTTAAGAGCCCATACCACGCCTTATTTGGCCGGCCGGCTTATGCGCGGTTCATGGCACGGCTGTGATACATTTACTTGAAAATGAAGATGCCAGGACCAAGGGGAACCATCACAGTGGTAGGCAACCGGAAGATTGCACTCGAGTGCGAGGAAGGAGACGCTGCATATGCCGAGACGGCTTGCGCCGCAGAGGAGTTGCGGTATTATAAGGACAATGTTGACCCGTCTGACAGGACCTCCCTGAAGAAGCCCACAACGGAGTCAGACCCTCTACTCAAGTTCAAGTCGGCCAGAGACACAAAGCATGTCGATTTCACCCCGGGCAATTCGTCGGAGCAGTTCACCATAGGGGCAAACATTGATCCTAAATAGGAAAGCGCGCTCATCGAGTTCATCCGTGAGAACCGGAACACCTTTACGTGGAAACCTTCTGACATGCCAGGTGTACCGAGAGAACTCGCTGAGCACTCCCTCAATGTGGATCCCAAATTTAAACCAGTTCGCCAGTATCTTCGTCGCTTTAATGAGGAAAGGCGGAAAGCTATTGGTGAAGAGGTGGCCCGGCTCCTAGCTGCCGGGTTCATCGTTGAAGTCTTCCATCCTGAATGGTTGGCCAACCCCGTGCTTGTTCTGAAGAAAAACGGGACTTGGCGGATGTGTGTTGATTACACAGATCTGAATAAGGCTTGTCCTAGTGACCCTTTTGCCTTGCCCCGTATTGACCAGATCATCGATGCTATGGCTGGTTGCGAGAGTTTATGCTTCCTGGATGCTTACTCTAGCTATCATCAGATCAAAATGAAGCTGGAAGACCAGGAAAAGACGGCTTTCATCACACCCTTTGGGGCCTTCTGTTATACAACCATGCCGTTTGGTTTGAAGTGTGCACAGGCGACTTACCAGCGTTGTGTCCAAAGCTGCTTTCACAAACAGATCGGGCGGAACGTTCATGCTTATGTTGATGATATTGTGGTTAAGTCCCGAAAGAAAGAAACTCGGTTGGATCTCAAGGAAATATTTGACAATCTCCGTGTCTACCAGATGAAGCTTAACCCAAAAAAGTGCGTTTTTGGTGTACCTACAGGAAAACTTCTGGGATTTCTTGTTTCCGAGCGTGGCATCGAAGCCAACCCGGAAAAGATTAAAGCAATCACGTCCCTGGCAAAGCCGGCCAATCTGAATGCCGTGTAGAAGCTGGCTGGGCGGGTTGCGGCACTGAGTCGGTTTATAAGCCGGCTTGGAGAGAAGGCAATTCCCTTGTACCAATTCCTTAAGAAGTCAGACAACTTTATCTGGAGTGATGCTGCAGATCAGGCTTTTGAGGCCCTCAAGAAGCAGTTGTTTGAGCCGCCAGTCCTTGCTGCCCATCGCGAGAAGGAGCCGATGTTACTATATATTGCTGCGAATAACAAGGTTGTAAGCGTGGCAGTCGTTGTAGAGCGCAAGGAGGATGGCAAGGAATATCTAGTTCAGCACCCCGTGTATTATATCAGTGAAGTGTTAACCGAGTCCAAGCAGCAATGTCAACATTGGCAGAAGCTGGTCTACGGAGTGTTTATGGCTAGTCGCAAGCTCAAGCATTACTTTCATGAACATCCAATCACTGTGGTCAGCTCAGCACCTCTTGGGGATATCATCCAGAACCGGGAGGCAACGGGCCGGGTTGCCAAGTGGGCCATTGAACTCGGTCCGCATCATCTCAAATATGTGCCACATACAGCAATCAAATCTCAGGCATTGGTAGATTTCATTAATGATTGGACAGAGTTGCAGGCTCCTGAAGAGAAGCCTGACACAACATACTGGTCCAAACACTTTGACGGCTCAAGGCAGCTTGAAGGCTCGGGGGCTGGAGTTGTGATTACTTCCCCACGAGGAGATAAGTTCTGTTATGTTTTAAGACTCATGTTCCCCTGTACTAACAATGCAGCAGAATATGAGGCCTTGCTTCATGGGCTTCGGATGGCCAAGGAGATGAACCTGAGCCGGGTCAGGTGTTTGGGCGACTCAGACTTGGTGGCCCAGCAGGTTTCTGGTACATGGGATTCCAAGGACCCCCTTATGGCGGCTTATCGGCACGCGGGCACAAATATTGCTGGACACTTCAAAGGTTATCAAGTTGATCACATTGATCGCCGGCAGAACGAGGCGGCAGACGCACTCTCTCGCTTGGGTTCTCAGCGCAAGCCGGTGCCACCCAATGTGTTCCTGGACGTTTTGCACAACCCGTCTGTCAAGTTACCAGCAGAGGAGGACTTGGCTATTCCTGACCCGGAGGCGGCTCTAGTGGCCGCTGTCCACGCTATACCTAATTGGACAGTCCCCTACTTGGCTTATCTAAGCCGGGGAGAACTGCCAACAGAGGAAATCCTTGCTCGACAGATCATCAGGCGATCCAAGTCTATGACTATCGTCAATGGTGAGTTGCACCGACGAAGCGTCACTGGTGTTTTTCAGCGTTGTGTTTCGCCTGAAGAAGGCCGCGCAATTCTCAATGAGATTCATTCTGGTGACTGTGGACATCATGCCGGCTCGAGATCACTGGTCGCGAAGGCTTTCCGGCACGGTTTTTACAGGCTCACAGCTCATGCTGATGCAGAGGACATTGTCCGCAAGTGTGACGGTTGCCAGAAATATGCTCGCCAGGCTCACGTGCTGGCTCAAGAGTTGAGGATGATCCCGATCAACCCCGTTAAGCTTCCACACTTGTGCGATGGACTCATCTCCAAGTCCTTTCACAAGGGCTCCTGAGTCATTCTACCTCCTCTAGTAACAACTCTAACAACACGATCATTCATTTTATTATTCATCTCATCAAGCAAATCATTTTGTGACTTAGCTATTTGTTCTAACTGAGTCTGAACCATACAAGCTTGTTTACTCAAGTATTTAACATCATTAGCAGTTCTAAACATCAAATCACTCAAGCATTCAATCATGATGGCATTTCGTTTTAATTGATTGCTGACATACGTATTGATATTCTCTTGCTTAACAATGTAGTTATCAAATTCATCCAAACATTGACTAGCAGATTTATTATAGGTAATATCACTTTCATTGAATCTACGAAGAGAATTTACCTCCACTACCTGTGTAGGGATGTCAAGTCCATGTATTTCTTCAATAGGTGGTAAATTCTTAACATCTTCAGCTTTAATACTTTTTTCTTTCATAGATTTCTTAGCTTTTTGCATATCTTCTGAACTGAGGAATAGAATTCCTCTTTTCTTTGGAGTTGGCTTAGGTAGTGGTTCAGGAAGTGTCCAATCATCGGCATTTCTTAATATATTATTCAATAGTTCTTCAGCCTGTCCAACAGTCCGTTCCCTGAAAACACAACCAGCACAACTATCTAGGTAGTCCCTAGAAGCATCGGTTAGTCCATTGTAAAAGATATCAAGTATTTCATTTTTCTTAAGAGGATGATCAGGCAAAGCATTAAGTAGTTGGAGAAGCCTCCCCCAAGCTTGAGGGAGATTCTCCTCTTCAATTTGCACAAAGTTAAATATTTCCTGTAAGGCGGCTTGTTTCTTATGAGCAGGAAAATATTTTTCAGAGAAGTAATATATCATATCCTGGGGACTACGCACACAACCAGGAGCAAGAGTATTAAACCATTTCTTAGCATCACCCTTTAATGAGAAAGCAAACAACTTAAGAATATAATAATAGCGAATTTTTTTCTCATGAGCAAATAGGGTGGCAATATCATTCAACTTAGTAAGGTGTGCCACAACAGTTTCAGTTTCATCACCATGAAAATGATCAGATTCAACCAAAGTAATTAACTCAGGATCGACAGAGAATTCATAATCCTTATCAGTAACAAATATGGGAGAGGTAGCAAACTTAGGATCATATTTCATTCGCTCCCTCATTGATTTTTCTTTCAATTCAGCAAGCAATTTTCTAACCTCATCTCTAACATTACAAGCAAGAATTGCCCAAGCTGTCTCCCTATCAAACACATAATCATGAAATGTCTCAGGCATTTCAACTCTAGTAGTAGAGCTAGGCATAATAGGTGAATCATAGTTTTCAAGAGTTTCAACATTTTCAATTCCTTTAGCTTTAGCAATTTGTTCATCAAGAAATTCACCAAGTGGCACAGTATTATCAAGCATAGTACTAGCATCATCAGTAGTTTCATTCATAGCAGAAGTAGTATCATCAATAACTTGCGACATATCAGAATGAATAGCAGGTGGTGGTGTCACAGGCCTACTCAAAATAGAAGGTGAATCAAGTGCGGAGCTAGATGGCAGTTCCTTACCTCCCCTCGTCTTAGAGGGATCGATCTTGGTCTTAGCGTCTTTCAGATTCTTCATAGTGATCAACAGATATAAATCCCAAGTGACTCAACAAATAGAGCTATGCTCCCCGGCAACGGCGCCAGAAAAAGGTCTTGATAACCCACAAGTATAGGGGATCACAACAGTTTTCGCGGGTAGTATTTCACCCAGATTTATTGATTCGACACAAGGGGAGCCAAAGAATATTTGCGAGTATTAGCAGTTGAGTTGTCAATTCAACCACACCTGGAGAACTAAATATCTACAGCAAAGTGTTTAGTAGCACAGTAGTATGATGGTTTCAATACCAATATTAATAGTAGCAATAGTAACAGAGACCGTAACAGTAGCAGTTTTGTAGTGATTATAACAGCAGCACAACGAATGTAACTTAGCAAAGATAAATATGTGAAAAGCATAGGCATTGGATCGGTAATGGATATTTATGTTGGATGGCATTCATCATATAGCAGTCACAACCTAGGGTGATACACAATAGCTCCAATTCATCAATGTAATGTAGGCATGTATTCCGTATATAGTCATACGTGCTTATAGTGAGAACTTGCATGACATCTTTTGTCCTACCCTCCCGTGGCAGCGGGGTCCATAAGGAAATCTAAGGGATATTAAGGCCTCCTTTTAATAGAGAACCGGAACAAATCATTAACACATAGTGAATACATGAACTCCTCAAACTACGGTAATCACTGGAAAGAATCCCAGTTATTGTCACCTTGGGGTATGCGGATCATACCACGTAATAGGTGCATATAACTTGCAAGATAGGATCAAGAACACAAATATATTCATGAAAACATAGAGGGTTCAGATCTGAAATCATGGCACTCGGGCCCTAGTGACAAGCATTAAGCATAGCAAAGTCATAGCAACATCAATCTCAGAACATAGTGGACACTAGGGATCAAAGCCCTAACAAATTGACTCGATTACATGGTAAATCTCATCCAAGCCATCACCGTCCAACAAGCCTATGGATAAATTACTCACACACGGTGGTGAGCATCATGAAATTGGTGATGGAGGATGGTTAATGATGACGACGGCGTCGAATCCCCCTCTCTGGAGCCTCGAACGAACTCCAGATCAGCCCTCCCGATGAAGAACAGGAGGTGGCGGCGGTTTCGTATCGTAAAACGCGATGAAACTTCTTCTCCTATTTTTTTCTCGGGGAAAGAGAATTTATAGCATTGGAATTAGGTCAGACGGCCGCCTGTGGGCCCCACAAGGCATCAGGGCGCGCCCTAGGGGGGTCTCGCCCTGTTGCCTTGTGGGCAACAGGTGGCCCCTCTTTTGTTGATTCTTGCGCCAGTAATTTTTATTTATTCCATAAAAAATCTCCAAAAAGTTTCGTCCAATTTCGAGAACTTTGATTTCTGCACAAAAACAACACCATGGTAGTTCTGCTGAAAACAGCGTCAGTCCGGATTAGTTTCATTCAAATCATGCAAATTAGAGTCCAAAACAAGAGCAAAAGTGTTCGGAAAAGTAGATACGACGGAGATGTATCAACCGCCGCGGACGCCATGGTCTTCTTTGACCTCTCCAGCGGTTCCTCCGACGACGACGAGTATGTCACCAGCCGGGAATGCCTCTCTCCTCTCTCTCGCCGCCCTAGGCTTAGGGTTCTGATTTGTAATAAAGGATTTTAATCCGGAGACCGATTTGAGCCATTTGTTCCTCTTGTAGCTCCCTAGGACCATCACTTGCAAGGAATGGAGTGGGGTAGCTGAAGATCTGCCTGCTCATTGTCACCATCAATCTCCATGCGTGAAGTTAGTGGCTTTTGAATCTGTGGACAGTGGGAGGAAGTTTCTGGCATGTGTAGTGAAGGTTAGCCCCACTTTCGTTGTTACAGATCATTTGTTAGATGTGATTCAAACACTGTCACCGTGCTATGTTCATATGGATGTGATTAAGACACTGTCAAAGTTTCTACCTAATATCTAAAACTGTTGCCATCTCATCAGCGGTGCCCTGAGAAAATTATTTGGCACCGCTTCAGCAGTTTGTGCACCCAACTTTGCTCCACACATCGAGCAGCCAAGCAATAAAATACTAATACTTTATGACAGGAAGGAACTGGGCATCGGAGCAACTAGGTGCTCCGGTTCCCTTAATTTTTCCTCTGGCAACGACTCGGCAGTGCAGGATACTGGTGCCAAATGTAGCAACAGTTGATTTGACACCGGTTTTGGCCTACACAATGGAGGGCCTTTATTGGTATTAGTTCTATGTTATTAAATTTGTGCATGTACATACCTGTTAGTATTAATTTGATGGCATTGAAACACTGTCGCCGTGCTGTTGCAGTTATATTTAGCTTCCTCATAAAATGGTTAATTTGTTATTATAGTACCTGACTAAGAACTTAATTATAGATTGTGATGTTCCTGAATTTGGTTGTTGTCTCGGTATCAATTAATTCATTTTCACATTAAACTTTTTGAGAAGATATGTCATAATAAACATGTTTCTTCAATTTCTCAAAATATGTATGTGTTGATTTTCTATGTTGCTAGAAACCCATTTTCCCTACAACTGTAACTGATTTAGTTTTAAATATTATAGGATGAACGGAAGTGTTCTTACCTAGAGTGGGTTGATCAAGAGTGGCCACCGTCTTTGAAGATGTGCCTAGCAAAGCTCTGGAGCATGTTTGGGGAAGAGAATAGATATAGGCTTAGAGAAAATGTTGTCAACGCTGAAGAATATTTCAAGGTACTGGAAAAAAGAGGAAGATGGAGAATGAGCTCAGATTTTTTTAATTAGACTTTGCTAAGATGGTGTTCGCGAAGGAGGAGGCACTTTCCCAGTTGGTCAGTGCAAAACAGGTTCTTACTGAACTGAAAGCAGAGGTGGAGAAGACTAATTTGGCTGATCATGCATAAGTCGATTAGGGAAATGAATATATTGTTCTAATATTGTGCTTATGAAGGTGGACTAGCTATATGCTGTACTGTGCTGTTTTCACGTACTTATGGTACTGTGATGTTATAATATATTTATGTGCCTGATATGAAATTGACAAACAGCTATTCGATATGAAATGTGATTTTGCTTAATACTGGAATTATTAATAGTAAACTAATAAACCTGCCAAATGGGCCATGGAACTTTACAAACGGTTCTAGCAGCAAAAGTGTGTGTGATATACTTGAATAACGCAAACGGTTTACGGAGGCAGAGCGTGTGTGATCGTTACACCTATCACAGACGAGGCTATACAGAAAACTGTGTGTGATGTAGATACGAACGGAAACGTTTGTCTGGGATTCACTATGTGGGATGTGCATACGAACGGAAACGTTTGGCTGGGATTCGCTGTGTGGGATGTACATACGAACAAAAACGTTTGTCTGGGATTCAGTGTGTGGGATGTACATACGAACGGAAACGTTTGTGTGGGATACACTGTGTGGGATGTACATACGAACGGAAACGATTGGGCCTGTATAATTGTATGCGATGGCTCGCCCGATCGCACACGAGCTATTTTGCCCAGCGTGTGTGACTGGAGGACCTATCCCCGACGGTTTCTGGGTCGTGTGGGAAGGACCCCCCCTATCGCACACACAGGCAAGGCGACGGTTTAAAACTACGTCGTGGAAAGGGTTTAAAAACCGTTTGTATAGCAGGTCGCTGTACCAGTGCCTCTTGCCCGCGTTAGGTGCAAGTATTTGCTCTTGTGTGTGCAGGTACTGCTTACTAGGAATTTGCGTGGTTCTCCTAGGGAAATACTATCCGCTACTATATTGCTTCACACTTCCTCTTCGGAGAAAATCCCAACGCAGCTCACAAGTAGCAGAAAGAATTTCTCGCGCCGTTGCCGGGGAGACATCATCAAATACCTACAGGTTCCTTCACACAAATTATCAACTACTTGCTCTACTTTTTATTTGCTTTTATTAGTCTCATTAAAAAAAATCAAAAACACAAAAATATTTTAGTTTGCTTGTTTGCTTTCTTTTTTGCTTTGCCATTATGTCTCAAGAAAACACTAAGTTGTGTGACTTCTCAAATACTAATAATAATGATTTTAGTAGTACTCCAATTGCTCCTCCCTCCACTAGTGCGGAGTCATATGATATTAATGCTGCATTGCTAAATCTTATTATGAAAGATCAGTTTGCTAGAAATCCTAATGAAGATGCTGCATCCCATCTTAATACCTTCGTTGAATTATGTGATATGCAAAATAAAAAAGATGTGGATAATGATATTATTAAGTTGAAATTATTTCCTTTCTCACTAAGAGATCGTGCTAAAACTTGGTTTTCATCTTTACATCGCAATAGTATTGATTCATGGGATAAATGTAACGATGCTTTTATTGCTAAGTATTTGCTCCCGCTAAGATTATATCTCTTAGAAATCAAATCATGAACTTTACGCAACTTGAGCAAGAACGTGTTGCACAATCTTGGGAGAGAATGAAAGTGATGATTAAAAATTCTCCTACTCATGTATTAAGCTTATGGATGATAATATAAAATTTCTATGCTGGACTAAAATTTGTGTCGAGAAATCTTCTAGACTCTTCCGCAGGTGGTACATTTATGGGAATTACATTAGGAGAGGCCACGAAGCTTCTCGATAATATGATGAAAAATTATTCTCAATGGCACACCGAACGAGCTCCAACTGGTAAGAAGGTAAACTTTGTCGAAGAAGTTTCTACCTTGAGTGATAAATGGCTGCTCTTATGAATATGCTTACTAGTAAAAATGCTCATGTTGATCCAAATGATGTCCCATTATCTACTTTGATTGAGAAAAATAATGATGCCATTGATGTGAACTTTGTTGCTAGAAATAATTTCAACAACAATGCTTATGGAGGGAACTTCAATCCTAGACCGTATCCCGGTAATCCCTCTAATAATTATGGTAATTCATACAATAATAATGGGATACCTACTGAAGTTGAGAACAACATTAAGGAATTTATTAGTTCTCAAAAGATTTTCAATGCCATGGTAGAAGAAAAACTACATAAAGTTGATGACATGGCTAGAAACATGGATAGAATTGCTCATGATGTGGAAACTCTTAAAATTAAAATTATGCCACATAAAATGGATGCTACTAAAACTTTAAAGTCTATCCAAGTCACCATGAATGAGAGTAGAGAAAGAATCGCAAGGATTAGGGCTAAGCGTGAATTCTTAGAAAAAGCGATTCCACCCGGTTTCTATCATAATCATGATGAGGATATTAAAATGATTGGTGTGACACCTATTGAATCTTTGTTTAGTAATATAAAACTTGATGAAAAAGGGACTGGAGATGAGTAAACTTTAGCTAGAAGGCATCCCAATTGTTCGGAGGGTGATGATCTTAATGATAAAAACAATAAAAGTGGGTTTGAAGAGGTCAAGACTTTAGATAGTGATGTACCCACTACTTTGGATTACAAGGACTTTGATTATGATAATTGTTCTATGATTTAATGTATTTCCTTGTTGCAATCCATGATAAACTCACCTAATGCTTACGAACAAAATAAAGCTTTTACTAAACATATTGTAGAAGCAATAATTAAAGCTCATGAAGAAAAACTACAATTGGAAGTATCTATACCTAGAAAATTGCATGATGAATGGGAACCTACTATTAAAGTTAAGAATAAAGATTATGAATGTAATGCTTTGTGTGATCTAGGTGCTAGCGTCTCTACTATACCAAAATCTTTATGTGACGTGCTAGGTCTCACCGATATGGATGAATGTTCCCTTAACTTGCATCTAGCGGATTCAACTATTAAGAAACCCTTGGGTAGGATTAATGATGTTCTTATAATTGCAAATAGAAATTATGTGCCAGTGGATATCATTGTGCTTGATATTGCATGTAAGCTGTCTTGTCCTGTAACACTTGGTAGGCCTTTCCTACGAATCATAGGTGCAATTATTGACATGAAAGAAGGAAATATAATATTCCAATTTCCATTAAAGAAAGGGATGAAACACTTCCCAAGGAAGATAATTAAACCACCATATGAATCTACTATGAGAGCTACCTGTGGAATTACTTTGAAAGACGACAATACTTGAAACAATGCATTACGCCTAGTTAGGGGCGTAAAACAATAGCGCTTGATGGGAGGCAACCCAATATTTATCTTTATTGCAATTTTTAATTTTCTTGAGTCACATGATTATTGCTACTGTAATGATTTTGTTTTTATCTTTTAATTAGTCTTTGTGCCAAGTAATGCCTTTGGGATGATTTAGATGATAGTATAATTGATGCTATTTGAAAACAAAAAGTTTTGCCCTCAGTATTTGATTTTACATTTTTCACTGGAATGTCAGACAAATATGAAATTTTTACACAGTATTGGGATACAAATGTTTTAGACTGTCCTAATTTTTCAGAATTTTTAGAGTTACAGAAGTATGGATAAATATTATGTCATTACGTACTGTTCTGTTTTTGACAGATTCTGTTTTATTGCATAGTGTGCTTACTTTAATGATGTTATGGATTATATCGGGGGGTATAAGTCATGGAGAAGTTAGAATACAGTAGGTATTATGCAAGAACAATTATGAATGTGTTTATAACAGTACCTAAAGTGCATGATTGATTTATTATACTAATGGATCTCACGAAGTTTCTGTTGAGTTTTGTGTGCTGAAGTTTTCAAGTTTTAGGTGAGATCACGATGAGTAAAGGAATAAGGAGCGGCAAGACCCTAAGCTTGGGGATGCCCAAGGCACCCCCAAGGTAATATTCTAGGAAGATCCAAGCGGCTAAGCTTGGGGATGCCCCGGATGGCATCCCCTCTTTCGTTCACAATTCATCGGTATGTTATGTACTTGGAGCTATATTTTTATTCATCACATGATATGAGTTTTACTTGGAGCGTCTTGTGTAGTTTTTCATTTGCTTTTTTAGTTTGACACAATAATTGTTTGCTGGACACACCTTTTGAGAGACACATATTCATCGTAATTTGTTAGAATACTCTATGAGCTTCACTTATATCTTTTGAGCTATGCAGTTGCTCTTGTGCTTCACTTATATTTGTTATAGCGCGGCGGTGGTTATATATTTTATAGAAATTGTTGCACCCTCATGCTTCACTTAAATCTTTTTGAGAGTTCTAAATAGGAAGTGGTAATATACACGAGTTATAAGACTAGTCTGAAAATGATAGGTATAAAGGAGTGGTATAATAAAAACTTTCATGTAGATCACTAAATATGAGGCGTATGTTTTAATTATATTGATGTCCTAATATGAAAGGGTATTGGTTCATGATCATTGGTTAGTAGAAATATCGATATTAAAGCTTGTTATTAACTACTCATTTAAGTGTCCGACATGGCATGGTGGGGATGTTTGAGCATTTTTATGTCTGGTTGAAATCCTTGAGTGCTGCATAATCGGGGGTGCGCAATGGTTAACTCCTACCAACCTCCTCCCTAGGGGCATGCGAGTAGTACTTTGCTTCGAGGGCTAATAAAACTTTCACAATAAGTATGTGAGTTCATGGACAATTACACACTCTCACCTTTCCGCAATTTGCTAGCCTCTTTGGTACCGTGCATTGCCCTTTCTCACCTCGAGAGTCGGTGCAAACTTCGCCGGTGCATCCAAACCCCGTGATATGATACACTCTATGACACATAGGCCTCCTTATATCTTCCTCAAAATAGCCACCATACCTACTTATCATGGCATTTCCATAGCCATTCCGAGATATATTGCCATGCAACTTCCACTGTTCCGTCTTATGACATGTGTGTTCATCATCATATTGCTTTGCATGATCATATAGAGCTGACATGATATTTGTGGCAAAGCCACCATTCACCATTGTAATACATGTTACGCTAGATCATTGAACATCCTGGTACACTGCCAGAGGCATTCATATAGAGTCATCTTGTATTAGTTTATCGAGTTGTAAGTAAATAAAAATGTGATGATCATCATTATTAGAGCATTGTCCCAGTGAGGAAAAGAATGATGGAGACTGATGAGTCCTCCAAAATGCGGGGATGAGGTCCATGAGATTGTTCTAAAAAATGAGAGAAAAAGAGAGAAGAGGAAATGTTACTATCCTTTTACCACACTTGTGCTTCAGAGTAGCACCATGATCTTCATATAGAGAGTCTCCTAAGTTGTCACTTTCATATACTAGTGGGAATTTTTAATTATAGAACTTGGCTTGTATATTCCGATGACGGGCTTCCTCAAATGCCCGAGGTCTTTATGAGCAAGCAAGTTGGATGCACACCCACTTAGTTTCCATTGAGCTTTCATACACTTATAACTCTTAGTGCATCTGTTGCGTGGCAATTCCTACTCCTCGCATTGATATCGATTAATGGGCCTTTCCATTTCCTATTGATCCGCTGAGTTGATGCGAGCCTTTCTTCCTTTTTGACTTCTCCTATATATCTCTACCACCGCATTCTATTCCACCCATAGTGCTAATGTCCATGTCTCACGCTCATGTATTGAGTGGAGTTGAAAGTATGATCCGATTGCCTGGTTTGACACCGGGGTGCTCATGATTTATATTTATGCGGTGAAGGCGGAGTCATGCCATGCTTACATAATTCAATGAGTAGGGATAACATTCGTTGAGCATCGTATATTTTGAAAAAGTAATGATTATGTTCTTGTATTCCTGGATATTATTATGTTGATAACAATTACTTCATCGTTTCTCAATATTTATACCGTAAGAGACATTACATGATAAACATGCTAGGTAGTAGTCAACATTAAAATTATTTTGTTTTATTATTTACCTACTCGAGGACGAGCAGGAATTAAGCTTGGGGATGCTGATACGTCTTCGACATATCTATAATTTTTGATTGTTTCATCCTATTATATTATCATTCTTGGATACTTTATATGCAATTTTATATCATTTTTAGGAACTAACCTATTAACTCAGTGCCTAGTGCTAGTTGTTTTCTGCTTGTTCTTTGTTTTACAGAAATCTGTACCAAACGGAGTCCAAACGCTACGAAACTTTTTGACGATTTTTTTGGACAAAAGAGACCCTAGAAGCTTCGGGGGAGGACCAGAAGACCGACGAGGAGACGACAAGGCAACAGGGCACGCCCTGGGCGTAGGCGCGCCCTGATGCCTTGTGGGCCCCTCGTGGCTCCGTCTAACCAAATTCCAGCGCTATAAATTCCTAAATATTACAAAACCCTAGAGAGCCACCCGAAACAATTTTTCCACCGCCGCAAGTCTCTGTTCTTCCGCGATCCCATCTGGAGGCCTTTTCCGGTACTCTGCCGGAGGGGGAATCGATCACGGAGGGCTTGTACATCAACCTTGCTGCCCTTCCGATGATGTGTGAGTAGTTCACCACAGACATACGGGTCCATAGCTAGTAGCTAGATGGCTTCTTCTCTCTCTTTGATCTTCAATACAATGTTCTCCATGATCTCCATGGAGTTCTATTCGATGTAATCTTCTTTTGCGGTGTGTTTGTTGGTATCCGATGAATTGTGGGTTTATGATCAGATTATTCATTGAAAGTTATTGAGTCTTTTCTGAACTTTATTATGCATGATTATTATAGCTTTGTATTTCTCTCCGGTCTATCCGTTTGGTTTGGCAAACTAGATTGATTTATCTTCAGTGGGAGAGGTGCTTTGTAGTGGGTTCAATCTTGCGGTGTCCTCACCTCGTGACAGAAGGGGTAGTGAGGAACGTATTTGTATTGTTGCCATTAAGGGTAAAACGACGGGATTTAACCATATTGCTTGGTTTTATTCGTCTACATCATGTCATCATACCTCATGCATTACTCTGTTTGTTATGAACTTAATACGTAGAGAGGCAAGCATAGAAGCGCTCTCGAAATAGAGTAATAGTAGTAGATGCAAAATTGTTTCGGTCTACTTGTCACGGACGTGATGCCTATATACATGATCATTGCCATGAATAACGTCATAACTATGCGCTTTTCTATCAATTGTCCAATAGTAATTTGTCTACCCACCGTATGCTATGTTTCGAGAGAGAAGCCTCTAGTGAAAACTATGGCCCCCGGGTCTACTTTTATCATATTACTAAAACTAAAAATACCTTGCTGCAATTTTACTCTTTTTATTTTACTTTGCAATTTATATATCTATCACTACCAGACTTAATCCTTACAAGTAACGAGTTCAAGTGGATTGACAACCCTCGCAAGTATTTGCTCTTGTGTGTGCACGTACTGCTTATTAGGAATTTTCGTGGTTCTCCTATTGTTTCGATAACCTTGGTTCTCACTGAGGGAAATACTATCTGCTACTATATTGCTTCACCCTTCCTCTTCGGGGAAAATCGCAACGCAGCTCACAAGTAGCAGTAGGATCAGCGCTCTCCTTAAAACTTTAGAAAACGGGGGGGGGGGGGGGGGGCAGGGGTGCAAAAGTGAACACAGATGCACAAAGTGGCTTCAATTTTTGCAACAAATTTGTGACATATGAGATGACTAAAAAATCTTGCATATAACATAGTCATCTCAAAATTACAACAAGGGTATGTGTGATAAAACATATAGATTCAACAATATAATATGACAGAAACATAAGCATGGCAATCATAGAATAAACATTAAGCATAGCCAAGTCTCACATAAGTACATAGTGACATACATATCATAGAGTAGCGCGCGCGCACACACACACACACTAATAAAGTACTACACATGTCTTAAATAAGTTTTAAACATCAACAAGCTCAAAGATCCAATGAAAAGTGAGAACTTGTCAAATAAACCCATATAGGAACTCGAAGCACAACATAATAGAGCAATCTTCTCTCCCTTTGTCATCAAAGACAACAAAAAGAGGGAAATGAAGTGAGGCTAGTGTCCATAGAACTAGAACTCCGAAGCTGGATAACGAAGAGGGCTATGAGCGAGCGGCTAAGAAATCACATCAAGCAGTCTGAAGGGATCATCAAACACACCCTTCAAAGAAATCTTCTCCTTTGACCAGGCAGGAATGCTCTCTCCTCCATCATGACAATCATCGTGCTCTCTCTTGTAGGTCTCCTTGCTCCTCACATGCTCTCTGAACTAGCAATAATGCCTTGTTTCTAATGACTTGGCCATCTTCACCTTGCTTGTTCTTGAATACCCACTTCGTCCCGCTGACATCATGGGACCTACCATTTGGTCTCTTCAAAAGAGACCAGACCTTGTTCAGGAAAAAGTTGTTAAGTTCATCATGCATCGTCATCATCCAATCGGGATCTTGAAGAGCATCTTCTACCTTAAGAGTTCAAGGAAAGACACAAAAGAGTGATGCTCACAAAAAGTAGCTAATTTTGAGGGAGTAAGGATCCCTTGTGTTGGACTTCCAAGAATGGAATCAAATTGCAGACCTTGAATACGTGATGGTATTCTCTTGGGAAGACGATTTTCTTAGACAATGTCTTGGCTTCAAGTTTGAGCTTCTTTTTCTTCATCTCATTAATGTTGGCTAGATGGTGGAACTTGATCTTGAGGTTCGCTTCCTTGTTGACCTTTTGTTGATGTGGATGGAACATCTTGGCTTGGACTTGACTCCTCACTAGGAATTGGCACACAATCATTTGTTGGAGCAATATCTCTAGTGGTCATCATGTTGATTGCTTCGGAGGGGTCAATGCCACCTACGACACTTGGATCAACTTGTTCTACTTGAGAACCATTAGATTCATCGAACTTCAATCACTAGACTTTTGAATACATTCGGTGGATTTGTTGAGGAATCAATATGAGTGTGAGTTGACTCCATAGCCAACAAGAATACCCTCAATAGTCTACAAGTCGGATTTAGATCTAGGCTTATTATTAAGCATGAAACACTTACAACCGAAAAGTCGATAGTGCAAGATATTCGGCTTCTTCTTCGTGAGCAGCTCATAAGGTGTCTTATCCAAGAGATATATGCAGTAGTAGCATGACACACGGTGTTGGCGGCTTCAACCCAAAAGTTGAGTTGAGTGGATCTGGTGCCACCATGTCGGCCTCTCCTCATATTTCGACCACCGAACCCCACCTCTGCCCCCGAGCTCCGCCAGCGGCGCGCCGCCCCTCTCTGACGTCCTGTGCTCCACCGTCATCCCAAGCTCCACTTGCTTTCCCCCGAGCTCCACTTGCATCGTCCCCGTGGGTGGCTAGCTTCATCCTTGTTGCCCCTCTTCAAATCGACACCAACGGCCACACCCGTCCACGATTTGGTCTGGCCTCACAAACCCCACCATCCCGAGCATCGAAACCTCCACCTCCCCCCTCGTCTCCGTGTTGGTTCACCGGGCCAAGGGTCCCGACGCTGATGCTCTGCTATCGTCATTGGGCAGCTGCCCTGCTCTTGGCGTTGGGTAGTTGCCTTATTATATTTGATTTTTTTTGTCTTTTCTAGTGAATATTTGCTCAGATCATGTGTGTGTGCTCCGAGCCAGAATGTGTATGTATGTATGTATGTATGTACGTAGGAATTAGAAGATTTTTTAATTGTTCAATGAATGTGATCGATCCTAAAAATTTGTGTTTGACATTAGTGCATTTGGGGTGTTGCATACATTTTACTTCCTCTTTTTTTCTAAAGCAGGGTAAACAAAAACAATCTGCTTTAGATTTTCAGAATTTTTAGCTGTAGCTGATTTTAGGAAGAGCAATGCTACATCCACAGAATGTTACGTACGTTTTACGGGGGCTAGGATAGTTAGCAAGATTTGATTGGAGAGAAGGGAGAGAAGGGGCCGATCCCGGTGAAATTTACGTAAGTCTTCGTATAAGGCTCCGTAGGTGTAGGATTGTTGTTTTAGGAATCAAAGCCACGGCTGAAGCTGATTCTCATGAAACTGTAGCCCAAGCCTAAACCCCAAATTATATTCTCAGGCAGCTTAGAAATACTCCTAGCAAACATAGGGGGGGCAAAGAGATACCCCGGCTCGGTCCATCCCGCTTTATTCACACACGGATGCACGGCCGTGCGCGTATGGCGGTGATGAATGCGGTCAAAATTTGCAACGCTGACATCTGATAGATAGAAAAATACGATCGAACGTGGGTGTGGAGGTAGCTACCTGAATGCAGCACAAATAAACCGAGACAACAATTCAATGGAGACCAAGAACATTTGGGGCAAGCAAGAGGGAGAGCATTGCACTACGTATGTGCGTGGATTGCTACGTCGGTCGAACAATTAGAGCACCCCCGTAATAAAGAAACGGGACCTAACGATACATACACGTACCAGTACTAGGGAGCAGAGCAGCAGCACGGAGCATGTGTTCCATGTTGATCCAGGTGAATTAATTGGTCGTCTGAGACGTGCTAGAGCGTACTGTACTCCTAATAATACATAGGGGTTTAAATTGATCTGAGCCTGTGTTACTACATACAAGTGAAATCAGGCCCCGTACCGTACATACGCACTAAAAAAGCACTGGTCACCACGAGATCGGACTTGAATAGATTGTTGAAACTAGTTCAGTTGAAAGGGCACGTCAGATCGAGAGAACCTTAAACACTCGTTGCGGTACTACGTCCGTAGGCAGATTGTGCTTTCTTGGCGGGTGCAATACCGGCAACATGCGCAGAAGCAGATTAAACCGTTTGGAATTCGAAAGAGGCACGCACGCACGCACGCGAAATGATACGATTATCAGAAAGCAAACAGTACGGCCCCTCCCCCCTCCCGGCTGTGCGCCAATTGCTTTGTCGGGAAGAAGTGGAGGCCCTAATAGTAACATTATTTATAGTATACTTAATGGAATCTGGTCTTCGACCGTACGACGACGAGTTCATCCCCATAACTAAGATATGCTATTCTAAGATTGGTCTCTGTGGCTAGCTAGCTAGTGGCTCTACGCTGTTTACATACTCTGCGTGATCAGTTGGGAAAGCATGAGGGTTTGCTCCTGTGCTGTGCTCATCATGTAGCCGTGCAAAAACTTTGTACAGGAACTCATTATATCGCCACCCATTTCTTTCTCCCGCCACGCCACGCACGTGATGCCCAGTCCCACACCCCACTAAGTATATACTATGATCCCTCTTGTATTTTATGCCGTGAACATACACGTATGTATACAAATATTTGGATTTGTCATGTGAGGAAATTATGTATAAGTACTGGAATTGTAACAAAAAAATTAACCTCATTATGTTGAACCCTTTGCAAAAAGACATGTCATTATGCTGAAAATAAAATGCGATATTGACGTTGAAATACCATTTGTAAAAGAATAGTACTCCTTGTTTCTATCTTGTCCTTGGATCCAGGAGAATAATGCACCGGTAAAAGTAAAACAAATATATACAGATTGTTTAGTCAGAATGCTCATGTCCCGACGAACTGAGTCAAATCATGTTTTATTCTGATCACGGTTCTTTTAATCGGTAACCGGAGGCCAATTTCAAGCTAACTAGTCCTACTCACCTTCATGTGCGCCTTAATTGGTTTGTGCATTCCCATGCCTAAAAAAGAATTACTGGTACATCCCAAGAAGATCTTGTAGTAAAGCAAGTGGCCGCTCGCATCTGCTTGTTCACTACCACTACCACAAAATCAGACATTCAGACTGTGCAAGGCTCTAGGAGGACCTTGATCCAAATGATTAAGGCCTCGTAAAACCAAGAGAACGTTTATTGAGATTGTAAAACCTGCATGTGTGGCTTTTTATGCTTATACTCCTCCTCGAGATTATTCTTCAAAACCTGTAATGTGTCGTATTTTTGCTAACGTAAAGCCTGCGGCGGGTTGTGCTGTGCTCATAATTAACTAATCCACGTTGTGTTGGTTTCATTTGTAGATCAGACGAAGATGTTTTGTTTTTCCAAAAAGAAGACACGGCCTCTGCATCCTTTTTTTCCCTTTTTCTTTTAGAAAAGAAGAATTACCCCCGTCCTCTGCATCTGAACGATGCATACAACCATTTTATTAATTATTCATAAAGACCTTCTAAAGTAGTACATTAGGTGGTCTGAAGCCACCATCTTAGCAATAACTGCCGCTACTCCTATCCACTTGATGAAGGCGTGCCGATAGTCCGAGCCTAATACCAAACAGATATCGCACCAAAAAGCCTAACATCTAAAGCCGGAGGCCCCAACCGAGCCACATACTGGGTTTGGGGTACAAACCGATCCGACGCACTCTCATTTGTCGTCGCCGCCGTCTTCCACCAATCCATCTTCAGAGCAGAAACTAACGCACCAACCTTGCCAGGCCTCTCTGCCATCGACGCCACCATGACGCCAGACAGCGTTCTCCTCCTGCGCGAGTCCATCTCCGCGCATCGGACGCTAAGTCTCCACTGTGCCACGCCGCCGAGATCCGCCACCATCAATGAGTAAGATGAAACACCGCTCCACCAAAGAAGCCGTCCACTGGTCCCTCAAGCCCGTGTACACCTCCAAGAATGACGCCCCCAAGGGGGAAACGACACCAGAGCGCCACCGTCATCCGATCTACTGATTTAGGGTTTCCCCCGGAGGTAGCGGATAGAGGTCTGGAGCTTCTCCACGGCGATGCCTTCAAGAAGGTAACGACACAAAACAGTGTCGCCATCGCCGGTCTTGGCAACAAGCCGAGAACGAGCTTTTCACCCGGATCCGCTCGACGAACCTCCATCAAGCATCGTGTGCACGAGTCGCCACCGAGCTGAGCCGCCGCGCAGCGAGCAGGCCGCACCGGCCAGATCAGATCTGTCCGGAGGCCAGACCACTCATGGCGCCAACCCGTCCACCAGGCCCTCCATGCCGCCGCCGCCGATCTGAGGTCAGATGGCCCGTCGCCGCAGATCCGATCGCCGCTATCGAACGGAGCCGACGCCGCAAGGTCGGCCGCCGCTCCCGCAGCCATCGCCGCCCGAGGCAGAGCCAGCCGACGAGCCGCCGCCGGTCAAGGTAGGGACGCCCGCCGCGCCGCCAAGGCCAGATCGGCCGTGCCTCCTCACGCCGCGGAGCTCCGCACCATCCCCATGGTGCAGGAGAGATGGAGGCCCCCGCCACCACCGTCGGCCCCCGGGCTATAGGCCGGCGGCGTCCTTCGGCGGCGGCGGAGGGAGGGAGGGAAGGAAGAAGAGCCCCCGGCCGCTAGGGTTTCGTCCCCGCCCGAGTCGCCCGAGCGGGGGCGACGCGGGGGGCTCTGCTTCCTCTTGTTGGTGTTGACTACTGCATCACAAGAGCACTTTTGCAGCAAGAAACCTAGCTAGGAGTAGTTGGTACTCCCTCCGGTCCTTTTTACTCTGCATATTAGGTTTGTCTGAAGTCAAACTCTTCAAAGTTTGACCAAGTTTATACAAAAAAATATTAACATTCACGTAACAACACCAATATCATTAGATCCATCTTGGAATATATTTTCATATTATATTTATTAGGTATTATAGATGTCAATATTTTCTAATATAAACTCAGTCAAACTTAGCAAAGTTTGACTTCAGACAAATCTAATATGCGGAGTAAAAAGGACCGGAGAGAGTACTTGGGACTGCTGAAAAATGACCATGCCATGTTTATGCACCGTAACCCTTGGAAACGAGTAATTGCATGTTTTGCACCCTTAACCAAAGATACGCGTGACGCTGTGGGCGATGGTAGTTTCACACATACATGATCTTCGTTAATTCACAAGACAGAAACACGGTGTGCGGGATGCACTGCATCACGCACGGGGGAAGATGGAAAGATCCTGCTAGTGCTACCAACCGACTGGGCGCCGGGGCAGGCGGTGCCGCTCGAGTTAAACAAACGGAACGGAACAAGGCGGAAGAGGCTAAACGCGCAACGCAGGAACATCTTAGGGCCGGGGGCGGTGATGGAACCATTGACCTTGTCGTTAATGCCGCGCTTAGTTGGCCATTCCCGCGCTCCACCCGTTATTATCTTAACTTAATCTGCGCGCGCACGGGTGCCGAGATGACGCGCGCCCCGCCAATACGGGCTCACGCTCGCTACCTGGAGCATCCACACACACACACTGTAGTACGTGTAGTGAGTACTTAAAACTAACTACTACTCCTAGCATAGTATAGCACTGATTGCTATAGTGTTAGATGGGATAGAGGGGGATGATTGACGTAATGCGATGAATGTATTATTGAGCCTCAAGGGCGAGTATATATTGAGTACAAGACTTGGAGGGCAAGACGCCTCCTAGAGATAAGATGGAAACAATTCCTATCTAATCCCGAACAATCTCTAAATACCAAATATATCTCTAACATCCCTCCGCAGTCGTAGCGGTAGCGTTGCGAACAACAGGAGCATCGCGGACGGTCAGACTGGAGAGAATAGCAGCCGACGGGCTGACATCCCCCTGCAGTCGCAGCGGGAGCGTCATGGACAGTGTCACGTCGCGGACGCGTGGACTGTAGAGGAAGCCGTCGAGTTACTCAAGCGAGGTGATAGCCCTTTGTACCGATGTCGATGTAGCCGAGAGCGTAGGGTGGTGTAGCCGTGGTCGAGGTAGCCGTGTGAAGGACGCCGTGGTCGATGTCGAGTCGGGGTGGCCGGTGTCGAGGTAGTCGTCGTGGACCGGGAAGAAGAGCGGCGGCGGTGGCCTGAGGAGGCAGCTGCGGCGGCTAGGTCAGAAGCGCGGCGACGGTGCTCGAAGTAGGCGAGGAAGAACCCGACAGCGTGACGAAGACCGGCGCAGACGGTTGCGTTCCCGCGCCTAGGGAGGCGGCGCGACGCAAACCACGTAGAAGTCGACGCGCGGGGACGGCGGAGTGGACCGCGCGCCGCGACGCTACGGCCCGAAGGGGCGACGCAGCGGCAGCGCACGGGTCGGGGTGACGGCGGGGAAGACCTCAGGGTGGTTGCAGGGACCGCGTGCCACGCTCGCTACAGCCTGACGGGGCGACGCAGCGGCAGCGCGAGGGTCGGTGCAGCCTCGGGGACGGCCTGGAGCGGACGGCCTCGGGGCGGCGGTTGACCGCGGGCCGCGGCACTATGGCCCGAAAGGGCGACGCAGCGGCAGCGCGCGGGTTGGTGCAACCACGGGAACGGCAGGGCGGCGACGGGGACCACGTGCCGCGACGTTACGGCCCGAAGGGGCGACGCAGCGGCGACGCGGATCGGTGCAGCCACGGGGAGAACCATGGGGCGGCGGCGCTGCGGCCCGACGGGGCGACGCAGCGGCAGCCCGTTGCTCGATCGGTGGAAGGGCGCGCTGAACTCGGGGACCGGGCGGTGACGCCCGGCGTAGAGGGACGAGCGGGTAGATGCGTGGATGGTGGCCGTGACACGCCGCCGCGTCGCGCGAGGCCGCCCGGTCGGACAAGAGGCCGGGTGGTCGTGCCGGTGTCGGAGTAGAGGCGCGGGTCGACGGCGGTGGCGGGCGACGCAAACCGATCTTAGATCGGAAAACCAAAAAGAAAACATCGATCAATGCGACCGACGGGAGAGAGAAAAAACCCGGATCAAGGATCGGGAAAAAGACTTTTTAGGGCAGCCGGTCAACACGACCGGCGGACGAACCCTAGGTACGGGCGGCGCGGCCCCCGGCGGCGATCATGGAGACCGACCGCCCCGGGGGCGGCGCTCGGGGCGGAAGCGGCGGGCGGTGGCTAGGGTTTTGGATCGGTTAGGCTGATACCATGTTAGATGGGATAGAGAGGGATGATTGACGTAATGCGATGGATGTATTATTGAGCTTTAAAGACGAGTATATATTGAGTACAAGACTTGAAGGACATGACGCCTCCTAAAGATAAGATGAAAACAATTCCTATCTAATCCCGAACAATCTCTAAATACCAAATATCTCTAACATATAGCTTAGCCGGTGCACGGAGACGACGTGCGCGGAGGAGGAGTCGGGGGCATCGAATAGAAAATGGAGCAGCGGCCGGGCCGGGCCGGGACGGGCGAGCGAGCGCCGTGTTCCGCGGGGCTCCTGTTCGGCCGGTGGCGGGCGCCACCCCCTCCCGCTTTGTCGAGCCCCACGGTCTTGTGGCCGTGGTCGTGGCCGTGGCTACCCCCTCGCGCGCGCGCACCCGGCCCTATTATATACTAATAGATGACTCTAATTCGACCGTATTTGGGAGCTAGCTACTGATACTGCAACTACGTCGCCATGCGGGCGTCCACTTGCGCCCGCTGCCGTATCGTTATCGTTGGACGGATCGGCGCCACCGTGGAGCGGCGACCGCGACCGGCTGCCGTCGCAGCGACTTTGTATATAAGCATACTCTGGCTAGCGATATGTGTGTTTGTACGTTGCGCCGGCCGGAGGCGTATGTAGCGTTGTACTTGCAAGTTGCCCGTCTGGCTCCGACTCTTTCCGCTGACGCCGACGGGTCTCGGCCGCCGCGCGATGAACACAATGCTGAGTGAGGGTGCCGTTCCCTTTGTTCGCTTGCGCCCGGTCGCTCCGTCCGTATGCAGTGTCGCAGCTCAGCTGGTCAGTGATTAGTGTCTAGTTTATTGCTCATGCCATTGACTGGCTGCGTGCGAGACCAAACAGTTAACGGACCTAAGCTAAGCTAACCTTAGTAAGGCCGACCTAATGAAGCGGCAGTGCAAGTGTGGACTGTGGGGATTAATGCTCAGCCGTCCGATTTGGTTCTGATGGCCACGGTGGATGCACGGCGTTCATATTGTCGTCGCTTGGCCAAACAAGTCCAGCTAGCGGCAGAACCCCCGTTGTCATGGCTTGGCCTGTGGGTCACACCTGATTTTCGGTTTTGGTGGTATGCTGCTAGGCACGCGCTTGGTCCCGCCGGAGATCATCCACACCGTCAAGTCAAGCCGAGAACTGAAAAAAGGAATCGCGGCCGTCGGATGGGAAGACCGTAATCTTCAGCGGATATTCATGTCAGGTCGGCTATCATTGGCGTGAGCGGTCGGGCCCAGAGGCACACGACAAGGGTCTTCTTACGTGTGCATGTGTACAACATACCGTATTTTTGTTTTTAATATAGGGCATACGGTGTATTAGTATGTATGTACGTACGGGCATGCCCAATTTAGAGTATATACAAGTGTTTGACGGCCGGAGCGACACCTACGTTCCAATAATGCATTGCTTGCTATTCTAAAGAAGCAGTGGTAATCCTACTGCTTAAGTTGTATCTTTTTTTTGCGAGTGCTTAAAGTTGTAACTTAAGTAGATGACTTCACTTTTTGGCATCACACTACGAAAAAAATGAACGTTCGTAATTTTTAGGTCATGTACCATGTCAGGTGTTTCAAAAACAAGTTTGTTTTTGCTTAAGCACATGTGCCTATTTGTAGAGGATAGGTAGTTTAATTAAGCACTCCTGCTGTATCCCTGCAAAAAAAGCAACTTTTTTTTAACCAGTATATACGTAAGCGCTCATATATACGTGCATACAATCATCCCTATGAACGCACACACGCACATCCTACCCCTATGAGCACCTTCGAGAGACCGAGCCGACATATCATCTTGATATTTTACGAAGTCACCGTAGGCGCCTCGTAGTCGACGAGAACATCTCCTCCCACTGAACGTGCATCGCCGGAAATCCTGAAATAAATCCAGGATAAATGCGAGCACCAGGATTTGAACCCTGGTGTGCTGGGATACCACTGTCCTCCTAAGAGCATCTACAACCGGACTTGGCAAATCCGGCCCCCTATACGCCCGCGGGCACGTCCGGGCGCGTCCGCTGGCCCCTCATATGTTGCGCCGCACATCCACATACCTCAAATCCCGATCCTCAAATCCATGCAATCCATGCACGTCGATCATACGATACAAATTGTCCGAATTCAACAGTTCGAAACAAAACAAAGCAAATCATAGTTCAACAAACCGGACAAGCCAAAATAAATTCAATGTCCGACCGTGACGGATGGCTTCGGATCACTGGCCGGGCGCCTGCTCCTAGCGGAATGTGTCCTGCTCCAAGCGGAACGCGTCCTGCTCGTACTGCTCCGCCTGCATCCGGGCCGCATGATCCGCTGCCGCTGCCGCAGCCGCCCTCGCCGCCTCGTACTCCCTACGGTCATTGATCTCCTTCTTCTTGTCCGCATGCCACTTCTTTGCATGCTCATCCAAGAGGGTCTCGTCCGCCAACATGATCTTCGCATCCTCCGCGTCCCGTGCAAGTTGCAACCTCTCCTTCTCAAGCTCCATCTCGCCAAATGTCTTGGCCTTCTCGAGTTCCCATTTGATGGCCGTCTCTTGCTTCTCCAACTCGATCTTCTCCCTCTCAATTTGGAGCTTCTTCCCCGCCCTATTCCGGTCCCACTCCATCCTCTCCTTTTGCGCATCCAACATGAGCTTGTACCTTTCCTCTTTCTTGTTCTCCCTTGCCGAAAAAATGCCCGTCCATGTGGACGACATTTTTGTAGCCGCGGCGTCACGGGAGGCCCTTGCCTTCTCCCACTTGTTTCCCATGACTTGTCGGTTATCCTTTGGCACGGTGGCTCTTCCATTCGTGACGACAACATCGTCCTCTTCATCGTCCAACCCAATGGATTGGTGGGAGCTTGAGCCATCATTCCTCTTCTTGCCGGACTTGAGATCGGCCACAACTTGGTTCCACTTGGGCTTGCCATTCAATAGGATCCAATAATGGCTAAAAGCAAACGGCTTCTTCTCCACCTCGTGATACAAAGTGGCCACCACCGCCGTCTAGCAAACAACATATGTATGAGCACGAGAATGCAAACACAAGAAGCATATGCAAATGACAAGAAGATGAAGCAATTGAGCTTACGTGAGTTGCCACCCCCATCCCACTTTGAGGGCGTTTGGTCACTTGTGAGTAGTAGCCCACGTACTTGTTCACTTCCCCTTGAATGATCCCCCATCGATGTTGTAGAGATGCCACATTGCGGTTGGTCACGATAGGATGCGGCTCCACATACTCCTTTTGTTCGTGATACTCCTTCCAAATCTTCTCCCAATACGTGTTCCCCTTTTGCTCGGTGCCGCATATTGGATCCATTGTTGTGGCCAACCAAGCTTTGACCAACAAGATGTCCTCAAATCTTGAGAATGCCGGACCTCTTGCCTTCGCCGTCTTGGCCATCTTCTTCTTCTTGCTCGGATTGGGATCGGATGTTGTCCCAACTTCAAATGCGGTGGTGTCCTCCAATTCATACTCTAGTTCCGTCGGATCTTCGTTGTCATTGACCATGTCCGACAAGAACGCCTCCTACATGGTTTGCAAGCGTGTGAAATGAACAAGTGGTTGTTTACGCAAAAAATTGATCGGACAGGAGCAATAAAACTTACCGACTCTTGTTCGGTCATTCCGTCGAGCATGTCGAGGGCAGCCCGGGCGCCGCGGGTGCCCGTGCTCATCCGCGCCCGAACGAGCTGCGGCGAGTCACATACGTCAACAGCCGGCATCTGCGTCACCGGAAAGCTGTCCGGAATGGCCCATCCGGCCGTTGAATCCTCCTCCTCTGTCCCAACGGGGCCGGACGGCGTAATTCGCATCGGCGCAAGGATGGATGGGCTGTGGCGGGCCGGGCGCGGCGGCGGAGACAGTTGCTCGACCATGTCCGAACCTCCCTGCGCCGCCGCCGCCTCCCTCTCTCGCTGCCGGCGTCGCCACAACTTCCGGGCAACGTTCTCCACCTTGCAAGATGGAGCCGAAGAAGGGACGCCGACGGACGAGGCGGACTGCGTCTCCGTGGCGATGGTCGGGGACGGGCTCGACGACATATCCGGCGGTGGATCAGGACCGGTGGTGAGGATGGGGAGCAAGGGTGGACGACGGCGATGGCTCTGGCGCGGGAAAGGTTGGAGGGCGGCGGGAGGAGGAGAAACGGTTTGGTGGATTTGGTGCAATTTGCGGTGGGGTCGGGCAATCGGGTCCGATGTGGCGGGCGTGCCCGGGCGCCCCCATATCCGCCCCATATTTGGGCTGGATATGGGGGGTGCCGGTCTGCCCGAGCGTTTGAGGCCCGTTTGAGGCGCCCGGCTGGGTCGAAAAATCGTGACCGGTCAGTGACCGGGCGGCCCGCCCGGGCGTATGAGACGGGTTTGAGGCTCCCGGCTGTAGATGTTCTAACCATCCAACCACATGTTGGTTTGCAAAAAAAAACACCCCTCCTAAGAGACAAGCACTAATGCTTAAAATAATAATTTATTTACTAAACACATTTCTAAGCATCTTGCATTGTACGCAATCTTAGAAAAAAGAGAAAAGGAGAGTAGTGGTCTAGCGGATTATAAGTACATGACGGTTTCAGCTATGGGCAATAGTGACACTCAAATCAAGCACATGGCGAGAGAGGAGTATCGTCACCAAAAGATGGGTAGAGTTAGAACATCAAATGACGAAATAAGTAAAGATGTGTGACGCCCCCGACTTAATCGTGCACTAATCATACACTCAAATGCACATGATCAAGCCTAAGGACTGACTTGAAGATATCACAACACAACTCTAAACACAAATAAAAGTCATACAAGCTTTATATTACAAGCCAGGGGCCTCGAGGGCTCGAATACATAAGCTCGAGTCATACAAGCATCAGCGGAAGCATCAGATATCTGAGTACAGACATAAAAGTTAGACAAGTCTGCCTTGAGAAGGCTGAGCAAAACAACGACACTGGATCGAAAAGGCGCAGGCCTCCTGCCTGGGTGCCTCCTATCTACTCCTGGTCGTCGGTCTCCACGTAGTAGTAAGCTCCACCGGAGGGGTAGTAGTAATCGTCGACTGGGGCAGCTGGCTCCTGGGATCCGTCATCTGGTCGCAGCAATCGGGTATGGGGAAAAAGGGGAAGCAAAGCAACCGTGAGTACTCATCCAAAGTACTCGCAAGACTTACATCAGATCTATTCTAAGTATGCATTGGTTTCAAAGGGGAGGCTGTATCTGTGGACTAGATTGCAGAAATGCCAGAATAGAGGGGAAAGCCTAGCCTATCGAAGACTAGCATCTTCAGCGTCTTGCAACATTAGAAGAGTGCAGATTAGTACATAAATATAGTAATAGCAACAAGTATAAGTAACCAAGCCCAGAGATCCTTTCTCGACTCCCTGTGAGAAAGCAATCCCGGAGCTAACATATTAATTAAGTTCACTAGTATCCAGTTCTAGTTGTAGTAGATCGGGATACTTTCCGAGCGTCCTATTACCGTGGACACGGCTATTCGAATAGATATACTTCCCTGCAGGGGTGCACCAACTTACCCAACACGCTCGATTAACTCTGGCCGGACACACCTACTCGGTCCATGCCCGGCCTCGGCTGATCGACACGTCGTAGCCCTACCTAGGTTTAACAGAGAGGCCAGCACGCCGGTCTACACCCTAAGCGCTCAGGGGTCTTGGGCCCATCGCCCTTTGCACTCCTGCGCATTGCGTGGGCGGCCGGGACCAGACCTAGCCCCTGTATACACACGCAGGCTTTCACGGTCCACCCGGGCGCACGCCGCTCAATCGCTGACGTCTGAAGAACTTCGGCTGATACATACGACGCCGAGTGCCCATACTATTCCCGCGTGGTGGTTAGTGCGATAAGGCCAAAGGCCTACTCAGATCACATATCCTAACCAATTATTGTGTTGGGAGCTCGCGGTGACGATCAGTGCTCCATGATCTGTGGTCCCGTCGCCCCGTCTCGAGGACTTGCGGCAAGGGCCAGGCCCAATTCCTCTCCTCCCTCTCCTGAGGCAATCTGCCTGCCCGGCCGCGCCTCGTAATTGTCTCACGGGTACCCTCACAGTCAACCCGATCTCTCATATCTCGCGGGTACCCCTCGGGGCCGACCCGACTTTAATCAGGGACTGAAATAAATACAAGGTATCCGTGTGTCCATAACATCAAGGAGGAATCCGAGGAATCACCCTCGTTGGATTCCCACTCGATGTATACGTCAAGGTGAACCCGGAGGAATCACCCTCGATGGATTCACACTTGAGGGGTTGCACGACAGAAGCTTCATCGGAAGTGGTGAAAGAGGAATCACCCTCGGTAACCCACCATCGGCTAGCTATACTACAGAGGCAACATCAGGAGTGAGGTAAGAGGTATCACCCTCGCCACTCGATGGTAGCTCTGCAAAGTCGTACAACCTAGGGGGTGTGCGGTGATGTATCGGTCTCAGCCCATCGATTACATCGATAGGGGCACTGGTAACATAGCGGGGCATCTAGGTCAAGGATGAGGGTCCACAGATGGTTTACTAACCAACCTATACTAAGCATATAGGATAACAGGAATGGTATCAACAACAGTTACAAAAATAGGCTATGCATCAGAATAGGTATTTTGGGACAACAATTGTAGCAATTCTAATGCAAGCATGAGGGAGAAAGAATAGGCGATGTAGACATGTTCAAGGGGGTTTGCTTGCCTGGAAGCTCTGCGGGGAAAGAGGGGTCGTCGACGGTGTAGTCGTACTCTGGAGCTGCGTCGGCCTCGGGGTCTACCGGAGAGAAGAGGGGGAAGAAACAAATAAATACAAGCAAACAAAGCAATATAGATGCATGGCATGGCAATATGATGTAACGCCCAATATGGAGCTCTATCGCAATCTCGTGATGAAGTCGAGATCATGACAGAACCCCATTTTGGATCGCATAGCAAGGTGATTCTCAAATACATACAACCGAATGAACAGATGAGTGTACCAGATAAAGGCTTACACTCGCCACATGCTACAGCATAAATATATCATAAATCATGATACAATCATCCAAATGAAAGACAGGGTCCGACTACGGACGAAATCAAACGAGAAAACACCACCCTGCTATTATCCCCGGATCAACCGACTAGGGCCCACTACGGATCATCTGGCATCGTGACGTACATACGTCCACGCTCATCGTCGTACTCCCAATGGAGCATCTCGGGCTCACCTGTGTCTGTCTCAAGGGTACCTGCAACTGGTGTTTATAGTAATCTGTGAGCCACAGGGACTCAGCAATCTCATCACCCAAGGTAACAAAACTATTTAAGCTGATAGGGATGGAAGGGGTAAAAGTGTTGAGATTGCAGCAAGCACTAAGCATGTTTAAGTGGCTAACTTACGAGTACAAGAATAAAGATGAGCATACTATGCATAACGGTCGCAAGTTTAATATGATCAAGAAGTGATCCTGAACACCTACTTACGATTCAATCATAACCCCACCATGTTCTCTTCCCTAACTTACTCGAAAAGAGACCATCACGGTTACGCACACGGTTGGTGTATTCTATTAGAATTAGTGTCAAGTTCTCTACAACCGGAGGTTATAAATATCCAAGTCGCCACATAACCGCGGGCACGGCTTTCCGAAAGATATAACCCTGCAGGGGTGTTCCAACCTAGTCCATCACAAACCAACACAAGCCGCGGTGGAAAAACCTCAACCTCAAGAAAACCAGATCAACCTCGAGTCAGCCCGAAGTATCCTCGGAATTCCCGGTGCACAAGACATTTTGACAATGGTAAAACAAATCCAGCAAGACCACCCGGTGTGTCGATACCCCGATAGGAGCCACGCATATCTCGTTCTCAGGACACATCCGTCTATGCAAAGGCTACGGTTAGCTGAGACCCAAGTTTCCAAGGGGGCGCCGCAGGCTGCTAGGTAGGTGGACCAACACTCATGAGGAGCACTGGCCCGGGTTGTTGATTAAGAATCCTCGGGTTAATTACTCCCTATGCAAGTTTTAGTTGTTATTAGGCAAATGGTAAAACCAAAGTTGGGCCTTGCTGGAAGCGCTTTATTCAAAGAGAACTGTCAAGAGGGTCCCATAACACCTGAGCATGTTAGGAACGCTAATCAAGGATCATAACACCGGTATTACGGAAACTAAGGCGACATGAGTGGAACAAAACACCATGCAAAAGGCCGAGCCTTCCACACACACAACCAAGTATATAGATGCATTAATTAAATAAGAGATATTGTGATATCCCAACATATCCATGTCCCCACAAGGAACAACCTGCAACTGCACCTGCAACTAGCAACGCTATAAGAGGGGCTGAGCAAAGCGGTAACATAGCCAAACAACGGTTTGCTGGGTAGGGTGGTTAGAGGCTGTATCATGGCATATGAGAGGCTGACATGTATGTGGTAGGAAGCGTGACATAGCGATAGCAACGAGACAACTAGCAAGCAAAGATAGTAGTGTTATCAAGGGTAATGATCATCTTGCCTGAAGTCTCTTCGGTAGGATAGTAATACTGCTCCTCGAACATGTTCTCAACATGTTCCTCGAACTCGGACTCGTCTCCCGGTACTACCCAAAGAAAGAACAAGCACCGGAATGAACAAACAACCATGGCATAAATGCACAACGAAGATGATGCATGATCATTTAAAGACGCATGGCATGGCAAGCTGCAACAACCAAATACTACACATTAAGTGAAGCTCAATATGCAGCGGGTTGCATGTTGACGAAACTTCACAACGATTATTTAGTTCGCTCCCATTTATGCTACTCATCAATATTAAATGTTGACAACCATGGCAAGAAATGAAGGATATTTAATCTACCCAGCTAGGCAATTTAAATGAGGCCGGAAACAACACTAAACAATTCCGGAAACTCCCCATATGTGAATTTTGAAATTGGTACTGTTCTGGCCTAAATCCTATTTTATTGTTGTAAAACAACAAATGTAGGTGTAGCATGTTAATCTACACATTTTTCTACCCCATTTACATATAAAGTTTATTTAATTCGGAGCTATGTTATTTAGTTATGAAATAAAATATTTTAGCATGTCATTTGAGCAAATTAATGCAAACAGCCATTTAGACAATTTGAACATGGATGAAAGTTGGATATTATGAAACTACACAAAATTCTAAGCTATTTACATATATGACTCATTTTAATCTGATGCATGGTTATTTAACTATTAGCATTTTTAAAACAATGACATGAATGTTACTATGCAATGCACTAAAACATAAGTAAATCCACCGGCAGGAAAGCAAAACACGCACGGGCCCGAAGCATCACAGTGCAGCGGCCCAGAAGAGGATTAGGCCCAAGTGGCTGAGTGTGTGTGTGTGTGTGTGTGTGTGTGTGTGTGTGTGTGTGTGTGTTGACAAAAGTAAAACAAACAGAGGCAAAAGGGGCGAGCTGGGTTTCGAACCCAGGATCCCAAGGATGTGTGCATGCGTCACTAACCAGCTGGGCTAGCTGAGTGTGTGTGATACAGATAGCTCCCAGGCTTTTTTGAGCTATCTATCACCAGGTCGAGCTTGGCCATGGCCGCACGGCGGCGAGCAAAGGCGGCGGCTTCTGCAGCAGCAGAGTACCGGCGGGGGTGCGGGATCGGCAGGGGAGTATGGGTGCAGTCGCGTGCGTGCAAATGCTCGAGCACGAGCTCATGCTCGTCTCGGGCGCGGTACTAAAAGGTGAGGCGGCGGCCAGAGGAGCCTAGGCAAGCGACGAGCGAGGCCCTGGAGGTGCGCCCGAGCTGCAGCGAGGCGCTGCGTGAGCGCGGGCTTGCGCACGAAAGGGGTCCCGTGCGGAGGGATGCATGAGCTGCTGCTGGCTAAAATACCGAAGAAGAAAAAAAATGCACTTTGCAGGAGCACGGGGAGCGCGTGACTGGCACGAACGGATCGGCGACTACATGGAGCTAGCGAGCAGGAAAAGGGATCTGGGAGGTGCGGCCGCTCACCTAGTGTCCCCAGGACATGAAGGTGTGGCCGTAGAGGTGATGGAGACGGCGCGTGGACCGACGGAAGTCCGACGAGGATCTGGCCCGAACGCGATGAAGAGGATGGCGACGGTGAGGGAGCTCCAGGGGCGCTGGTGCCGTGTGCGTTGTGGTAGGGGCCGTAGGGGTACTTGGCGGTCCTCTCCACAGCGGCCGAGGGAGTCGGAGGCGTGGCTGAGGGCTACCCCGAGCTCGAGCTCGAGCTCGGCCGGGTCATGGCGGGCAGGGCGACGGCGAGATGCGTGGTGGCTTACCTGAGTGGCGGCGAGGGCAGAGAGGAGGGGAAAAGGTCGAGGGACGCTAGGTCTAGGTCTAGGACACGATTTATAGGAGCACCGGGAGCTCTCCAGCCGTCAAATCAAGGGACTTGCCGACGTGGCTACGGTGGATGCTCTGCCGTACAGTGGAGAGACTATGAACAGGGCATCGGCGCTAGGCTGGGCTGGCTGAAGAGGTAAGTGGCCAGGTGGGCTGTGGCGCTGCTGCTGGAGGCTGGGTTGGGCTGCTGCTGGGCCGCTGCTCTCTCTCTCTCTCTCTCTCTCTGTTCACTGCTTTACTTTTCTTCAAATAGAGAAATAAGAGAGAAATGCACAGGGAGTTTGGAGTGAGGTGAGAGATATAAAAATATCCCTGGAATCTAGAAATTATGTAGTATTTGAATAAATTGGTTTGGCAATTTTTAGAGAAATAAAAATATATCAAGTTTGAATTAAATTCAAACTTGAGGCATTTTTTATCCCAACCAAATCAATTCTAAAAATGATGAAATTTGGTAGAGAGCTTAAGGACATAGAATTGAGAATTCAGAAATAAGGTGAACATTAATCTGGGACAGAAAATAATGACCACATGAATGATCTTGAAAAGAAGAAGAAGAGGAAGAAGTAGATGATGATGATGATGAAGGATGGTTGAACCACATTGCCTTGAGAGGGAGATGGCAAGGTAGGGGAAAACACACACAAGCATACATGAGCAACACAACATCATGAAGAATGCAATGCACATGGTGATCATGATGAAATGCAACAATGACAAGAGGCACAAAACAACATAATAGTGATGAACATGGCATGCAACAAATAAAAGAACAATGCAACACAAATATAATGGTGCAACATATATCATGGTAATATGGAATCCATACATGGCAACATGGTTGAGGTTACAAAATAGGAAGAATCACACTCGGGGTGTTACATATGTTGTGCTAGAGGTGACCTAATGCAATGCTACACGTTGCAGGCGGAGCGGGAAAATATCTAGGGATATTTTCCCGGCTTTAGGCATCTGTGAGACAGATGAACCGGAGGGGAAGGTTCCATGTTTGCGGTGTTGTGGGCATGTGACAGGTATATGGAGGGCATATTCGGGTTCGTCTCGTTTTTCTGATCAACTTTCATGTAGAAAACTTTTTGATCCGAGTTACGGTTTATTTTCTACGATTTTTCAAAGATTTAAACCATTTTCTGAAATTCCTAGAATTAAATCAAATTCAAAAATAACAGAAAAGGCTTTATTGCATCAGCATGATGTCAGCAATCAACACCGGCTGGTCCAGGTCAAACCTGACAGCTGGGTCCCACATGTCAGTGACTCTGGACTAAACAGGGATTAATTAAACTAATTAGAGGTTAAATAGTAGGTGGGGCCCCATTGTCAGTGTCTAATTAGGTTAACAGATTAATTTTAAATAAAAACGTTAATTAAACGTGTGGGGCCCGCATGTGAGTGACTGTGGTTGCCCAGTCAGCACATTGACTGGTCAGTGACCCAGGGGTGGCCCCAGGCGTGCCACGTCGGCGGTGGCCGACGGCTCATTGCCGGCGACGCCGAAACGCGGCGGAGGGCACGGGCTAGCGGTGGGATTCGGCTACGGGCGGCCGTTTGGCGCGTGCGACCCCGCGTTCGAACGAGCGGACGAAGCCGCGTCGAACTGCGGTGGTGGCGCGGGATGGCGTGGTCGGTATAGACGGCGGCGAGCTCGCGAGCGGCCGCCGGAGTTCGGGTGCGGGCGGAATCGGCGATGCGGTGCACGACAAGGCAAACGGGTGACATCGTTGGGCTCCTACGAGCTCCAGAAGCTCGCCTACGAGCTCGGAAGCGAGCTGCGGTAGCAGAGGCCACGACAGAGAGCGTGGCGGCGGCGGCGGGTACGGCCACAGCGTGGCGACACGCGCAGAGAGAGATCGGGAGGAGGGAGAAAGAGGGAGGTGGGCTGGGCCGCGCCACTGTGGACTTGAAGCCCACAAGCACAGTAGCAATTAGGCCTTTTCCCATTTATTTCTGTTTCTTTTTCAGAGAGGGCCTTTGCAATATTTTGAATAGCCAAAACGACTTTTGTAAAATATGTGATTTGGCCACATAATTAGCTTGCAATATACTGCATTGCCACAAAAAGTTTGGGCAAAGTTTGAATCCATTTGAATTTTTCATAAATGAAATGGCATTTAAATTGCTGTTTTTGCACTGTTTTAAATACTCTAGCCCATTTTAGCAAATAGGAGATGTTGTTTCCCTGAATAAATATTTGTTTTGGAATATTTGCTAAATGATGAACTATTTTTCAGCAATTTTTGAGCAACTTCAAAATTCACTTGAAATTTGAGTTGAATTCAGTGGTGGAATTTGAAGTGAGATATTAATCCAATATGATCAAGCATTGCAAATCAAGGTGACTTAGCATAATCATTATGAATCGCTGTTGCTCATTACACAGGGGTGTTACAAGATGGCATGAGACACGAAAAATATAATGAGAATTAGAGGCGGAGCACCCCATGAAAAATGTGACGAACTCTTTTTATTAGTGGACTATATTTCTTTTTACTCTGGATAGATTTGTCACAAGTCAAGCTTTATAAAGTTTGATCAAATACTGTATGAAATATACACCCTCCGTAAAGAAATATAAGAGCGTTTAGATCAATAAAGTATTGATCTAAACGCTCTTATATTTCTTTATGGTGGGAGTATATTTCATGGTGAGTCTAGCGTTTTTTTAATATTGTGCATGTTGGTAACTCTTTTGTAAAAGATTTACAAAAATGAAATAAGGCATAACAAATATACGAAGTAAATTTAATAAGTTTATGGAGTATTGATTTACAACAATATTTTTTTAACACAGTACAGACGCAAACGCTCATACATATGCACCTACACCCACCCCTATGAATGCACACACACACATCCTTCCCCTATAAGCACCTCCGAGAGACTGAGCCGGCATATCATGTTGAGATTGACGAAATCACCACAGATGTCTTCGTAGTCTACGGAAACATCTTCTCCCACTGAACGCACATCACCGGAAGGCTTGAAATAAATTCAGAAAAATGCGAGCACCAGTGTCAAATTTAGGACTTGAACTCTGGTAGGCTGGGGATAAAAGTATCATCCTAAGCATCCAACCACAGGTTGGTTCACTGATGGATTATTGAATTTATAACAATATTGACTATTAACTCTGATACCATGTTAAATTAAATATACCAGTCAATTCACATAAAACTCCTCGCAAAAATAATTCACATAAACTTCCATATATTAATAAAAAGGAACGGAGATATTTTAGCATTCGGTATCCACAATTCTTGTTTGAGATATACTGCGGTTTCAACGTGGTGCTTTTTTGTGTGTCGAAGATAAGAGCATCTACAATCGAACTTGACAATTCCGGCCCCCTAGACGCCGTGGGCGCGTCCGGATGCGTTTGCGGACAGCGCGGGACGGCCCCTCATTTGGCCTGCCGGACAACCGACACCTCAAATCCAAACCCTCAAATTCATTTAAATTCATGCATGTCCATCATACATGTGAATGTCACAGGTAAATCATATTTGTTGGTAGCGAAAATACATAGTTCGAACATAAAATTTCTTATAGGTACCCAATTCAAACATTAGCTCTTTGGTTTCCATTGTGGGTCCACATATGCTCCACAAGAACATTGAGTAGTTGTGCGTGCACCTAAAGATCTTGAAGATTCTGATGCATCTACAGAAAATTCATAAGCTGATCTGCATCTTGATCTTCCGGGATGTGGACTAGTTCCCGAGGCGCTTCAAAATCATTGGTTTGGGTCACCCCATCACCCTGGTCCTCGACAATCATATTGTGTAAATGTAGGAGATATGCCCTAGAGGCAATAATAAATGTTATTGTTTATCTCCATGTTCATAATTATGTTTATGTTCCATGCTATAACTGCTATGGTTCTCGAGTCTACAATAACCACGAGGTTCGAAGGAAGACTCATATGCACGTGTGGAATAATAAACGGTAAAATGTATTCCTAGTCTGGCCTCTAAGACTAGCTCAAGTGTTGCATGATGGTTCTGTTTTCCTGGTCATGGGCATGACTATGCCGGCAACTTTGAGGGCACAATGTTAGGAGAACACTTGTGTTGAATTGACCCGATTGATGTTATGCTATGAGATACATTCGTCACAAGTTAATGGTTAATAACACAGAGAAATTTAATGTTTGCATAATTACTTAGACCATGAGAGTTTCGAGTTTCTTCATGCTTGCTTCATGAACTTTGGGGTTTGTTAAACGTCATCCGTAAATGGGTGGCTATTACGGCGCCTTACGGGTTCATGGAAAAGTATGTCAAGTAACTTGATAGCTCAAGATTAGGATTTGCTCCTCCAACGACGGAGAGATATCTCTGGGCCCTCTCGATGTTACGGTATCCATCATCGTCTAGCCAGACACAATGTGATTTGATCACAGGGATGCCGGAACACGGCAACGAGAAAAGAGAACAAAACCGGTAATGAGATAACTAGCATTGTGGACAAGTGTTGGTCCACGGGGATGCCAATAAATCTCACCTCGGGTATTTGTAACATATCGCGAAGCAACAGGAATTGCACACGGCAACTGGAGGTTCACTCGAATATTTATTCGTGTGGGTATAGGGGTCAATATGGGTGTCCACGGCTCCGATGTTGATCATTTATCGGAAAGTGTTCCGGTCATGTCTATACTTCACCAAACCTATAGGGTCACATGCTTAAGGGTCATCTATCTGCTGAATACTAGACAGGGAGTCTGAGAGAAAGTCACTGGAAAAGTTTCGGAGACAGTGGAAAAGTTCCGGAGAGAGAACACTGGAATAGTTTTGGTAAAACTGAAAAGTTGTTTCAGGGTATACCATTAAGTCAAATTGGTTTCGTCACACGCCTGGAAATTCTTGGAGGGTGCCAGAATTGTTCTGGGAACTTCTGAAAAAATCCCAGAAATGTTCCGGAGCTGCCGGAAGCGATTTGTTTGCTTTTCGCACATGAAAATCACTAATCCGGAAATTGTTTCGGAACGCGTCCAAAATTATTTTAGTGGGTACTGGAAATGTTCTAAGACCTACAGAAATATTTTCGGATTTAACGGTTGCAGAAAAATGTTTCCATGAATAGTGAAAGTGCTTTTTGTGTTACTTTTTGGAAAGCCACCTTTTAGGGCTTTTGTCAAGCTTCTAGAAGGAAAGACTTAGGGACTAAGGAACCCCTTTTGGGAGGGTCCCACTAGGGGGTGGCCGGCCAAGGATGCTCCTCCATGGAGCTCCTTTGCCTCCCCATTATGCCCTTCATGTGTGATATTTGCATGGGCATTTTGGGTTTTTAAGAGTCATCCTACCCCTTGGGTTTTCCTATAAATAGAGGTGGAGAGGCACTCTCCACACTCACTCCTTTCTCACATACAAGTGCCATGCATGATCTGGCTTCTTCTCTCCCTCCCGCAAAATAGTTTCATAGAGCCGAAAGGCTGTCTGGGTTCCGGTGGGAACTAGTTCTGGACGGCGAAGCCCTGCCGGATAGATGACACCGTATGTGTGCAACCCCGTAGAGAGGTCGTAGGTTCAATCTTTTTGCCTGAGGGGCTGTTCGAGAGTGCCTCCCGAAGGGCTGTCTGAGTGATCATCCGAGTTTTGAGGGTCCTCCCGAAGGGCTGTCCGCGACACCGTCCGAGGGACTGCCCGACCGCCTCCCGGAGGGCTGTCCGAGGGGCAGTCAAGGGAGAACATCCTCGCGGTTGGGAGGTTGTAAATCCTAGCTGCGGGGATCTGCACCAACGATCTACATCGACTCTACTTCTGCTGCGCTATGAGTCGGTAACGATCAGATCAAAACCTTGTATGCAGTCTTCATAGTGGTCCTGGGCTGGTGCGTAGGTCGGAATTTTTTTGTTTTCTGCTGCGTTACCCTATAGTGGCATCATGAGCCGTGCTATGCGTAGATGCAGGTTACGATCTAGAATACATAGAGATGTATGGGTGTTGCACAATATAATTTGTAGTAGATGAGTTCTATTGCTGAAAATTATTTGTGCGGGTAGCAGATGAAATCTGTTACCCGATGTTCTTGTTGCTTCCCTGGAATTTGCATATTTCTGATCTTGATAACAGCATGGTGGAGTTTCAAAGTTCTGGCAATCCGTGATCCTGATTGATCAACGAAGTGCTAACAGTTCGTTGAATTCCACCATAGTTAAAAGAAAGATGAAATTTCGCAGACGAAAGGGCAATGCAGATATGATCTGCACGGGGGTCATGCGTATGACGAAGTTCAGTATGAGGCTCGAGATTTTATTATCTCGTGTTTCATACACCCCGCAATGTTAATCTAGCGACTTGGATAATCATGCTTGATGATGAACGTTGGTAGCTTCGGTTTGTTTCGAAACCTTAGAAGCCACGTAAAATGAAATTTTTCATAAACCGATTAGAGGCGTCTAACTTGGTTTTGCAGGATGACATACAATGTGCATGTGATGTGGTATAGCAGTGCTCATAATAATTTGATTATGTATGAGATGACTATAAAATGTAAATTAACATGACCTGCGTGTCATGATTCGGCATGATGACCGTAGCCATATGATTGTCACTTTAATGACCTGCGTGTCAACCATAAGTAATGCACTTTTTTTATTAGCTATAGAGATAGCAATATTATCTGGTGCATCGACAAGGTGGTGGCAATCTTCGCGAAGGTGAACACCGACGCAAATGCCGAAGACGAAGAAATTAAAGACTTCTCCGTCAGAAAGGGCTATACCATATCATGCTATTATGAATTTTCTGAGATGTTTATCCCTTATGATGCACCCTTCTTGATTGCGCGGTAGTCACTTTTTATTAGGGTGATCTCTCACAAAAATATCAAGTAGTTAGTGTTCTCCCAAGTGTAGCACCGTCACGGCACCTATCTTCTCGGAGTGCGTCATGTTTCCATGAGTACAAATGATGAGAGAAGTGTGAGGCGGGTGAGTTGAGACCTCGCAGTGAGATCACTTGGTTGTCTTGACGTTCGGGCATGAAAGTCATGAGCTCGGAACACGCGCATCGAAAGATGAACAAGAGTCACATAGAGATGTGATCGGCAAGTTGGCCTACCGATTGAAGTTCCCGTCATCAGTGATGTTCCCATCAATGGCGTTGAATTGAAATGCGGATCTTGAATCACCCACAAACAATTATGAGAGATATTGGTTTGAGTGGGAGCGCACTGTAGAATTAACTTGTTTAATTCTCGGTGCAATTAATTATGAACTCTGTCTAAGTGTGATTTGCATAATAGTTGTAGAATAATGGCTCACGTTTCCACCTTCCCTGTTAAAATTGAGTAAGCTGTTAAATATCTGGTTAAAACTTTACGGTTGGTAACGTAATGTGAGGATTGTCCTCAAAAGTGCCGAGAAGGATTTTGTCCTATCGCATGCTTTTGGTATTCTCCCGCTAATGCTATGGATACTGTGACTCTCGTCCTTCGATCCAAAAGCTAGAATTCCGTTACGGTCAAGTGCAATATGTTTGCTTCCATGAGACCCGAACTTCAAAAGTTTGGGATAGCTATGTGATATTCATGGAACTGAAAATCATTTTCAGACACAAACAAAGGCTAAAAGATATGTGATATCCAAAGCAATGTTTGTTTTGCAAATTATTAGTAAAGTGTTTACTATGCATTTGACTGATAAGAGAGGGATCCAGAAGAATGCCTGTCATATGATGAAAGGTGAATAAAACAACAACTTAAAGAGAAAGGAAATGTCCAAAGGGTGTTAGTGTGACTTACACACCTAGGAAGTCCGGGGCTAACGCCACTCTTAAGTTGAGTGCTTCTTCTGAGAGTAGGAGAAATACTGAGAGTTAAACTGTTAGAAGTATAAAGGCAAAAAGAAAGAAGACTGGAATGTCCAGCTCATGTATGAAAGTCATACAAGTTATTGATGTATAGAAGGCTGGTCAAAGAAATAGTTCTTGGGAATTGTGATTAAATTGTTAGTCACTAATTCTTGGGTATTGTGAGTTGATCACAAAGATACCCGCTCGATTGCATTCTGTTGCGACTCGATGCAAGAACTACTATGGCCTAAAAGACTTGCCGGAATGAGGTTTAGATACGCGCTGGGAATATAGTAAATGTTACTATACCTTCCATCGGTGTATTACCGTCTGTATTTATTTTCATTATTCATTTAGAGTTTTACACACTCTAACCCATTGCATAAAGTATCTTGCAAGAAGGTTGTTCATAAGAGAACTTTTGATGTTCGGTGTTATGAATAACATAAGGGCCATACTTTCATTATGAATGAGATGTATGTTATGAATATTGATAATAATACATTACCTCTGTATTTACTTTCATAATTCATTTTAGAGTTTTATACACTCTAGCCCATTTGCATAATGTTTGTTGCAAGAGTGTTGTTCATAAAAGAACAATTGTTGTTCAGTATTATGAATAACATAAGGGCCATACTTCCATCATGGATGGGATGTATGTTATGAATATTGATGGTAATATGATACATCCATAACACTGATGCTAAATGTCACAAGACTAAAAAAATACCACACATGTGTGGCACTGCATTTGGTCACATTAGAGAAACTCGCATGGAGAAATTCCATAATGATGGATTTTGAAGTCATTTGATTATGAATCATCTGACACTTGCAACTTTTCTCCGAAAAAGTGAAGTGGCTGAAATACCGTTCACAGGACATAAGGAACGAGCAACGAACTTATTGGTGATCATACATTATGATGTGTGAAGTCCAATAAATGTTGTTGCTAGTAGTGGATTTATCTATCTTCAGAAATGACTTAAGTGGATATATGGATATTTGCTTAATGAGATGTAAGTCTGGATCTTTTGAAATCATTCGAAAGGTTTTCAAAATGAAGTAGATATTATTGTAACAAGAAAATTATGTTTCTGCAATTTGATTGCGGAAAGGAATATTTGAGTTACAAGTTTAGCGAATGTCTGATGAGTTGTGAAAAGAGTTTCATAACTTACACCTCCCAGAACACCACTGTTAGTGGAATGTCTATGAAGATGTATTCAAACCATTTATGACATGGTAAGATCAAAGATGATATAAATCAATTTGCCATTATCCCTTTTAAAGTAATGCTTTAGAGACTGCGGCTTTTACACTGAATAGAGCGCCATCAGATCTGTTGAAATGACGCCATGGTATGGTACGCCCAACCATGTTTTGTCTTTTCTTAACATTTGGAATATGGGGCTTGTGTAAAATATTTACAAACCTATTCCAAATCAGACAAGTGCTACTTTGTAGGTTATCCCAAGTTATTGGGTATTCCCCCACCACTGTACCGAGGCAAAAGGTTTTGCCACAAAGAACGGTATGCTTTTGAAGAAAATGGTTCTTGCAAAAAGGTGAGTGGGAGGACAGTGCGACTCGACGAGATAATAATATCTTCGTCATCAGATCAAAGGAAAGAAACCTTGGAAGTAATTCCAGAGTTTTGATACGGAAGCCTCTACATGAGATGTATGGACTTCGGTCGAACTTGCAACTGAACCACGTAGGCAAAACTCGTGCAAACCTCTCAGGTGCGCAAGCGAGATATTGTTGTTAGACAATAGTATACCTACGATACACAAGGAAGCGTTGATGGGCCCTGACTCCGGAATTGGCTAAATGCCAATATAATCCGAGATAGTTTCCATATAAATGATTCAAGATTATATCTTGATAAACCCTTCGGAAGACTTAGAGTCTAACGAACATTAATGGAACTATAAACTGATGTGTATAAAATGTTTTATCCATAAAGCTCGACTTGTTGCAATAACAAATTCAAGGAGTTGACTACGATGAGATTGTCTCACCGTAGCGATGCTTAAAATCAGATCGGGTTAAACTAGCAATTAATACATATTTCAATCTTGAGATATGATACATGGATGCCAAAAGGATTTCCATGTGATGGAAATGCAACCTAGGACTTGCATGTGATACAGTCCGAAGTATTTTGTCAATCCAGAGGATGCTAATAAGTATGCAAACTTCAGAGTTCCGGCAATGGACAGAAGAGAGCAAAATGGAGTTGGAATCTTCGTTTTGATGAAATAGTCAAAAGAGTTTCATTTCATCAATGGATAACGAAGATACTTGTGGTTACAAGAAAGGAAGTGGGAGCAAAATAATATTTCTAAAAACCTTGTGTGCTTGACACATTGTTGATTGGAAATAATGTAAATTTCTTGACACGAATTAGGACTTCATTGAAAATAGTTTTTTGATGAAGTGCTTGGGCTAAATAGCCTTGATATTAGGCATATTTATCTACGAGATAGAATTGCCTGATAGGGCTAAGCCAAAATACATATTGACAAGATGCTAAAACAGTTTAGCATTAAAACGCCAAGGAGTGATTCTTGCCGAAGTCACATGGAAAGAGTTTTTGCAAGACTCGGTGTCCCAAAACACTGATGAGCAAAATACATGATGGAGATTCCACACACTCTTGTGTTTGGATTAATCATGTATTCCATGGTATGTAAAACAACCAGATATGTCCAGTACTCCCAAGGAGTTGCAAGTAAAGATACCAAAGTGATCAAAGTACTGATCATGAGACAACAGTGAAAATTGTCATTAAGTACTAAAGTAGCACTGATGACATATTTTCTCGCAAGCAGAGTTTATGATGTGCTCGTTGTAAAGTTGTTACATCGATACAGTCTTCATCAATGCTCCATGCAATTTTTCGATTTAAGTTAAGGGTTTTTGTGTAATACACGATATGGTGGCACGATGTTTGGAAATCGTTCCAAACAGGTTACTGTGGCGAATTCTATAACAAAGGCTAAGTATGTTGCCGCTTTCAAAGCGACATAGAAGATGTTGAATCGTACAGTTCGTTCATGAACTTGGTATGGTTCCAAGATGGCTTTGGTCAATGGAACTCTATTGAAGATAGTTGCTCCATAGCTCAGTCTGAGGAATCAAGGTTTGACCACTGATTCACATATATACGAAGCCAAGTCCACACAAAATATGAATTTTGTCAAAGCGTGAAAACGCGAGGATATGCAGAGATACACACGGAACTGAAGTTGTCAAATCCGTTGGACATCAGACTATACCACAAGCGAAGCATTTTTACACCGGTGTGCCATAGGTGTAAAGTGCATTAGCATTGACTAGATTATTGACTCTAGTGCAAGTGGGAGTCTGTAGGAGATATGCCCTAGAGGCAATAATAAATGTTATTGTTTATCTCCATGTTCATAATTATGTTTATGTTCCATGCTATAACTGCTATGGTTCTCGAGTCTACAATAACCACGAGGCTCGGAGGAAGACTCATATGCACGTGTGGAATAATAAACGGTAAAATGTATTCCTAGTCTGGCCTCTAAGACTAGCTCAAGTGTTGCATGATGGTTCTGTTTTCCTGGTCATGGGCATGACTATGCCGGCAACTTTGAGGGCACAATGTTAGGAGAACACTTGTGTTGAATTGACCCGATTGATGTTATGCTATGAGATACATTCGTCACAAGTTAATGGTTAATAACACAGAGAAAGTTAATGTTTGCATAATTCCTTAGACCATGAGAGTATCGAGTTTCTTCATGCTTGCTTCATGAACTTTGGGGTTTGTTAAACGTCATCCGTAAATGGGTGGCTATTACGGCGGCTTACGGGTTCATGGAAAAGTATGTCAAGTAACTTGATAGCTCAAGATTGGGATTTGCTCCTCCGACGATGGAGGGATATCTCTGGGCCCTCTCGGTGTTACGGTATCCATCATCGTCTGGCCAGACACAATGTGATTTGATCACAGGGATGCCGGAACACGGGAACGAGAAAAGAGAACAAAACCGGTAACGAGGTAACTGGCATTGTGGACAAGTGTTGATCCACGGGGATGCCAATAAATCTCACCTCGGGTATTTGTAACATATCGCGAAGCAACAGGAATAGCACAAGGCAACTGGAGGTTCACTCGAATATTTATTCGTGTGGGTATAGGGGTCAATATGGGTGTCCACGGCTCCGATGTTGATCATTTATCGGAAAGTGTTCCGGTCATGTCTATACTTCACCGAACCTATAGGGTCACATGCTTAAGGGTCATCTATCTGCTGAATACTAGACAGGGAGTCTTAGAGAAAGTCACCGGAAAAGTTTCGGAAACAGCGAAAAAGTTCCGGAGAGAGAACACCGGAATAGTTTTGGTAAAACTGAAAAGTTGTTTCAGGGTATACCATTAAGTCAAATTGGTTTCGGCACATGCCTGGAAATTTTTGGAGGGTGCCAGAATTGTTCTGGGAACTTCTGGGATTTTTCGGAGAAAAAACCCAGAAATGTTCCGGAGCTGCCGGAACCGCTTTGTTTGCTTTTCGCAGATGAAAATCACTAATCCGGAATTGTTTCGGAACGCGTCCAAAATTATTTTAGTGGGTACTGGAAATGTTCTAAGACCTACAGAAATATTTTCGGATTTAACGGTCGCAGAAAAATGTTTCCGTGAATAGTGAAAGTGCTTTTTGGGTTACTTTTTGGAAAGCCACCTTTTTGGGCTTTTGTCAAGCTTCTAGAAGGAAAGACTTAGGGACTAAGGAACCCCTTTTGGGAGGGTCCCACTAGGGGGTGGCCGGCCAAGGATGCTCCTCCATGGAGCTCCTTTGCCTCCCCATTATGCCCTTCACGTGTGACATTTGCATGGGCATTTTGGGTTTTTAAGAGTCATCCTACCCCTTGGGTTTTCCTATAAATAGAGGTGGAGAGGCACTCTCCACACTCACTCCTTTCTCACATACAAGTGCCATGCATGATCTGGCTTCTTCTCTCCCTCCCCGCGAAATATTTTCGTAGAGCCGAAAGGCTGTCTAGGTTCCGGTGGGAACTAGTTCTGGACGGCGAAGCCCTGCCGGATAGATGACACCGTATGTGTGCAATCCCATAGAGAGGTCGTAGGTTCGATCTTTTTGCCCGAGGGGCTGTTCGAGAGTGCCTCCCGAAGGGCTGTCTGAGTGATCGTCCGAGTTTTGAGGGTCCTCCCGAAGGGCTGTCCGCGACACCGTCTGAGGGACTGTCCGACCGCCTCCCGGAGGGCTGTCCGAGGGGCAGTCAAGGGAGAACATCCTCGCGGTTGGGAGGTTGTAAATCCTAGCTGCGGGGATCTGCACCAACGATCTACATCGACTCTACTTCCGCTGCGCTACGAGTCGGTAACGATTAGATCAAAACCTTGTATGCAGTCTTCATAGTGGTCCTGGGCTGGTGCGTAGGTCGAATTTTTTTTGTTTTCTGCTGCGTTACCCTACAGTAAAATGACACAACATGGCATCAGCTGCCACAAAAGTCTCTGATTCCCACATCTGTGCAGCTCCACAAACAATTCCCAACGAGTTTGAAGCACTCCAAATGCCCTCTCCACATCCTTCCTAGCTGCTTTCTGTATTGTTGCAAAGTGGCTTTGTTTGTTGCCTTGGAGATCAGACCTGGTCTTCACAAAACGTCGCTCAGTGAGGATAGATACCACTGGCAAGGTAGTAACCCCCATGTTGTAGTCGCGGTCGTTGACAGTGTAGTAGCACGGTGGTGATTCCCCATTGCAAAGTCTCTTGAACACGGGAGATCGTTGAAGCACATTGATGTCGTTGTGGGAACTAAACATTCCAAAGAAAGCATGTCAAGTTCACAAGTCATGTGATGCCACTGCTTCCAGTATGATGGTGGCCTCTTTGGGGTGACCTTGGTACATCCCCGCAAACCTTTGAGGCAGTTCTTTCATTGCAATGCCTGCAATCAATTGAACCGAGCATACATGGAAAATCTCTTGTCTCTCCAATCGCCAATAACTTTTCTGTATCCTGCACATTTGGTTCTCTCAGATACTCTATTCCAAACACCTGCACCATGGCGCAGGCAAACCACACAGTGACCTTTAGGCATGTGCTCTTCCTCATACAGACCATCTCACCAAAGGCATCAGAGGCAGTACCAAGTGCAAGCATCCTCAGAGCAGACGTGCATTTCTGCTTAGCAGAGAATAATAGTTGTCTGCAATAATCCCTAGTGAGCTTGAAGTAGTCATTGTGTGCCCCCACCCCCTCCACAATGCGCAAGAACAATGGTTTGTGCATAGGAAACGGTGAAGAAACCATGATTCATCACGAAAAGTTGGATCGAGAGCAAAGTAGCCATTGTACAGCAGCCATGCTCCAGAGACCCAATCGCGGTTCAGAACTCTTCTCCCATTGATCGAGCCCTTGAAGTTGAGAATGTGCTCCACCTCCCGGTCCATTTCCTGTTGGATGCTCATGGTCACCATCATCTCGACTTCTTTGTCTGAATACGACGAATCGAAGAACTCATTTTGAATCATGTCATCAAGCTCTGTTAGTCCATACAACTCGTCCAACGAACCATCCACTTCAATCGTTTTGCCTACGAGTAAATCACAGAAAATCGGGCGGACAATGTGTCGAACACATAGAAGGCAAGGTGCACTCCGAGAGTTGCCGGACGTACCGCAGTGGCGTCCGGGCCGGTGGTGATGTTCGCGGCGGCGAGAACGGATAGGAAGACTGCTGTGGCGGTGCTGAGGGCACAAAACGGCGGCGGAGCAAGGAGAGGGCCGACACGGAGAAGGAAAAAGAGAGGAGATTAACTAGTGGAATCGGCTAGGTCTGAGGGGGGATTTGGTGCAATTTATGATGGGGGCGGGCAATCTCGTCTGACGTGGCGGACGTGCCCGGACCTCCTATATTCGTCTTAGATTTGGGCTAGATACGAGGGGTGACGTCAGCCTGGCATTAGGACCGGTATGAAAACCCGTCTGGTCGTTTTTTTTTTTTTTTTGCGAGGGAGTCTGGTCGGTTTTTTGACTGGTCAGTGACCGGTTTGTCCGTCCGGACGTTCGAGGCGCGTGGGTGTAGATGCTCTAACAGCACTGCGCATCCAAAAACCAAAACAGCAGTGTACGTGACAAAAAAAACCAAATCACTCGGGGTATGCTGTATCACCAATGCAAGGCAGACAGGCAGGCACAGGAACTAGCTCGTTCTTTGATGAAAACGGTGCAGTGCAGACAAAATACTGTAAAAAAGGAACCTTAACGAGAGCTGGGTAAAAACCGAGAGGCAGGGAAACTTCAGATACGGGTGTTTCGTACATGTCAGCATGGCGAGATGGGACGAGACAACACAGTCGAGGGAAGGCAGATGGGATGGGGTGGGGTGGAGGAGGAAGGGAAGGTGGAATTTACCCCACCGAGGTGAGAAAATGTTTATAGCTGCCGTACGGTAGTAGCCTGCAGGGGCAGCCCTGCAGCGTCACTGCAGGGTAACATGGGGCAGCCGATGAACAGTAATAAAAAAAAACTGGAGTAGAAAAAATCACCACCCACTCACGTGGCTCGGTCATCATCTACCGAGTGAGTCACCTACAGCTGTGCCCCTGTGGAGCAAGAAAAAGATAACAGACCCATGGGGAGGACACAGTGATGATGCATGGGGGCAGCACTTGCCCAGTATTTTACAGTTACCCCTGCAGCAAGTGATTAACCCACCACGGCGTCCGTATGGTGGTAGGACTACCGGCTCGCCTGACTGGCTGGCTGACTGACTGAAGCGGGGGATGTGTGCGGCTGACGTGTGGGGCAGGGCGATGAGTGCGGCCGCTGGGATATTTACCGCGCGTCCCGCGGAACGAGGCCGTTTTTTGGAAGTTAATTACATAGGTATCGGTGCGATCCACATGGTTTGCGCACTTGCTTACCGTGAGCTGGTACAAACTCGAATCTGACGACCGGCACGCTTCGCAAAGCTGCGAGCCCCTCGCCGTGTCGGCCTTCGTGTTGCCGCCATATAACAGGGTGACATAAGCGGGCTATAAGAATTGCCACCTTAGATTTGTGATAATGTGGAGGAGAGAGAAGAGGAGAGAGAAGAGGAGTGGGCTGTAAACTTGTAGCCAGCTGCAACACGAGCTCCAACACACTTTGTGATAGAAGAAGATGGGGTCAAGCATTAAATATATACTCCCTCCGGTCCGGTGTGTAGGGCTTAATAGCCAAGTCATCGTGACAAAGGCATAAGAGGATTGGGCGTTATTTCCTCCAATCAGCTCCCAAAATTAATTAGAGATACTAGGAAACATGCGTGCATTCAATTCAAAAAGAAGAAGAAACGTGCATGCATTGGTCAAACCGTTGCATGTATAGTGGAGAGAGAGGAAATGTGTGCAGCTAGGAGTTAATATAGGGGAGAGAGAGGGCCAGATCAATTGATTAATTAGGCCAATTAAATGCTAATGGGTCTTATTCCTAGAGGATTTCGGAACAAATAGAAATTGCTAGTGAGCCTAACACACCGGACCAGAGGGAGTAGTATATATAGCCAGCAGCTATTATATGAATGGATTTTTAGGTTGAATATAGATGATGTGGAACAAAGATAGAGCTAGCAACCGGCTATATTATTAACCATGCTCTAATCTAACGGGGCCGAGACGACCTTTGAAATCAGAGGAGCAGTACCATAGCGACGCCAGGACCCTGAGGCCATTGGTTCTCGGGTCGGCTCCTTCAGCATTTTCGTCTGTTTTTATACCTTTTAGAGACAATAGGAATTCATATTTGATCAAGTGAATTTTAACCCCCTGCAGAAAAAAGAGAGGGAATGAATTTTAATCACCGGCATTGAAATTACATGGAGGTCTTTGAACCACCGAACGACCACTACCACCGACAGAACGAGTCGTCGCCCTCTAAATGGAGCTGGCGTGACCTTTTCGATGACAGTCGGGAAATCTTCGTGCACCAGCTCCTAAGGACCAACACCCTGTAGCCTCTTAACATATTTGTAAACTCTGCTAAAGATTTGACGCTCAATGTTTCGAAATGATTTTGTTGGATTTAATCCTACTTAAGGGGTAAGGTGCCACCCCTGGCCTATATGGAGTGCCACATCACCAGTCAAGACTAGTCAAAGCAAGTCAAAGTAAGAAGACCAAGAAAGAAAAGGTCAAAGGAGAAGACAAGAGAGCAAAGAAGCCCAAGCCCAAGTAAGAAGGTCTCTTAGTGTAAGGATATTCCCCCTAATGGGCCACAACCCGCCTCCTAGCCCAATAAAGAGCATATGGGCTAAAGTACGGAAAATTACCTAGTTCTACCCTCGCCTCCTTACTTCAAGGGTAGGCTTGGTCATTTGTTAAGGACCCTATGCTATATAAAGCCGCCCATGGGCATATAACACACTCACTCTCACATAAATACAGTCAAGTGGAGGGTTACTCTCTTCTTCCAAGCCCTTTCAGGAGGGCAAACGAAGGCCGACAGCTCGGGAGTCCGAGGGACCTTTTGAGGCTCGGATCAATCGGGAGTCGTGGGACACTAGAAACGGCCGCACTCTAAGTGCCCCGTGCCCCGGGCACCACTCTCGACGACCCTCCCATAGGACGTAAGTCGCGCTCCCACAAGGCGACTGAACCTATTTAAAAGACATTGTCGTGCCACTTTGTCGAGTGCATGGTAACCTTCGATATAGATCGTCGTACATGGCCTCACTTACTTATGATCACACTACTACGGACACCCCCTAGTCGAAAGTTGATTCTCGAACGTCAACATTGGTGCCGACCGTGGGAAATCCTCACCGTGTGCGAGAAGTCACCTTGATAACCCACAAGCATAGGGGATCGCGACAGTCTTCGAGCGTAGTATTTCACCCAAATTTGTTGATTCGACACAAGGGGAGCCAAAGAATATTTATGAGCCTTAGCAGTTGAGTTGTCAATTCAACCACACCTGGGATATGAAATCTCTACATCAAAGTGTTTAGTAGCACAGTAGCAATAGTAACAGGAACAGTAACAGAAGCAGTTTGTGATGATTGTGGCAGCAGCAGCAACATTAACTTAGCAAAGATCAATACGAGAAAAGCGTAGGCATTGGATCAGCGATGGATATTTGTGTTGGATGACATTCATCAAATAACAGTCACAACCTAGACTGATACACAATAGCTCCAATTCATCAATGTAATGTAGGCATGTATTCCGTATATAGTCATACGTGCTTATAATAAGAACTTGCATGACATCTTTTGTCCTACCCTCCCGTGGCAGCGGGGTCCATAAGGAAACTAAGGGATATTAAGGCCTCCTTTTAATAGAGAACCGAAACAAAGCACTAACACATGGTGAATACATCAACTCTCGAATTACAGTCATCCCCGAAGAGTATCCCAAACAATTGTCACTATGGGGTCTACGGATCAGAACAATAACAAGTGCATATAACTAGCAGATAGGATCAAGAACTCAAATATATTCATGAAAATATAGAGGGTTCAGATCTGAAAGCATGGCACTCGGGCCCTAGTGACAAGCATTAAACATAGCAAAGTCATAGCAACATCAATCTCAGGACATAGTGGATACTAGGGATCAAGCCCTAACAAATTGACTCGATTACATGACAAATCTCATCCAACTCCATCACCGTCCAGCAAGCCTACGGAGGAATTACTCACACCCGGTGGTGAACATCATGAAATTGTTGATGGAAAAGGGTTGATGATGACGACGGCGACGAATCCCCCTCTCCGGAGCCCCGAACGGACTCCATATTAGCTCTCCTGATGAAGAACAGGAGGTGGCGGCAGCTCCGTATCATAAAACGTGATGAAACTTTCTCTCTGATTTTTCTCTCCACGAGACGGTACTTATAGAGTTGGAATTAGGGCAAACGAAGGTCTGTGGGACCCACAAGCTCGAGGGGCGCGCCCCTTGAGCTTGAGGGGGGCCACCAGCTCAGGGGGCGCGCCCCTCGAGCTTGTGGCTCCTGGGTGGCCCCCCCTCCAGTAGATCTCTTCACCAATAATTTTTATATATTCCAAAATAATTCTCTGTAAATTTTCAGCTCAATCCGAGAACTTTTATTTCTGCACAAAAACAACATCATGGTAGTTTTGCTAAAAACAACGTCAGTCCGGGTTAGTTTCATTCAAATAATGCAAATTAGAGTCCAAAACAAGAGCAAAAGTATTTCGAAAAGTAGATACATTTGGGACGTATCAACTCCCCCAAGCTTAACTCGTTGCTTGTCCTCAAGCAATCTAGTTGACAAACCAAAAGTGATAAAGAAAAGCTTTTACAAACTCTTTTGTTCTTGCTACTGTATATAAGCTTAACTAGTGATCAAGTTTTCAGCAAAGATTATGAACTAACCACATGAATAATAACACTTAGGTCTCACATTTACTCATGAAAATAACATAACCAACTAGTGAGCAATAATAAGATATCTCGGATGCCAACACTTTGTCAAAACTATCATGATATAATATGATAACATGGTATCTCGCTAGCCCTTTCTGAGACCGCAAAACATAAATGCAGAGCACCTCTGAGGTTCAAGCAGCGACTAAACATTGTAATTTAGGGTAGAAGAGATCCAGTCATGGTCACATCCAACATTAACTAGACTCAATGCATAAAAATGACAATAGCGCTCTCAGGGTTGGTGCTTTAAATGAGAAGGTGATGACTCAACAATAAAAGTAAATAACATAAAAGTAAAAGGATATGCCCTTCACAGAGGGAAGCAGAGATTTGCAGAGGTGCCAGAGCTCGAAGCTTAAAACAGAGATAAATACATTTTGAGAGGTGTGCTTTTCCTGTCCGTCACGACAAAGGATTTCGATATCTTCCATGGTAAACACATTATAGGCGGTTCCCAAGCGAAAAGGTAAAGTTTACTCCCCATCAACCATACAGACACAAGCCATGGCTAGCCGAATTCACGGGTGCCCTCCAAACAATCAACTTTCCGGAGGTGTTTGTTTTATTATATTTTTCTTTATTTTCAAGTTGCGGGACTGGGCATCCCAATTACCAGCCTCTCTCGTGCAATGACAAGTGAATAAACACCATCATGAGAGTAACCCACTTAGCATGGAAGATATCGACCGCCCCATCGCTCCATGAGCGGTACGGGCACACAAGACATGTTTATTTGAATTATTAGAGGTGGCACATGCAAATTTACTTGGAACGGCAGAGTAATACTGCATGTAGGTAGATATGGTGGACTCATCTGGAACAACTTTGGGTTTAAGGATTTGGATGCCCAAGCAGTATTCCCGCTTAGTACAGACGAAGGCTAGCAAATAGATTGAGAAGCGACCAACTTAAGGAGCGACAACTGTCATAATCATGCATTGCGAATAATTAACATTGAATACGAGCATGAGTAGGATATAAACACCCTGAACATAAATATCGTGGAGGCTACGTTGGTTTTGATTCAACTACATTTGTGAACATGTGCCAAGTCAAGCCACTTGAATTATTCAGAGGAGGATACCATACTAACATACTACATCACAACCATTTTAATGCATGTTGACACACAAGATAAATCATTATCCACTCCTAGCTATTTAGGCATGGCATGAGCAACTATAATATCTAATTTTGATCATAAACATGTTTACTCATAATATGCTGAATCAAGATCGACCGAGTTAAACATATTTACAAGAACAAAAACAAGAAGAGTTCATACCAGCCTTTCTCTGCCACACTCACTTCATCAAATCATCGTCATTATTGCCTTTCACTTGCACGACCGAATGATGTGAAAATAATAATAGTGCAAGTGCTGTGGATTAAGCTGGAATCTGCAAATATTCTATTCAAAGGAGAAGACAAGGTAATAGTGGCTCTTCGGTAAATCAACAATAAAGCATATATGAGCCACTTTAACAATTCTAGCATAGTCTTATCCATACGATGACTCAACTAAAAGAAAATAATTTCAGAGAAACACACTGAAATATTTTTGGAGTTTTTAGTTTTTCTGAAGGAAACATACTAATGAAGGAAAAACAAAAAGCGAGAAAAACTATATACACGGGAGAACTCCCAACAAACAAAAGAAGTATGAGAAATATTTTTGGGTTTTCTTTTAATACTACGAACTAACTAAACAAGAAAGAAAAACTTTAAAGAAGCGAGAAATATTTTTGGGTTTTCGAAGTTTTTCAAACACACAAGAAGAAAGCGAAAATAAAACTAAGATGGATATACAATGAAAGAGATTGAACACCGACAACTGGAATGAATGTAATGACGGTGATAAATACGTACTCCCCCAAGCTTAGGCTTTTGGCCTAACTTGGTCTACTGCCATGGATCAAAGTGATCAGCTCCAGGGTAATACTGAGGCTCCTAGGGATCCCACTGTGGCTGCTGAGGCTCCCACTCATAGGTAGGTGCTGGAGCTGGTGCAGCCGACGGTGTGAGACACCAATAGGCATAAATATCCTCGGGCATAATAGTGTACCTGCCACTGGAAAGAACAAACAAAGACGACATAGGCAAAGTAATAATCTCACGAGTGCCCCGACTGAATACCAAGTTATACCCAAATCGAATATTGCCAGAATCAATGAATTATGCCCAACCATGCTGCTATAATCAAGATATTTGGTTGACAAAAGCTCATCCTCCTCATCTCTAATAGGAATCTCAAAATGTCTAGCGAGGCGGGAAGCATAAATACCACCATAAATAACGCCCTTCGAACGGTTAGTGTGTAACCGTCGAGCAACCATAGCTCCCAAACTAAAAGTTCTATCACCATAAAGGGCATGGCGTAAAATAGCAAGATCAGGTGAACTAAGCGTTCCACTCTCCCATTGACCAGTTAAACACCTCCCAGCAAATAATGAGTAATAACGCAAAATAGGGAAATGTAAACTAGCCACGCTGGCCTCAGAAACTCCTCTCGTCTCCCCCACACTCACGGCAGGTATAAAATCTGCAACGTCCCTCGGACGTGGCTCTAGAGGGCTGCCCTCATTAAGAATTTTGCATACTTGGCAAAATCTATCAAGTGTCATTTCTAGAGGGACATCATAGAGATTGAATGACACGGTGGGTGTACCTCTCCTAGACTGAAAGTAGAAACTTTGCACAAAAGTATTACTGAGCAGGAGGTATTGATCACACTTATCTTCGAGGAACGGAATGATACCGGCATTGTTCGCCAAATGATAGAAATCATCATGAATGCCCGCGTCCCTCAAGAATGTGTTGCATGGCCATTCGCAGGGCCGCACCTCGGCCGCACGAGGGAGTTTGTACTTGGGCTTCTCCTTCGGAGTTTCCTCGGAACTTCGGCTCAAAGAACCTCTCAACATCCTCCTAAGCATTTTCTTCTCCCTGAAAATTTCTAAAAAATTTAGTCCCTCAAAATAAAAGTGAACAAAACTCAACAAAAATGATAGCAACTACTCCCTCAAGTATCTAGAGGCTATGTCATGCATCAAAACTACTTTGGACCATACAAATTCAACATGCAAGCTCATATACATGGTCACCATAGCAGCAAAAATTTGCAAAACATAAAGCACTAGAACAAAAACTATTTGGAGCATTAGAGGAGTCACATACCAAGGAGTAATTCCTCAAAACAGTTTTGGAAATGGAGCTCTGAGCAAGGAGATCAAAAATCTCACAGAAATGAGCAAGAACACGGGCTTGAGAGCAAGGGTGATTTTTTCTGGAGGAAGAAGAAGGTTGTGGGCTAGTGGAATAAGTGAGGGGGACCCTGTGGGACCCACAAGCTCACTAGGCGCGCCCAGGGGGTGGGCGCGCGCTGTGAGCTTGTGGCTCACAGGTGCACCCCCTGGGGTGTGTTCAGTGCCAAAAATTCTAAAATATTACAGAAAAAATCATACTAAATTTTCAGTTCATTCTGAGAACTTTTATTTTCAGGACATTTTTTATTGCATGGATAATTCAGAAAACAGGATAATCATGGCATTCTACTTGATTAAACTTTAAATAACAGAGAATAAATATAAGGTACAGTAGGTTGTGCTTACTAAATTCATCGACCACATCTCCCTCAAAAAGAATCCATTAATAAGGTTGATCAAGTCTTATTAACAAACTATTTCCGAGTAACATGAAACCGAAGAATTTTCGTATAACACTAGGTTACCTCAACGGGGATATGCATTTCCCCAACAATAAGAACCTCATATTTCTTTTTGACGGTCGGAAGAGGAAATTTAAAACCTCCAATAGTAATTGTCGCAATATTTTCAATGGAATTGATACTATTCACTGAACTTTGTTTCTTCGGGAAATATACCATATGTTCATTACCATTGACATGAAAAGTGACCTTACTTTTGTTGCAATCAATAACAGCCCCTGCAGTATTCAAAAAGGGTCTACCAAGGATGATCGACATACTGTCGTCCTTGGGCATATCAAGAATAACAAAGTCTGTCAAGATAGTAACATTTGCGACCACAACTGGAACGTCCTCACGAATTCCAATTGGTATAGCAGTTGATTTATCAGCCATTTGCAAAGATATTTCAGTAGGTGTCAATTTATTCAAATCAAGTCTTCTATATAAAGAGAAAGGCATAACACTAACACTGGCTCCTAAATCACATAAAGCAATTTTGATATAACTTCTTTTAATGGAGCATGGTATAGTAGGTATTCCTGGATCTCCTAACTTCTTAGGTACTCCACCCTTAAAACAATAATTTGCAAGCATGGTGGAGATTTCAGCTTCAAGTATCTTCCTTTTATTAGTGACAATATCTTTCATGTATTTAGCATATGGAGGCATTTTCAAAATATCCGTCAAACGTGTTCGCAAAAAGACGGGCCTAAGCATTTCAACAAAGCGTTCAAAATCCTCCTCATCCTTATTTTTCGGAGGTTTACTAGGAAAAGGCATGGGTTTTTGAACCCATGGTTCTCTTTCTTTACCATGTTTTCTAGCAATGAAATCTCTTTTATCATATCTTTTATTCTTAGGAGGTGGGTTATCAAGATCAACAGCAGGTTCTATTTCTACATCATTATCAGGTTCTTTATCATTATCTGGTTGAGCATCATCAATATGAACATCATCATCATCATTATGATTATCATTAGGTGGATGTTCATTACCAAATTGTGTCTCAGCATCAGAAATAGAATCATCATTATGATTCTCAGAAGGTTTTTCTATCACGGGTTTACTAGAAGCATGCAAAGTTTTATCATTTTTCTTTTTCTTTTCTTCTTAGATGAACTTGGTGCATCAACATTAATTCTCTGAGAATCTTGCTCAATTCTTTTAGGATGACCTTCAGGATAAAGAGGCTCCTGAGTCATTCTACCTCCTCTAGTCACAACTCTAACAGCACGATCATTCATTCTATTATTCATTTCATTAAGCAAATCATTTTGTGACTTAGAAACTTGTTCTAACTGAGTATGAACCATGGATGAATGTTTGCTTAAACCTTTAACATCATTAGCAATCCTAAACATCAAGTCACTCAAGCGATCAATCATAATAGCATTTTGTTTCAATTGATTGCTAACATACATATTAAAATTCTCTTGCTTAACAATGTAGTTATCAAATTCATCCAGGCATTGACTAGCAGATTTATTATAGGGAATATCACCTTCATCGAATCTATAAAGAGAATTTACCTTTACTACCAGTGTCGGGATATCAAGTCCATGTATTTCTTCAATAGGTGGTAAATTCTTAACGTCTTCAGATTTAATACCCTTTTCTTTCATAGATTTCCTGGCTTCTTGCATATCTTCTGGACTGAGGAATAGAATACCTCTCTTCTTCGGAGTTGGTTTAGGTGGTGGTTCAGGAAGTGTCCACTCATCGGCATTCTTTAACATATTACTCAATAGTTCTTCAACCTGTCCAACAGTTCGTTCCCTGAAAACACAACCAGCACAACTATCTAGTTAGTCCCTAGAAGCATCGGTCAGTCCATTATAAAAGATATCAAGTATTTCATTTTTCTTAAGAGGATGATCTGGCAAAGCATTAAGTAATTGGAGAAGCCTCCCCCAAGATTGAGGGAGATTCTCTTCTTCAAATTGCACAAAGCTAAATATTTCCTGCAAGGCAGGTTGTTTTTTATGAGCAGAAAAATATTTTTCAGAGAAATAATATATCATATCCCGGGGACTATGCACACAACCAGGAGCAAGAGTATTAAACCACTTCTTAGCATCACCCTTTAATGAAAAAGGAATTAACTTAAGAATATAGTAATAGCGAATTTTTTCCTCATGAGCAAATAGGGTGGCTATATCATTTAATTTGGTAAGGTGTGCCAGAACAGTTTCAGTTTCATAACCATGAAAAGGATTAGATTGTACGAAAGTAATTAACTCAGGATCAACAGAGAATTCATAATCCTTATCAGTAACGAAGATAGGAGAAGTAGCAAACTTAGGATCATATTTCATTCTCTCTATCATAGCCTTTTCTTTCAGCTTACTTAGTAATTTCTTAACATCTTCTCTATCATTACAAGCAAGAAATTCTCTAGCTATCTTCCCATCCATAACATAACCATCAGGTATCTTAGGCATTTCAACTCTAGTAGGAGAGCTAGGCATAATAGGTGAATCATAATTTTTAGAAGTTTCAACATTCTCAATTTTTTTAGCTTTTGCAATTATTTCATCAAGAAATTCACCTAGTGGCACGGTATCATCAAGCAGAGTACTAGCATCATCACAAGTTTCATTTATAGCAGAAGTAGTATGATCAATTACTTGCGACATATTAGAATGAATAGCAGGTGGTGGTGTCGCAAGCCTACTTAAAACAGAAGGTGAATCAAGTGCGGAGCTAGATGGCAGTTCCTTACCTCCCCTCGTCTTAGAGGGTACGATCTTAATCTTAGCGTCTTTTAGATTCTTCATAGTTTAAAATCCCAAGTGAAGTCGATAAATAGAGCTATGCTCCCTGCCAACGGCGCCAGAAAAAGGTCTTGATAACTGACAAGTATAGGGGATCGCGATAGTCTTCGAAGGTAGTATTTCACCCAAATTTGTTGACTCGACACAAGGGGAGCCAAAGAATATTTATGAGCCTTAGCAGTTGAGTTGTCAATTCAACCACACCTGGGATATGAAATCTCTGCAGCAAAGTGTTTAGTAGCACAGTAGCAATAGTAACAGGAACAGTAACAGAAGGAGTTTGTGATGATTGTAACAGCAGTAGCAACAGTAACTTAGCAAAGATCAATACGAGAAAAGCATAGGCATTGGATCAGCGATGGATATTTGTGTTGGATGACATTCATCATATAACAGTCACAACCTAGAGCGATACACAATTGCTCCAATTCATCAATGTAATGTAGGCATGTATTCCGTATATAGTCATACGTGCTTATAATAAGAACTTGAATGACATCTTTTGTCCTACCCTCCCGTGGCAGCGGGGTCTATAAGGAAACTAAGGGATATTAAGGCCTCCTTTTAATAGAGAACCGGAACAAAGCGTAAACACACGCTGAATACATGAACTCCTCGAATTACAGTCATCCCCGTAGAGTATCCCAAACAATTGTCACTATGGGGTCTACGGATCAGAACAATAACAAATGCATATAACTAGCAGATAGGATCAAGAACTCAAATATATTCATGAAAACATAGTGGGTTCAGATCTGAAATCATGGCACTCGGGCCCTAGTGACAAGCATTAAGCATAGCAAAGTCATAGCAACATCAATCTCAAAACTTAGTGGATACTAGGGATCAAGCCCAAACAAATTGACTCGATTACATGATAAATCTCATCCAAGTCCATCACCATCCAGCAAGCCTACAAAGGAATTACTCACACCCGGTGGTGAGCATCATGAAATTGTTGATGGAAAAGGGTTGATGATGACGACGGCGACGAGTCCCCCTCTCCGGAGCCCCGAACGGACTCCAGATCAGCCCTCCCGATGAAGAACAGGAGGTGGCGGCAGCTCCGTATCGTAAAACGCGATGAAACTTTCTCTCTGATTTTTCTCTCCATGAGACGGTACTTATAGAGTTGGAATTAGGGCAAACGAAGGTCTGTGGGACCCACAAGCTCGAGGAGCGCGCCCTGGGGGGGGGGGGCAGACGCGCCCCCTGAGCTTGTGGCTCCTGGGTGGCCCCCCCTCTAGTAGATCTCTTCGCCAATATTTTTTTATATATTCCAAAATAATTCTCCGTAAGTATTCAGCTCAATCCGAGAACTTTTATTTCTACACAAAAACAACACCATGGTAGTTCTGCTGAAAACATCGTCAGTCCGGGTTAGCTTCATTGAAATCATGCAAATTAGAGTCCAAAACAAGAGCAAAAGTGTTTGGAAAAGTAGATACGTTTGGGACGTATCACACCTCGACCATCACATCTAGATGGCCCCAAAGCGAGCCTCGGGAGAAGCCGATGTATCTAAGAAGAAAGCTGCAACGACAAGATCCAAGAAGAAGGGCGCGACAAAATAGGCGGAGCCCGAAGCACTCGGTGACTGCACCCTCGACATGGTGGTCGAGGAAGTGGGCCCTGAGGAGGCCCCCGACGGAGTGCTCGCAGCTCCAATAGTCTTGCAGGTCACCCTCGGCCTCAGTGCCCATGCCGGGACTACTGGTAGGCATGGGATCCAAAGGCCACCTCACATTGGGAAGCTCCACCCTGCCGAAACCGTACAAGATCCTTGCTCTATCGTTCGCGCATCAATGCTCTAGATGTCAACATTGACTCCATCCAGGCTTTGGTCGATCCGCTCCAGGCTATCGCCATCGCCATCGGCCCAAGTCGAGGGCATTCACCGCCGACGAACCTGGGAGAGCATCCAACTCAAACTCCGCTATCGCAACCACTCGACGGGACCACATGACATCTCGGGAATCAGCCCTAGACGGAGGACCGCCGCTCCACGCTGCGTCCACAAAGGGTTGCCTGCGTAATGCTGTGGGGGGGGGGGGGGCTTTTCTTCAAAAAAGCCAAAGTATTTATAATCTGAACTCAGCATTCCCGAGGCCTCGAATTATACTGGGGGCTATTTATTTGCCCGCCCAACTCACATGCTCCTAAGATTAAGTGTATGTTTTAGCCTCATATGTCCGATTGCCTGGATTTTTCTGACATAGGCGCCTTCGAGCACCGAGACGTCGGCTAAGGGCTATAGTCAGACAAAACACCCTAAGTAGCTTCTAGTTAGGGGAGGAAGCCAATGACTGGCCAACTACACATTCGAAATGTCAAAGTTGAGTAAAAATTAACACATAAGCAGAAAGGAGCGAACTCAATTTACCCATCAAAACGACAATCTCAAAATAGGGATATGTCTTTTACATCCACATCTCGGCATACCGAGGATACATAATGCGGTCTAGTCTAGATTTTCTAGAATAGACCCCAACTTGCAGTCCTTCATGGCTATCCGAGCAGCAAGCATTACTCTCTCGAACTAGTGCTTGAGCTTCACCTCCTTGCGGTCCTTGTCAAAGGGACTCTCCTTGACAATGGACTCGAGCTGCAACTTCGGGTAATATGCCTGCACGGCCACAAAGGCATGCCTTGCACCCTCGATACATGTTGATCACTTCCACCTGTCAGCATGGCTGCTCGCTTCCTGAAGGCGGCGCACCAGCGTGAAGTAGCTGGTCGGCACGGGACACTTCGGCCAAAGGGCCTTGTAGAGATCCTCCATAGCTGGCCGAGCAACCTTTTGCAGCTCTTCCAACTATTTCAGCTTGTCGCCGAGGACTTGGGGGCACGCCGGGTCTTGAAATTTCAGCCAGAACATCTTCTGCTGCTCATTGGCCGAGTCAGGGTTGGCGTTGTAGTGCATGCATGCCTCCTCAACACTGCCAAGAAGGTCGGAAAAAGTGCCTGGCATGCGCCACACTTGCGTCAGCCCGGGGAAGGCTCGGCGGCCGGAGACACACTTCAAAAGGTAAGGCTTACCGAAAGCAATTACCGCAGCCTGCCGCAGCTCCTCCTTCGCTGCAGACACCCGGGAGGCCGCCTCTTGGCGCTCTAGATTGAGCCACCGGATATCGGCGAGATCTTTCTCCTGGGCATCCTTCAGGTTGTCATGTTCAGAGACACAAGCCGAGAGGTCCCCTTCCACCAGTAACACCCGCGCATGAGCGGCTTCATGGGATTTATGCTCCTCGACGAGAAGATTAGCATTCTTCTACACCAATGTCTTCAGCTGGTCGGCCTTAGCCCGAGCCTTTTCAAGATCGGCCCGAAGATTGGTCATACGCTAATCTGCCCCTGAGAGAAACAAACGCATAGCCACATATAAATAATTGTTCAATGAGGAAAAATTAAGAGTAAATCAATATCCTTACCTCATGCCGCCTTGGCCTCCGGCCTTAGCCGAAGGGACTCCTCCTCGGCTTGAGCAATCCGGCATTTCACCTCTTCCAACTCCGAAGAGTTGGCGGAAGCGTGGGAGGTGGAGACCTGCACGAAAAGTAAAGAGCTGAATACATGACCCATAACCGACTTGATTCGATCCTCCCGTTGGTTCCTTTGAGAACCAACACGAGACTTGGGGGCCACTGGATATACGCTTTAATCAAACTAGACTAAAATTCGCACCAAGCTATAACTCGACCCTAAAGCTAGTTTGGTAAATTAACTTAAGGCTCGGGGGCTACTGGAATTGCAGTTCTACCCAGTGTAGAGCTAAGCAGCATAAATTTTGTATCTTAAAGTTAAGTGTTTTTTATGGTGTCCTCGGACGATGCTTTGACATCCTCGGTGAGGGCTACTGGGCATGCTTTGAGTGCTCGGTACTAAACCAAAAAAACAAAAGAAAGAATAGATGATACCTCAAAGCCTTTGGCAAGGATAAGGAACACCTCCATGATGCCAGCCTCGGGGGAGCGAAACTGGCCTAGAGCGGTGTCAAGGATGGCGCGTTGGTCTAGGAGAAGATAGTGGATCGATAGAGCCGCCTTCGCCATTCGTCGGTGCTCCGCCAGCTCGGCCTTCGAGGCCCCCGAAGCCCGGACTGGAGACCTCGGGGCCCTGCTGTTGGCTGCAGGGGCCGAGCAGTCTCCGGATGGCCATGTGGGTCTGGAACCACGTGGGTGGAGGATGCCGGGTTGGCATCCACTCTTTCTACGAGAACAAGAGGAATTTCTTCCCCCTAGTTCATGTTGTGGTCCTCCACGACCGAGGTTTGGACCTCGATCGTAGAAGGATTGATCCCACCCTCAACATCAGACGCTGGGGGTGGGTGATGGGGTGTACCCTGTGGTACCTCGACTTGAGTGCGGGAGGGTTCGAGCCTCCAAGGTAGCTAGAGAACCTCCCGCAGTAGCCTGCGGCGAGGACTCCGGAAGGTTGGAAGTGGCCTCGTCCACCTCGTCACGTTGCTGCTTGAAAAAGGAACAAGGTAAACACCCATGCATAAAAGGGTTATAAAATATGAGTTTGTTAAAAACTTACAGGTCGGGACGAGGACGGACTTGGCGGGCCCGACCCGCGGGCCATGGCTCCGAGGATAAGTCTGAGCTGAGGACTTGGACGCTCGACGCCAAGGAACGCCCCGCCGCCTGGACGTCAGGTGCCCTCTGCTACTTGCGATATTGTTGGGATTCCCTAAAGAGGAAGGGTGATGTAGGATAGTAGCAGAAAGTATTTCCCTCAGCTAAGAACCAAGGTTTATCGAACCAATAGGAGACACCACACAAACAACGTGAACGATACCTACACACACACAAAGCAAATGCTTGCACCCAACGAAGGCAAGAGGATTGTCAATCCCCTTGTTCTCGCGAATTGCAAGGATTAAATCTAATTGTGGTAGATATATAAATAAAAGCAAAATAAAACAGTGAGCAATTTTTAGAATTTTAGTAAATATGGAGAATGGACCCCGGCGCCATATGTTCACTAGAGGCATCTCTCTCATAAGCATAGCAACAGTAGGTAAACAAATCACTGTTGGGCAATTGACAGAGTAGCGCATAGTTATGATGATTCTTCACGGCATGATTCATATATAGGCATTACATCCCTGACAAGTAGACCATATAATCCAACTGCATCTACTACTATTACTCCACCCCAAGACCGCTATCCAGCAATGCATCTCAGAGTAACGCTTTAAGCAAGATGGCATAATCTAGACAAAGTAAGACCAAGCAATATGTTCAAACCCCATCGTTTTATCCTTAGTAGCAACACTACAATACGTGCCTTGCAACTCTCCTGTCACAGAGTAAGGACACCGCAAGATTGAACTTACCACCAAGCACCACTCCCACTGAAGATAAATCAATCTACTTGGCCAAAGAAGACAGATAGATCGGAGAGAAATACAAGGCTATAAAATCACACATAAATAGATCTCCAAAGGATTCAAATACTTTCAATGAATAATCTGATCATAAATGCACAATTCATCGGATCCCAACAAACATACCTCGAGAATTACATTGAATAGATCTCCGAAGAGATCATTGTATTTAAGATCAAGAGAGAGAGAGAGAGAGAGAGAGAAAGAGAGAGAGAGAACCATCTAGCTACTGCTTTGGACCCGTAGGTCTTGAAGGAACTACTCACACATCATCATGGAGGCAGGAAGGTTGATGAAGATTGCCTCCCCAATGGTTTACCCCTCCGACGGAGTACCGGTGGAGGCCTCTAGATGGGATTGCATAAGAATAGAGGCTTGTGGCGGCGGAAAATTGTTTCGGGTCTCGCTCTGGGGGGTTTGGAATATTAGGGAAATTATAGGCCAGAGATTCGGTCAAAAGGAGCCACGTGGGCTCCACAAGTGCTGATGGCGTGCCTTCCCCTGGGCGCGCCGTGTGAGCTTGTTGCTCCTCGTGCATCTTTCGGTCTCTCCCCGAAGCTTCTAGGGTCTCTTCTGCTCCAAAAAAATCACCATAAAGTTTCATCGTGTTTGGACTTCGTTTGGTATGATTTTTCTGTGAAAGAAAGAAATAGGCAAAAAAATAGGAACTGGCCCTAGGCAATAAGTTAATAGGTTAGTCCACAAAATGATATAAAATGTCATATAAAGCATACAAGATTGATAATATAATAACATGAAACAATTAAAAATTATAGATACGTTGGAGACATATCAGCATCCCCAAGCTTAATTCCTACTCGTCCTCGAGTAGGTAAATGATAAAAACAGATTTTTTTATGTGAAATGCTACATAACATGTCTTAATCATGTAATCATTTGCAGTATGAATATTGGGAAGCGATTGAATTACAACACTATATCATTGATATGATATCAAAACGATAATATGCAAGAATACTAGAAAGTAATCATTACCTTTCAATATAAAGAATGCTAAATAATGTTATTCCTACTCATTTAATCATGTAAGCATGGCATAGCTTTGTCTTCCTAATATAAAGTATAAATCAAGAACACCCCGGTGCCAAACCAAGCAATGGTATCATACTTTTTCTCGCTTTAGCTTTTTCAACTTCACTCAATACATGAGACTGAGCCATGGACTTAGCACTTCGGTTGGCAAAGAGAATGATGATTGGGGTTTATAAAGGGAGACAAAAAGGTATAGGAAAGTCTCGCATCAACTAGGCGGATTGTTAGGCAATGGAGAGGCCTTACAATCGATATTAATGCGAGGAGTAGGGATTGCCATGCAACGGATGCACTAGATCTACAAGTGTATGAAAGATCTCTATATGAAACAAAGTGGGTGTGCATCCAACTTGCTTGCTCATGAAGACCTCGAGCATTTGAGGAAGCTCGTCATCGGAATATACAAGCCAAGTTCTATAATGTAAAAATTCCCACTAGTATATGAAAGTGACAAATCATGGAGACTCTCTATATGAAGAACATGGTGCTACTACGAAGCACATGTGGTAAAAGGATAGTAGTATTGCCCCTCCTCTCTTTTTCACTCCATTTTTTAAGAACAATCTCATGGACCTCATCCCCACTTTTTCGAGGACTCATTAGTCTCCACCATTCTTTTCCTCACTAGGACAATGCTCTAATAATGATGATCATCACACTTTAATTTACTTACAACTCGAATAAACTGAAAAAGATGACTACATATGAATGCCTCTGGTAGTGTACCAGGATGTACAATGATCTAGCATAACATGTGTAACAATGATGAACGGTGGCTTTGCCACAAAATATCATCTCAGCTCTATATGATCATGCAAAACAATGTGACAATGAATGCTCAAGTCATGTGAATGGTAACAGTGGAAGTTGCATGGCAATATATCTCGGAATGGCTATGGAAATGCCATAATAGGTAGGTATGGTGGCTGTTTTGGGGAAGGATATATAAGGTTTATGTGTGATAAAGCGTATCATATCACGGGATTTGGATGCACCGGCGAAGTTTGCACCAAGTCTCGAGGTGAGAACGGGCAATGCACGGTACCGAAGAGGCTAGCAAAATATGGATACGAGGAAGTGCTTGCAGTCCACAAACTCACATTAGTCATAAAGAACTGAAGTATTTATTGTGAAAGCCTATTAGCCCTCGAAGCAAAGTATTACTCGCATGCCCCTAGGAGGGAGGTTGGGAGAAGTTAACCATCGCGCGCCCTCGATCTGGACAACACAAGGGATATCACTCAAGGATAAATTACGCTCCAGCTTCCTATTCATGCCATGACCGACACTTTAATGAGTTGGAAATCACAAACCTTAACATCTATATTTTTCACTAGACCATGATTATCAACTAGTAAACCTTCATATTACAACCTCAATACCATTTGTCAATCGCAACAAATTCGGTGATCTACATGCAAGTTTTTATTATACCACCCTCCTATACCTATCATTTTAGGACCAAACATATAACTCATGCAAATTATGACTACCTATTTAACTCTCAAAAAGATATAAGTGAAGCAAGAGAGTGCAAATGATTTCTATAAAATATTTTTTGCCGTGCTCAAAAGATATAAGTGAAGTACATGAGCAATTGCCTCAACTCAAAAGATATAAGTGAAGTTCAATGAGCATTCCATAAATTGTGATGAATATGTGTCTCTCATAATTGGTGTGATCAGGAAACAATGATTGTGGAAACAAGAAAACAAATAAAAACTAAAACACACGACGCTCCAAGCAAAACACATATCATGTGACGAATAAAAATATAGCTCCAAGTGATATTACCGATAGATTGAAGATGAAAGAGTGGATGCCTTCTGGGGCATCCCCAAGCTTAGATGCTTGGATCTTCCTTGAATATTATCTTGGGGTCCCTTGGGCATCCCCAAGCTTAGGGGCTTGCCGCTCCATATTCTTTCTTCCATCGTCATCTCACCCAAAACTTGAAAACTTCAGTGACACAAAACTTAACAAAACCTCCTGAGATCCATTAGTATAATAAAATAAATCATTAACTTAGGTATTGTCGAAGATAGATTCATAATTTTTATTGCATAATATCTACTATATTCTATCATCTGTATGACTTATACCCCCCGATACAATCCATAGAAATTTCAAAATAAGCACACTATGTAATAAAAACAGAATCTGTCTAAAACAGAACAGTACGTAATGATGAAATTTTATTCATAATTCTGCAACTCCCAAAATTCTGAAAATTAGGACAACGTAAAAATTTTGTATAGAAGTATTGTGTAAATATTTACAAATTTTATCACGTTCCAGTACAGAATGTAAATTCATGCACTTGACGCTAAACTTTCTGTTTCTGCACCGAACCAAATAAACAATCATCCACATCAACCTAAAGGCTTTACTTGGCACAAAAATCAAAAGCAAAGATACAAACATAATAATTACAGTAGCAATAATCACGTTGACACCCAAAAATAAAAAATAAAATAAAAAGAATTACTACTGGGTTGTCTCCCAACAAGCTCTTTCTTTATAGCCATTAAGATAGGCTTGAGATTTTAGTGATGCTCACTTGAAAGACAAGAATTGTAGCACTAAGAGAGCATCAAAAAGCATGTAACAAACACATTGAACTCTAACATACTTCCTACCATAGGCAATTTATAAACAAACAAATTATCAAGACAACCAATATCTAGCATATGCAAGAAAGAATAATGCATTAATAGTTTTAACATGAAGAGAGGCAATTTAATAACATAAAGATTTCTGTAACCATATTTGCCTCTAAAAAGAATTACATGTAGGATCATGATCAAATTCAACAATATAGCTATCATATGAAACATTCTTTTCATGATCCACATGCATCCATATTTTATAATCTTTCAAGATAGTGGGATTAACATCAACTAAAGTCATGAATATAGCTATCCTATGAAACATTATTTTCATGATCCACATGCATCCATATTTTATAATCTTTCAATATAGTGGGATTAACATCAACTAAAGTCATGGCCTCTCCAAACCCACCTTTATCAAGAATTTCATAAGACTGAGTATTCTCCAAAAATGTGGGATTCTTTTTACCTAAAGTTGACGCTCTTCCAAACCCGCTTTTAATAGTATTACAAATTTTATTATCAATAATAGATTCATTATGAGGCTCAAATAAATTCTCAAGATCTCAAGAAACATCATAGTTATTACCCTAATCATGATCATCATAATAATTAACAGGCATAACAAAATCATCTTCGATAGTGCCTACAGAAATAGTGTCACAATAAAAAACAATATCTTCATTAAGTGCATTATCTTCATCACTTGAATCATAAAGATTATCATGTTTTTCTTCTATAATTTCTTCATTAGTAGGGGGAGTAAAAATATCATGCTCATCAAACTTATCATCCCCAAGCTTGTAGCTTTGCATATCATTAGCACAATTAAAATTCATGGAATTTATAGTAGCATCATTGCAATCATGATTTTCATTCAAAGAGCTTTTATTAATCACTTTACAAAATTCTTCATACCAATTTTCAGATTCATGATTTTCAAGAAGAACTTTATAAAGATAAAGAAGTGCATTTAACTACATCTTTTCTTTCAAAGAGCTTATAGCAATAGCATTTTCATCACTAGCCATTGGTTTATCATAATTAGAATTTTGAAGTATCCGACTAGTGGAGAAGGATTCATATCAATAATTTTTAGCAAGCGAAGATGCAAGCAAATACATGGCACATGGCAACACAAGCATAGATAGTAACACAAGTGTTTTTGGCATTTTAATTTTTTTATAGAGAAGGAGGAGGGGATGAAAAAGAGAAGGCAAATAAAAATGCAAATGGCAAAGAAAGTAAAAACAAGAAAATTGATAAATGTGAGTGAAGGAACCTGGATTGTTTGGTGAAGCCTCCCCAGCAACGGCGCCAGAAATTCTTCTTGCTACTTGTGATATTGTTGGGATTCCCCGAAGAGGAAGGGTGATGTAGGATAGTAGCATAAAGTATTTCCCTCAATTAAGAACCATGGTTTATCGAACCAATAGGAGACACCACACAAACAACGTGAACGGTACCTGCACACACACGAAGCAAATGCTTGCACCCACCGAAGGTAAGAGGGTTGTCAATCCCCTTGTTCTCGTGAATTGCAAGGATTAAATCTAATAGTGGTAGATATATAAATAAAAGCAAAATAAAATAGTGAGCAATTTTTAGGGTTTTAGTAAATATGGAGAATGGACCCCGGCGCCATAGGTTCACTAGAGGCATCTCTCTCCTAAGCATAGCAACGGTGGGTAAAATAATTATTGTTGGGCAATTGACAGAATAACGCATAGTTATGATGATTCTTCATGCCATGATGGCATGATTCATATATAGGCATTACGTCCCTGAAGAGTAGACCCTATAATCCAACTGCGTCTACTACCATTGCTCCATCCCAAGACCGCTAGCCATCAATGCATCTTAAAGTATTAAGTTCATGATAAACAGAGTAACACTTTAAGCAAGATGACATAATGTAGACAAAGGGAGACCAAGAAATATGTTCGAACCCCATCGTTTAATCCTTAGTAGAAACAATACAATACGTGCCTTGCAACTGCTCCTGTCACAGAGTAAGGACACCGCAAGATTGAACCTACCACCATGCACCACTCCCACTAAAGATAAATCAATCTACTTGGCCAAAGAAGACAGATAGATCGGAGAGAAATTGTCGCGGGTACGACCATCTATGGGGCCATCCAGCCCCTTGTGGTTCGGCAAGGGAGATCAACGTGCACAAAGAGCATGAACAATGGAAGACGCAAGAGATTTACCCAGGTTCGGGCCGTTGAGAAGCGTAAAACCCTACTCCTGCTTTTGGTGTATTGGTTGTATGAAAGCACAAGTACAAGGAGCGCTTCTCCCGGCATGGTGCGGAGAGTGCTGCTACGCGAGACGTGCAAGTGTTTGAAAAGGGGGTCCGAATCCCTCTAACTGTTGCCTTGGCCCTCCTTTTATAGCTCAAAGGGGCCACCACAGTGGGAAAACAGTAATTACATAGCGATTATATAGAAAACAGTGCTATCAAACCTAACTCTGCCAGTTTAGGACAAAAGCATTAAATGCACCGTTAGGTGTCATGTGGAGAGGTAGTCCCGGCAAGGTTTCTGCATCGCTTGCCCAGCTACATCGTATTATGCTGACACGCCTCCTGGACGGGTGTCATTAGAGGCAAATCCTGTCCCAGTGTGCTGACACGTGCCCGACAAGCCTTACCAACCAGCCTGCGCGGTCCACACCTCATCCATTAGCGAACATCTGTGCGGTGAGGTGGAGTGGTGGAGCGCTGGAGGGCTGGCAGAAGCTTGCCGGTACAGAGCTTGCCGGGTCTTCACCTTGCCGGCAAGGAATGTCTTCATCTTCGGTACTAGTTAGGAGCTTGTTGATATTTTGTCTTGAGCTTCTCCCCAGTGGCTTCCGCAACTGGGTCTTGAGTCTTGGTCTTGGCGGTTACCGGCAAGGCTTGGCCGGCAAGGAGGCTGCTACTGTCTGTGCATAAGTCAGGGTATAAAATACCCATGTTTTATACACCGACAGGAGCCCCCTGGCCTGGGCTATACGCGCGTCCGAAGCGTCGTTGGGCTAGGCCCAAACAATGCACAGACACGCGGCGGGAAACTGCCGTTGTAATTTTTGTCTTGATGGTTATCCTAACGCACGTCCAATCCACGCATTAAATGCGGGTCGTGGGAACTTGGACTGTTGCGGTTATACCGCGGTAGTGCGCCTGTAAAAAATGTGGCTGGGGTAAACAGTGAAGAGCCAGCCCCCTCTCGCGCCTTCCCCATAAAAAGGCAACCGCGAGGAGGTGCCGCTCATTCACCCCTGCTTTCCCCTGCTTCATCTTCTTCCTCACGCCAGAATCGCTTCCGCCGCCGCCACCGCCGCTGATCCGCACCTTGATTCGGCCACCTTCCTCCTCCCCAACTCTTGATGGCGCCCAAGAGAGCCGACGCGGCGGGGAAGAAGCCCGCCAAGCCGCTCGATCCCAAGGCGAAGGAGAAGAAGAAGGCGTTGGAAGAGCTGGAGAAGCGGCGGAGGGAGAATGCGATCTTCTCGCCGTGCTCCTTAGACGCCAACGAGCTGATCAGGAGGTATGCATACATGTGGGGGAGAGATACCAAGGACCACAAGGCGCCCGTAGTGCTCCCCGAGGGCGACAAGGATCCATTGGATTCGTATCCATTCTTCTGCGCCTATTTCTACTGCGGCCTGGTTCCCCCATTTTCGGATTTCTTCAGCGCCATGATGTTCAGCTATGGGTTCAGGCTGCTGGATTTCACTCCGAACGCAATGACTTGCATGGCGGTTTTTGCCCACCTGTGCGAGAACTTTGTCGGAGTCGCCCCCAATGTGGATCTGTTCCGTCACTTTTTCATTCCCCGGATAGAAGACAAATCACTCTCTGGCAGTGTGGCTTTAATCCCCAGGGCAAAAACCAAGGGCGAGTACCTTGCCGGGCAGCTCCACCTCAAATGGGACGAGTGGAGGGCGGAGTGGTGCTGGATCCAGGAGAAGGATTTTACCCAGTTCTACATACCGCGTACGACGAGGGTTGTGCGCGGCAAGAATTGGGGCAGCATGGGTGCTACTGACGCCAAGCTTCGTCCGGCACTGAACAGGATCGCCCGCCTCAAGGCCGCCAATCTGACCATAGAGATGGTTGGCGCTGACTTCCTCCGGTGACGCATAGCGCGGCTACAGAAGAGAGAGAGATTCGTTTGGCAATACCAGAACGCCGCCGACGTCATGCGGCTGTACCCTAGGACCGACAACAACTTGTCGGTTATGGAGCACGCCTGCCTCTGCGAACAGCTGTTCCAGAAGACTGGCACGTTCCACTTGCCGGATAAGATCGTCCCACTGCACATCAACTCCGCCAAGGATTCCATCCTGGCGGTGATGCCGGACTGCGACACTCACGGAGTGAAAGCGGACTGGGATCTGCCCACCCTGGAGCACGAGATGGAATGGGCCTCCAACTTGACGGAGATAGCTTCCCGGAAGGAGACGGATCTCATCTGGGCCACCACCGAGGAAGAACTGGCGTATATCGCTTGCAAGGCCGCAGAGATCGCGAGGATCAACGCGGCGGGTGGTTCTAGTGCCGCGGCAGCCGAGGATGATGAAGAGGAGCATTCCGAGGAAGAGGCTTCCGAAGGGCAACAAGAAGAGCCTGCCGGGGGTGAGATTGCCGAGGCTGGGGTTGCCGGGTCCGACGCTGCCGGGACCGAGGTCGCCGGGTCCGACGCTACCGGCACCGAGGTCGCCGGAGAGCCCGATGGAGAGGAAGGCCCTCGAGCCCCGAAGAGGAGGCGCCGTCTTCGAAGGGCGGTCTGTCAAGAGCCGGTGCGTGCCTCTTCGCCGAGAGCTGGCCCCACGGTGAAGAAGACGACTGTTGGTACCAAAACCGGCAGATCTCGGGTAGGTGGTCCAAACTATGGGTCAAGGAGTCGATGGTAACAGAGAGCGTAGAGACAGCGATTTACCCAGGTTCGGGCCCTCTCGAGGAGGTAAAACCCTACGTCCTGCTTGATTGTATTGATATGATTGTATGAAGGTTACAGAGTTGATCTACCTCGAGATCAGATGGGCTAAACCCTAGATTATGAGTCTCCTCCCTACGGACTAAACCTCCTGGTTTATATAGACACCAGGGGGGGACCTAGGGTTACATATGGTCGATTATCATCAGGGATAAACATGCCGGTTACGCCATCTATTCCTTGGAGGAGACGCCAAGACTTCAGAGATTTCCTTCTATCATACGGTGTCGTCCATAATCCAGCCTTCCATCGACGTGTAGAGAGCGGCCCACCAGTCCGGCCCATGAGAGATAGGCCAGCAGCCCGAGTACGCCCCTAGTCCGAGACACCCTCAGTAGCCCCCGAACTAGTCTTTGAAGCCGAGGTAGATGCCGAACACCATCGGCTTTGTGGACCAGTTCACTTTCCTCCGTGACACCGGTAATAGGCCTGTATTACTCTGAGTTGTATTTTCAAGCATTATCCGGTCGTGTATGCGCCGAACTGTATCTTGGTAACGAAGTATAATAATAACTTAGCCCCGAAGGTTAGCCGCTTCGGCGCGAACAGTGTTCTCATCTGACAACTTTTACCAAAGGGTCACACCTTGCCACGACCGCAAGTTGGTTTATGACAAACTCGATTCTCGGTTCGAGGTGGTTCTCATTGGCACGTTCCATCGATATGGAGATCATGTCCTGTTTTCAAGGGATATAATCAATAATCCGCCTCACCCCACGCGCGCATAATGGCACGGTTATACGGGGAAGTGGCGAGGACTGCGGCGCAGTAAAGGGACCGTGGGTTTTACAACCCATAAAAGGGGCACAGTCCTTGTTTCGGTCGCACGCTCTCATTCCCCCCTTTCGCCATTGCCTTCCCCGATTCCTGAGCTCCAACACCCAGATCTGCTCTCCCTCCCAAGAACCTTTCCATCCACCCACCTAATCCGGCAATGGCGGGTTCCGGGTCCAAGGGCAGGTGGGAGGCGTCCGTCGTCACCGAAAGCGCCATCATGGAGTTGAAGGGCGCGGGATATCTCCCTGCCAACGTAGCCCACCGCGCTCCAGAGGCCGGCCAGGCCGGCCCCACGCCGCGACCGGGTGAAAGGGTGGTGTTCGTCCCCCAGTTCATCCGAGGTTTAGGATTTCCCCTTCACCCCTTCGTCAGGGGTCTTATGTTCTTTTACGGGCTTGACTTCCACGATCTCGCGCCAAATTCCTTTCTACATATCTCGGCCTTCATTATCATCTGTGAAGCCTTTCTCCGGATCCGGCCACACTTCGGCCTATGGCTGAAGGTCTTCAACATCAAGCCGAAGATCGTCGACGGCCAACAAGCGGACTGCGGGGGTGCTATGGTCAGCAAACTCCCCCGAGTGGAATGGCCAGAGGGCACCTTCATCGAGACCATCAAGGTTTGGCAGAGGGAATGGTTCTACATCACCGAGCCGAGGGGCGCGGGTTGGGGGGCGATTTTGGCCTTCCGATCCAGACCCCCTACGAGGTTGGTCTCATGGACCAAGAAAGGCCTCGACTGGGGGGTAAACAAGGAGGTGGAGCAGCTACAGCAACGAATTGCCAAGATGATAGGGAAAGGCGTCGAGCTGCCCAACGTGGTCCAGATCATGCTCGGCCGTCGAATACTCCCATGCCAGGATAGGGGCTCCCCCATGTGGGCCTACAAGCCCGAAGACCCGGCCACCGTGCGCAACTTCTTCCGCACCACCCACGCCCAGCTATGGAGAGCGCTGTTCAAGCCGTAGAAGGACTGGCCGGCCGAGGGAGAGGACATCGGACTTGACGCCGCAAACCCCCCACGGGAGGTATGACTAAGTTTGTTCTTGTATCCGAACTATTTCCCTTAAATAAGGTACTCAGCTTCTTGACTTCTCATCCACAGACATGGCTGAAGAAGGCCCAGCGGATTGACAGTCTGGCGCCGCTGCCAGAAGGACCCAGGACGCCCCTCCTGACGGCCATGTTGACCATGGAGCCGTACGAGGTGCCGGAAAGGAAGGAGAAGAAGAAGCAACAGGGGGAGGCCAGAGAGAGCCTCCGCTCCCGAAGACCCCCGGGTGCTAGATCCGGGGACACCAATGCTCCCTCCGCGTAAGAGGAGGAGAAGGAGCAAGGATAGGACGGGGAGGAGGACGATTCCTCCCGAACAGGGAAGAGGGTGGCGTCCGAGGATGCCGAGGAGGAGCCTCCTCGACCCGCTCCCAAAAGACCGTGCAAGGCCAAGGCAGCCTTCTCCGGTGATAGCTCGGCTTCTGCCGAGGACTCTGAGGCCTCAGAAGAGGTTCCTCGGAAAATTCCCAGGGCCAAACAACAGGCCCAAAGGTATGCGCTCTAGCGACTACCTGAGCATCTTTAGCCGAATTGGGCTGATACTGATCAAGTTTCCATGTGCAACTTTGCAGTCCGCTGCGCGATCTCCCCGCCGACCGAATTTCGGAGGGGGATTCTCCACCGGCGGCGCTAGCGGAGAGCGGCACTGGATCCCGCGCCTCGCCTTCCCCAATCGTGAAGGAAACCGAGGAGGTCCTGTCGAGGAGGACTCTTCCCATGCCACACACAGGGGAAGGAGGCGATACTATCATGGCCGAGGTGAATGCCTTGGTCGCCGAAGACCAGGAGGGGAGGGCCCCTCTGATGAACGAGAGGGAGGAGCTCTGGGGAACCGAGCTCTCTACGAGGACCACTCCAGAGATGTCAAGGCGTCCCGAGTCCGGTGCTCCAGGCTTGGAGAAGGAAGGAGCCGGAGTACCACCGCCACCCCCGCCTGCCCAAGAGCACGCATCGACCAGGTGGCCGGACGAGATGGAGGACGCTGTAACCAGCTCCTCCATCGCCGAAGAGCACCGTGCACTTATGGGCGCGGTGCTACAGAGTATTCTGTCCGTGGATAACGGACTGAAGGAGGCTTTTAGTGGCCTTCTGACCGGCTTCAAGGTGAGCGAAGTAATGCTTTTTTCCTTAGGAAAATTCATTTGTGCAAATATATAGCCTCATACATAGTAGCCCCCGAGACTCTGGCCGGCTGAGCAAAGCCGGTCGGAGGATCAAAAATCGACATCTCGGATATTAACGGGTGCAGAATAATGCGCAGGCATCATCCTCGGCCGCAGCTGCCAACGCCGAAGAGTTGGCCGAGCTGAATCGGAAGCTAAAGAGCTCCGAGGACGATCTAAGCCTGGTGAACAAGAGGTTCGACGAGGCGCAAGGTAAGGCCGAGTTGTGATAGTGAATACAGCCATAGATTTGAAGCAGTGTTCGATGTATCCTAACGGAGATAACCGATTGAACTGCAGCTGCCGCCGCGGAGGTCAAAAGCCTCAAGGCTGCACTGAGGACAGCTCAGGCGGACGCGGCGATGCAAAAGTCGGCAGCCGAACAGGCAGCTGCCGAGCTGACGGCGCTAAGAACCACAAGTGAAAAGCACGAGGCCAGGGTGCTGGAATTGCAGCAGGAGCTCGGGGATGCCGTCACAAGATGTGAGGCCCTCGAGCAAAAGAATAAGGAGTAGGCCACCGAGCTGACCTCTTTAGCAGCGGCGGCTAAGGAAGCACGGACAGAGGAGCGCGGTTACCAAGAAGAGCTCCGCCAAGTCAGGCTGATCGCGGACAGTAAGCCGTACTTGTTACAATGTGTCTTTGGAGGTAACAGGTTCGCGTTGCTCACGCGGGTATGGCGTTCCGCAGGCGCCTTTGCGGACCTCCCGAAGAGTGCGGCGGATGCGGCGAGGTTCTTCGCTGGCCAGGAGGGTTGGGCCGAGCAGAGGCTTTTCTGGGCGCAATTTCAAGCGCCCGAACACCCTCCCCTCCTCAACAACCAGATGAAACAGCTAATGGAGCTGCATCGGATGGCGGAGCCGGTGATGAAGGACCTTTGCGTCAAACTATGGCTGTCGGAGCCGCTGCCGAGCAGCTACTTCGGTCTGGTGCAGAGGCTGTTCGGCGCTCCTGCTCAGGTCGATGCTTGGAAGCGCTCCACATGTATCGAGGGTGCTCGGATGGCCTTCGGCAAGACAATGGTACATTGGCCGCAGCTAAAACCCGCTGAGATAGCCACCGGACCTCCGCCGCCAGGGAAAGAGCATAGGCGTCCCGAGCAGTACTTTCCAGCCGTGATGGACGGTGCTCGGGCAGTAGATGCCCAATGCCCAAAAGATGTAATTTATGAGTAGATGTAGTTTCCTTGTAACCAAGGAGTTGAAACTTTTGCTGTATTGTAGTGCAAATGATCGGCTATGGATATAGTGCCGGATTAATTTTGACTCCTGTGCGGCCGATTTGAAACTGAAAGTTACCAGTCGTCGGCTTCAGCCCCCTGGCAGATACTGCATGGGGTGTTTTCTCGTAATACGTGAACCCTTAGCCGCGTCTCGGTGCCCGGGGGCGGTTGTATGTACGGAAAACCAGGCAATCAGACTATGTGGTTTTAGTGCTTTCACTTAGCCAGAGGAGCTTGACGGTGGGGGCCGATGACGAGCCCCCGGTGTTTGTGATATTCGGACGAGCCGCGGTTGATACCATCATCACATGGTTTCTGTGACAGAGAACCCTTCGTATGACACGGAATAACCTCCAACGATTTTAGGCTAACGCCAGTCATCGGATCGCCGACCAGTTCTCGCTTATTGGGACAGTCAGTTTTCGGCTTTCTCCACTGAGGTACTTGACCAGGCGAGCTAGAAGTACAATCGCAGTGGTTCTCCCTTTACCCTCTTAGCCGAACAGTGCGGAACGTAAGAGGGTAAACACAGGAGCCGGGCAACCCAACTATTGACCAAAGACGCAATTCGGAACTGATTCATATAATGCAATATCCGTGACACCGAGCACATGAAAAGAGAAGTGCCGGTATAAAGTTTTAAGGCGAGATCTATGGTCGAGCCCCCGGTCTATTAGCCGGTTTAAAATAAATGTATCGTGATAGTTTACTTCGGCGGAAAAAGGCGGAAAGGAATATGCAACGTGAATGACTGCACGAGTATACCATAATAAAGTGGTCTGTACTTCCTTTGAATGTGTGACGTCCAACCGTACAATCCGTATTGCCGAAGTAACTTGAATAGATACTTTAAAAGGAATGTATATATTGAGAGTAAAGGTTTACACAGGGCTTCCATGAGTGGTTTGACGTCCCTACTACGCCCTGCTGCACGTCTGCGCCTTTGCTCATCAAGAAGCTTGCGTGGAAGCGAAGCTGTCCGCCGTGTATTCGGCGGAAGAAGTAATCTTCGGCGGGCGAGCCCTGGAAAAAGGGTTTTGAGAAGTCGCCGTGGTATATCATCTGGACGCTGATCGGGCCCTAGATGGTGCCCATTGTTGATGTCGATTTGAAGACATTTGGTGGCCATTGGTCGGTCGAACCGAGCTCTGGACCTTTTGTTTGATGTGTCCCCACAACTGCCCATGGAATTTTGAGCGCGAAATTGTGCACTCGAGGTACGTATTTCGTGACTAGGTGGGCCGTGCTGTGGGGCGCGTATCCCTATTTGGTTGGAGCATGGGAGCGCGTCGGGACCGAGGCTGCAGCTCGGGAGCGCTTGCGTGTGTCCAGTGTCTTGACGGTGGACTGGGATTGCGACGCCTCCTCGGCAGCTTGGACTTCGGCGGCGAGAGCCGCAGTGTGCTCCTCTATTCGGAGCGAGCGCTCGGTATTACCGTTGATGGTAATAACACCCCTAGGTCCTGGCATCTTGAGCTTCAGGTACGCATAGTGCGGGACGGCGTTAAAGCGAGCGTAGGCGGTCCGTCCGAGGAGTGCGTGATAACCACTGCGGAAAGGAACGATATCGAAGATCAAGTCCTCGGCGCGGAAGTTGTTGGGCGAGCCGAAGACTACTTCCAAAGTCACGGATCCCGAGCAGCGTGCCTTGACGCCAGGTATTACACCTTTAAAGGTGGTGTTGCTGGGTTTGATCCTTGACGGGTCGATCCCCATCTTCCTCACTGTATCTGCGTAAAGCAGGTTAAGACTGCTACCTCCGTCCATCAGGACTCTAGTGAGGTGAAATCCGTCCACGATGGGGTCGAGTACCAGAGCCGCCGTTCCTCCATGGCGTATACTGGTCGGATGATCTCGACGGTCGAAAGTGATCGGGCAAGCCGACCAAGGGTTGAATTTCGGGGCTACCGGCTCTAAGGCGTAAACATCCCGAAGCGCGCGTTTCCGCTCCTTCTTTGGTATATGCGTGACGTAGATCATGTTCACGGTTTTGACCTCCGGAGGGAACTGTTTTTGGCCTCCATTGTTCGGCCCGCGAGGTTCGTCGTCGTCCTCACTACGGGGGCCCTTGCCCTGCTCTTCGGCTGTGGCCTTGCCGGCCTGCTTGATGACCCAACAGTGACGGTTGGTGTGGTTAGCTGGCTTGTCGGGGGTGCCGTGAATCTGGCAGGGCCTATCCAATATTCTGTCTAGTGCAGACGGGCCATCTTGGTTCCCTTTAGAGGGTTTTCTCCGCTGTCCCGATTTCGAGCTGCTGAATCCAGCGTTCACCGCTGCGTCATCGGCTTCACCGCCGTTGTTTGAGTGTCGGCGCTTGTTGTTCCTATTGCGCCGGGGTTTGCCATTCCCGTCCCGGGTCTCTGAAGTACCAGGGTCTTCGGGGTGGTTGCTTCGACGAGCTAACCAGCTATCCTCACCCGCGCAAAAGCGGGTCATGAGAGAAGTAAGGGCCGACATTGTTCTTGGATTGTCTTGGCCGAGCTGGCGAGCGAGCCACTAGTCTCGGATACTGTGTTTGAATGCCGCAATTGCTTCGGCGTCCGGACAGTCGACGATCTGGTTCTTCTTGGTCAAGAACCGGTTCCAAAATTGCCGGGCTGACTCTCCGGGCTGTTGGATAACATGGCTCAGGTCATCGGCGTCCGGTGGTCGAACGTAGGTGCCCTGAAAGTTAGCTCGGAATGCATCTTCGAGTTCTTCCCAGCTCCCGATGGAGTTTTCGGGTAGGCTGTTCAGCCAATGCCTGGCCGGTCCCTTATGTTTCAGTGGTAAGTACTTGATAGCATGGAGATCATCTCCTCAAGACATATGAATGTGGAGAAGAAAATCCGCAATCCACACAGCTGGGTCAGTTGTCCCATCGTAGGATTCTATATTAATGGGTTTAAACCCCTCGGGGAACTGATGCTGCATCACCTCGTCAGTAAAACACATTGGGTGTGCGGCGCCCCTGGCCCGGGCCGCGTCGCGCCGAAGATCAGTTGTCGTCCGGGCACGGTGCTGATCCCGAGCCCTGTCGTTTCTATCGCGCCAGGCCTGGTATCCATCCCATCCAGCGGGTGCATATCCTGCAGGTCCATAGATGGACCTCGACTGAATCGCTCGTGTGTTCAGGTCGTGGCGCAGATCGTATTGGTCATCCCGTTGAACTGGGTCTTTGCCTGCTCGGCGAGAAGGCATGAGTGGGCATTCGGCTTCTCCAGCCGTTCTATCTCATCCTCGAGGGGGCGCGGGTGGGAGCTCGGCTTCCACAGCCGGCCTATCTCGTCCTCGAGGGGGCCGGTCGGGCTAGTCTGCGTAAGTTCGTCTGGGAGGTACGGGCTCGAAGGCCTCATCCTCGAAGTCTGGAAGGAGGCGTCGCCGCGGATAACTCCTATATTGGCCCTGACGTTGATCGTCGAGGCCTTCTTCGGTGGCTAGGACCATCGTCCATCTATCGTTGAGTGTATCCTGCTCGGCCCTGAGCTGTTGTTGTTTCATCTTTAAGCTTCGGGCAGTGGCAATGAGTTGCCGTTTGAATGTTTCTTGTGCCAGGGGATCCTCTGGGACGATAAAGTGCTCGGGTCCGAGGCTATCTTCCTCTTCGGATGGGGGGAGGTAATTACTGTCCTCGGAATCATCGAGGTCCTCGGGGTCACCCTGGTCCTCATGCCCTCCTGGGGAGTCAGGTCGTTGCTCGGGTGTGTTATCGCCGAGCTCCCCAAATTATCCGGAGTCTCGTTAGCTCCGGTGTTGTTTGTGTCTGTGTGATTTTCCTTGCCCTTCCCCCGCCCTCTGGCTCGCCGTCGTCGGCGTCTGGGCGGGTCTTCGGTGGTGTCGTCACCGCCTTTGTTGGTTGTGTCACCGTCCTTCACGGGGGTGTCAACCATGTAGACGTCATAGGTGGAGGTGGCGGTCCACTTTCCGGTATTTGTAGTGGCAAGGAAGGTGTCCATGGAGGGCGGGACGTCCATGTCCTCGTCCATGTAGTCAGCCTCCTCGGAGGCGTAGTCCAGCATGTCGGTTAAATCTTCGACAGTGGCTACCAAGTGGGTGGTGGGTGGGACGCAAAATTCCCCGCGGCCGGCATCCTGTACGACCTGTTCTTGGTCCGAGGACGGGCCGTCCGCGATATTTATCATTTGGATCCGGTCCAGCATCTCGCTTAAAATCGAGGGATCCACCGGATCTGTGTTCGGATGGTCCTTGGAGTTGAGTTCCGGCGCGTCATTAACGGGAGTGTGCTCGGCCAAGGGTGACCCCTGGTTCTCCGGCACCAGGGTCGGAGCCAAACTCAAGGTTAGGTCCGATCCGAGGCCCGCCCCGAGGACTGGGGCGGGGAAGGGATCCGAAGTCAAGGCCTCGGGGTTGGTGGGTTCCTCGGGTAAGGCCGAGAACCCAGTGAAGATCAGATCTCCTCGAGCATCAGCGACGAACTCAAGGCCGCCGAACCTGATTTCCTGCTCGGGGGCGAAGTTGCCGACCTGGTCGAGGTGACCGGTCGGATCGGCGTATAACACGATGCTGCCGAACGCGAAGAGCTGGCCGGGGACGAAGATGTCCCTGCCACGAACTCCGTCGCTGAAGAGAAGAGCTGTCCGAGGACGATGATATCCCCGCTGCAGATTCCATTGCTGAAGAACTGTCCGGGGACGGCGAGCCATTGATCCTTAGCGACCCACGACGGGACTCTCAATGAAAGCACCAATGTCGGTACCAAAACCGGCAGATCTCGGGTAGGGGGTCCGAACTATGGGTCAAGCAGTCGATGGTAACAGAGAGCGTAGAGACAGCTATTTACCCAGGTTCGGGCCCTCTCGAGGAGGTAAAACCCTACGTCCTGCTTGATTGTATTGATATGATTGTATGAAGGTTACAGAGTTGATCTACCTCGAGATCAGATGGGCTAAACCCTAGATTATGAGTCTCCTCCCTACGGACTAAACCTCCTGGTTTATATAGACACCAGGGGGGCCCTAGGGTTACATATGGTCGGTTATCATCAGGGATAAACATGCCAGTTACGCCATCTATTCCTTGGAGGAGACGCCAAGACTTCAGAGATTTCCTTCTATCATACGGGGTCGTCCACAATCCAGCCTTCCATCGACATGTAGAGAGCGGCCCACCAGTCCGGCCCATGAGAGATAGGCCGGCAGCCCGAGTACCCCCTAGTCCGGGACACCCTCAATGACCACGAAGACCGGCCGCCAAGAAGAAGTACGCCGGCAATCGACCCGGCGTCCCCGAACTCAGCCCTCATCTCCTCAGCAGGAGGTGGTCGAGGAAGTCGAATCCATCCAGCCGACGGGTTCACCTCCCCCGACACTCAAGAGGGCCAGAGAATCACCTCCGCCTGTGATGTACGACTTCGACATCCTCGGTGAGTCTGAAGAGGAGGAGGAGTAAGTGACTTTGCTCATTTCTGTCAAGCCTTAATTCCATCTGATTGTCGTTTGAACATGGTTTCTTCTGTCTTGACAGGGACCCAGAACCGCTTGTGCACCGGTCGAAGCGGCCCAGGTCTGCAGCAGCACAGGATCCTGCGGCAAGTGCTGGGCAGGGGGTTGCAATGGCCGAAGCCATTGTCATCAGCCCCCAGCTCAGCCCCTTGCGTGAGGATGTGGTGCAGGTGCCTCCCACTAGCACCAGTACCGGAGTTCCTACTGCTGAGCCTGTTGTGGAGACGGAGGAGGTCCGCCAAGAGGCGGATCCAACCGTGGCTCCCCCATCGATCAATGTCCCGGAGAGCGCTTCCCCGACAAGGGCCTCCACCGATGAGCCTGTCCACACGGGGGCCAACCCGATGAGTGGGGCCGCCAACGACCGTGCGCCGGCAACGCGAGTTGCCGGGGAAGGAGACGTGCTTCCTCAACAAGCACCAACGGGTAATCCTCTTGCCTTTGAATACCTCTCCCGGGAAAGATTTCTTTTTTATCTTCTTGAACTTGACTTATGATTTTGGAACCCTATTTCACTTTTGTTCCTGGTTCGATCCACAGCCCCGACCCCTCCCGAAGAAGGCGAAGTTCTTGTGGAGGTAGCCGATATCGCAAGGGACGCCGCTGGCGAAGCCGCCAAGATTGCCGCCGAGGAGGGCCTTGCACAAGTTGCCGAGGAGACTAGAATACTCCCCGAAGAGTCCGAGAGGCCCTCTGGCAACACGTCTGACCCCGCCAGGGTGGCTGTGGAGAAGGCGCCCGTCAGCACCGACGCACCGAACCCCGGCAACCAACTAGCGACGACAACCTTGCCGGCCCCGTCAAGCAGCTCGGCGTTGGTTACCTCCCGGCACGGGTCCGGAGCCCCCAGTTCATCTGGTACTATGGGGCCGAACTTTGATGAAGAAATAGCTCGGATCCTGCTCCCTTTGGTCCAAAGAACCGACGAGTCCACCGATGTGGCCGACAACGCCGAAGATCTTGCCTTCATGGAAATCATGGCCGTCGGTTTCAAAGGTGTCCAGGAACGGTATGGTCGGAGGTGGGACAAGGTGCAAGAGGAACGAAAGCTGCGGATCTGGTCGACCAGAAGTTGAGAGAGAAGGCGGACGAGCTGCGCACATGGTACAGTCAACAAGCCCGCAGTCTCAATGCCGCCAAAGAAGAGGCAACAATCCGTGACGGCAAGCTGACAGAGCGCGAAACGCTGCTCAACGCCAAAGAGAAGGATCTTGACGCACAGGAAGGAGCCCTTGCCGCCACTCTTCGTGGCAAGGATGATGAGATTGAAGTGCTCCTAAAGCAACGGACTCAGGAGCTGGAAGACGGGCACAAGAAGTTTATCGAAGCCCAGGCCTTGGAGAACGCCGCCAAGCTTAAGGAGGCTGCTGATAAGGCTGCCGCCGCTGCTTCTGCCAAGGTAGAACTGGAATCCCAGGTGGCCAAATTGAGCGAAGATCTCTTCGGCAGCGGCAAAGAAATCGAGGCTCTCAAGGATGAAGTGCTGAAGGCAGCCCGCACTCTAGGGGACTTGCAAACGCAGCTGTCGTCCAAGAACCAAGACCTTGATGCCACCGCCAAGACGATTGGAGATCTGAAATCCCAACTGGCCTCCGTGGTAATAGCTTTAGAATCCGCCAAGGAGAGGGAGAGGGTCTTGACGAAGAAGCTAGAGAAGGAAGAGGCTTTGAGGAAGGAGGCTGAGAAGAACTATGCCCAACTGCACGAGAACCTCTCCCTCTGGACCAGTAGGCTTGTCAATGCCGCCGAACGCATCAGCTCCCAAATCGCCGTGATGGACATGAAGAGCTGGGGCTTCACCGTCAACGACAAGGAGGCCATCAGCGTCTGCCTGACCAAGTTCTTCGAGGGCCTTATCAACGCCTTGAAGACGTACCACGAGGACATGTCTGCTTCGTTCACTAATGAATCCCGGAAGTTTGCGCGTGAAATTGTGTATAGGGTGCTGCTCAAGATCTCTCATCGCAATCCCGGCCTTGATCTGTCCAGGGTCTTCAAGAGGCTACCGGCGAGTACCAACGTTACTGCTGCCGACAAGATTGCTGCCCCCCTTGCCTACAAGGTTCTCCAAATCCCCTGGGTCCAGGGCGATCGTCGGGATTGAGTTTGCCGTTACACCCATCACTGTGCTGCACGTGAAAGATACATTTGGTCTTATGTTAGTCCCGCACTGTTTCTGTGATGTAATATAACTTGTGTTGCTTGAACGCATGCTGTTCCCCTTGCTTTATTTTGCCTTTGTATGATCGCGCTCCCTACGCTTGTTTGGAAACTTGCCGGCGCGCACACTTGCCGCGAGCGCTCTAAGGAACGGGTCCTTAGCAGCCTGCTGGAAATGCCGCTGCTGGCAAGGTAAGTTGCCAGACCAGAATGCAGCTGCTAAGCTTGCCGAGCGGACTTGAGGCAAGCTAGAGCGTAGACCGATCGTGGCAAGGTTCCTTCGCGTGTAGGTTTCTCATACAAAGCACAGAATCTTTCAAGGGAAATCACGAATGTAATCAAGGAAAATTTTCCAAAGTTTTTCAACTTAGCTTTTCCTTGCGTCGTTTTTCTCGTTGCATGAGATGATCACTTGAACGTCATTAAAATGGTACCCCATCTCCACTCCCCCCGGGAAACTTAGACGCGAGGGATCCTTTTATCCTTTTAAGAAAAAGAAAGAAGAGAAAAGAGTGGTTCGGGAACCTTGATGGTCCATCAGTCATTTCATACAAACTAAAGTGTAAATCACAACATCACATGCAACCACATATAAATGAATATGTACGAGGAGTTGCGAAAACACTTAGCTTTATTATGCACAGGATCTGCGCCTGGCTTTAGACAAAGGGTTACATGTCTTGCCGACAAAGCTTGTACAAAAGGGGTTGCCAGGAGGTGTCCCGGCAACTGCGCCTTATGGGTAGAACTTGCGAAGATGCTCAATATTCCATGAGTTTTGCACTTGAATGCCATCTTCGGTCTCCAGACGGACTACACCAGGTCTGGTGACTCGTACTACCCGGTAAGGGCCTTCCCAGTTTGGCGTCAACTTGTTGGATCCCTTGGCAGACTGAACGCGCCGAAGAACAAGGTCGCCTTCCTCAAGGCTTCGGGCATGCACTTTGCGGCTATGGTAGCGGCGCAAGGCTTGCTGGTAGCGTGCAGCTCGCACAACCGCCCAAAGATGATCTTCCTCAAGGAGCATTGCGTCGTCTTGCCGCAGCTGCTCTTGCTCAGCTTCATCGTAAGCGAGCACTCGAGGTGACCCGTATATGAGTTCCGTGGGGAGCACCGCTTCTGCACCATAGATTAGGGAGAAGAGTGTTTGGCCGGTAGCTTGATTCGGTGTCGTTCTGAGAGACCAAACAACCGCAGGCAACTCATCAATCCAGTGTCTTCCACACTTGCGCAGCTTTTCAAAGGTTCTTGTCTTGAGGCCACGCAGCACTTCAACATTCATCCTTTCTGCCTGGCCGTTGCTTCTCGGGTGAGCAACAGACGCAAAACATATTTTGCTGCCAAGGTCTTGGACGTACTGCATGAAGGTGCGGCTCGTGAATTGTGTGCCGTTGTCGGTGATGATTCTGTTAGGAACCCCGAAACGGCAAACTAATCCTTTAAAGAACTTGACGGCTGATTGCGCTGTCACCTTTCTTACTGGCTCCAATTCAGGCCACTTTGTGAACTTGTCGATGGCGACGTACAAAAACTCAAAGCCCCGGCAGCACTTGGAAAGGGGCCCAAGATATCGAGCCCCCAGACCGAAAAGGGCCAGGAGAGAGGAATTGTTTGGAGAGCTTGAGCTGGCTGATGTATGTTCTTCGAATGGAACTGGGATCCTTCACACTTGGTTACTAGCTCAGTCGCATCCTGGAGGGCAGTGGGCCAATAGAAGCCTTGCCGGAAAGCTTTGCCGCAAGTGCCCTTGATCCTATGTGAGAGCCACATATGCCTCTGTGTATCTCTGCCAACAGCTTTTGTCCTTCCCGGCAAATACACTTCAATTTCACACCGTTTGGTCACTTTCTTTATAGAATGCTATCCACAAACTGATACATACTTGACTGACGGGCTACTTTCTCAGCTCCTTCTTGCTCATCGGGAAGTTCTCCTGTTTGAAGGAAACGGACTATCTGCTGTGCCCACGCCGGAGCCTGCGGCTCGACGACAATGACTAAAGGCATCTCTTCGGCCACGGGAGCGCTTGCTTCTGCGACAAGAACCTGGGATTCTGCGCTAAGCGGCTGCTCACCGGCAACCGTGCCGTTGTTCCTGGCAACATCCTTGCCGGCGGCTTCCGGAAGCTCTGCCGAAAAATACTTGCCGGTATTCAACTTCTTTCTCTTACTGGCCTGCGTTGATGGAGCGACTTTTGGTTGATTTAAATGGAGCACAAACATTCCCGGTTCCACAGGAAGCTTTTGAGCGGCACACTTTGACAGGCTATCAGCAATGCTGTTTTCCGCACGAGGGATGTGCTCTGTTTGTAACCCGTCAAAGTGTTCTTCCAATTTCCTCACTTCTTCCACGTACGCTTCCATCAACGGGCTCTGGTAATCTTTGTTTACTTGCTTCACAACAAGCTGTGAGTCACCGCGGATGATTAATTTTCTGATCCCAAGGTCCACTGCGATCCGGAGACCGGCAAGGAGTCCTTCGTACTCAACAGTGTTGTTTGTGGCTTGCTCCCTGGGAAAGTGCATTTGAACAACGTACTTGAGGTGCTCTCCGGTGGGTGCGATAAGCAACACTCCGGCACCGGCGCCTTGCAGCGAGAAGGCACCGTTAAAGTACATGATCCATTCCTTGTCTATCTCTTTGCCGGGGAGAGCTATTTCTTGAGTTTCTTCGTCTTGAGTTGGCGTCCATTCAGCAATGAACTCCGCCAAGGCTCTGCTCTGGATGGTTGAAGTGCTTTCAAACTTAAGTGCAAAGCTTGACAATTCCAACGCCCACTCCACTATCCTGCCGGTTGCCTCTGGATTTCTCAAGATGCGTTGCAACGGAAAGCGGGTGACGACGGTGATCTCGTGTGCTTGGAAGTAGTGACGCAGCTTTCTCGAGGCCATAAGGAGGCCGAAAAGCAATTTCTGCACTCCAGAGTATCTTGATCTAGCCCCCTGTAGAAGGGAACTAACAAAATACACGGGTCGCTGCACCACCTTCTTCTCCGGCACCACTTGCTGATCAGCTTCACTTGCTTGCGCTACCTTTGACTTGTCGGCACCAGGCCTTGCCGGAGAAGATTCCGGTTTATCGCTGGACGGGCTTATCGTGGCTGCTTCTTCGTCATCGAGTTCCCTCTGCACCACTAATGCAGCACTAGCCAGTTGATTCGTTGCCGCTACGTATAGTAGCAACGGCTCTTGTGTTCTAGGTGCAACTAGCGTTGGCGCGGAGGAGAGGTACCTTTTCAAGTCCTGCAGCGCGGCCTCCGCTTCCGGAGTCCATTTCATTAGACCTGCCTTTTTCAAAATCTTGAAAAACGGCAGGGCACGCTCAGCAGATCTTGAAATGAACCTACTCAAGGCAGCAACGCAGCCGGTAAGACGCCGCACATCTTTGACGCTTTTTGGTGCTTGAATCGGCTCAATGGCTTTGATCTTGTTGGGATTTGCTTCAATTCCTCGCTGAGATACAAAGAATCCGAGAAGTTTGCCGGATGGAATGCCAAACACACACTTCTCGGGATTGAGCTTCAAATTGATTTTGCGCAAGTTTGCAAATGTTTCTTCTAAATCTTGAATGAGGGTAGATTTGTCCTTGGTTTTGACCACTATATCATCCATGTATGCTTCCACATTCCTGTGCAGCTGGGGCTCAAAACCAATCTGGACTGCCCTTGCAAATGTCGAACCAGCACTCTTTAATCCGAAAGGCATACACACGAAGCAGTATGTGCCACATGGAGTAATGAATGCGGTTTTTCCTCATCCTCCTTGGCCATGAATATTTGGTGGTATCCAGAGTATGCATCAGGGAAGGAGAGCAAATCACAACCGGAAGTAGAGTCTATGATTTGATCAATGCGCGGCAAAGGGAAATGATCCTTTGGACACGCTTTGTTAATATCAGTGTAGTCAATACAAAGTCTCCACTTTCCGTTTGCTTTGCGCACCACAACTGGATTTGCCAACCAAGTTGGATGTAGTACACCTCTAACCAATCCTTCTGCTTCATGCTTCTTGATTTCTTCGGCAATGAACTGTTGCCGCTCCAACGCTTGCTTCCGGACTTTTTGCTTGACGGGCCGGGCGTGGGGACAGACAGCAAGGTGGTGCTCAATTACCTCCCTGGGAACGCCGGGGATGTCAGATGGTCGCCATGCAAACACATCGACATTCGCCCGCAGGAAGGCAACGAGCGCGCTTTCCTATTTGCTGTCAAGGGTGGCACTGATGGTGAAGGTACCGTCAGTGCCGTCCTCCCTAGCCGGCACCTTTTTGGTTGCCAGTGAAGCAGCTTTGGATTTCTTACCGGCAGAGCACTCCGGCAAGTCTTCAGTAGGCGTGCAGCACTCCGAAGAGGTGCGCTTCCCAGAATCCTTGCTGGAAGCCTTGCCGAGCTTTTTGCTTTCCTTCTTCTTGGCGGGAGCTGGCGCCTTGGCGGCCTCCGCTGCAACCGCATCTCTATACATCTTATCTACGCAAATGACTGCGTCTTTCTTGTCGGAGTTGATCGAAATGACACCCATCGGCCCTGGCATCTTCAACGTGTTGTAAGCATAGTGAGATGCTGCCATGAATTTTGCCAAGGCTGGGCGGCCAAGAATTCCGTTGTACGGCAAGGGGATCTTGACAACATCGAACACAATCTTCTCAGTCCTGTAGTTCAATTCCCCGACAAACGTTACCGGTAATGTGATCTTCCCCTTGGGCTGGCTTCTTCCCGGGTTTACTCCTTGAAGCGTGCCCGTTTTCTCGAGTTCCTCGTCGGGGATCTGTAGCCTCTTGATAACTTCCGGAGAGACCAGATTCAGACCGGCCCCACCGTCAACTAACATCTTTGTTACTTGGAGGTTGCAGATCATTGGTGAAACCAACAACGGCAAACACCCGACCACAATTATGCGATCAGGGTGGTCCTCAGCATAAAAAATGATAGGCGTGTGTGACCATTTGAGTGACTTTTGAGAGCCCATTGCCGGTTCTGCCGCATTAACCTCACGCGCCCGCTGCTTAAGTTGGCGGTGAGAGGAGTGCAAGGATGCTCCTTCGTCAATGCACATGGCGTCGGTTGCCTTCTAGAATTCTTGTTCGCTGGTCTCATCATCATCCTCTTCGTTACTTCCATCATCTTCCTCTTTCTTGTCTCGGCCTCTGGCAGGCTTCTCTTTTTGCTGCTTGGCCTTGCCGCGGCGGCCTCCTCGACCACCACGACCCTTTTTGCCGGATCCACCAGCACCATCTTGACCCTTCTCTTTGTCACGCTTTTCGTATTCGGCCTTTTGTTTCTCAACAAGGTGATCGACTTGTCGGCACTCTTGGAGATCATGGCCTTTGGTGCGGTGAATCTTGCAGTATGGTCCATCAGACTTGCCGGCCTTCTCATTCGCCACCGCCTCCTGACAAGCGGCGCATACAGCTTCCTCCTTGCCGGAGTTCTTAGTCTTGGTTTTCTTGGCGGGCTCAGAGTTGCCGGAGCCTTCGACAGCCATAACAGTCTTGCCTTTGCGTTTCCTGTTGCGCTTTCGGCCTTTCTTCCTCGGGGTGGCAGCATCATCGTCCTCAGAATCTACCTCGGCACCAGCGTCCTCCCCGGGAAGCCTCCTTCCTTCCTCAGTGTGTGCACACTTATCCGCCAACGTGTAGAGCTCATTGACGGTCTTGGGCAACTTGACGTTCATTTTCTCCCGCATCCTTCGATTGCACACATTCGTGTGAAAGGCGGCAATGACGGCTGCGGGGTGCACATCTGGGATGTTACGGTGCACACGGCTAAACCTCTGGATGTACTTGCGTAAAGTTTCACCATCCCTTTGCGGGATCACTTGCAGGTCGCTAGGCTGTCCAGGGGCCTTGTGGCCTCCGGTAAAGGCACCAACGAATTCGTTGCAGAGATCTGACCACAAAGAAATGGAGTTCTCCGGCAAGTTCATCAGCCAAGACCTCACGTTGGGTTTTAGCACCAATGGGAAGTAGTTGGCGAGGATTTTCTCATCTCTTCCCCCGGCAGCTTGCACGGCAATCATGTAAATGCCCAGAAACTCTGTCGGGTTTAGCTTGCCGTCGTACTTTTCTGGTACTTCTGGCTTGAAGGCTCGGACGGACGGCCATCGGACTTGCCGCAGCTCACGGGTGAAGGCGGGACACCCAACCTCGTAAGGTAGATATCCGCCAACCCTTGGCGCAGGCTCATCAATGATGGGGCCGTTGCGCGCGTCGGATTGACGGCGCGCCTCCCGGCGCCGTTCGATGGTGGTGCGGGCGTATTCTGCCCGCCTGTCTTGCAGCACCTGCCGCTGGTCTTGCCGCGCTTGCGGATCCGACGAGGCCATCGACACATCGGCGGGCTCGAAAGATCGTCGAGCCTGCCGCGGTTGTTGGCGTTGCTGCTATTGATACTGCCGTCGTTGAGGTGATTGCACCGTTAGCGTGGTACCGTCAACTTGGCCACCAGCTGGAGCTGCCGGTGCAGTTTGCGGACGCCGTGAGGGCTCCGCTTGCTGTGATTTACTGGCCTCGGCAAACCCAATCAGGCTTTGGATGGTGGCTCTCCACTCATCCATCTTCTCTGCCACTGGAGGGAAGTTCAGCAGCATCTGGGTTCGTGCCATTGCTTCTGCCGCTGTGGCTGGCATGGCCGGAAGCGAAGAGCACGACGTCGCTCTACTCCTGGCGGAGCCAGCAGGAGCGCCATCGCTGTCTTGCTGCCGCGGTGCATGATCAGCAGCGGGTCGTCGTGGCGGAGGTGATGCCTGATGATCTGGGATCTGATCGACAGGGGTCTTGCCGTGAGGTCGCCGCTGCCCGGAGTCGTTGACACCACTTGGGGCCACGCCGCGTCTGTCCTGTGTTGGGCACGGCGTGTGTCTCGACACAGCGTCCCTGGACATCGCCACGGCGGGATCTTGGCTCGTACCGACCCAGGCGTTGCCGCTCCGGTGGCTGCGTTCGTCGGCGTGGCGAGGAGGAGGAGGAAGGAGAGGTCGTCCGTCCGTCCCGCCCGTGTCGTCGCGGCTCTATTCGGCGGAGGATCAAGGAGGTCGACTGCCTCCAGCGTGCTCGTCTCCTTCGCCGACCGCGGTGGGCGTGGCGACTGCACCGCCTGCGCTGGCAGTGCCAACCGTGGTACCCACACCGCCCGCATTGGCTGCGCCGCCTGCGGATGCGTGCGGGGTGGCCGTCATCGTGATGCCCTTCTTCTTGGGTGCCATCGGCGACGAGGAGGATGACGAGGAAGTTAATGAAGGTGATGAAGAAGATGCGCAATCCATTGATCAAGGTTCGCGCAAGCGACACCCTCCTACCTGGCGCGCCAAAGATGTCGCGGGTACGACCATCTATGGGGCCATCCAGCCCCTTGTGGTTTGGCAAGGGGGATCAATGTGCACAAAGGGCATGAACAATGGAAGACGGAAGGGATTTATCAAGGTTCGGGCCGCTGAGAAGCGTAAAACCCTACTCCTGCTTTTGGTGTATTGGTTGTATGAAAGCACAAGTACAAGGAGCGCTTCTCCCGGCAAGGTGCAAAGAGTGCTGCTACGTGAGACGTGGAAGTGTTTGAAAAGGGAGTCTGAATCCCTCTAACTGTTGCCTTGGCCCTCTCCTTTTATAGCTCAAAGGGGCCACCACAGTGGCAAAACAGTAATTACATAGCGATTATATAGCAAACAGTGCTATCAAACCTAACTCTGCCAGTTTAGGACAAAAGCATTAAATGCACCGTTAGGTGTCATGTGGAGAGGTAGTCCCGGCAAGGTTTCTGCACCGCTTGCCCAGCTACATCGTATTATGCTGACACGCCTCCTGGATGGGTGTCATTAGAGGCAAATCCTGTCCCAGTGTGCTGACACGTGCCCGACAAGCCTTACCAACCAGCCTGCGCGGTCCACACCTCATCCATTAGCGAACATCTGTGCGGTGAGGTGGAGCGGTGGAGCGCGGGAGGGCTGGCAGAAGCTTGCCGGTACGGAGCTTGCCGGTTCTTCACCTTGCCGGTTTAGCCTTGCCGGCAAGGAATGACTTCATCTTCGGTACTAGTTAGGAGCTTGTTGATATTTTGTCTTGAGCTTCTCCCCAGTGGCTTCCGCAACTGGGTCTTGAGTCTTGGTCTTGGCGGTTCCCGGCAAGGCTTGGCCGGCAAGGAGGCTGCTACTATCTGTGCATAAGTCAGGGTATAAAATACCCATGTTTTATACACCGACAGAAATACAAGGCTATAAAATCACACACAAATAGATCTCAAAAGGATTCAAATACTTTCAATGAATAATCTGATCATAAACCCATAATTCATCGGATCCCAACAAACACACCGCGAGAATTACATCGAATAGATCTCCGAAGAGATCATTGTATTGAAGAACAAAAAAGGGAGAGAGAAAGCCATCTTGCTACTGCTAAGGACCCATAGGTCCTGAAGGAACTACTCACACATCATCATGGAGGTAACAAGGTTGATGAAGATTGCCTCCCCAATGGTTTCCCCCACCGGCAGAGTATCGGCGGAGGCCTCCAGACGGGATCACGGAAGAACAGAGGCTAGCGGTGGCGGAAAAATTGTTTCGGGTCTCGCTCTATTTTTTTGGAATATTAGGGAATTTACAGACCAGCAATTAGGTCAAACGGAGCCACGTGGGCCCCACAAGTGCTGATGGCGCGCCTCCCCCACGGGGCGCGCCGTGGAGCTTGTTGCTCCCTCGTGCATCTTCTGGTCTCTCCCTGAAGCTTCTAGGGTCTCGTCTGGTCCAAAAAATATCACTCTAAAGTTTCATCGTGTTTGGACTTCGTTTGGTATGGTTTTTTCTGCGAAACAAAGAAATAGGCAAAAACAGGAACTGGCACTGGGCACTAAGTTAATAGGTTAGTCCACAAAATTGATATAAAATGGCATATAAAGCATACAAGATTGATAATATACTAGCATGAAACAATCAAAAATTGTAGATACGTTGGAGATGTATCACCCTCCGGCATTTAACGCCCCGGGGGGAGGACGACTTGTTATCCTCCGAATGAACCATCCGAGTTCTCTTCCCACCTCAAGGTGGCGGGGCCTCGCTGGATTCCTCCTGCCGTGCACGAGAACTGGATCCCGAGCTCTGTTGACTCCCAACAGGGAGCTCGGGAATGCTATCTCGGATGGCCAGACCCTGTGAGGATCTGGTCTCCTTAGTCTTCTTGGGCTTGGCCGGGGCCACGTAGGGGGTCCACGGTGAGTAGCTGCGCTAGCGCGGCGCTCACATGCCCCCCAGGCTGAGGAGTTGGTGACTCGGCCAATTTCGTGAAGGTGCACCAATCTTGCAATATGACGGCCCAGATTCAAGCACTTGGCCAAGGTTGACAAAATGGAAGGTGATTCAGAAAATGGAAAAACTAACCTTGGTGGCTCTGCGCGCCATGCAGTAGTCGACTTCATTCCCCTCAGTTGAAAAGGCCTGGCCCTTGGTCTTGAGGAGAAGGGTCTGGATCCCGCTGATGTCCTCCCCCTGTAGACACCTCGGATAACCGAGGTCTCGCAGCCTGGGGCGAACTTCCATAGAGGAGAAGCTTGGGCTTGGAGGGGTTGAAATCCACGATGGAGCATGACATGCACCACATCAACAAGGGTAGCACCCTCGCCGATGAAGAAATCCACCCGAGCCTGTAGGGCCTCGAGCTCCTCCTCGTGCTCCCCAGGTGAGGTTCTTGGCCGTCTAGGAATGAAGCCGCTCCAAAGGCATGACCGAGAAAGCAGGGACTCCTTCCCGGTTCTCCAACGACACATCAGCCATGTAGAACCATTCCTCCTGCCACAGCTTCATGGTCTCGATGAACTTCCTGGGAAGCCATTTTACCCCATGGATCTTAATGACCATGGCCTCTCCACACTCCATAAGTTTGCCTCCGTTGGTCTCTGGTTTGAGGCAGAACAACTTGGGCCAGAGCCCAAAGTGGGGCTTGATGCAGAGGAAGGTCTCGCAGAAGACGATGAAGGAGGTAATGTGGAGGATGGAATTGGGGGCGAGGTGGTGGAACTGGATGGCATACAAGTACAGGAGACCTCGGAGGAAGGGGTGGATAGGAAATCCCAGACCTCGGATGAGGTGGGAGATGAAGACGACACGTTGGCCCTCCCGGCACTCGGGAACCCGGGTGGTGGAGTGGGGAATGGCACCGGACGACATCGGGTGATGGAAGATACCCGAGTGCCTGGAGCTTGGTGATGTCTCCGTCAGTAACAATGGAGGGTAGCCATAGCCGCCTCTTGCTCGTTGCCTTCTCTGCCTCGGCCGTTGCCGTGCGCTTGCCTTTCCCGGCCGTCACTGGAGATCAGAAAAAAGGGAAAAGGGGTTCAAAGGGGTTTGCTAGGCTCTATTCTCTAGGCACTTGAGCTTGGGGATGACAAGAGCGAGAGTGAGAGGGATGGCGTAAAAATGGATAGATTCCACCGTTTTCCTTTTATAAACTAGTAGAAACACTGAAAGGGCATCCTGTGTGGCAGTAATTTTGCACGTTCCCAACGCAACGTGCATTACGTGCTCGCGTGAATATAGGGATTTTGCTGATGATGTCGTCGAAAATCTAGGGCATCATATCTTTATTGATAAGATGTGCCAATAGCAACGGCCTCGAGCTACGCTGAACCCGGCGTAATGACTACCAACGGGACCTTTCGGTTCTGTAGTACGTAGTGGTGCTTTGGGTTTGGTCAAAGTTGTCAGAACATGACCAAACTGGTGCCACCATCCTGAGACGAGACGACTTCGCCAAGAAGATAATGATATCTACTACGCAACTTTTATTCTTGTAAACGTTGTTGGGCCTCCAAGTGCAGAGTTTTGTAGGACAGTAGCAAATTTCCCTCAAGTGGATGACCTAAGGTTTATCAATCCGTGGGAGGCATAGTATGAAGATGGTCTCTCTGAAACAACCCTGCAATCAAATACAAGAAACCTCTTGTGTCCCCAACACACCCAATACAATGGTAAATTGTATAGGTGCACTAGTTCGGCAAAGAGATGGTGATACAAGTGTAGTATGGATAGTAGATATAGGTTTTTGTAATCTGAAAATATAAAAACAACAAGGTAGCAAGTAGTAAAAGTGAGTAAAAACGGTATTGCAATGCTTGAAAACAAGGCCTATGGTTCATACTTTCACTAGTGGAATCTCTCAATAGTGCTAACATAATTGGATCATATAACAATCCCTCTACGTGCGACAAAGAATCACTCCAAAGTTCTTATTAGCGGAGAACATAAGATGAAATTGTTGTAGGGTACGAAACCACCTCAAAGTTATCCTTTCCGATCAATCTATTGAGCCATCCCTATAAGTGTCACAAACAACCCTAGATTTCGTACTAAAATAACACCATATGATACGCATCAACCAGCTCTAATGTCACCTAGATACTCCAATGTCACCACAAGTATCCGTGAGTTGATTATTCGATATGCATCAAACAACTTCAGATTCATAATATTCAATCCACACAAAGAACTTCAAAGAGTACCCCAAAGTTTCTATCGGAGAAAAGAAGATGAAAACGTGCAACCAACCCCAATGCCTAGATTACCCCAAGGTCACGGGAATCCGCGAGTTGATTACCAAAACATACATCAAGTGACTCAATAGAATACCCCATTGTCACCACGGGTATCCACATGCAAGACAATGATAAAGTGTTCTCAAATCCAAAGTATTCAATCCGACAATAACGAAACCTCAAAGGGAAAGACTCAATTCATCACAAGAAGATAGAGAGGGAAGAAACACCATATGATCCAACTATATTAACAAAGCTCGCGGTACATCAAGATCGTGCCAAATCAAGAACACGAGAGAGAGAGAGATCAAACACACAGCTACTAGTACATACCCTCAGCCCCGAGGGTGAACTACTCCCTCCTTGTCATGGAGACTGCCGGGAGGATGAAGATGGCCTCCGGCGATGATTTCCCCCTCCGGCAGAGTGCCGAAATAGGGCTCCAGATGAGATCGCTTCGGTACAGAGGCTTGCAGCGGCGACGTGGAAGTTCTAGGTTTCTTTTTGGGGTTTTCTATATTTATAGGATTTTTCACCGTTGGATTCACGCCAGGGGGGCCCACGAGGGAGCGACTAGCTCGGTAGGCAAGCCCTGGGGGGAGGGCGCGCCCCCCAGGCTTGTCGCTTCCTCGTGAGGCTTCTGGTCCTTCCTCAAAGCTTCGGGGGTCTCTTTTGGTCCATAAAAATTCACCGTAAATTTTTAGCCCAATCCAAGAACTTTTATTTCTGCACAAAAAACAACACCACGGTAGTTCTGCTGAAAACAACGTCAGTCCGGGTTAGTTCTAATCAAATCGTACCAAAACCATATAAAATTGTTGTAAACATGGCATGAATAATTCATAAATTATAGATACGTTGGACATGTATCAGCATCCCCAAGCTTAATTCCTGCTCGTCCTCGAGTAGGTAAATGATAAAAGAAATAATTTATGAAGTGTGAATGCTAGCATAGTGCACAAGTTTGATCAATGATAATTTCAATCAATTTTTCTAGCATCATAACATCAATTCTTTCTCATAAATCTCACGATGATAAAGTAGAAATCAATTCACATGTTATGGTTCAAACAATGCATTCTCTTGAAACTTAACAAGCTATGTTCTTAGTCACCAAACAATTGCAATTCAAATTATCTTCAACAGAGTCTAAGTAAGAGCTCCACATACACAATTATCATATAGTCTTCTATGATTGCTAGTACTCAAAGCATATTTTTTAGAACAAATGGCATCCATCAAACACAGAGAAAGATAGGGGCTTAATGTTTCGCCTCCCAACTCATTTATCATATATATAATTGTGAACAATAATAATTCATGATCAAATATATTTGAATGGATATATGTGCCTGGATCTATCCCCACCACATGATGCTTGCCAACTAGAGAATAGGTTGGAATAGGAAGTTGACTCAACAAAAATAAATAACATGAAAGTAAATAGCATATAAAAAGTAAATAGAATGTCCCTTCGCAGAGGGAAGCAGGGATTTACTGAGGTGCCAGAGCTCATAGCTTAAAATAGAGATGAAATTTTTTGGGTGGTGTGCCTTTCCTGTCAACGTCACAACTAAGGTATTCAATATCTTCCATGCCAAACACATTATGGCCGGTTCCCATGCAGAAATGAAAATTTTAACTCCCCCTCAACCATTCAAACACAAGCCATGGCTAGCCGAATTCACGGGTGCCCTTCAAACTTTCAACTTTCTAGGGGGAGCCTTTGTTTTTATTATATATATTTTTATTTAAGGGACTGGGCATCCCAATTACCAGCCTCTCTCGTGCAATAACAAGTGAATAAACACCCATCATGAGAATAACCCACTTAACATGGAAGATATTGACCGCCCCGTCGCTCCATGAGCGGTATGGACACACATAACATATGGTTATTTGAAGGTTTTAGAGATGGCACATGCAAATTTACTTGGAACGGCAGGGTAATACCGTATATAGGTAGGTATGGTGGACACTCATGGAAGAAACTTGGCTCAAGAATTTTGGATGCACAAGTAGTATTCCCGCTTAGTACAGAAATTTAGGCTAGCAAAAGATTCTAAACAAGCACCACATGTTAGAGGATCCATAACAATATAACTTCTATGCAAATATACCCAAACATAACTCATTACGTTGTCTTCCTTGTCCAACTTCAACTAATTTTCTCAGGTTTGAAAATAATTAATGGGTATTCACAATCATAAAAGATGTCCAAGAAAATATATTTGTATGTGAAATTTCTCTTCCATATACTAATCATTCATGAATTGCTTGTATGACCAATATTGTGATTGTCGAACTTCAATAGATTTTACTTTTAAACCCAATGTGAAACTACTAAGCATATGGAACATACATAATTTCAAATTTATAATATTCAATTCATTCAACAATTTTACTCAAAGAATATAAGTGAAGCACATGAATGAATGGCAAACTACTCCAAAAGATATAAGTGAAGATCAATGAGTAGTCAAACAATTAAGTAGCTATGCGAAGACTCTCTCCAAATAAAGATTTCAGATCCAAGTACTTTTTTAAAACAGCAAACAAAATGAAAATAAAAGGGCACTCCAAGAATAGCACATATCATGTGAATAACTAAAAACTTAGGCTAACCGATAATTGTTGATGAAGAAAGGTGGGATGCCTACCGGGGCATCCCAAGCTTAGTTGCTTGAGACCTCTTGGAATGTTATCTTGGGGTCCCTTGGGCATTCCCAAGCTTGAGCTCTTGTATCTCCTTAATTCCTCTCATATCATGGCTTCTCCTAAATAATAAAACTTCATCCACACAAAACTCAACAAGAACTCGTGAGATAAGTTAGTATAAATCAACTCAAAACCTTAACATTCTCTACTGTAGCAATTCACTAAAATTATAATTAAAAATTGCATACTAAATGTCTCTTCATATTTGAAAGTCCTATCCACAAATAGAAACATTAAACAAGCAAACATATGCAAACAATACAACTATAACAGCAATCTGCCAGAACAGAACAGTCTCTAAAGGGTGAATAAGAATTCATACTTCACTAAATCCAAAAATTCTGAAAACTTACCACATGACAGAGAAATAATGCATGTTTACTGTCTAAAAATTTCAGATTTTTATCATGTTCTGACTATTCAGGAATATTCTGGACATAACAGAAAACTTTCTGTTTTCAAACAGCAACACATGAACTTGCAAATTGAGCATGGTAAAGGCTATAATTGGCATTTTATTGAACTAAAAGATACAAAACATGATTATTGATAACAGAAAGAAAATCTCTAAAAAATAAAATGATGCTCCAAGCAAAACTCATATTATGTGACGAATAAAAATATAGCTCCAAGTGAGGTTACCGATAGTGTTGAAGACGAAAGAGGGGATGCCTTCCGGGGCATCCCCAAGCTTAGTTGCTTGGGTCTTCCTTGAATATTACCTTGGGGTGCCTTGGGCATCCCCAAGCTTAGGTTCTTTCCGCTCCTTATTCTCCTCATATCGTTATCTCACCCAAAACTTGAAAACTTCAATCACACAAAACTTAACGGAACTTCGTGAGATAGGTTAGTATGATAAAAATAAATCATCCACTTAGGTACTGTAAAGACAAGATTCATAATTGTTCTCACATGATGCCTAATGTATTCTACCATTTCCACAATTTATATTACTCAATATAAGCTATGGAAACACTAAAACAAACAAACTATGCATTGAAAACAGAATCTGTCAAAAACAGAACAGTCTGTGGTGATCTGAATAAACACCATACTTCTGCAACTCCAAAAATTCTGAAAAATTAGGACAGCGTAGGAAATTTGTATATAAATCATGTGTAAAAATTTAAAAAGGTTTTGACGCTCCAGTAAATTATAGGAATTTCTGCACTGGACACAAAAGTTTCTGTTATTGCACAGAATCAAGTCAACTATCATCCACACTACCCCAAAGGCTTTACTTGGCACATTATTGAAACAAAACATATAAAAAATGATTACTACAGTAGCTTAATCATGTGAACACATGAAAACAGTGGGTATAAATATTGGGTTGTCTCCCAACAAGCGCTTTTCTTTAATGCCTTTTAGCTAGGCATGATGATTTCAATGATGCTCGCATAAGAATAAAGAATTGAAACATAAAGAGAGCATCATGAATCATATGACAAGAACATTTAAGCCTAACCCACTTCCTATTCATAGGGATTTTGTGAACAAACAATTTATGGGAGCAAGAATCAACTAGCATAGGAAGGCAAAACAAGCATGACTTCAAAACTTTGAACATAAAGAGAGGAAACTTGATGTTATTGAAATATATATAAGCATATATTCCCCTCTCATAATAATTTTCAGTAGCATCATGAATAAATTCAACAATATAACTATCACATAAAGCATTCTTTTCATGATCCATAAGCATAATTTTTTTGTTACTCTCCACATAAGCAAATTTATTCTCATCAATAGTAGTGGGAGCAAACTCAACAAAATAACTATCATGAGATACTTGATTGACATAATCAAATTGAACATTAAAATCATGATGACAAGTTTCATGGTTATCATTACTCTTTATAGCATACATGTCATCACCATAATCATCATAGATAGCAACTTTGTTGTCATAATCAATTGAAACCTCTTCCAAAATAGTGGAATCATCATTAAATAAAGTCATGACCTCTCCAAATCCACTATCATAATTATTGCCATAAGATTCAACACCCTCCAAAATAGTGGGATCATTAGTACCTAGAGTTGACACTCTTCCAAACCCACTTTCATCAATATAATCATCATAAATAGGAGGCATGCTTTCATCATAACAAATTTTATCATCAAAACTTGGGGGGCTAAAAATATCATCTTCATCAAACATAGCATCCCCATGCTTGTAGCTTTGCATATCATTAGCATCATGGATATTGAAAGAATTCATGCTAACAACATTGCAATCATGCTCATCATTCAAAGATTTTATGCCAAACATTTTATTGAATTCTTCTTCAAACACTTTGGCACAATTTTCTGATTCATCATTTTCAAGAAACACATTATAGAGATGAAGCGTCTGAGGCAACCTCAATTCCATTTTTGGTAGTTTTCTTTTATAAACAAAACTAGTGAATAAACAAGAAACTAAAAGATTCAATTGCAAGATCTAAAGATATACCTTCAAGCACTCACCTCCCCGACAACGGCGCCAGAAAAGAGCTTGATGTCTACAACGCAACTTTTATTCTTGTAGATGTTGTTGGGCCTCCAAGTGCAGAGTTTTGTAGGACAATAGCAAATTTCCCTCAAGTGAATGACCTAAGCTTTATCAATCCGTGGGAGGCGTAGGATGAAGATGGTCTCGCTCAAACAACCCTGCAATCTAATACAAGAAATCTCTTGTGTCCCCAACACACCCAATACAATGGTAAATTGTATAGGTGCACTAGTTCGGCGAAGAGATGGTGATACAATTGTAGTATGGATAGTAGATATAGGTTTTTGTAATCTGAAAATATAAAAACAGCAAGGTAGCAAGTAGTAAAAGTGAGTAAAAACGGTATTGCAATGCTTGAAAACAAGGCCTAGGGTTCATACTTTCACTAGTGCAATCTCTCAATAGTGCTAACATAATTGGATCATATAACAATCCCTCTACGTGAGACAAAGAATCACTCCAAAGTTCTTTTTAGCCGAGAACATAAGATGAAATTGTTGTAGGGTACGAAACCACCTCAAAGTTACCTTTCCGATCAATCTATTGAGCCATCCCTATAAGTGTCACAAACAGCCCTAGAGTTCGTACTAAAATAACACCATATGATACGCATCAACCAGCTCTAGTGTCACCTAGATACTCCAATGTCACCACAAGTATCCGTGAGTTGATTATTCGATATGCATCAAACAACTTCAGATTCATAATATTCAATCCACACAAAGAACTTCAAAGAGTACCCCAAAGTTTCTATCAGAGAAAAGAAGATGAAAACGTGCAACCAACCCCTATGCCTAGATTACCCCAAGGTCATGGGAATCCGCAAGTTGATTAGCAAAACATACATCAAGTGACTCAATAGAATACCCCATTGTCACCACGGGTATCCACATGCAAGACATACATAAAGTGTTCTCAAATCCAAAGTATTCAATCCGACAATAACGAAACCTCAAAGGGAAAGACTCAATTCATCACAAGAAGATAGAGAGGGAAGAAACACCATATGATCCAACTATATTAACAAAACTCGCGGTACATCAAGATCGTGCCAAATCAAGAACACGAGAGAGAGAGAGAGAGATCAAACACATAGCTACTGGTACATACCCTCAGTCCCGAGGGTGAACTACTCCCTCCTCGTCATGGAGACCGCCGGGATGATGAAGATGGCCTCCGGCGATGATTTCCCCGTCTGGCAGAGTGCCGGAACAGGGCTCCGGATGAGATCGCTTCGGTACAGAGGCTTGCGGCGGCGGCGTGGAAGTTCTAGGTTTCTTTTAGGGGTTTTCTATATTTATAGGATTTTTCAGCATTTGATTCACGCCAAGGGGGCCCACGAGGGAGCGACAAGCTCGGTAGGCGTGCCCTGGGGGGAGGGCGCGCCCCCCAGGCTTGTCGCTTCCTCGTGAGGCTTCTGGTCCTTCCTCAAAGCTTCGAGGGTCTCTTTTGGTCCATGAAAAATCACCGTAAGTTTTCAGCCCAGTCCGAGAACTTTTATTTCTGCACAAAAAAACTCCATGGTAGTTCTGCTGAAAACAACGTCAGTCCGGGTTAGCTCTAATCAAATCATACCAATACCATATAAAATTGTTGTAAACATGGCATGAATACTTCAAAAATTATAGATACATTGGAGACGTATCAGATAACTAGGCGTTGGAAGGCTTCAGATCCGACGAAAAAGAGAATACTTCTTGAGAAGTTCAGTTGGGGCTCCTCAGATGTCCAAGGTATATCATTCCTCGGACAAAATTCTGGTCGTTGTGGAGAAAGACGCGCGAGGAAGGCATTGAACCAGTTTGCAAGGCCGAAGACCAACAACGAAGGACAAGTGTCTGATGATTGACCTCGGCTTGGAAGACCTATTCAGGGGCTACTGATGGTGTCCTACATAGGGGGTGCCAACCATGTCGGCTCCCAGATGTGGGCTGGGCCGAGGACCCCCAAACAACCAACCATTGGGCCACATTCGTCAGGCCCCATGAAGTAATCAAGATGGAATCCTCCGAAGACTTGGCGCATACTCCAGGGCACAAATGCAATCTTTGGCATGTTATCTCCAGATGTAACCGACCTATGTGTAAGTGTAACCCTAGGTACCCCCCGACATCTATGTAAGCCGAGGGGCATAGCTCGTAGGGAGATAGACTCATATAGATATGTTCTTGAGGTAGACCAACATGTACTCTGTACCCTATTCATCAGTAAATTACAAGCAGGATGTACGGTCTTACCTCTTCGAGATGGCCTGAACCTGGGTAAACACCGTGTCCCCTCTCTGTCCTGTTACCATCGTGCCAAGGCTACCATCTCGGGACCCCCTACCCGATATCTGCCGGATTCGACTCCATCACATGCCCGGCGTCGCCCTCTCATACGAGCAGACATACGAGCGCGAGCGCTCATATGAACGCCGTTGTGCTCTAGAGTTTTTCTTGGTCGGGGTAGACATCGGGTATGAGCGCATGTACGAGCGTGAGTGCTTGTACGATACGCTGTCTTGCGTTCTGGAGGTTTGCTCTTCGTGGCCACCAGGTCATACGACCACGCGTGCGAGTGCTCGTACAACAGTCTATCTTTCATTCTGCTCCTCTTGTTGCTCACGGCCACGAGCTGATACGAGCGTGGATACGACCGCGACGGTCGTATGGTACGCCATTTTTTTCCCTAGAGCTGCAGAATTTTGCCAAAATTTTGTGCTTCCTCCTCACGTTTGTAACATAGCATTTTTGCATCAAAAATAAGAGGAGGCATGCGGCAAAATATTGTGCTACCAATAAGCTAAATTATTACCGACAAAGATTATTCCAGGACCAATCCTAATAGCAACTATGCAAAAACAAAACTGCCAATGCAAACATGAATGCAACTAGACTCAAAGACACAAATCTATGAAAGGAACCTACTTACTTTCGTGCTGCCTCCCAAGCAGCGCTTTCTTTATAGCCATGTAGCTGGGCTTTGGTGCGTCGTTAGATCATCCACCCGGATCCCAAGGGATATCAAACCCGAGTGTGAGACCTGACTCCGACCAGGGTTTGGAGCACCTTATAGCAGAGCTCGGTCAGAGACGTACATGCTTATGGTGCATCGGCATCATGTAGGCAAAGAGGTTCTCGCTCTCACGTGGGAACTGATGCACCGAGCGAGATAGACATGTCTCCTTATATTTCTGCAATGAGAGGGTTAGAGATTTATGTACGAATTTTAATATATTACCTTGTCTACCATTGTAGGGGAACACTTCATAAAATTGTATGTTTGGAGTGGGTACAACACTCCCTAATGGTTTCCCCCGCTTAAGAAGATCATCCAAAGAAGCATAGTTGGACATTAGCATAGATAAATCAAGAGTATTTTCCTCCTCTAGTTCATCACTATTGCTAACACTAGACGTCTCGACCAGAAGGTGAAAATACTGCAAGTCAAGTTCATTAGCTTCAAGTTCATCCAAACTAGAGTCATCATCATACTCTTGTTCCTGCATGCTAGCATCTTTTTTATCGGAAAGACATTTTTGACAATAATAATAGATGACCCATGATACGTCTCTGACGTATCTATAATTTTTTATTGTTCATGCTATTATATTATATTATCATTCCTACATACTTTTGTTATCATTTTACATCATTTTATATTATTTTTCTGGACCAACATATGAATTTAGTGCCTAGTGCCAGTTGATGTTTTCCGCTTATTTTTTGTTTTCACAGAAAATATTACCTACGGAGGTACAAACACGATGCCAATTTTTCACGATTTTTTCTAGACCAAAAGAAATCCTGGAAGCTTCAGGAGACGTTGAGAGGATGCCCGAGGGACCCACATGCGTGGGTGGCCGCGCCACCTGGCCTTGTGCCCTTCTAAGCCTTTGTTTGACCTAATTCCTGGCCAATAAATTCCCATAACTCTAGAAACCTTCAGAGCATGACCCGAAACAATTTTATCGTCGCCACAAGCCTCTGTTCTGAAGTGATCCCATCTGGAGCCCAGTTCCAGAGTTCTGTCGGAGGGGGAAACCATTGGGTGGGCCATCTTCATCAACCTTACTGCCTCTATGATAGTGTGTGAGTAGTTCCTTCAGGACCGACGAGTCCATAGTAGTAGCTAGATGGCTCTCTCTTTCTCTTTCTCTAATCCTCAATGCCGTCTTTCTCTTCTGAGATCAATCCGATGTAATCTTTGTGGTGTGTTTGTTGGGATCCGATGAATTGTGGATTTATGATCAGATTGTTCATTGATTTTATATTGAATCTCCTGAAGTTTCTTTGCTGCATAATTAAATAGCTATATATGCTTTCCGATCGTCTTCTCTGGCCAAGATAGATGGGTAGTTCATCGGAGGGAGTGGTGCATAGCAGTGGGTTCAATCTTGCGGTGCTCTAATCCAGTGACAATAGGGACGAAGACACGTATTGTATTGTTGCCACTCGGGATAAAACGATAGGGTTTAATCTTATTGCTAGATTTCTTTCTGTCTACATTATGTCATCTTGCTTATTGCATTACTTTGTTTGTTGCAAACTTAATACTTTGAGAGGCATGCTAGATAGCGGGTTTGGGGTGGAGTAATAGTAGTAGATATCAGTAAGTTTAATGGTCTATTTATCACAGATGTAATGCCTATGTGAGATTATGCCATGAAAGATCATAAATTGCTAAAAAATATTAATTGCCCAACAGTAATTTGTCTACCATGCCACTACTTGCTTTCGAGAGAGATGCCACTGGTGAAACTATGGCCCCTGAGTCCATTCTCCATTAACACAAACTCCTACAAAAATTGCTCTTTTACTTTCTTTTACTTTTTTGCCATTTTCCCTATACGACTATCTATTTGCTTTTAATCTTGTAACTAGCATGACAAGGGGCCTGAAAACCCCCTTGCCAAGTTGGGAGCAAGCAATTTTTATTTGTTTGTGTGCAGGTGCTATTTACATTGTTATCTTGGTAACTCCTACTGGTTCCATAAACCTCAGTTCTTAACCGAGGGAAATACTTTCTACTGCTGTTGCCAGGGAGTAGCAGAAGCATTTCTGGCACTATTGCTGGGGAGTCAACATCTACCAAATCAGGTACCTACACACAAACCTTTTATCTTTTGCTTGTTTTTATTTTCTTGCCTAGTTTTTATTTGCCTTCTCTTTGCTTGCTATTTTTTTCTAAAACACCAAAAAAAATCTTGTTACTTTTTCTGCTTGTGTTGCAATTATGTCTACTCCTGAAAATACCAAGCTTTGTGATTTTTATAGTACTAATAATAATGACTTTATTAGTACTCCTATTACTCCTCCCGCCACTTGTGTGGAGTCTTATGAAATTAAAGCTGCCTTGTTAAATCTTGTTATGAAAGAACAATTTTCTGGATATTATAATGAACATGCTGTTGCCCATCTTAATACTTTTGTTGAGTTATGTGATATGCAAAAAACTAAAGATGTGGATAATGATATTATAAAATTGAAGTTATTTCCATTTTGTTTGAGAGATAGAGCCAAAGAATGGTTAGTTTCATTACCGAAAAATAGTATTGATTCTTGGTCTAAGTGTAAAGATGCTTTTATTGGTAAATATTTTCTACACGATAAATTAATATCTTTGAGGAATCAAATCATGAGTTTTAAACAACTTGACCAAGAACATGTTTCCCAATCATGGGAAAGTGTGAAAATCATGATTAAAAATTGTCCCACTCACGGATTAAGTCTTTGGATGATAGTGTAAAATTTCTATGCTGGACTAAACTTTGTTTCCAAAAACCTTCTAGATTCTGCTGTAGGTGGAAAATTTATGGGGATAACACTTGAGGAAGCCACTAAGCTTATTTATAATATTACCGCTAATTATTCCCAATGGCCACCGAGCGCGCGCCAACTGGTAAGAAGGTACACTCTATCAAGGAAATTTCCTCCCTTAATGATAAAGTTGTTGGTATTATGTCCATGCTTGCTACTAAGAGTGCTACTATTTATCCAAATGATGTTCCTTTATCTACTTTGATTGAACAAAATAAGGATAATATTGACATGAATTTTATTTCAAGGAGCAATTTTAATAATAATGCTTATAGAGGGAGCTTTAATATTAATCCTAGACCGTATCCCGGCAATCCCTCAAATAATTATGGTAATTCCTACAATAATAATAATAATAATAATAATAATAATAATAATGATAATAATAATAATAATAATAGGACGCCTACTGAACTTGAAAACACCATTAAAGAATTTATTAATTCGCAAAAAGTTTCAATACTATGGTAGAGGAAAATTTGAGTAAGTTTGACGATATGTCTAGAAAAATGGATAGACTTGTGCATGATGTGGATATTCTTAATATTAAAATTTTGCCACCTAATAAGGATGAAATTCCCAAAACATTAAAAGCTATCCAAGTCTCCATTAATTATACTAGAAAAATGATTGACATGCCTCGATCTAAAATAGAGCGAGAAGAAAAAATGCTGAATTGAGTTATCTTTCCAATTATGATGAAGATGTTAAAACCATTGTTGTGTTAACTATTGAATCATTATTTAAAGTTGATAATAATTGGACTGAAGAAGAGTCAACTTTAGATAAAAGGCGTCCCAATCATTCGGAGGGTGATAATCTTGATGCTAGAAATGAATAAAGTGGGTTTGGAGAGGTCAAAACTTTAAGTGGTATCGCACCCACTATATTGGATTTCAAGGATTTTAATTATGATAGCTATTCTCTTACTGTATTAAACAAAAAAACTAATTGTGGTGGCGGCGGCATGCTGCACCGGCATTTTCATCCTTCGGGACGCAGTTGTTCAAGTCTTCAAGCCAGCCTAGAATGTTGTGGACTTGCAAATCAAAGAGCCGGTCATCGCGCGATCGACGGGCGGGGGGCGACTGATGTCTACTACACAACTTATTCTTGTAGACTCGTGTTGGGCCTCCAAGCGCAGAGTTTTGTAGGACAGTAGCAATTTTCCCTCAAGTGGATGACCTAAGGTTTATTAATCCGTGGGAGGCGTAGGATGAAGATGGTCTCTCTCAAACAACCCTGCAATCAAATACAAGAAATCTCTTGTTTCCCCAACACACCCAATACAATGGCAAATTGTATAGGTGCACTAGTTCAGCGAAGAGATGGTGATACAAGTGTAGTATGGATAGTAGAAATATATTTTTATAATCTGAAAAATAAAAACAGCAAGGTAGCAAACGATAAAAGTGAGCACAAACGGTATTGCAATGCTTAAAAACAAGGCTTAGGGTTCATACTTTCACTAGTGCAATCTCTCAACAATGCTAACATAATTGGATCATATAACAATCCCTCAACGTGCGATAAAGAATCACTCAAAAGTTCCTATTAGTGGAGAACATAAGATAGAAATTGTTTGTAGGGTACGAAACCACCTCAAAGTTATCCTTTCCGATCGATCTATTGAGCCATTCCTATAAGTGTCACAAACAGCCCTAGAGTTCGTACTAAAATAACACCATATGATACACATCAACCAACTCTAATGTCACCTAGATACTCCAATGTCACCACAAGTATCCGTGAGTTGATTATACGATATGCATCAAACAACTTCATAATCATAATATTCAATCCACACAAAGAACTTCAAGGAGCACCCCAAAGTTTCTATCGAAGAAAAGATAATGAAAACGTGCATCAACCCATATGCATAGATTACCCCAATGTCACCGCGGGAATCCATGAGTTGAGTGCCAAAACATATATCAAGTGAATCAATATAATACCCCATTGTCACCATGGGTATTCATATGCAATCAAGTGTTCTCAAATCTGAAATATTCAATCCGACAATAATGAAACCTCAAAGGGAAAAGATTCGATTCATCACAACAAGGATAGGGAGGAAAGAAACACCATATGATCCAACTATATTAACAAAGCTCGTGGTACATCAAGATCGTGCCAAATCTAGAACGCGTGCGCGAGGGAGAGAGAGATAAAACACATAGCTACTGGTACAAACCCTCAGGCCCGAGGGTGAACTACTCCCTCCTCATCATGGAGACCGCCGGGATGATGAAGATGGCCTCCGGTGATGATTCCCCCCTCCGGCAGGGTGCCTACAGAGGCTTGCGGCGGCGTAAAAACTCAGCTAGGTTAACTTTCGGGGGTTTCTGAATATATATGATTTTTCAGCGTTGGAATCACGCAAAGAGGTGCCACAGGGGGCCCACGTGGCACCAGGGTGCGCCTGGGGGGGCAGGCACGCCCAAGTGGCTCGTGGGGCCCCTGTGGCTCTTCTGCTACTTTGCCGAAGGTCCGTTTCCTTCCAGAAAAAATCGTCAAAAAGTTTCGCTGCATTTGGACCTCATTTGATATGGATTTTCTGGAAAACCAAAAACAAGCAGAAAACAGCAACTGGCACTGGGCACTAGGTCAATATGTTAGTCCATGAAAATCATATAAAATCCATATAAAAGTGCACCAAAATCATACAAAACTATAATAAACATAGCATGAATACTTCATAAATTATAGATACGTTGGAGACGTATCAGCATCCCCAAGCTTAATTCCTACTCGTCCTCAAGTAGGTGAATGATAAAAGAAATAATTTATGAAGTGTAAATGCTAGCATAGTGCATTAGTTTGATCAATGATAATTTCAATCACTTTTCCTAGCATCATAACAGCAACTTTTTCTCATAAAACTCATCATGATAAAGTAGCAATCAATTCACATGTTATGGTTTAAACAATGCATTCTCTTGAAGCTTAACAACCTATGTTCTTAGTCACCAAACAATTGCAATTCAGCTTAATTTCAACAAAGTGTAAGTAAGAGCTCCACATACTCAATTATCATATAGTCTTCTATGATTGCTAGTACTCAAAGCATATTTTTAGAACAAATGGCATCCATCGAAGACAGAAAAAGATAGGGGCTTAATATTTCGCCTCCCAACTTATTTATCATAGAGATAATTGTCAACAATAATAATTCATGATCAAAAATATTTTACTGGCCATATGTGCCTGGATCTTTCCCCACCACATGATGCTTGCCAACTAGAGAATAATTGAGGTTGAAATGCGAATGAATACTTATTGACTCTTGCATAAAAGTAAATACATAAAATTAAATACATAAAAGTAAATGCATAAAAGTAAAAGATAGGCCCTTCGCAGAGGGAATCAGAGGTTGTCATGCGCTTTTTATTTTTGGATGCTCAAGCCCTTAATGCAAAGGAACGTCACGTTATATTGCCCCTTGTGATAGCAACCTTTATTATGCAGTCTGTCGATTTTTTTTCTTTACCATCACAAGTTCGTGCAACGCTTATTTTCCCTTACAATAAAAGATCATACATATTTTAGGAGCAATTTTTATTGCTTTTTGCACCGATGACAACTTACTTGAAGGATCTTATTCAATCCATAGGTAGATATGGTGGACACTCATGGGAAGAAACTGGGTTTAAGGGTTTTTGGATGCACAAGTAGTATCTCTACTTAGTACGAATTTTTGGCTAGCAAAAGATCCTAAGCAAGCACCACATGTTGGAGGATCCATAACAATATAACTTCTATGCAAATATACCCAAACATAACTCATTACGTTGTCTTCCTTGTCCAAATTCAACTAATTTGCTCAAGTTTGAAAATAATTAATGGGTATTCACAATCATATAAGATGTCCAAGATAATATATTTATATGTGAATGTTCTCTTCCTTATACTAATCATTCATGAATTGCTTGTATGACCAATATTGTGATTGTCAAGCTTCAATAGATTTCACTTTCTAAACCCAGTGTGAAACTACTACTAGGCATGATACAAGCATATGAAGCTCATATTATTTCAGCTTCATGATATTCAATTCATTCAACAATTTACTCATAGGATATAAGTGAAGCACACGAGTAAATGACAATCTACTCCAAAAAGATATAAGTGAAGAACAATGAGTAGTTAAGTAAATAGGTAGCTATGTGAGGACTCTCTCTCATTTGAAAAAAATTCAGATCTTAAGTATTTTATTAAAACAGCAAAGAAAACAAAATAAAATGACATTCCAAAAATAGAACATCTCATGTGAAGAAGCAAAAACTTAGGCTCAAGCAAAACTGACCGATAGTTGTTGAAGAAGAAAGGTGGGATGCCTACCGGGGCATCCCCAAGCTTAGTTGCTTGGATCTTCCTTGAATATTACCTTGGGGTGCCTTGGGCATCCCCAAGCTTAGGGTCTTGCCACTCCTTATTCTCCTCATATCGATATCTCACCCAAAACTTGAAAACTTCAATCACACAAAACTTAACGGAACTTGTGAGATAGGTTAGTATGATAAAATTAAATCATCCACTTAGGTACTGTCAAGACAAGATTCATAATTGTTCTCACATAATGCCTACTGTATTCTATCATTTCCACAGTTTATATTACTCAATATAAGCTATGGAAACACTAAAACAAGCAAACTATGCACCGAAAACAGAATCTGTCAAAAACAGAACAGCATGTAATGAGTGATTTAAAACCCATACTTATATACCTCCAAAAATTCTGAAAAACTAGAAAATGTAAAAAAATTCTAACCCAATACTTTGTAAAAATTTCAGAATTTTCTCATGCTCCAGTACAGAATAGAAATTCCAGCACTGGACGCAAAAGTTTCTATTTTTGCACAGAATCAAATCAACAAGTATCCACACTATCCCAAAGGCTTTACTTGGCACTTTTATTGAAAGAGAACATATAAAACATGATTACCACAGTAGCTTAATCATGTGAACACAAAAAAACAGTAGGGGTAAATGTTGGGTTGTCTACCAACAAGCGCTTTTCTTTAATACCTTTTTAGCTAGGCATGATGATTTCAATGATGCTCGCATAAAAGTAAAGAATTGAAACATAAAGAGAGCATCATGAAACATATGGAAAGCACATTTAAGCCTAACGCACTTCCTATGCATAGGGATTTTGTGAGCAAATAGTTTATGGAAGCAAGAATCAACTAGCATAGGAAGGCAAAACAAGCATAACTTCAAAACTTTCAACACATAGAGAGGAAACTTGATATTATTGAGATATGTAGAAGCATGTATTCCTCTCTCAAAATATTTTTCAGTAGCATCATGAAGAAATTAAACAATATACCCATCACACAAAGCATTACTTTCATGATCCACAAGGATAGAAATTTTATAAGTCTCCACATAAGCAATTTTATTCTCATTCATAATAGTGGGGGTATCATATGAAACTTGAATACTATAAATTGTTTCCACATTAAAAGAGTAATGTTCAGTAAAAGGGTATTCATAATTATGACAAGTTTTATAAATATAATCATCTCTACTTTTTATAACATAAGTATCAGCACAATAATCATCATAAGTAGGAGGCATGCAATCATCATAACAAATTTGATCATTCAAAGTAGGGGGACTAAAAAGATCATCTTCATTAAGCATAGCATCCCCAAGCTTGGGACAAACATTAATTGCAGCAAATAAATTCTCAAACATGTCATTCTCATCAAACATAGCATCCCCAAGCTTCTGGCTTTGCATATCATAAGCATAATTACTCTCATCATTAATAGTATGAATAGCACCAATAGTATAGCAATTATTATCATCATAATTTTCCAAGTTGGTGCCAATTTTTTTTCAAGATTATAAGAACTATCATTATTTTCCCAATCATAATCATCACAATGAGTAATAGGCATAACAAAATCATCCTCAATAGTTCCTTCGGACATTGTGCCATAAGACAAAGAAGCAATATCATCATCAAGTGTATCATCTTCCACAATTGTTTTTGATTCATTCTCATGAGGCACATCAATAATAAGAGCAACATTATTTGGGAGGATACCTTTTTACCTCTACTCTTTCTTCTTTTCTTCTTCTTCACCACATCATGTGTGGGTTTAATCAATTTTTCCGAGCTTCTTATTGATGAGATTGGTTGAATAGGAAGCTCCTCCTCGTCACCTATTTCATCATGAGAGACAATAGGAGGGAAAGTGGAAATCTTTACCCTTTCATTAGTGTTCCTTTTATATTCTATTGGTTTTCCCGTCTTTCTATAGTTGGCAATATAAGCATTCTCATTGCAATTTACCATACAAAACATATAGATTTCCTTTAGATTAGTTTCAATGTCATCCGTGAGAATGAATACTTCAAACCAACTTTTTTTATGTGACAATTCCTCACACCCCAAAAATAGATAAAGCTCATTATATAGTTCAAGGGCGGTCAAGTCATTACAATATTTAGCCATGATTTGATCATGAAAAAGTATGCATTGAAAATTAAGGTGACCAACTTTATTGCAAAGTTCACAGGTAATGGGATGAAGAGAGCATAATTTTGTAGCAAATTCATCTATCACTTTGAGCAAAAAATTGGTTCTATCATGTTTATGCTTCTTACAAAATATATCATCCCTATAAGTCATGTCTTCACAAACTTTATGCACTCCACAAAAATTGACATGCTTATAAGAAATATTTTTGTCATGACTAGTGCAATCATCTTTAGTATTTTGGATATTCATAGAATTCATACTAACAACATTGCAATCATGCTCATCATTCAAAGATTTTATGCCAAACATTTTATTGAATTCCTCTTCTAACAATTGAGCACAATTTTCCGATCCATCATTTTCAAGAAAGAAATTATAAAGATGAATAATATGAGGCAACCTCAATTCCATTTTTTTGTAGTTTTCTTTTATAAAGCAAACTAGTGATAAAACAAGAAACTAAAAGATTCGATTGCAAGATCTAAAGATATCCTTCAAGCACTCACCTCCCCGGCAACGGCGCCTGAAAAGAGCTTGATGTCTACTACACAACTTATTCTTGTAGACTCGTGTTGGGCCTCCAAGCGCAGAGTTTTGTAGGACAATAGCAATTTTCCCTCAAGTGGATGACCTAAGGTTTATCAATCCATGGGAGGCGTAGGATGAAGATGGTCTCTCTCAAACAACCCTGCAATCAAATACAAGAAATCTCTTGTGTCCCCAACACACCCAATACAATGGCAAATTGTATAGGTGCACTAGTTCGGCGAAGAAATGGTGATACAAGTGTAGTATGGATAGTAGAAATATATTTTTATAATCTGAATAAATAAAAACAGCAAGGTAGCAAATGATAAAAGTGAGCACAAACGGTATTGCAATGCTTAAAAATAAGGCCTAGGGTTCATACTTTCACTAGTGCAATCTCTCAACAATGCTAACATAATTGGATCATATAACAATCCCTCAACATGCGATAAAGAATCACTCCAAAGTTCCTATTAGCGGAGAACATAAGATAGAAATTGTTTGTAGGGTACGAAACCACCTCAAAGTTATCCTTTCCGATCGATCTATGGAGCCATTCCTATAAGTGTCACAAACAGCCCTAGAGTTTGTACTAAAATAACACCATGTTATACACATCAACCAACTCTAATGTCACCCAGATACTCCAATGTCACCACAAGCATCCGTGAGTTGATTATACGATATGCATCAAACAACTTCATAATCATAATATTCAATCCACACAAAGAACTTCAAGGAGCACCCCAAAGTTTTTATCGGAGAAAAGATAATGAAAACGTGCATCAACCCATATGCATAGATTACCCCAATGTCACCGCGGGAATCCGCGAGTTGAGTGCCAAAACATATATCAAGTGAATCAATATAATACCCCGTTGTCACCACGGGTATTCATATGCAAGACATACATCAAGTGTTCTCAAATCTGAAATATTCAATCCGACAAGAACGAAACCTCAAAGGGAAAAGATTCGATTCATCACAACAAGGATAGAGATGGAAGAAACACCATATGATCCAACTATATTAACAAAGCTCGTGGTACATCAAGAACGTGTGAGAGAGAGATAAAACACATAGCTACTGGTACAAACCCTCAGCCCCGAGGGTGAACTACTCCCTCCTCGTCATGGAGACTGCCGGGATGATGAAGATGGCCTCCGGTGATGATTCCGCCCTCTGGCAGGGTGCCGAAAAAGGGCTGTAGATTAGATCGTGGAGGTACAGAGGCTTCCGACAGTGTAAAAACTCATCTAGGTTAACTTTCGGGGGTTTCTGAATATATATGATTTTTCAGCGTTGGAATCACGCAAAGAGGTGCCACAGGGGGCCCACGAGGCACGAGGGCGTGCCTGGGGGCGGGGGGTAGGCGCGCCCAGGTGGCTCGTGGGGCCCCTATGGATCTTCTGCTGCTTCCCCGAAGCTTCCTGGGTCCGTTTCCTTCCAGAAAAAATCGTCAAAAAGTTTCGCTGCATTTGGACTTCATTTGATATGGATTTTCTGGAAAACCAAAAACAAGCAGAAAACATCAACTGGCACTGGGCACTAGGTCAATATGTTAGTCCATGAAAATCATATAAAATCCATATAAAAGTGCACCAAAATCATAAAAAATTATAATAAACATAGCATGAATACTTTATAAATTATGGATACGTTGGAGACGTATCAGCGACTCGCGACGCTTTGAGGTAGCGGTCGACGACGGCGTCCCATGAAGCTGAGGGGGGCGCGGCGGGTGCAGGCGCACGCACGGGCACGGGCACTTCGAGTGCAGGCACATGCATGGGGACCGGTGCCGCTGCAGGGGCGTGCACAAGAATTGGCGGGGGTGCTGGCGTTGGCACGTACACGAGCTCGCGAGGGTCGGCGGGGACCTCGCTGACGCCCGTGGCTTCCAGCGCTGGGATGATGCTCGGCGACCAGCCCGTCAATGCCATGGCGATGGTCGTTGGTGCGGGCGCGGGGATGGGAGCTGGGACGGGCTCGGGGGCAGCATCCGCCGTGGCCATCTCGTTCAGGTCCATGTCCCTGAGGTCCCATTCCTCCTTATTTTCTATCTCCTCCAGATTGGAGTCGATTTCACCAAACCGGAAGACTAGTGGCAGATGATCCTTGTGTGCCATGGCGTACGTGGAGCACTGGAAGATATGATTCGGGCGAGAGGGGAATGGGAGGCGAAGAGAGATCAGTAAGGCCGCCTATTAAACAGCGGCTCGGGCGGCATTAATGGAGAAGTTGGGAGCGAGGCGGGCGGCGATGGAGGTCAAAGGGCTCGCTTCCCGGTGAGCCTGCACAACGTACTGCTCGCACGCCTCCCGGTGAGCCTGCGCAGTGGAGGACTTCTCGCACGCCTCCCGGTCAGCCTGCGCAGCGGACTGCGCTCGCACACCTCCCGTCTACTCAAACAGCTGCCCGCACGGCACCTGCTAGCCATTAAAAAATGGGACGCGTGGCGGCACGTAAATGGTCAGTGGAACGCCCATGATTGAAATAATACTGCACAACCATTTGTGAAGATAACGTTCTATTTGTTCCAAAATGGCTTTGTTGGCTATTAATGTGTGCGCCTTCTCTTAAATTGGACACGAAAAATACCAGAGCATATTTGTGCTATATCATGACACCATGCCCAATTTCATGAATTTCGTGTGAGTTTTGGATTTACTAGAATTTAAACCAATATTCTCAATCTTGGCTATAGAAAAAAAATCGAAAAACATGTCTCAAATTGGAAAACAAAACCCTATAGTTCCTACATGCACCCAAGGACACATATATGATTTTTCAACCCATTTTGGTGCACTTAAGCATGTGCCTGTAGTTCAAATTTGCATTATGCACATTAAATACCTAGAAAACTCAGTTAATTTCTAAAAATGTCCAAACGAACCCTGAATAATTCCAAATTTTAACACGACACTCCTATTGATCCATGTTGCTTCTGGAAAAAATATTCAAGGCGAGAAGAGGCAACGAATGTTGTTTCGTCCACAAAGGTGACACGTTCCCTACCTGAACCACGAGGTTTCTTGTGAGAAGCTCTGGTTTGTAAGAAGCTTATACCAAAACTTGTCCCAAATTTTACATTTTTTTTACCATAGCATTTTGGTGCCATTTAATGACACCATGCCAAGTTTCATGAATTTCAGACGAGTTTTGGATTTACAGGAATGTAAAAACCAAGTTTCTCAATTTTTGCGGCTGAGGCACGACGCCGAGGATTTTAGAAATTCACTCCCATTTCTTGCATGGGACCTAAACATGCACCCAAGGACACATATATGATTTTTCAAACCATTTTGGTGCACTGAAGCATGTGCCGGTAGTTCAAATTTGAAATATGCACATTAAATGGCTAGAAAACTCAGTTAATGTATAAAAATGTCCAAACGAACCCTGAATAATTCTAGATTTTAACACGACACTCCTATAGTTGCATGTTCACTGCAGATAAATGTTCTTGCAATTCAAACATTGTCCTTTGCTGCTGTGACCCCATTTTGTTTTTCAAATCAATATTAAAATCAAGAACATCACACACAGTTTATTATCATGAATCGTGTGAGATGGAGTACAAAATAACTTGGAACACCCTCATATATGGCTTACACCGGAAGGTTCATCGGCTATAGTTCACCGTCGGCGCGTCGACCACACTAGCTCCCCAATATCATTTTACTATTCAATAGTCATCGGTTAAAGATGGGTACGTGGACCCGTGTCGTGAGGGCAACTTCGGCGGCCCACTCCGGGCAGAGCGTTGTCGCAGCCGCCATGAGCGCGCTCACAACCTCCATGAGCGCGACCGCAATCTCTGACCGGGCGGCTGCGGCAGCCGAAAGGGCAGCTGTTGCAGCTGAGATGGCGGCATCAACATCTGCGACGAGGATAGCAAATGGCGAGAGCGGCACAATAGCTGTCCGTTCCTCGGCGGCCGCCGTAGCCCTGATGGAGGTCGCCCATGCCCATGTGGAGGTTGCACACACCCAGCTCGTGGAGGTCACTATACAAATCGCACGAAGCATCTCCAACACCGGTCGACAACCCACGTCAGAAGAGTTGGCAATCGCCGAGAGCGCTCGAGCAGCCGTCCGTTCGTCGGCGGCATCCCTAGCCGAGATGGAGGCCGTCCACGCCCGGACCACGGCCGACCACGGCCAGCTCGTGGAGGCCTTTTCTAAAGAGATGGCGGACGCGGACGGTGAGATACTTGCCAAGTATGTTGCGATGGATACCATGGAGCCCCTTCCCCAGGAGATCGTCGAGCACGAGCTGGACATGGAGGAGGCGGCGAAGATCGACGATCGCCAGGGGGAGTGGTAGTCTTTGTTTAGAGCGCCGGTCTTTTGTTAGAGTAATTTTTAGGTCATCTAGCTCTGTTTAATTGCTGAACTTGCTCGATAAGAAGTGTGGGTGTGCTGTTGGCTCTTTTGTGTACCCAAATTTTGCAATGACGTGGATGACCACTATAACCTGGGAAATTCAGACCAATATTTGCACGTTCTAACTCATCACACATGGGGTATGCTATATGAATCGTTCAGATATCGTACACAGTGTTGAATACGGGACCGTGTCTGATGACACTTTGCGCGCGAGTTTTTCGCTACACGGAGCGTAAATTTTCGGCATCCACGGAAATATCTACCTCCCCGCTCCTCCTGACCAAAAGCCACATTTCCCCTGTTTCCTCCTTCCTTTCCAAGTTCAAATCTTTACTGCTTGCTTGTAGCACCGCCTCCTCGCCGGCGATGCTCCTTCCTGCCGCTCGACCTCGTCGATCTAGTCAGGTAATCCACACCCGAACCCCATCCTCCTCCTCCTCCATCCCACATGCCCCGACTTCCGGCATGACACCTTCCACCCAAATCACCGGCCCATCCTCCAAATAAGCGCCGCCCAAAGCCATGGTGCACGCAGTATAGCTAGGAGCTCAAGGAGCTTTTGGCAGAGGAGAAGCAAATCTCGGCCGCACGGAAGGATGAGGTCGCGATGGCTGCCATGCGTGCCGACCCCCAGATCTTGGAGGAGCACCTCGCCGTCGAGGCCACCATCGACTCCTAGCGCGCGGACGCCGCAACACGGTTGGCTGTTTAAATGATAGTTCGTGGTGTTTTCTGGAGGCCACCGCCGGTGCCTTCGACAAAGACAACGAGGTGTTTTCTCAGCCTGCCCGTCGTTACCTCAACTCCAGAGCCAGCAAGTTGGTGCCTGGAGCGGCTCAGGCGAGTCGCCACTACGAGGAGGGCACCCACGATGTGGAGGCCTCGCCCTCTTCCAAGTTTAAGGAGCCCATCATCATTGATATCTCCAACGATGTGGAGTAGCTTGTTTTTTTTTGCTTACTGTAAGGACATATGTTCAGCTAGCTACGCCGGTTAAGCATGTTCAGTTTACCTGTTGCATGTGTTGCTCCTGCCTTTCCTTTAGAAATTGTAGTGAATTGTCTTATGTAATGTTATACTATGCAATCTGATCTTCTAGTATATATGTTCTATATATTGTGCAATGTGGTGCTCAGTCAACTATTTGGTTCATTTGTTGTGATGTTTAGTTAACTGTTTGGTTCAATTCTGCAATGTGATGTTCAATTCTTGTGGGTACAATTTTGGCTTGTTATGAATGTGAGAAATAAATCAAATTTGGCTGTACTAAATACATGACAAAAATATACAAGTGCTATATTTCCAACTTGTTAAGCATGCTTGGTTTGGTTAACCGTCTGATCTTCTAGTATGTTCTATTATGCAATGTAGTGCTCAGTTAACTATTTGGTTCATTTGTAGTGGTGTTTAGTTAACTGTTTGGTTCAATTCTGCAATGTGATGTTCAATTCTTGTGGGTACAATTTTGTATTGTTATGCATGTGAGAAATAAATCGAATTTGGTTGTACTAAATGCATGAGAAACACATACAATTGCTATATTTCAAAGTTGTTAAGCATGCTTGGTTTGGTTAACTGTCTGATCTTCTATGTTCTATTGTGCAATGTGGTGCTCAGTTAACTGTTTGGTTCATTTGTTCTGGTGTTCAGTTAACTATTTGGTTCAATTATGCGATGTTTAATTGTTGTGGGTACAATTTTGTATTGTTATGCATGTGAGAAATAAATCGAATTTGGTTATACTAAATACATGAGAAACATATACAATTGCTATATTTCCTAGTTCTTAAGCATGCTTGGTTTGGATAACTAGCTTTTCCATGTGGCTCAAATTAATCTGTTGGATTTGCAATGTGTTTATTTTTCATCAACATATTTTACTGATAGTATGCCAACTCTCACTTAACCTGATCAATAACTACCTAATATGTGTTGCAGGGAAACAATGGGAGGCACTGAGGTTTACCATCGAGGTTTGCACATGCATGGTCCTTTGGCTAATAGCACATTATTGTGCAATTGCAGGAACCATTCTAATATTTAGGTTTTTAACAATTTGGTCTTGCACATGTAGGTCCTGCTATCACAGGTTTTGACCCACTGTTCGACCCATTTTGCATATGGGGAAATGAGATGTCCATGAATATCAGTCAAGTCAAGAAACTTAGAAAGATTGTTAGGATAAACAAACTAGCGACGAAAAACAACAAGATCTTTGTCTGCACAACGAGGAAGACATCAGTCAACTACAGGATGGTCCTAACTCTTATACCTTGTTTTATTATTGCTTTGCGCCATTTCAAAATTTAGAGAAGATATTTATGCATATCTTTTTTCCAGGTCTTTCCAAAGTAGTTCACCGATGAATACCTCTCAAACCTGTATGGTCAAGAGTCGAGAAGGTATTCTTACAACACCCACGGTACAATATTGAAGTCTTCCTCAAGAGGACGAAGGATGGGCGGTCAATCATCCACATGCACTGGCCTAAAGTTGCAAGGACCTTCAACATCATTGAAGGCTCAATATTCGCCTTCCGCTTCAGCAGTTTTCCATATGAGATTCATCTGTCTATCTACCATCTATGATGCTAATTTCCAAAGGTTTTAGATTTTGCATGTGAAACTTGGTGCTGTTGTGTAATAGGGTAGCTGGCTATATGGCTATATGGTGTAACTAAGTGCTGAAGCTACATGATGTTATACCCTGATGTATTACAATTATGAAATCCTGGTTGCCGTAATACGAAAATGAAATATATTATGTGTTTACTATTAAATGTCAATTTGATTACTAAATGGATTAAAAATAATAGGCCAATTAGCCTGCTTATTGGGTTTTTCTATTGCAGACGGTTACTGAGACCACACCGTGGGCGATGGCCTCAGCCAACCCACACATTTTCTAGAAAGTAAACGTGTTGGATCAATGAACAATAACACACGACTTCCTCTGGACAACTGTTTGCGTTAGCACACCTTGCACAATTGTTTCCACATAAAAAGTGTGTGTGATGGACAACCTATGCCATACAGTTTCTTCTAGGAACCGTGCGTGATGCATTCAATAATGCAAACAATAAAATTGTAAATATCGTTTGCGATGGCAATGCTATCACAGATGTTGTGATGCGGAAAATTGTGTGGGATGTACATTCAAATGGAACCGTTTTTCTGGGATTCACTGTGTGGGCGATTAGGCCTGTATAATTGTTTGCGATGGCTCGCTCGATTGCACACGAGCTCTTTTTGCCTCGGGTATGTGATAGGAGGAGCTATTGCCGACGGTTACTGGGTCGTGTGAAATGGACCCCCCTATCACACACACAGGCAAGGCGACGGTTTAAAACTCTGTCACAGAAAGGGGGTTAAAATAGTTTGTATAGGACTCGCTTGCACTAGTGCAAGGTGTCATAGATTACCTCGCTCTTAAAAAAGTTGAAAGAGTTCAGCCGAACTTAATGCCGGAAAAGTTCTTTGTGAAACCAGCCACTCGCATCCGAGGTTTATGCCGAACTGCTTACGAGCTCGTGCATCACCTTAGCCTTGGGCTGATTTTTTGCGGAATTTTTTCGATTGGTGCAATTTCTACACTTTCGAGATGTATAGCTAGTATCCCTCAAGGTGCATGTCGGCTCAAAGTACGGTATGCACCTGAAGGATAGCATAAAACCGCTGACCCCAGTAGCCCTTAGACTTAGGTCGATTCACGAAATTGGCCAGAGGATCAAGTCCTAGCTCGGCAGCATACTTTAGGAACGGAAACGCGGTGCGCAATAGCTTCCAAGACTCAGGTTGTGTGCGGCCGACCAACCTGAGGATCGTAATCTCCTCGGAAACTATTTTGCACTTTGAATTTTCTGCATTGAATCATCAATGCAGTAGCCCCCGAGACTTGGGTTGGGCCACATGGCCGACTGTAGGATCGTATATCCTCGGGAACTAGTTCGACCGTCGTGTGCGTTTTGCAAACGCAGAGGTGCAGCTCAGCAAGGAAGATGCCGAACTACGGGTGGAAAAATATATTTCCCGAGCAAAATTACCAGGCAGGACACCTCGACCTAGAGGATGTCCTGCCTCCTAAAAAAACATACAATAGGTTAAAGGTGTTATAAGCTCGGAAAACCAAAAAACTTTCGTAAAAACTTTATGTCTGAATTAAATCAAGTTTCTTCGTGCCAATCAAAAGTTGGTCTTAAAATTAAATTGTGCTTCCGTCGTGCTTTAACATGATATATCTGATCTCCAGGTTTCGAGTGGGCCAGCCTTCGGCTTCAACCTCCTTGCCCCGAAGGCGCTGATACGTCTCCGTCGTATCTACTTTTCCAAACACTTTTGCTCTTGTTTTGGCCCCTAATTTGCATGATTTGAATGGAACTAACCCGGACTGACACTGTTTTCAGCAGAACTACCATGGTGTTGTTTCTTGTGCAGAAATAAAAGTTCTTGAAATTGGATGAAACTTTTTTGGAGATTTTTTATGGAATAAATAAAAAATAATGGAATCAAGACCCATTGGAGGGGGGCCACCCAGTGCCCACAAGGCACCAGGGCGCCCCACCCCCCCCCCACGCGCGCCCTGGTGGCTCATGGGGCCCACGTGGCTCCGCTGATCCTAATCTCTGGCCTATAAATTCACAATTCCAGAGAAAAAAATAAGAGAGGAAGTTTTATTGCGTTTCACGATACGGAGCCACCGACACCTCTTGTTCTTCATCGGGAGGCCAGATCTGGAGTCTGTTTGGGGCTCTGGAGAGGGGGATCTTCCGGCATCGTCATCATCAACCATCCTTCATCGTCAATTTCATGATGCTCACCACCGGGAGTGAGTAATTACTTTGTAGGCTTGCTGGACGGTGATGAGTTGGATGAGATTTATCATGTAATCGAGTTAGTTTTGTTAGGGCTTGATCCCTAGTATCCACTATGTTCTGAGATTGATGTTGCTATGAATTTGCTATGCTTAATGCTTGTCACTAGGGCCCGAGTGCCATGATTTCAGATCTGAACCCTTTATGTTTTTATTTGTGTTCTTGATCCGATCTTGTAAGTTGTATGCACCTGCTACGTGTTATGATCCGCATACCCCAAGGTGACAATAATTGGGATTCTTTCCGGTGATTGCCGTAGTTCGAGGAGTTCATGTATTCACTAAGTGCTAATGCTTTGTTCCGGTTCTCTATTAAAAGGAGGCCTTAATATCCCTTAGTTTCCTTGTGGACTCCACTGCCACGGGAGGGTAGGACAAAAGATGTCATGCAAGTTCTTATCGCAAGCACGTATGACTATATACGGAATACATGCCTACATTACATTGATGAATTGGAGCTAGTTCTGTGTCGCCCTAGGTTTTGACTATTACATGATGAATGTTATCCAACAATATCACCGATCCAATGCCTACGAGTTTTTCACATATTGTTCTTGCTAAGTTACTACTGTTGCTACTACTGTCACAATTGCTACTACTATTGATGCTACCGTTACTGCTACCGGTATTCTTATTGTTACTGCTACAAAACTATCATACTACTGTGCTACAGATCGCTCTCCTGCAGATATTTAGTCTCCAGGTGTGGTTGAATTGACAACTCAACTGCTAATACTTGCAAATATTCTTTGGCTCCCCTTGTGTCGAATCAATAAATTTGGGTTGAATATTCTACCCTCGAAAACTGTTGCGATCCCCTATACTTGTGGGTTATCAAGACCTTTTTCTGGCGCCATTGCCGGGGAGCATAGCTATATTTGTGGACTCACTTGGGATTTATATCTGTTGATCACTATGAAGAATCTAAAGGACGCTAAGACCAAGATCGTTCCCTCTACGATGAGGGGAGGTAAGGAACTGCCATCTAGCTCTGCACTTGATTCACCTTCTGTTTTGAGTAAACTTGCAACACCACCACATGCTATTAATTCTGATATGTCACAAGTTATTTATGATACCACTTCTTCTATGAATGATATTCATGATGATGCTAGTACTATGCTTGATAATGTTGTGCCACTTGGTGAATTTCTTAGTGAACAACTTGCTAAAGCTAAAGAAATTGAAAATGCTAAAACTCTTGAGAATTATGATTTACCTATTATGCCTAGCTCTCCTACTATAGTTGAAACGCCTGATGAACATTGCTTTGATAGGGAGACGGCTAGAGCCATTCTTGATAGAGATGAAGTTATAAAACTGCTTGCTGAAATGAAAGAAAAGTCTATGAGGGAGAGAATGAAATATGATCCTAAGTTTGCTACCTCTCCTATATTTGTTACTGATAAGGATTATGAATTCTCTGTCGATCCTGAGTTAATTACTTTGGTTGAATCTGATCCTTTTCATGGTTATGAAACTGAAACCGTTGTGGCACATCTTACTAAATTAAATGATATAGCCACCCTATTTGCTCATGAGAAAAAAAATCGCTCTTACTATATTCTTAAGTTATTTCCTTCTCATTAAAGGGTGATGCTAAGGAATGGTATAATACTCTTGCCCCTGGTTGTGTGCGTAGTTCCCAGGATATGATTTATTACTTCTCTGAAAAATATTTTCCTGCTCATAAGAAACAAGCTGCTCTACAGGAAATATTTAACTTTGTGCAAATTGAAGAAGAGAATCTCCCTCATGCTTGGGGGAGGCTTCTCCAATTACTTAATGCTTTGCCTGATCATCCTCTTAAGAAAAATGAAATACTTGATATCTTCTATAATGGACTAACCGATGCTTCTAGGGACTACCTAGATAGTTGTGCGAGTTGTGTTTTCAAGGAACGGACTATTGAACAAGCTGAGGAATTATTGAATAATATATTGAAGAATGATAATGATTGGACACTTCCTGAACCACCGCCCAAAGCCACTCCGAAGAAGAGAGGTATTTTATATCTCAGTCCTGAAGATTTGCAAGAAGCAAAGAAATGTATGAAGGAAAAAGGTATTAAAGCTGAAGATGTTAAGAATCTACCACCTATTTAAGAAATACATGGTCTTGACACACCGCCACAGGTAGTAGAGGTAAATTCTCTTATAAAGTTTGATGAAAGTGATATTCCTTATAACAAACCTCCTAGTCAATGCTTGTATGAATTTGACAATTATATTATTAAGCAAGACCACTTCAATGCAAATGTTATGAAACAATTGAAATGAAATGCCTACATGATTGATCGCTTGAGTGACTTGTTATTTAGAATTGCTAATGATGTCAAAGGTGTGAGTAAACATGCATCTATGGTTCAAACTCAATTAGAACAAGTTGCTAAATCTCAAAGTGAATTGCTCAATGAAATGAATAACAATATGAATGATCATGCTGTTAGAGTAATGACTAGAGGAGGTAGAATGACTCAGGAGCCACTTTATCCTGAAGGTCACCCAAAAAGAATTGAACAAGACTCTCAAAGAATTAATGTTGATGCACCTAGTCCATCTAAAAAGAAAAATAAAAATAAAAATGATAGGACTTTGCATAGTTCTAGTGAACCCGAGGTAGAAAAACCCTTGGGGGATAGTAATGATGTTTCTATTTCCAATGCTGAAACTCAATCTGGTAATGAACAACCACCTGATGATAATAATAATGATGATGCTCATGTGGATACCCAACCAAATAATGATAAAGAACCTGACAATGATGTTGAAATAGAACCTGCTGTTGATCTTGATAACCCACCTTCTAAAAATAAACGTTATGATAAAAGAGACTTCGTTGCTAGAAAACATGGTAAAGAAAGAGAACCATGGGTTCAAAAACCCATGCCCTTTCCTCCTAAACCATCTAAGAAAAAGGATGAGGAAGAATTTGAACGCTTTCCTGAAATGCTTAGGCCAGTCTTTTTGCGTGCTCGTTTGACTGATATTATAAAGATGCCTCCTTATGCTAAATACATGAAAGGCATTGTCACAAATAAAAGAAAGATACCTGAAGCTGAAATTTCCACCATGCTTGCAAATTATTCTTTTAAGGATGGAGTACCTAAGAAACTAGGAGATCCAGGAATACCAACTATACCATGCTCCATTAAACGAAATTATGTCAAAACTGCTTTATGTGATTTAGGAGCCGGTGTTAGTGTTATGCCTTTCTCTTTATATAAAAGACTTGATTTGAATAAACTCACTCCCACTGAAATATCATTACAAATGGCTGACAAATCAACTGCCATACCTATCGGTGTTTGTGAGGATGTGCCCGTTGTAGTTGCAAATGTTACTATTCTAACAGACTTTGTTATACTTGATATGCCCGAGGATGACAATATGTCAATTATCCTTGGTAGACCCTTTTTGAATACTGCAGGGGCTGTTATTGATTGCAACAAAAGCAAGGTCACTTTTCATATCAATGGTAATGAACATATGGTTCACTTTCCGAAGAAACAATTGCAAGTAAATGGTATTCGTGTTATTGGAAAGACTCCAACAATTACTATTCGAAGTTTTCAACTCCCTCTTCCTACTATTAAAAAGAAATATGAAACTCTTATTATTGGGGAGATGCATATCCCCGTTAAGGTAACTTAGTATTATACGAAAATTCTTCGATTTCATGTTACTCGGAAATGGTTTGTTAATAAGACTTGATCAACCTTATTAATGGATTCTTTTTGAGGGGCATGTGGTCGATGAATTTAGTAAGCACAACCTTCTGTACTCACTTTTTGTTTTCTATTATTTTTAGTTAAATAAAATAAAATGCCATGATTATCCTGTTTTCTGATTTATCCGTGCAATAAAAATGGTCCAGAAATAAAAGTGCTCAGAACGCAATAAAACTTTGATATGAATTTTTATATAATATTTAAGAATTTTTGGCACTGGAAACATACCAGGGGGGGGGTGCCCCAGGTGCCCACGAGGCACCAGGGCGTGCCACCCCCCTGGCGTGCCCAGGTGGCTCGTGGGCCCCACAGGGACCCCCTCACTTATCCCTTCAGCCCACTTCGTCTCTTACCTCTAGCAAAAATTCCTGGTAGCTCTCTCTCTCGTGTTCTTGCTCACAAACCTGAAATTTTTGATCTCTTTGCTCGGAGCTCCGTTTGCGAAACTGTTTTGGGAGATTGCTCCTTGGTATGTGACTCCTCCATTGCTCCAACTAGTTTTTGCTCTAGTGGATTATATTTTGCATAATTAGCTGCTCTTGGTGCTACTGAAAATGTGCTTGCATGTTGAATTCTTTGAGTCCCAAGTAGTTTGAATGCTTGATATAGCCTCTAGACATCCATATGAGTAGTTGCTATCAATCTTGTGAAGTTTTATTGATATCATTTTGTGGCCCAAAATTTTTCAGAAAATTGTTCTTAGGGAAATGAATATCTTCCGGAGGAGTTCTTCGAGGAGGAGGTCCTCTAAAGCGTCATCAAGTGAAAGCTCAGCACGCCAATCATATGAGGAACCAAGGGCAAGTTCAGTGCGGGGTGCCGAAGCAAAATCATGTCGATGGCCATGCAACGAGTTTATGCTAGGTGCAGGCATCAAGGAAGAATTTGACCAATATATTCACAACACCGAGCTCGCTGCCTTCGTCATAGATAAGCCACCACAGCACTACTACCTCACTCATTCATTCACTCAAAACTTTGAATATCATCCACGCACTTCTAGAGTTTTATTTCACCTCTATAACAAATCCTATAGTATGTCTCTAGAAGAATTCTGTGATGCATGCAAAATTCCATATTGCGGTTCGTTAGATGAGCCACAAATATCTGATTATGAGTCATTTCTTAATAGCCTTTGCAATGGTGAGGATAGAGGAGTCACGCAGGCCAGAATAGTTAGCATTCACTTTCCTGCTATCCGATATTTTGCACTCTTTAACGGTAAATGCATTGTTGGTAAGCAGGACTGCAGTACGCTTTGCACCCCTGATCTGAGCCTTATTCATACGGCTTTGACTGGCAACAAGTATTATAATCTTGGGGCTTTTGTCACGCGTAGGCTGCAGCGTAACGCGGGTAATGGTGATTTGTATGGAGGAATTTATGCCTCCCGCATAGCTGCAAAGTTAGGGGTCTCGCCCAATTCCAATGATCCCCTCCTACCTTATAAATACTTAAATTTTGAAACAATGCGAGAACATAAGTTTTTAAAACGCAATGCACAGGGATATGAATACAACTTAGTGTTTGATAAATATCATTCTCTGTATGTTGCTTTGCCTGCTCCTGCTCTCTTTGATTTTCAGAACAAACAGAGATATTATCTATTGGAGAGCGAGGTGCACGAGTACAAGGCGGCAGTCGAAGCTGCCCGTCTGGCTGAGGAGGCAGCTCAGAGCGCCTCTACGAGCTACCACTTTGATTATTACCCAGACCAGGGATGGCGATGACCAAGCTAGGCCAAAAGCCTAATCTTGGGGGAGTATGTATCTCTCACCGACATTACAGTCATGCTCAGACATTTCATTCCAGTTGTCGGTGTTCATACTTTTTCATTGTATAATCCATGCTAGTTTTATTTTCTCGCTTTCTTCTAGTGTGTTCGAAAAACTTTGAGAAAATCCAAAAACATTTCTCGCTTCTTTTCGGTTTTTCTTTCTAGCTTAATTAGTTGTAGTTTCGTAATAGTAAAAGAAAACCCAAAAATATTTCCCGTTTCTTCTTTTACTTGTTGGGAGCTTTCCCGTGTAAATAGTTTTTCTCATTTTTTGTTTTCTTCTTTATTTTATTTTCTTTAGAAAAACTAAAAACTCCAAAAATATTTCAGTATGTTTCTCTAAAATTCTTTTCTTTTGTTGAGTCATTGTAAGGAGAAGACCACGATGAAAATGTTGAGTGGCTCTCATATGCATTATGGTTTATGTGACAAAGAGCCCACATTACCTTGTCTTCTCCTTTAAATAAAATGCTTACAGATTCCAGCTTAGTCCACGGCACACTTGCACTATTTTCATTTTCATATCATTCGGTCGTGCAAGTGAAAGGCAATAATGATGATGACTTGATGAAGTGACTGTGGCAAGGAAAAGCGGGTATGAACTCAACTTGTTCTTTGTTTTTGTAAATATGTTTAACTCGGTATCCATGATTCAGCATATTCTGATTAAACATGTTTATGATGACAATTAGAGATTATAGTTGCTCATGCCATGCTTAAGTAGCTAGGAGTGGATAATGATTTATCTTGGGTGTCAACATGCATTAAAATGTTCATGATGTAGTATGATGATATGGTATCCTCCTCTGAATGCTTCGAGTGGCTTGACTTGGCACATGTTCATGCATGTAGTTGATTCAAAACCAACATAGCCTTCACGATATTTATGTTCATGGTGCTTATATCCTACTCATGCTAGCATTCAATGTTGATTATTCATAATGCATGATTATGACCGTTTTCGCTCTCTAGCTGGTCGCTTCTCAACCTATCTGCTAGCCTTCACCTGTACTAAGCAGGAATGCTGCTTGTGCATCAAAACCCTTAAACCAAAGTTATTCCAGGTGAGTCCACTATGTCTACCTATATGCGGTATTACTCTGCCGTTCTAAGTAAATTTGCATGTGCCACCTCTAAATATTCAAATGAACATCTGTTTTGTGTGCCTGTACCGCTCATGGAGCGACAGGGGCGGTCAGTATCTTCCATGCTAAGCTGGTTATTCTCATGATGAGTGTTTATTCACTTGTCCTTGCACGAGAGGGGCTGGTAATCGGGATGCCTAGTCCCATAATTAAAATTACAAAATAATAAAACAAACTCCCTCGGAAAGTTGTTGGTATGGAGGGCACCCGAGGATTCGGCTAGCCATGGCTTGTGTTTGTTGGTGGAGGGGGAGTAAACTTTACTTTACCGCTTGGGAACCGCCGCTAATGTGTTTAGCATGGAAGATATTGAAAACTCTCGGTCGTGACGTTGACAGGAAAGGCATACCTCCCAAAATTATATTTATCTCTGATTTAAGCTTTGAGCTCTGGCACCTCTGCAAATCCATGCTTCCCTCTGCGAAGGGCATATCTATTTACTTTTATGTTATTTTACTTTTATTGTTGAGTCATCACCTTCTCAAACAAGCACCAGACCTGAGAGCACTATTGTCATTCTCATGCATTGTGAATAGTTAATGTTGTGTACATCATGACTGGATCTCTTCTACCATGAATTACAATGTTTAGTCGCTGCTTGAACTTTGGAGGTGCTCTGCATTTATGTTTTGCGGTCTCAGAAAGGGCTAGCGAGATACCATGTTGTCATATTATATCATGATTGTCTTGACAAAGTGTTGGCATTTGAGATATCTTATTATTGCTCGCTAGTTGATTATGCCATTGATATGAGTGAATATAATTTCTAAGAGTTATCATTTGCATGGTTAGTTATAATCTTTGCTGAAAACTTGGGTACTATTTAAGCATATATATAGATACAAGAACAAAAGAGTTTGTAAAAGTTTTTCTTTATCACTTTCAGTTTGTCAACTGAATTGCTTGAGGACAAGCAATGAGTTAAGCTTGGGGGAGTTGATATGTCTCCATCGTATCTACTTTTCCAAACACTTTTGCTCTTGTTTTGGCCCCTAATTTGCATGATTTGAATGAAACTAACCCGGACTGACGCTGTTTTCAGCAGAACTACCATGGTGTTGTTTTTTGTGCAGAAATAAAAGTTCTTGGAATTGGATGAAACTCTTTGGAGATTTTTTATGGAATAAATAAAAAATACTGGAATCAAGACCCACTGGAGGGGGGCCACCCAGTGCCCACGAGGCACCAGGGCGCGCCACCCCCCCAGGCGCGCCCTGGTGGCTCGTGGGGCCCACGTGGCTCCTCTGACTCTAATGTCTGGCTTATAAATTCACAATTCCAGAGAAAAAAAATAAGAGAGGAAGTTTTATTGCGTTTCACGGTACGGAGCCGCCACCACCTCCTGTTCTTCATCGGGAGGCCAGATCTGGAGTCCGTTTGGGGCTTCGGAGAGGGGGATCTTCCGGCATCGTCATCATCAACCATCCTTCATTGCCAATTTCATGATGCTCACCACCGGGAGTGAGTAATTCCTTCGTAGGCTTGCTAGACGGTGATGAGTTGGATGAGATTTATCATGTAATCGAGTTAGTTTTGTTAGGGCTTGATCCCTAGTATCCACTATGTTCTGAGATTGATGTTGCTATGACCTTGCTATGCTTAATGCTTGTCACTAGGGCCTGAGTGCCATGATTTCAGATCTGAACCCTTTATGTTTTTATTTGTGTTCTTGATCCGATCTTGCAAGTTGTATGCACCTGCTACGTGTTATGATCCGCATACCCCAAGGTGACAATAATTGGGATTCTTTCCGGTGATTGCCGTAGTTTGAGGAGTTCATGTATTCACTAAGTGCTAATGCTTTGTTTCGGTTCTCTATTAAAAGGAGGCCTGAATATCCCTTAGTTTCCTTATGGACCCCGCTGCCACGGGAGGGTAGGACAAAAGATGTCATGCAAGTTCTTATCGCAAGCACGTATGACTATATAAGGAATACATGCCTACATTACATTGATGAATTGGAGCTAGTTCTGTGTCGCCCTAGGTTGTGACTGTTACATGATGAATGTTATCCAACAATCTCACCGATCCAATGCCTACGAGTTTTTCACATATTGTTCTTGCTAAGTTACTACTGTTCCTACTACTGTCACAATTGCTACTACTATTACTGCTACCGGTACTTTTATTGTTACTGCTACCAAACTATCATACTACTGTGCTACTGATCTCTCTGCTGCAGATATTTAGTCTCCAGGTGTGGTTGAATTGACAACTCAAGTGCTAATACTTGCAAATATTCTTTGGCTCCCCTTGTGTCGAATCAACAAATTTGGGTTGAATACTCTACCCTCGAAAACTGTTGCGATCCCCTATACTTGTGGGTTATCAGGCGCATACAGAGTGCTTCTCAGGCCAGTTTAGCAAACTAAACTCGAGCTGTTTTGGAGAGAAGTCAGGCTATCCGGCTATTTAACCGCACGCTCGAGTCGGAAAAAGGAGTAGTAGAAAAACACATTGCAATGACTTAGAAGAAAACATTTATTATAAAATGGCGCATATAAAGTTAAGAGACACCAGTTAACATGGGTAAAAGAAGTTGTTTTTAACAATCATCATTTTAAACAAACATCATTTTTAACAAACAGTTTTTTGTTTAACACATATATAAAGCTTGGTTGCACCGAACAAAAATTATTTAAAAAAATTAAGCATAAGAGTGACTTAGTTGGTTTTATGCTTCCGATGTTGATGATGCTGTCCAGGCTTGGAGTGGGACGAGGACCTAGCCCCCAAACCCGTCCCGAGGTGGCCGAGCGAAGAGCTCGGCTTGATGAAGTGACGACACAACATTGCCGCTGTGTCGAGGCGAAGCCCCCAGTCCAACCGAGGCGACGGAGCAGGTCGGTAGGGTGACGCCGGAGTCCGCGGAGTAGGTTGATGAAGCGATGGTGAAGCCTCCGGTCCAGCTGTCATCATGATGAAGCTGGTCGGCAAGGTGATGATGAAGCCCTCATGCCAGCCAAGGTGTCGAAGCAGGTCGGCGTGGTGGACATCGGAGTGAAGAAGCGATGACGTAGTCGATGCTGGCGTAGGTCGGCATACGTGGAGCAACGTGGTCGGACCAGTTTGACACCGGCGCGACGGTGAAGATCACCTCGGAAGAGGCTCAAAATTTGTGGTCCCGTGTTTGAGAACAAAACACAATACCCTAGAAAGAGAAAACTTTCCTCCAAAAGGGACATCTGATATCCCATTCATGAAAAAGATGAACTTGGGTCGGATTTGTTTTCATGCAGAAAACGTATCCAAAAATTGATGTACTCCTCGGATGTTTCCTAGAGTTTGAACAATCGGATCGAGCTAAAATTGTGAGGGGTTGTCGATATGAGAATTCCGTAGCTGATGAACGGTTGGATATTCCAAAGCATGTCCGAGCTGACTGCCGGACTCCTCACCGTAAAAACGGCCTGATTCCCATCCAGATCTGACAGAGCTCCGGTATATCGGCGATTGCCGGAGATTCCCCGTCAGAACGCGATGAAATTTTACAGGGTCGTTATAGACGCAATTTCACACAATTCCACATAAGCAATCATCAAAGCGACACTCGAGGAGGTGGGGATGGCGAACATGAATCCGCTGTCTAGAAAAAACTCCACGGTCACCCGAGGGCGATGTTGACAATGTGCCCGAGCTCCATGGATGGTTCTTCCATGATCTCAATTGAGATCGGAGTTGATGTTGATGAAGGCACACGTCCGATTTTGAAGATCCAACATGGATCGTAGTCCTCGGCCTGGCGAGGTGTCCAGCCGAGCTGGCGACGAAGATGCCGATGCCGAGGATGAAAATTAGTTTTGGCGCGTAGATCGCATCGAATCCACGCCAAATCCGATCTGAATTCCCATCGCATCGCAGTGACCACTCAGCGGAACCTGTATGGGCCATGATACATCTCCGACCTATCTATAATTTTTGATTGTTTCATGCTTGTATATTATCAATCTTGGATGCTTTATATGCAATTATATGCTATTTTATTTCATTTTTGGGACTAACCTATTAACCCAGTGCCCAGTGCCAGTTTCTGTTTTTTGCTTGTTTTTGGCTTTTCAAAAAATCAATATCAAATAAAGTCCAAATGGAAAAAAATCTTTAGATTAATTTTTTCTGGGCCAGAAGGGACCCTAGAAGCTACGGGAGGAGACCAGGCAAGATAAGAGAGAGCCACAAGCTCGAGGGGCGCACCCCTGAGCTTGTGGGACCCATGCAGCTCCATTTGACCTAATTCCAAGCCTATAAATTCACATATATTCCCAAACCAACAAAAAGCTAGACGATATAACTTTTCTGCCACCGCAAGCTTCTGTTCTTCGGCAATCACATCTGGAGGCCTTTTCTGGTAATCTGCCAGAGGGGGAATCGATCACGGAGGGCTTCTACATCATCCTTGCTGCCCCTCCGATGATGTGTGAGTAGTTCACCACAGACCTACGGGTCCATAGCTAGTAGCTAGATGGCTTCTTCTCTCTATTTGATCTTCAATACAATGTTCTCCTCGATCTTCTTGGAGTTCTATTCGATGTAATCTTCTTTTGCGGTGTATTTGTTGGGATCTGATAAATTGTGGGTTTATGATCAGATTATTCATTGAAAGTAATTGTGTAGCGACCTGACCCGAAAACGGTCAAGTCTCTTTGTATCTGTACCATCCCAAGATCATGCTGGCACACACAGTACATTGATGAAAATATCAAAGTTCAATCACACCTGATTTATTACATCGAATCTCATATCGAGTCTTTATTACATCAGAATAAATTCGGCCGAAGGCCAACTAATGAGATAAACTACTACGGAAGCGTAGACGAAAAGCGAGTCCATCCGACTCCAAAGGGCAATCACCGAGCATAGATCGTAGCCTCACTCCTGGTCGGAATAAACCTCTGCAACATGAGACGTTGCAGTCATGTAGGTCAGCATTTTGAATATGTCGGCAAGTCAGAGAGAGAAAAACAATAATAAAATGCTATCACTGTATGCAATTTTGGCTGTGGGGCTCTAAGTTTAAGTTTTTGCGAAAAGCAAATTTTTCCCTACAATAAAAGGACTTGCTTGCAATTACTACAAAAAATTTGTTGTTAATGAGATGGTTCCGCCAACCAATGTCTCATACCCGAAATCATTAATAACCCAACAATTAATTAATTATGATTGGTGTTGAGAGTTCTGAATAAATCCAATTCCAGAGGCTCAGATGTCCGTAACCGGGGACACGGCTAATCGATTAGATTTGCCTCTGCAAAGTCTTGTGCACTTTACCCGCAATAATCGTTCCCTCCTTTATGTCCTCGCACTGCATGGTGTTTGAAGACGGGACGAACGAAACATGGTCTTCCGTAGAGTTCCTCTGGGCCACTGCCGGTGCCCATCCATTTCCTACCGTTCTTCTACATCTGCTGGCACTGTCCGTCCAGAGTCACGCCTAGGGTCGACCAAGCCAGAGCCCATATTGACTTGTGGCTGCACAGGTAAGCTTCCGGTCAAGGTATATCCATCCGTCTCTTCGTGGCTGGGTGAAGCTTTCCGCAAGATGTCATGGCGCTTCTCCATGCATCACTGGGTCAACCACTGGGTACTCCAGGGTGCCCTTCCATCCGTCCTCCACCCAGTAGTGAATTGAAGTCCGTCTTGAGATCTTGAAGTCTTGGGGTTGTAGTCATCAACTTAACTCTCACAACTCCCATGTAATTCACTCAACCAACCCCGTCTACGCAGCATAGCAAAATAACTACAACGTTCCCGGGCATTGGTAACATGGGGATTTGTGTTCAACCTACCACATGATACTACTCAAGAACATAACTCAAAATTCACCTACTTGCATGCATGGTGGGGAGGATAGCAACTAATGCATTAAAATCATAGGTAATAAAATACATGATCAAATGACTTGCCTTGGTGACGATCTTCAAACTCTAACGACTCGTAATAGCAAGCCTCGCACTCCGGATAATCTATCAAAACAAACATTCACAACATAAGAAATTCATCATACAACTTAACACTATAACAGCAAGTAAACTAATATTAAAACAAACAATAAATCACACAAAGAAAACCAAAAACAAAACCCAAAGAAAACTCTAAAAGTCAATGCAAAGTCTTACTACAAGTAAAACAAGCTACAAAAGTTTTCTGCCACTAAATAAATTTTAACAGAAACAAAAATAAAGTTTTTACTAAATAACAGAAAGAAAAACACAACGAAATTTTATACAAAAAGAATTATATTAAAATCATTTGTAAAACTCCTATAATGCTCAAAACAAGTTTTCTAGTAAGACAAAAGAAATAAAATACAAAAATATTTTTTACTGCAAATAAAATAGCTACTGATAACTTAACAGAAACTAAAATGAATATGTCAAAAATAATTAAAGAAAACAATTTAAAGCAATTAAAATTAAAAGAAATAGCACAAAACCTATAAAACACCAAAACAGTACTGTTTTCATTAAATCCTAATTTTAAATAATCCTAAAATTTACCAATTTAATCCTACTAATAAACAAGGTCACAAAGAAGCAGTAGCAAAAAAGAATCACTCAAAAACAATACTCCTAGCTCAAATTATAGCCAATCTAGTGATTCGAGCAAATTTCATGCAAATTCAACTTCAAACTTTCAAATATAGTCAAAATTGATATCTACAGAAACTTCATAAAATTTATAATCTAGTGCAAAAAGAATCAAATTAAAATACTAAAAATCCTAATTGATATGAATTTTCTAAAACAGGAACTATTCTGTTTTTTAAAACACAAACGAAAATAAAAGAAAAACGCTACCGATCGACGATGGCTACGTGGCATGCTGTCATTGGGCTAGGGAGGTGTGCGACAGAAACTATACGGCGCTCGGCCGAGATCTAACAAAACCGCGCACGTGCGTTTAATTAAAAGAAAACCGGCCGGGCCGGTTCGATCTAAACCGAACTAAAACCGATCTTAAAATAAAAAATAAAAAAAACTTAACCGTTTTGCTGTTCTAATCTAGGCCGTAAAGCGACGATCTAACGGTGGGGAAGGCCGGCGGCTTGCAGCGGAAGGTCGACGGTGAGAGGCGGCTCGGGCGACGGTGGCGGGGCTGCTCCGGTGGTCGTCGGCGGCGGGGTGGCGTTGAGGCGATGCGACTCGGCGAGGGGTTCCTCATGGTGGGGTCGGTGACGGTCGGGGAGGACGGGAACGAGCGGGGCATTGACGTGCAGAGCCCGGCGCTCTGCTGCTCCGGTGGCGGACGGTGATGCTCGAGGCGGCGGCTCTGGTTGTTCCTGGGCACCGAAAAGTTGTGAACGGGATGCGCAAGGGCGCGAAGTTTCGAAAGAACGAAGCGAGATGAGCTCGGGTGTCCTCACCGGCGGCGAATCCAACGATGAACGGCGGCAGCAGAGCGAGATTGGAACGGCAAAGGCGCGAGCTAGGGTGGGTTTTGGCGTCGGGGTCTAAGGGGGGTCGAGAGAGGAGGGCTGAGAGTATATATAGGGCAAGGAGCTTGGGGAGGGGGTCGACGCGGGACGCGATCACGAGAAGATCGGAGGTGGCGGCGCTCCGGACGCGTCCTAGATTCGGGCGCGGTCGTTGCGGCGTTGAAGACGGGTGCAGGCCCCACTGTCAGCGGGCGCGGGGAGAGGGCGAGAGGTCGGGCGGCCGATCCGCAGCGGGCGCGGGCGGGGCAGGCCGCGGCGGTGGTGGCCTTGGCCACTTGGCGGCTGGGCCGGCTCGGCTGTTGGGCCGGCTGGCCTGGTGCCTGGCTGGCGCCGGCTAGGAGTTTTTTTTTGAATTTCTGACAGAAAAGAAAAACAAAGAAATAGAGAAAAATAAAATAATTTTATATAGACAATATATATCAAAATGATCAGAAAAATAAATCCTAAATAATGGACTATTTTTCATAGGCAAAAATACAACTTTATAAAAATCATTTTTTTGAAAATTCCAAATAAAACTAAATTTGAATTCAAATACTTTTGGCATTATTTTCTTCTGACTTTTGGGGTGTCATGTTACCTCCTCTCAAACTTTTTGATTAAAGTATTTGTCGAGGATTTTTGAAATGAATTTCAAATGCCAGTTTGAAGAGAACTCTATTTCAAACAGAAAATTCAAATGCCTCTGAAAAATTCAAATTCCACCACAATTCAAACAAATTGCAATAGATGCTTAGCTATAATTGTAAAACATTCCAAATTGAAAATTTGGGATGTTACAAACCTACCTACCTTAAGATGAATCTCGCCCTCGAGATTCGGGTTGGCTAGAAAATAGGTGCGGGTGGTCTCGACGGAGGTCTTCTTCTCGTTCCCAGGTGGCTTCCTCCTCGGAGTGGTGACTCCACAGAACCTTGCAAAACTTGATGATCTTGCTGCGGGTAACTCTGTTGGCAGTCTCGAGAATCCTGACGGGTTTCTCCTCATAAGTCAGATCACTGTCAAGCTGTATGGCCTCTAGGGGCACTGTGTCTCTCAACGGGATATCCGCCATCTCGGCATGGCATTTCTTCAGCTGGGAAACGTGAAAGACATCGTGAACTCCTGACAGTCCTTCCGGCAATTCCAGCTTGTATGCAACTTCTCCTCTGCGTTCAACAATTTGGTAAGGCCCTATAAATCTGGGTGCTAATTTTCCTTTAACACCGAACCTCTTGAGTCCTCGAAGTGGAGACACACGGAGATATGCTCAGTCTCCCACTTTGTACGTTACCTCCTTGCGCTTACTATTGGCGTAACTCTTCTGTCTCGACTGAGCTATCTTGAGTCTGTCACGGATCAACTTGACCTTCTCTTCGGAGTCCCTGATAAGATCGGGACCAAAGAGTTTTCGGTCTCCAACACCATCCCACAACAATGGTGACCTACACCTCCTTCCGTATAGAGCTTCGAAAGGGGCCATCTTCAAACTAGTCTGATAACTGTTGTTGTCTGAGAACTCCGCGTAGGGAAAATTATCATCCCAGCTAGCTCCATAGTCTAGCGCACAAGCTCTCAACATGTCCTCCAGAATCTGGTTGATTCTCTCCGTCTGTCCATCTGTCTGCGGATGAAAAGTTGTACTAAACTCCAGCCTCGTACCCAAAGTTTCATGCAACTAATTCCAAAACTTTGAGGTAAATTGTGTTCTCTATCTGACAAGATACTCCTCGGAACTCCATGCAGACATACGATCCAGGTCATGTATATCTTGGCTAACTTAGCACTGGTATATCTGGTCTTCTCGGGAATGAAGTGTGCTACCTTGGTCAAACGATCAACCACTACCCAGATGGAATCATAACCTGAACGAGTCCTGGGTAATCCTGTGATAAAATCCATTCCAAGCTTTTCCCATTTCCACTCGGGTGTCGGCAAAGGATGAAGTAACCCTGCTGGCTTTTGATGTTCTGCCTTTATGCGCTGACAAACATCGCATATTGCTACATGCTCTGCAATATCCTTCTTCATACCTGTCCACTAGAAACTTTCCTTCAAGTCCAGATACATCTTGGTTTTGCCTGGGTGTATCGAGTATGGTGAATCATGGGCCTCCTGAAGTATTAACTTCCTGAGCTCTGGATCATTGGGCACATAGATGTGATTCTCAAACCATATAGTTCCGTGTTCATCCTCACGAAAACCTTTAGCTTTTCCTTTACTCATCCTTTCCTTTATCTCAGCAATTTCCTTGTCCGTCTTCTGGGCTTCTCTGATTCTTTCGGTCAAGGTGGACTGAATTTCCAGTGTGGCAACATATCCTCTCGGAACTATCTCCAAGCGGAGATCTCTGAGGTCGCCGTATAACTCCTGGGGTAATCCTCCTGCTATGAGAGTATTCACGTAGCTATTACGACTCAAGGCATCTGCTACAACATTTGCTTTCCCTGGGTGATAATGCAATCTCATGTCATAGTCCTTGATCAACTCTAGCCATCTCCTCTGTCTGAGGTTCGACTCCTTCTGCGTGAAAATGTACTTCAAACTCTTATGATCTGTGTAAACATCGCAACTATTTCCGACATGGAAATGTCTCCAGGTCTTGAGTGCGTGCACTATGGCTGCTAACTCCAAATCATGTGTGGCATAGTTCATCTCGTGAGGCCGTAGCTGTCTGGAGGTATAAGCTACAACCTTTCCTTCCTGCATGAGCACTCCTCCGAGTCCTTGATGAGAAGCGTCTCAATACACCTGAAAATCCTTACGGATCTTCGGCAAAATCAGCACTGGGGCTCTAAGCAAACATTTCTTCAACTCCTGGAAACTAGCTTCACATTCCTCAGTCCAAGTATACTTGGTCTCTTTCTTCAACGGCTCGGTCATGGGCTTTGCAATCTTCGAGAAGTTCTCGATAAACCTCCAATAATATCTGGCAAGTCCGAGAAAACTACGGATCTCCTTGACTGAGGTGGGTGCTTTCCATTTTGTGACGGCTTCAACCTTGGAAGGATCCACTGCTATTCCTTCTCCAGAAATAATATGTCCGAGAAATCCGACTTCCTTCAACCAAAATTCACATTTGCTGAACTTGGCATATAACTGATGTTCTCGGAGCTTCTCCAGAACTAAACGCAAGTGTTCCTTTTGTTCTTCCTCGTTCTTGGAGAATATCAATATATCATCGATGAACACCATGACAAACTTGTCCAGATATTCCATAAATACTTTGTTCATCATACTCATAAAATATGCAGGGGCATTAGTCAATCCAAATGACATGACGGTATACTCATATAGACCATACCTTGTGGTGAAGGCTGTTTTGGGTATATCATGTTCATGAATCTTCAACGGATGATACTCTGATCGAAGATCGATCTTGGAGAATACTCTGGCTCCGACCAGCTAATCAAACAAATCATTAATCATCGGCAGAGGGTACTTGTTCTTGATCGTCACCTCATTCAGCGCCCGATAATCTACAACCATTCTCAAGGTTTTATCTTTCTTCTCTACCAAAAGAATTGGGCTCCCCAAGGTGACGAACTTGGCGAATATATCCTTTCTCCAATAATTCCTTGATCTGCTTCTTGATTTCTTCCAAATCATTAGCGGGCATCCGATAGGGTCTCTTGGATATTGGGTCTGTCCCTGGCAACAATTCAATCAGGAACTCAATCTCCCTGTCCGGTGGCATGCCTGGCAATTCCTTCGGAAATACATCTGGGAAGTCTTGTACAACCGGCACTTCCTCCTGGACAACTCCCGTGAGGGAATTTACCGAGTATTCTTTGGTGTGTGCCTGGATACATACTTGATCCTCTTCTGCTCCAGGGTGGTGAGCAAAATCGTCTTGCGGGCACAGTCGATGTTTCCTTCATACTTCGTCATCCAGTCCATTCCTAGGATTACGTCCAATCCCTGGGACTCCAATACTATGAGGTCAGCGGAAACTCATGATTTCCAATGCTGAGGGTCCAGTGACAACCTAAGCCTGCTGTCATCTCACCTCCTGGGGAACTGACCTTAAGAGGGCTCCTAAGGGTTCTAGTGGGCAACCCGTACTTTTCCATAACTACCCTCGATATGAATGAATGCGTTGCACCAAAATCAAAAAGTACCAATACTGGACATGAATTTAACAAGAACTTACCAACAACTGTCTTGGACTGATCATAAACCTCCTCCACATCAAGGTGGTTCACATGAGCACGGGGAAAAGGATTGGGCTTCTTAGTTGCTGAGCTTCCATTGCCATTGCCGTTTCCATTTCCCTGCTTGGCCTCGAGACATTCGGTGGCATAATGTCCCGTCTTCTTGCACTTGAAACAGGTAATATGACTCAGATCCTTCTGAGCCGGAGCGGGGCGGGGCTGACTGCCAATGCCTCCATTTCCAGATTTGAAGTTGCTGTTGTTGTGACGACTGTTCCCATTTCCTCCATGGTTATGTCCTCCATGAGTATGCCCTCCATGGGTGTGGTGAGTGTATCCTCCTGATCCCGTGTTTCCCGAGTACGGAGTGTAGCAGGGCTTCTACTGAGCTCCAGAGCTGTACTTTCCCTGTCCGTACTTCCTCTTATGGTTATCTATCTGCTGCTGCTGCTTGCCTTCAAGAATGATGGCCTTGTCTACCAGCTCCTGGTACTTGTTGAAGGTAGCCACCATCAGCTGCATTCCCAGATCATCATTGAGTCCTTCCAGAAATTTCTCCTGCTTTGCGGCATCTGTGGCCACATCATCTGGGGCATAGCGAGCTAACTGACTGAACTCGTCCACGTACTGTGCCACAGTACGATTCCCCTGGCGTAAGTTGAGGAACTCACGCTTCTTCAAACTCATGGCACCAGCTGAGACATGAGCGGTGTGGAAGGCCTGCTGAAATTGATCCCAGGTAACTGTGGCAATGGGGAAAGTGGTGCTGTAGTTCTCCCACCAAGAGGCTGCGGGTCCATCAAGCTGATGTGCGGCAAAGTGCACCTTCTCCGCATCTGTGCATCCAACAGCTACTAGCTCCCTTCCAATCTTGCGGAGCCAATCATCAGCAACAATCGGCTCGGTGCTGCTAGAGAACACCGGTGGATTCAACCTCAGGAAACGGGTGAGGTTGTCGACAGGGGGTGGTGGCGGTGGACTGTTGTTGTTGTTGTTGTTGTTGTTGTTGTGCTTGCCTTGGTTCTAGATCAATATCTGCATCAGTGCATTCTGCTATTGCACCAGCTGAGTGAGCTCCGATGGGAAGTTGAATCCGGGGTCACGTCTCGGAGGCATCTGATCTTTTAGAGTGGATGAGAATTAGAATAGAACAAGGGTCTAAAGAGAAAATAGCACTACCCATATGCATGCGACAATCATTAACACACCAATCATTCATTTATTCAACTCAATCATAGTTCAAACTCGGGATACAAGTCTTACGACAAATCAAAATCATCGGCCTAATCGATCAACGAGAAAATAAAAATAACATGGCGGTCACGACTAAGTGTCCCCTCAGAACTCCATGGTGGTGCGTCCTCCAGTGGTGCGTCTTCCATTGGTGCGTCCTTCAGTGGAGCTCTCCTCGTAGTCCTCATCATTGCTCACTAAGGGTCCATCGTCACCATTTGGATAAAGGTCTTCTCCCAGGTCCATCTTCTCTTCCACTGTGGCAATATAAGTCTTCAAGTTCTGGATCCTCTCCAGAAGGTCCTTGACTTCCTCTTCATGCTCGTCGTGGTCTTCGCGCGCTTTGTCCTCCAAATCCAGTTCATGAAACAGTAGCTTCCTAAACATCTTCGTGCTTCTGCGCGTCTGAACCTCCAGAGTCCTGATGTGAGCCTCTAGGTCTTGGACAAATGAGAGGATGGAGTCGTCATTCACGGTGCGCACGATCTCTCCATCTGCAGTTCTGCGGGAGATCATGGTGAAGTCTGATCCGATGAGTTCGGCCCTGTACTCCTCCCGGATGTGTCCAAGTGCATGATGAATAGCTATGTTCCTCCCGAGGATCCAAGTGGGGGAAGTAAACTGGAAGTCAATGGGTGCCGAGAATCTTCCGAAGGTCCTCCCTGGTATGTGCACCACAATCCTATAGCGGGTGTTCGTTAGAAGAGCCATGGTGGGAGTCCCGGTGATAGAGGGAAGAGCAATCTTCAACTCCTTGATGATCTGAACCAGCTGCTTGTAGAAAGGCATCGTCTCATCCGGCTGGCAAAACTCTGGCAGCAGGACTGGGGTGAACTTGGCGGCCATCTAAAATATTGAAATCGGGGAGAAGTCAGAAATGAACAGGGGAGAATTACGGGAAAAAACATAAAATAAAGTAATTTCTTCCTATGGCTTTCCGATCCTAGGGGTTACGTCCTACGGTCAGCGTGTGCTCTGATACCATCTCTGTAGCGACATGACCCGAAAACGGTCAAGTCTCTGTGTATCTGTACCATCCCAAGATCATGCTGGCACACACAGTACATTGATGAAAATATCAAAGTTCAATCACACCTGATTTATTACATCGAATCTCATATCGAGTCTTTATTACATCAGAATAAATTCGGCCGAAGGCCAACTCATGAGATAAACTACTGCGGAAGCGTAGACGAAAAGCGAGTCCATCCGACTCCAAAGGGCAATCACCGAGCGTATATCGTAGCCTCACTCCTGGTCGGAATAAACCTCTGCAACATGAGATGTTGCAGTTGTGTAGGTCAGCATTTTGAATATGCCGGCAAGTCAGAGAGAGAAAAACAATAATAAAATGCTATCACTATATGCAATTTTTGTTGTGGGGCTCTAAGTATAAGTTTTTGCGAAAAGCAAAATTTTCCCTACAACAAAAGGACTTGCTTGCAATTACTACAAAATATTTGTTGTTAATGAGATGGTTCCGCCAACCAATGTCTCATACCCGAAATCATTAATAACCCAATAATTAATTAATTATGATTGGTGTTGAGAGTTCCGAATAAATCCAATTCCAGAGGCTCAGATGTCCGTAACCGGGGACACGGCTAATCGATTAGATTTGCCTCTGCAGAGTCTTGTGCACTTTACCCGCAAGAATCGTTCCCTCCTTTATGTCCTCGCACTGCATGGTGTTTGAAGACGGGACGAACAAAACATGGTCTTCCGTAGAGTTCCTCTGGGCCACTGCCGGTACCCATCCATTTCCTACCGTTCTTCTACATCTGCTGGCACCGTCCGTCCAGAGTCACGCCTAGGGTCGACCAAGCCAGAGCCCATATTGACTTGTGGCTGCACAGGTAAGCTTCCGGTCAAGGTATATCCATCCGTCTCTTCGTGGCTGGGTGAAGCTTTCCGCAAGATGTCATGGAGCTTCTCCATGCATCCCTGGGTCAACCACTGGGTACTCCAGGGTGTCCTTCCATCCGTCCTCCACCCAGTAGTGAATTGAAGTCCGTCTTGAGATCTTGAACTCTTGGGGTTGTAGTCATCAACTTAACTCTCACAACTCCCATGTAATTCACTCAACCAACCCCGTCTACGAAGCATAACAAAATAACTACAACGTTCCCGGGCATTGGTAACATGGGGATTTGTGTTCAACCTACCACATGATACTACTCAAGAACATAACTCAAAATTCACCTACTTGCATGCATGGTGGGGAGGATAGCAACTAATGCATTAAAATCATAGGTAATAAAATACATGATCAAATGACTTGCCTTGGTGACGATCTTCAAACTCTAACGACTCGTAATAGCAAGCCTCGCACTCCGGATAATCTATCAAAACAAACATTCACAACATAAGCAATTCATCATACAACTTAACACTATAACATCAAGTAAACTAATGTTAAAACAAACAATAAATCACACAAAGAAAACCAAAAACAAAACCCAAAGAAAACTCTAAAAGTCAATGCAAAGTCTTACTACAAGTAAAACAAGCTACAAAAGTTTTATGCCACTAAATAAATTTTAACAGAAACAAAAATAAAGTTTTTACTAAATAACAGAAAGAAAAACACCACGAAATTTTATACAAAAAGAATTATATTAAAATCATTTGTAAAACTCCTATAATGCTCAAAACAAGTTTTCTAGTATTTGTCTGGGATTTTTGAAATGAATTTCAAATGCCAGTTTGAAGAGAACTCTATTTCAAACAGAAAATTCAAATGCCTCTGAAATTTTCAAATTCCACCACAATTCAAACAAAATGCAATAGATGCTTAGCTATAATTGTAAAACATTCCAAATTGAAAATTTGGGATGTTACAAATTGAGTCATTTCTGAACATTATTATGCATGATTGTTATAGCATTGTATTTCTCTCCAGTCTATCTGTTTGGTTTGGCCAACTAGATTGATTTATCTTCAGCGGGAGAGGTGCTTTGTAATGGGTTCAATCTTGCGGTGCTCTATATCCAAGTGAAAAAGTAGGGGACAAGACACGTATTTGTATTGTTGCCATTAAGGATAAAACAGTGGGGTTTATTCATATTGATTGAGTTTACTTTGTCTACATCATGTCATCTTGCTTAAAGTGTTACTCTGTTTGTCATGAACTTAATACCACAGATGCATGCTGGATAGCGGTCAATTGGTGGAGTAATAGTAGTAGATGCAGGCAGGAGTCGGTCTACTTGTATTAGACATGATGCCTATATATGTGATCATTGCCATGAATAACGTCATAACTATGCGCTTTTCTATCAATTGCCCAACAGTAATTTGTGTACCCACCGTATGCTGTGCGTTCGAGAGAGAAGTCTCTAGTGAAAACTTTGGCCCCCGGGTCTACTTTAAACATATTAAAAAACCTAAAACTACCTTGCTGCACTTTATTTACTTTTCTTTTGCCTTGTAATTTAGACTTTTGCCTATACAAGATTTAATCCTTCCAAGTAACGAGTTCGAGGGGATTGATAACCCTCTTGCTCACGTTGGGTGCAAGTATTTGCTTTTGTCTGTGCAGGTGCTGTTCACGAGGCTTTGCGTGATTCTCCTATTGGTTCGATAAACCTTGGTTCTCACTGAGGGAAATACTGATCTCTACTAAACTGCTTCACCCTTCCTCTTCGGGGAAAATCCCAACGCAGCTCACAAGTAGCAGGCCACCAATGTCGGAGTCAAATCTGGCATATCTCGGGTAGGGGGTCCCGAGCTGATAGTCTAGATGCGATGGTAACCAGGGCACAAGGATTTTACCCAGGTCTGGGCTCTCTCGAAGAGATAATACCCTACATCCTGCTTTTGATTGTATTGATATGGGGTATTGTACAGAGTGCTGGTATCTACCACAAGATAGTTGTGAGAGATTCTAATGAGCTAAGTTGTCATGATATATCGACTAGCCTGGCCTCGGCTTATTTAATGTACCGGAGGCCTAGGATAATAGGAGTCCTCATCTGGTGTGCCAAGTCTTGTGGTAACTTTCTTGTATACGACATGGGCTGACCGAAGACCCGATCCACCTGGCCGGGAGATGATGTGGTGAGTACCCCCTAGTCTAGGACACCATCACCTGCTACACCTAGTACTCCTATTAGAAGTAAAATATTTGATGTGCCTGAATCTTATACGTTTGATGAGGAGTTTACTAGAGAGTTTATGGCTTATGATACTGATAAGGGTATAGATTGCTTCATTGTTATACTTAAAGAAAATGCCATGAACAGAATGATGAAACATGATCCTAAATTTTCTAATTCTCCTATTTTTATTGATGATGAGGATTATGAATTCTTGGTTGATCCTGAACTTATTACTTTGGTAGAATCTGATCCTTTTCATGGCTACGAATCTGAAAAAGTTATTGCACACCTCACTAAATAAATTGATATTGCCACCCTATTTGCTTAAGAGGAAAAGATTCGATATTATAATATTCTTAAATAGTTTCCTTTCTCACTAAAGGGTGATGCTAAAACTCGGTTTAATAATCTTGCTCCTGGATGTGTGTGTAGTCCTCAAGACATGATTTATTACATTTCTAAAAAATATTTTCCTGCTCACATGAAACAAGGTGCCTTTGCAGAATATTTATAATTTTAAGCAACTTGCGGCAGAATGTCCACCTCAAGCTTGGGGGAGCCTTCTCACTTTATTAAACGCTTTGCCTGATCATCCTATTAAAATAATGAAATTCTTGATATCTTCTATAATGGACTAGCCACTGCATCTACGGACTACCTAGATAGTTGTGCTGGTTGCGTTTTCAGGGAAAGAATAGTTGAACAGGCTAAGGAATTATAAAATAACTTATTAAAAATGCCGATGATTGGACACTTCCGGAACCACCTGCTAAGCCAACTCCAAAGAAGAGAGGTATTCTATGCTTAAGTCCTGAAGATATGCAAGAAGCCAAGAAATCTATGAAAGAAAAGGACATTAAAGCTGAAGATGTTAAGAAATTAACTTGACCCTCAAAAACAGGTAGTAGACATATATTCTCTTTATAAATTCGATGAAGGTGATATTCCTTACAATAAGTTTCCGAGTCAATGTTTGGATGAATTTTATAATTTTGTTATTAAACATTAAAACTTTAATATGGCAACAAGTGATCAATTGAAACAAATTGCTATTACTATGGAACACTTGAGTGATGTGCTAGTTAGAATTTCTAACGATGTTAAAGGTTTATGTAAGCAATTTTCTATGGTTAACACTCAGCTTGAACAAGTTTCTATATCTAAACAAAACTTTTTTAGAGATATGTTTAAACCACAAAATAAACATGCTTACGATGTAGATACTAGAGGAGGCAGATCCACTCAGGACCCTTTATATCCTGAAGGTCACCCAAAAATATTTGAACAAGATTCTCAAATTATTAATGATAGCTCTCCTAGTTCACCTAAGAAGAAGAAAAGGATGAGTAAGAATAAAACTTTGCATGCTTCTAGTGAACCTATTATAGAAAACCTGTTGAGAATCCTAATAATGTTTCTATTTCTGATGCTGAGACACAAGACGGTGAAGAGCATGAACCTAGTGATAATGATAATGCTAATGATGATAATATTGATAGTAATGTTGGTCATGATGCTCCACCTAATGACAATAATGAATCTGAAAAGGAGGTAGAAATAGAACCTGAAGTTGATCTTGATGACCCACCTCCTAAGAATAAAAGATATAATAAAAGAGATTATGTTCCTAGGAAGCATGGTAGAGAAAGGGAAATATGGGTACAAAAACCCATGCCTTTTCCTAGTAAGACTTTAAAATCTAAGGATGAAGAAGCTTTTAATTGTTTTTTTAATTGCTTAGACCTTTATTTCTGCAAGTACCTTTGACTGATGCTATGAAAATGCCTCCATATGCCAAATACATGAAAGATATTTCCACCATGCTTGCCAATTATTCTTTCATTGGTAAAATTCCTGAAAACCTATGGGATCCAGGGATACCTACCATACCATGCTCTATTAAAAACAACTATGTTAAAACTGCTCTATGTAATTTGGGAGCTGGTTTTAGCGTCATGCCCTTCTCTCTTTATAAAAAAACTTGACTTGAATAAATTGATACCCACTAAAATTTCTTTGCAAATGGGTGACAAATCCACTTCTATTCCTGTTGGTGTTCGTTAGGACGTTCCTATTGTGGTTGCTAATGTTATGATCTTAATGGACTTTGTTATACTTGATATGCCGTAGGACGACAATATGTCGGTTATACTTCGTAGACCTTTTCTCAATACTACAGGTGCTGTTATAGATTGTAAAAAAATCAAGGTACTTTCCATGTAAATGGAAATCATCATACTGTTTATTTTTCAAGAAACCCAACTAAGGGAAACAGTCTCAACTCTATTGAAAAAGTATGACTATTACTATTGGAGACTTTGAATTCTCTATTTTGGTTCCGTAAAAGAAACATCAAACTACTATGATTGGAACCATCCTATTCAAGTTGCGGTAACATAGTGCTTTACAAAAATTCTTCATTTTTATGTTGCTCGAAAAAAGTTCGTTAATAGAATCTTTTTGAAGAACATATGATCGATGAATTCCGTAAGCACAACGTTCAGTAACATTTCTTTTCTCTCTCTGTTTGAATTAGTTTCAATAAAGTTTAAAGGTTTTAGAATAGCCTATTTTGCCTGTTTTTTGAGTTTTCTACACAATAAAAAGTGAAAAAAAAAGTTTTCTGAATGTCATGTAACTTTAACATGAAGTTTTACCGAATATTAAGAATTTTTGGCACTGAAAGCAACTCAGGGGGGTGCACCAGGCAGCCACATGGACAGGTGGCGCGGCCACCCCCTAGACCATGCCATGTGTCCATGTGGGGGCCACAAGATCCCACTCCCTTAGTGCCAGTGGCCCCTGCCTTCTTCTTTCTCCAGAAATTTTCTTTCTTGCTCCACAACTCATGTTCTTGCTATTGTACAAACAATTTTCGATCTGCTTGCTTGGAGCTCCATTTCCAAAACATTTTGGAGGGATTGCAGCCTGGTATGTGACTCCTCCATTGGTCCAATTAATTTTTCCTCTAGCGGTTTATACTTTGCTTATTTTGCTGTTGTTGTTGATCTTGAATATGAGCTTGCATGTCAAATTTATTTGGTTCTAAGTAGTTTTGTTGCATGGTTTATCCTCTAGAAGCTTGTGGGAGTACTTGCTATAAATTATATTGAGTTTTGTTCACTTTTTATGGGTTGTCAAAAAAAATCAGAAAAAGGGGAAGAATGAGGAGGTTATTCTCTAGGGGTTCACCAAGCCATAGTACCACAAGAACTGCTTATCATGAACCTGGTTACAACTTTCTGCGAGGTGTGAGATGTTCATGAACAGTGCTGGTATCGGACAAGAATTTGAGCAACTTGTAGAAAATGCCGATCGGACCGCTTTCCTCGCATATAAGTGCCCACAATATCATCTCCTCACCAATACTTCTGTGCAATATTTCAAGTAGACAACTGGTCGGTCTGGATCTGAGTTCTTTTTCCATTCATATAATATGTCTATCATTATGTCTTTGGAAGAATTTTGCCATGTTTATAAAATTCCATTTTGGGGTTCGTATGGTGAGCCTCGAAAGAGGGACTTTGAGGTATTTCTTTTGAGCCTTTGTAATGGGGAAACTAGAGGAGTTGTTCAGGGCAGAATTGGTAGTATTCATTTTCCTTCTGTTCATTGTTTCGCTTATTTCATAGGAAGATGCGTGACTGGTAAGCTAGATCCTAGCACTACTTGTGCCCCTGATTTGAGTATTTTATGTAGTGCTCTTTGCAGTGATAGAACTTATAGTATTGGAGCGATTATTGCACGTCGTCTGAGTAAAAATGCTGGTAGTGGTGATATTTATGGAGGCATTTAAGCCACTCGTCTTGCTACTCATTTTGAAATACCGATAAGATTAAACGAGCACTATGAACTTCCCACCAGTCTACTTGATTTTGAAGCTATGCAACGTCACAGATTTATTTATCACATAGTGAGGGATAATGACTACAGATATAACTTAATCTTTGACATGTATAACGCAGTTATTATTACCTTGCCTACTCCTACTCTATTTAACCAACAGGGCAAACAGCGATATTATGTTACATATGACGAAGCTGAAGCGCATCTGCAAGTTGTTGATACGTCTCCAACGTATCTATAATTTTTGATTGTTCCATGCTGTTATATTATCAATCTTAGATGTTTTTATATACATTTACAGCAATTATATATCATTTTTTGGGACTAACCTATTAACTTAGTGCCCAGTGCCAGTTGTTGTTTTCTGCCTGTTTTTGGATTTACAGAATATCAATACCAAACGAAGTCCAAATGCCACGAAACTTTTTGGAGATTTTTTTCTGGACATAACAAACACTAGAAGCTTTGGGAGGAGGCCAGAAGACCCAGGAGGTGGCCACGAGCCACCAGGGCGCGCCTGGGGGTTGTGGCAGGCGCGCCCTGGTGCCTCGTGGGCCCACCTCTGCCTCTTTTGACCTAATTCCACCACTATAAATTCCCAGTAATCGGGAAACCAACAGGAGAGTCCACGAAATACATTTTCCGCCGCCGCAAGCTTCTGTTCTCAAGAGATTCCATCTGGGGGCCTTTTCCGGCACTCCGCCGGAGGGGGATCGGTCACGGAGGGGCTCTACATCAACCTTGTTGCCCTTCCGATGATGTGTGAGTAGTTTACCACAGACCTTCGGGTCCATAGTTAGTAGCTAGATGGCTTCTTCTCCCTTTTTGATCTTCAATACAATGTTCTCCTCGATGTTCTTGGAGTTCTATCCGATGTAATCACTTTTTGCTGTGTGTTTGTTGGGATCCAATGAATTGTGAGTTTATGATCAGATTATCCATGAATATTATTTGAGTCTTCTCTGATCTCTTTTATGCATGATTATTATAGCTTCGTATTTCTTCTCCGATCTATTGATTTGGTTTGGCCAACTAGATTGATTTATCTAGCCATGGGAAGAGGTGTGATACGTCTCCAACGTATCTATAATTTTTGATTGTTCCATGCTGTTATATTATCAATCTTGGATGTCTTTATAATCATTTACAGCAATTATATATCATTTTTGGAGACTAACCTATTAACTTAGTGCCCAGTGCCAGTTGCTGTTTTCTGCCCTGTTTTTGTTTTACAGAAAATCAATATCAAACGAAGTCCAAATGCCACGAAACTTTTTGGAGATTTTTTATTGCCCAAGATAAACACTAGAAGCTTCGACAGAGGGCCAGAAGACCCAGGAGGTGGCCACGAGCCACCAGGGCGTGCCTGGGGGGGCAGGCGCGCCCTGGTGTCTCGTGGGCCCCCCTTTGCTCCGTTTGACCTAATTCCACCACTATAAATTCAGGAAAAATCAGAAACCCTCAGGGGAGTCCACGAAATACTTTTTCCACCGCCGCAAGTTTGTGTTCCAGAGAGATCCCATCTGGGGTTCTTCTCCGGTAATCTGCCGGAGGGGGAATCGATCACGGAGGGGTTCTACATTAACCTTGCTGTCCTTCCGATGATGCGTGAGTAGTTTACCACAGACCTTCGGGGTCCATAGGCAGTTGCTAGATGGCTTCTTCTCTCTGTTTGATCTTCAATACAATGTTCTCCTCGATGTTCTTGGAGTTCTATCCGATGTAATCACTTTTTGCGGTGTGTTTGTTGGGATCCGATGAATTGTGAGTTTATGATCAGATTGTCCATGAATATTATTTGAGTCTTTGCTACACTCTTTGATGCATGATTATTATAGCCTCGTATTTCTTCTCCGATCTATTGATTTGGTTTGGCCAACTAGATTGATTTATCTTGCCATGGGAAGAGGTGCTTTGTAATGGGTTCGATCTTGCGGTGCTCAATCCGAGTGACAGAAAGGGACATGACACATATGTATCATTGCTATTAAGGGTAAAAAGATGGGGCTTATTCATACGTGAGTTTGTCTTGTCTACATCATGTCATCGTTCTTAAGGCGTTACTCCGTTCTTTATGGACTTATAACACTAGATGCATGCTGGATAGCGGTCGATGTGTGGAGTAATAGTAGTAGATGCAGGCAGGAGTCGGTCTACTTTTATTGGACGTGATGCCTATATACATGATCGTTGCCTTGGATATCGTCATGATTATTTGCTTTTCTATCAACTGCCCAACAGTAATTTGTCTACCCACCGTATGCTATTTTCTTGAGAGAAGCCTCTAGTGAAACCTATGGCCCCCGGGTCTATCTAAATCATATTACTAAAACCCTAAAAATATTGCTGCCATTTTCTTTTATTTATTTTATTTTTTATTTTTGTTTCTATCTATCTACCTATCACATACAATTTAATCTTGCAATTTACCGCCGAGAGATTGACAACCTCTCATTTGCGATGGGTGCAAGGATTTGTTGTTTGTGTGCAGGTGCTGCTAACGAGGTGTTGCGTGATTCTCCTCCTGGTTCGATAACCTTGGTTTTCCTAACTGAGGGAAATACTTATCTCTACTGTGCTGCATCATCCCTTCCTCTTCGGGGAAATACCAACGCAAGCTACAAGTAGCAGGAAGAATTTCTGGCGCCGTTGCCGGGGAGACATCATCAACATCTATCAAGTACCTTCGCATAAACTCTCATCTCCTTGCATTTATTTTATTTGCCATTTGCCTCTCGTTTTCATCTCCCCCACTTCTAAAACGTTTTTACAAAAATACAAAAATACTTTTCGTTTGCCTTTTTCTTGTTTGCTTCTTTACTTGCTTGCTTACTTTTGTTGCCTTCATGTCGAACACACCAGAACAGAAACTAAAAGTAAAACTATAAGAAACTATGGATCCATATAAAGTTTACTACGTGAATCATCTTTTATCCATTCGTGCTCGTGCTGAAACCCCAACTAGTTTAGTTGAGGGAAAATCATTAGATGAGCATGCTCATTTTGTGCGTCACCGTTTGTCCCAAAAGGGGAGACTCCTACGGCATCAAATAAATAGTTTGCTATGCTATGCTTGGAATCTATGTGAAATTTATGATTTTACTTGTTGCTCTAAGAACCCTAAAAAATACCTTCCCTACCTATGTGAGTTCAATGATAATGAAATCTTATCTTCTTATGAAAAAGGTGTTTATAGTTACTATGATATCGAACAAATTGAAGAATTTGTTGCTTTTAAGGGTGCTTATGAAGTTTCTTCTTTGATTGAAAAGTATGATATTACTCTCTACAAATCTGAATTTTTTTCCATACTTAAGTATTGCTATGAAAATTATGCATCTAATGTCTATGTTAGTGAATTTATTGAGAGAATGTCTACTGCTTTGGAAGAGAATAATGATACACATGAATCTATAGATAATCATGATTCCGATGTTTCAATTGAAATATTCCCTCTTGATGAACATGATGCTTGTTATTCTTATGGCCACGATGCCAATATTAAAGATGCTTATCGAGATGAACTTGCTATAGTTCCTTATGTTAAAAATGAAATTATTGCTATAACACCCATACTTGATAGCCCCTTGAATGAAAAGCATGATTGCAATGATGTTACTATAAATTCTATTAGTGTCAATTGTGCTAATGATATGCAAAACCACAAGCGTGGGGATGATAATTTTGTCATGTCCACTACTTATTGCAATGATCATGATAGGGGTGATAATGCTTTTTATGATCTTGAAAATTTATTTAAGCCTCATGGTGAATATGTTATTGATAATAAAATTTGCAACACTATTAAAAGTGGGTTTGGAGAGGTCATAACTTTCGTTGATGATAATCCCACTATTTTGGAAGATAATAAATTTTTTATGCATGTGGATCATGATGAGAATATTTTATAGGATAGCTATATTGTTGAATTTTATTATGATCCCACATGTAATTATTATGAGAGAGGAAAATATGGTTGTAGAAATTTTCATATTACTAAATTACCTCTCGTTATGTTGAAATCATCAATGTTTTATTCTTCTCCTTTGCATATGCTAGAAATTACTTGCCTTGATAATTTGTTTGCTCATAAAATGCCCATGCATAGGAAGTGTGTTAGACTTAAATATGTTTTTCACATGCTACATGATGCTCTCTTTGTGTTTCAATTTTTATCTTTCATGTGAGCATCATTGAAATCTCAAAGCCTATCTTAATGGCTATAAAGAAAGAGTTCGTTGGGAGGCAACCCAATAAATAAAATAATTTTTTTCTGTTATTGTGTGTTTTCACATTTATGCTACTGGTATGAATGTGTTTTTATGTTTTTAATTAGTGTTTGTGCCAAGTAAAGCCTTTAGGATGATTTGGAAGATAATATAATTGATGCTGTTTGGAAAACAAAAAGTTTTACGTCCAGTGCCCGAATTTTGTTTCTGTACTTCAGCATCAGAAAAATCTGAAATTTTTACAAAGTATTTGTATATGAATTTCCCACGTTATCCTAATTTTTCAGAATTTTTCGAGTTACAGAAGTATGGCTTTTAAATAGATTTCTACAGACTGTTCTGTTTTTGACAGATTCTGTTTTTGATGCACTACTTGCTTGTTTTGATGAATCTATGGATTGTATAGGGGGGTATAAGCCATGGTGAAGTTAGAATTCAGTAGCTATAATGCACAAATAAAATATGAATGGGTTTGCAACAGTACTTAAAGTAGTGATTTATTTTGTTATACTAACGGATCTCACGAAGGTTTTGTTGAGTTTTGTGTGATTGAAGTTTTCAAGTTTTGGATGAGATCACGATGGATGAAGGAATAAGGAGTAGCAAAAGCCTAAGCTTGGGGATGCCCGAGGCACCCCAAGGTAATATTCTAGGAAGACTCAAGCGTCTAAGCTTGGGGATGCCCCGGAAGGCATCCCGTCTTTCTTCTACCAACCATCGGTAATTTTACTTGGAGCTATATTTTTATTCGTCACATGATATGTGTTTTGCTTGGAGCGTCTTGTATTATATGAGTCTTTGCATTGTTTGCTTTTTAGTTTGTCACAATCATCCTTGTTGAACACACCTATCTTGAGAGAGCCACACGTTTATCATCATTTGTTAGAATACTCTATGTGCTTCACTTAAATTTTTTGAGCTAGGCAGTTCCTCTAGTGCTTCACTTAAATCTTTTTGAGCACGGTGGTGGCTATATTTTGAAGAAATAAACTCTCTTGCTTCACTTATATTATTTTGAGAGTTGATTAAAATTTTGAAAAAATGAATTCTCATGCTTCACTTATATTATTTTGAGAATTGACAAGATTAAAATTTTGAAGAAATAAATTATCGTGCTTCACTTATATTATTTTGAGAATTGATGAGATTGAAATTTTAAAGAAATATTTGCACTCTCATGATTCACTTAAATCTTTTTGAGAGTTGATGATAGTAACGGTAATTTCCACAAGATATGAATTTGGTCCCAAAGTGATGAATATTCAAGAGGGATATAAAGAAAAACTTTCATATAGATCATTGGATATGATGAGTGTGATTCCTTGCAATAGTTTTGCGATATGGAAATGATAATATGTGAGTCATGTTAGTGAGTAATTGTGATTTAGTAAGAATATTAGTGTTACAGTTTGTGATTCCCTATGCATGCACGTTAAGTCAATAGTTATGCAATGAAATTATATCCTACTTATGGTGCATTATTCGGTGTTAGTTATGTTCAACGCATGTTTATGACCGTTTTCGTTTTTTGGTGGGTTGCTTCTCAATCTTTTGCTAGCCTTCATTTGTACTAAGCGGAAATACTGCTTGTGCATCCAAAATCCTTAAACCCAAGTTGTTCCAAATGAGTCCACTATATCTAGCTATATGCGGTATTTCAATGCCGTTCCAAGTAAATTTGCGTGTGCCAACTCTAATTTTCAAAATAATTTTTCCGTTTTGTGTGCCCGTACCGCTCATGAAGCAGCAGGGGGTGGCCATTATTTTCCATGCTAGGTGTGTTATTCTCACGATGAGCGTTTATTCACTTGTCATTGCACGAGAGAGTGGCTGGTAATAGGGATGCCCAGTCCCACAATGAAATCAAAATTAATAACAACAAAATTCCTTGGAAAGTGTTGGTATGAAGGGCACCCGTGGATACGGCTAGCCATGGATTGTGAAAGAATGGTGGAAAGGAAATAAACTTTACTTTCTATTTGGGAACCGGCTATGATGTATCTAGCATGGAAAATATGGGGAATTCTCGGTCGTTTTCGTTGACAGGAAAAGCATGCCTCTCAAAATATTTTTATCTCTCTCTAATTTAATCTTTGAGCTCTGGCACATTAGCAAATATCTGCTTCCCTCTGCGAAGGGCCAATCTATTTACTTTTATGCAATTTTTATTTTTACTTTGAGTCTCCATCTTTTCTTACAAAAGCACCAACTAGAGAGCAATATTGTCATACTTGTGCATTGGATGTAGCTAATTTTTTAGTGTGTTTCATGAATGGATCAATGATTGAGCATAATGGGCTAGGGATAACTTTCTTTAGCGTTGATATTTTGAAAGACATGGTTTCTTGTTAGCATGCTTGAGTATTTATATTTTCATGTCAAATTATAGACTATTGCTTTGAATCATTCAAATCCAATGTCCATGCTACAAAAGAAAATAATATGTGATGAATATGTTAGGCAACATTCCACATCAAAAATTCTGTTTTTATCATTTACCAACTCGAGGACGAGCAGGAATTAAGCTTGGGGATGCTGATACGTCTCCAACGTATCTATAATTTTTGATTGTTCCATGCTATTATATTATCAATCTTGGATGTTTTTATAATCATTTACAACAATTATATATCATTTTTGGAGACTAACCTATTAACTTAGTGCCCAGTGCCAGTTGCTGTTTTCTGCCATGTTTTTGTTTTACAGAAGATCAATACCAAACGAAGTCCAAATGCCATGAAACTTTTTGGAGATTTTTTATTGGCCAAGATAAACACTAGAAGCTTCGGGAGAGGGCCAGAAGACCTAGGAGGTGGCCACGAGCCACCAGGGCGCGCCTGGGGGGGGGGGGCAGGCGCGCCCTGGTGCCTCGTGGGCCCCCTTTGCTCCGTTTGACCTAATTCCACCACTATAAATTCAGGAAAAATCAGAAACCCTCAGGGGAGTCCACGAAATACTTTTTCCGCCGCCGCAAGTTTCTATTCCAGAGAGATCCCATCTGGGGTCCTTCTCCGGTAATCTGCCGGAGGGGGAATCGATCATGGAGGGGTTCTACATCAACCTTGCTGCCCTTCCGATGATGCGTTAGTAGTTTACCACAGACCTTTGGGTCCATAGGCAGTAGCTAGATGGCTTCTTCTCTCTTTTTGATCTTCAATACAATGTTCTCCTCGATGTTCTTGGAGTTCTATCCAATGTAATCACTTTTTGCGGTGTGTTTGTTGGGATCCGGTGAATTGTGAGTTTATGATCAGATTATCCATGAATATTATTTGAGTCTTTGCTGCACTCTTTTATGCATGATTATTATAGCCTTGTATTTCTTCTCTGATCTATAGATTTGGTTTGGCCAACTAGATTGATTTATCTTGCCATGGGAAGAGGTGCTTTGTAATGGGTTCGATCTTGCGGTGCTCAATCCCAGTGACAGAAAGGGACATGACATGCATGTATCATTTCTATTAAGGGTAAAAAGATGGGGTTTATTCATACGTGAGTTTATCTTGTCTACATCATGTCATCATTCTTAAGGCGTTACTCCGTTCTTTATGGACTTAATACACTAGATGCATGCTGGATAGCGGTCGATGTGTGGAGTAATAGTAGTAGATGCAGGCAGGAGTCGGTCTACTTGTATTAGACATGATGCCTATATACATGATCATTGCCTTGGATATCGTCATGATTATTTGCTTTTCTATCAATTGCCCAACAGTAATTTGTCTACCCACCGTATGCTATTTTCTTGAGAGAAGCCCTAGTGAAACCTATGGCCCCCGGGTCTATCTAAATCATATTACTAAAACCCTAAAAATATTGCTGCCATTTTATTTTATTTATTTTAATTTGTATTTTTGTTTCAATCTATGTATCTATCACATACAATTTAATCTTACAACTTACCGCCGATAGATTGACAACCTCTCGTTTGCATTGGGTGCAAGGATTTGTTGTTTGTGTGCAGGTGCTGCTAACGAGGTGTTGCGTGATTCTCCTACTGGTTCGATAACCTTGGTTTCATAACTGAGGGAAATACTTATCCCTACTGTGCTGCATCATCCCTTCCTCTTCAGGGAAATACCAACGCAAGCTACAAGTAGCAAGGTGCTTTGTAATGGGTTCGATCTTGCGGTGCTCAATCCCAGTGACAGAAAGGGACATGACACATATGTATCATTGCTATTAAGGGTAAAAAGATGGGGTTTATTCATGCGTGAGTTTTCTTTGTCTACATCATGTCATCTTGCTTAAGGCGTTACTCCGTTCTTTATGAACTTAATACTCTAGATGCATGCTGGATAGCGGTCGATGGGTGGAGTAATAGTAGTAGATGCAGGCACAGGAGTCGGTCTACTTGTCTCGGACGTGATGCCTATATACATGATCAATGCCTTGGATATCGTCATGATTATTTGCTTTTCTATCAATTGCCCAACAGTAATTTGTCTACCCACCGTATGCTATTTTCTTGAGAGAAGCCTCTACTGAAAACTATGGCCCCCGGGTCTATCTAAATTATATATTAAAAACTCTAAAAATACTTTGCTGAACTTTTTCTTTATTTATTTTATTTTGTATTTTTGTTTAATCTATCTATCTATCTATCACCATACAATTTAATCTTGCAATTGACCGCCGAGGGATTGACAACCCCTCGTTTGCGTTGGGTGCAAGGATTTGTTGTTTGTTTGCAGGTACTGCTAACGAGGTGTTGCGTGGTTCTCCTACTGGATTGATAACCCTGGTTTCATAACTGAGGGAAATACTTACCTCTACTGTGCTGCATCATCCGTTCCTCTTCGGGGAAAATACCAACGCAAGCTACAAGTAGCAGGAAGAATTTCTGGCACCGTTGCCGGGGAGACATCATCAACATCTATCAAGTACCTTCGCATAAACTCTCATCTCCTTGAATTTATTTTATTTGCCTCTCGTTTTCATCTCCCCCACTTCTAATTTTTTTACAAAAATACAAAAATATTTTCTGTTTGCCTTTTTCTTGTTTGCCTCTTTGCTTGCTTGTTCTCTTGATTGCGTAGTCACGATGTCTCAAGAAAATAAAAAATTATGTGATTTCTCCAATACTAATAATAATGATTTTATTAGTACTCCAATTTCTCCTCCCGCCGCTAGTGCGGAGACTTGTGATATTAATGCCGCTTTGGTTAATCTTGTGATAAAGATCAATTTTCTGGTAGTCCTAATGAAGATGTTGCATCCCATCTTAACACTTTCGTAGAATTGTGTGATATGCAAAAGAAAAAAGATGTGGATAATGATATTGTGAAATTAAAATTATTCCCATTCTCATTGAGGGATCGTGCAAAAATTTGGTTTTCATCTTTACCACGAAATAGTATCGATTCTTGGGATAGGTGTAAATATGCTTTTATTACTAAGTATTTTCCTCCCGCGAAAATTATTTCTCTTAGAAATCAAATTATGAATTTTAAGCAACTTGATCATGAACATGTTGCCCAATCTTGAGAAGGATGAAATTAATGATAAGAAATTGCCCTACTCATGGTTTAAATTTATGGATGATCATACAAAAATTTTATGCGGGATTAAATTTCGTTTCTAGAAATCTTTTAGATTCCGCCGCGGGTGGTACTTTTATGGAAATTACATTGGGAGAAGCTACTAAATTTCTTGATAATATTATGGCAAAATATTCACAATGGCATACTGAATGAGTTCCCTCTAGTAAAAAGGTGAATTCGGTTGAAGAAATAAATACTTTGAGTGATAAAGTTGATGCGCTTATGAAATTGGTTGCTAGTAAAAATGCTCATATTGATCCTAATGATGTGCCATTGTCCAGTTTGATTGAGCAAAATAATGATGCCATTGATGTGATTTTTGTCTCGCGAAACAATTTTAATAGTAATGCTTATAGAGGTAATTTCAATGCTAGACCGTTTCCTGGAAATTCCTCTAATAATTATGGCAATCCTTATGGTAATTATTATAATAATAATAATAGGATGCCCTCTGATCTTGAAAGTAATATTAAAGAATTTATTAATTCTCAAAAAGTTTTCAATACTACGATAGAAGAAAAATTGAGTAAACTTGATGATATGTCTAGGAGCATTGATAGAATTATTCATGATGTGGAAAATCTTAAGTCTAAAATTTTGCCACCTAAAATTGATATTAATGAATCAATTAAAGCTTTATATGTCTCCATGGATGAGAGTAAGAAAAGAACCGCTATGCTAAAAGCTAAACGAGAATTTTTAGAAAAAGCGATTCCTCCCGGTTTTTATCGTAGTAAAGATGAGGATATTAAAATGATTGGTGTTTCATCTATAGATTCTTTGTTTAGCAACATTAAACTTGATGAAAAGGGGACTGAAGAAGAGTCAACTTTAGCTAAAGAGCGTCTCCATAAGTCGGAGGGAGAAAATCTTGATAATAAAATTGATAAAAGTGGGTTTGTAGAGGTAAAAACTTTAAATAGCGATGTGCCCACTCTCTTGGATTACTAAGATTTTAATTATGATAGTTGTTCTTTGATTGAGTGTATTTCTTTGTTACAATCCATGTTAAATTCACCCAATGCTTATGAGCAAAATAAGGCTTTTACTAAACACATCGTAGAAGCAATGATGAAAGCATTAGAAGAAAAGCTAGAACTAGAGATTTCAATTCCTAGAAAATTATAAGATGAGTGGGAACCCACCATTAAAGTTAAAATTAAAAATTATGAGTGCAATGCTTTATGTGATTTGGGTGCTACCGTTTCCACAATTCCAAAATCTCTATGTGATGTGCTAGGTTTCACCAATATAGATGAATGTTCTCTTAATTTGCATCTTGCGGATTCCACTATTAAAAAACCTTTGGGTAGAATTAATGATGTTCTTATTCTTGCAAATAGGAACTATGTGCCCGTTGATTTTATTGTACTTGACATTGAATGCAATCCTTCTTGTCCCATAATACTTGATAGACCGTTCTTACGAACTATAGGTGCTGTTATTGACATGAAAGAAGGGAATATAAAATTTTAGTTTCCATTAAAAAAGGGTATGGAGCATTTCCCTAGGAAAAGAATTAAAGCACCATATGAATCCATTATGAGGGCCACTTATGGAATCAACTTGAAAGATGACAACACTTGAAACTATGCATTATGCCTAGCTAGGGGCATAAAACAATAGCGCTTGTTGGGAGGCAACCCAATGAATAAAATAATTTTTTACTTTTGTTATTGTGTGTTTTCATATTTATGCTACTGTTAAGATTGAGTTTTTGTGTTTTTAATTAGTGTTTGTCTCCAACGTATCTATAATTTTTGATTGTTCCATGCTGTTATATTATCAATCTTGGATGTTTTTATATACATTTATAGCAATTATATATCATTTTTTGGGACTAACCTATTAACTTAGTGCCCAGTGCTAGTTGCTGTTTTCTGCCTATTTTTAGTTTTACAGAATATCAATACTAAACGAAGTCCAAATGCCATGAAACTTTTTGGAGATTTTTTTCTGGACATAACAAACACTAGAAGCTTCGGGAGGAGGCCAGAAGACCGAGGAGGTGGCCACGAGCCACCAGGGCGCGCCTGGGGGGGGGGGGGCAGGCGCGCCCTGGTGCCTCGTGGGCCCACCTCTGCCTCTTTTGACCTAATTCCACCAATATAAATTCGCAAAAATCAGGAAACCAACAGGAGAGTCCACGAAATACTTTTTCCGCCGCCGCAAGCTTCTGTTCTCGAGAGATCCCATCTGGGGGCCTTTTCTGGCACTCCGCCGGAGGGGGAATCGATCACGGAGGGGCTCTACATCAACCTTGCTGCCCTTCCGATGTTGCGTGAGTAGTTTACCACAGACCTTCGGGTCCATAGTTAGTAGCTAGATGGCTTCTTCTCTCTTTTTGATCTTCAATACAATGTTCTCCTCGATGTTCTTGGAGTTCTATCTGATGTAATCACTTTTTGCAGTGTGTTTGTTGGGATCCGATGAATTGTGAGTTTATGATCAGATTATCCATGAATATTATTTGAGTCTTCTCTTATCTCTTTTTTGCATGATTATTATAGCTTCGTATTTCTTCTCCGATCTATTGATTTGGTTTGGCCAACTAGATTGATTTATCTTGCCATGGGAAGAGCTGCTTTGTATTGGGTTCGATCTTGCGGTGCTCAATCCCAATGACAGAAAGGGACATGACACGTATGTATCGTTGCTATTAAGGGTAAAAAGATGGGGTTTATTCATGCGTGAGTTTACTTTGTCTACATCATGTCATCTTGCTTAAGGCGTTACTCCGTTCTTTATGGACTTAATACACTAGATGCATGCTGAATAGCGGTCGATGTGTGGAGTAATAGTAGTAGATGCAGGCAGGAGTCGGTCTACTTGTCTCGGACGTGATGCCTATATACATGATCATTGCCTTGGATATCATCATGATTATTTGCATTTCTATCAATTGCCCAACAGTAATTTGTCTACCCACCGTATGCTATTTTCTTGAGAGAAGCCTCTAGTGAAAACTATGGCCCCCGGGTTTATCTAAATCATATATTAAATACCCTAAAAATACTTTGCTGCACTTTTTCTCTATTTATTTTCTTTTGTATTTTTGTTTAATCTATCTATCTATCACCATACAATTTAATCTTGCAATTGACCGCCGAGGGATTGACAACCCCTCATTTGCGTTGGGTCCAAGGATTTGTTGTTTGTGTGCAGGTACTGCTAACGAGGTGTTGCGTGGTTCTCCTACTGGATTGATAACCTTGGTTTCATAACTGAGGGAAATACTTACCTCTACTGTGCTGCATCATCCCTTACTCTTCGGGGAAAATACCATCGCAAGCTACAAGTAGCAGTTGTATGCACCTGTTATCGTTCTGAACCCTAGACCCCCAAGGTGACATGACTGGGATATTGACGGGCATGACTTTAACTTGAGGAATTCATGTATTCATCATGTGTTAATACTTTGTTCTGATTCTCTATTAAAATGAGCACCTTAATTACCCTTAGTTTCCATTATGACCTCGCTGCCACGGGAGGGTAGGACAAAAGATGTTATGCAAGTTCTTATCGCAAGCACGTATGACTATATACGAAATACATGCCTACCTATGATTGATGAATTGGAGCTAGTACGTATCGCTCAAGGTTGTGACAGTTACATATTGAATCTCATCTGAATATTCTAACGCTACTCCATGCCTACGCTTTTCTACTATTGCCACTGTTCCAATTACTATAGCTGTACTTGTTACAATCTTGTTACTATTACTGTTGCTGTTACTATTACTTGGCTACCACTATTATCATATTATTCCGCTACTAATAAATTGCTCCAAGAAAGTTATCTCTCAGGTGTGGTTGAATTGACAACTCAACTGCTAAGGCATATAAATATTCTTTGGCTCCCCTTGTGTCGAATCAATAAATTTGGGTGAAATACTACCCTCGAAGACTGTTGCGATCCCCTACACTTATGGGTCATTAAGGAGGTTGAGTCTTCGCCTTCAACTTATGTTGCTCGAGAAAGTCAGAGAAAAAAGAGTCATGATCCGAGTGGAAAGAACACCGTCATTCGGGAAATCAAACATGCTCGAGCAGAATTAGCTGAGCCCGCAGCTAGTACTTCCTAGGTGACAAAACAGGCGCCCAAGGTCATCACTCATAAGCCTAAGAAAGCTTTCAACCTGCCTGTGATAAAGACTATGTTGTCAGTCGTCGCCAAGTAAGGATGGATAATGAAATCTTACTTTGAATGTGTGGATGCTTTATTCACCATTTGCTATTTGTCAATGCGGGGTTACTATTTCATCAAACAATCAGACTTCTGAGCAGAATGCGACCATGGGCAAAGGTCAAGTTGATGTTGATGTCGTTACATCCAAAGGTGTGTTATCTCTTCCAGAATATATTCGAATAGACCATAGAGCTTGAAGCAACATATTGCTGTTGATTGTTGTCAGTTGTGGCCAAAGAGGTGATCCCTGTGGAGGACGAAGAAGACCACGAAGAGCATGTGCAGATGGACATTGATCTGTCCAGCCCGGGGCATAATCCAGCGATGGCAGATGTCTCCGATGACAATGTGCCAAAATTTCCAGAAGTCCAGTTGGATGTGAGCGCCTAAGCATCAGCAGAAGCGGGTTTTGCCTGCCGACTACTTTGGCTATCACCATGCCTCAACCTGCGGTAATTCCAGCGGCCCCATCTATACCGTATCCATTGGCGAGGACGCCAGAAGACGAAGTGAGCGCAAGGAAAGAGGCTATGATCCTAGCCGAGCTGATGAACAAGCGTTTGAAAGATGCAGTCGACTCCAACGAGGTGCTGAAGACCCACATCCGAGTAAGTGTTATTGTAAGTGGTACTTTCTTTTTTTTGCTTTCAATTGGATGCTTTTCTCTTGGCTTTGCCACCTGAGTTGTGGTTGAAATGTTTCCTCCAATGGGGGCATGCTTAGTGCACCCACTGGGTGTAGCCCCCAAGACTCTAACTGGTTGCTGGCAATCGGTTGGAGTCTATAGGATTAAACCGTTTTGGTATTCATAAACTTAGAACTTTGTCCCTCAAGTTTATGGCTTCACTCAGACCAAAAGGGCAATCGAGCCGAGTAGTTTTCATCGGACTTGTTCCGGTGGGGCAACGATTAGTACACCCACTGGGTGTAGTCCCCGAGACTTTAATTGTTTATTTGTCAATCAATTAAAGTCTAATGGTTTACTTTTGACTTCATGAGTCGAGAACGAGAATCTTAGGTACATGGCTTCACTTGGATGGTAACTTCAACCGGTGGCATGTGGGTAACTTTTTCCAGTGGGGGCATGTTCACTGCACCCACCGGGTGTAGCCCCCGAGGTTTTGATTGATTATTGGCAATCGATTAAAGTCTCAATAATTAGATCATCTTTTGTACGCAAACTTTTGGTCGGACACCATGCAGCTAATATACTATTATTTTTCCTTCAAACAGAAAACCTACGAGCTCAGCACAAAGCACTTGGCTCTAGAAGAAGAGGTAAAGAAACTCCATGCCAAGCTAGCTGAAGAGAGAGAAAAGAATGCCAGGCTGGAGCAAGAGAAAAAGATAATGGGAGGTAAACTTTTCAGTAGAGTAACTTTGATATCGTCTCGTCTCTTGATCCCGAGTATTTCGATCCAATAGTGTTCATAGTGAAAATGCTCTTCTACACAAATGACTCAACAGTTGTGTTTCTGTAGAACCTGCAAAGAAGTCACTTGAGGACAAGGACATTGCCAAAGCTTGTGAGAATGAAAACTTGAAAACAAAGAAGGCGGAGGATGTTATGAAGGAGTTCCATAAAACTAAAGAACTCAACAATAGTCTAATGAAGGCAACTGGTGAAATGAAGAAAGAAATCGACGAGATGAAAAGTAACTACTCGGCATGGAGTACCAAGTATCAAGAACCGTCAGATGCTTCAGCGAGTAGCTAGGAGTATGAGGGAAAAATATCTGAGCTGAAAAAGAACTACTCGGCGTGGAGTATCAAGAACTTGAAGATTTTATTGAGAATGAAGGGGAGGGAGTCAACCATAAACTAGAACGTAATTTTCTTGCCTTTGCATTCGAGTGTAACAATGTCTTTGCTCTCTTGCTAACCGTATCTGGTCTCATGGTGTAAAGAATTTTGCTTGGACTTGGAAGAGGAGACGGAGAAGATTCAGCGAGGGCTCACTCCTGAGAAGTTCAACATCAGAGATAGTACGTCAATGTATCTCCTCCGTCTTGATGAACATGTCAATGTTGCGATGAACAACATCTTCCGAGTGAAATCATTCATGAAGAACGTGGATGACATTTTATGGCCAAGAGAACAGCTCGAACAAACCCTTGAAGCCTATCTGACCTGACAGCAGCAGATCCCCGACCAAATGGCGAAATGGAAGAAATCCGCGGCACACTCTAAGGCGGATGTAGCTCTTGTGCTTGTCCGAGTGCACTTCCCGAAGACAAACGAAGAAAAACTGTAAGGTCTCTCAGTTGTGAACCCAAAAGGGCGCAATTTCCAAGAGTACCTGGCGACATTTATTGAAGCTGCTACTCGGATTGCAGATGCCATAGACCTGAACATGTTCATTGACCCTGCCAGTCCAGTGAACAATCCTAAAGCAGAAGCCGCAGGTGGTGGCCAAGAGTGATGGAAATACTTTAAGAAATAAATTTGCCTCAGAATGCTGAGTGATGATGTAAAGTTTTTAAGTCCGACTGAGCCAGCGGTTCGAGCACTTGATGCTTATTTTTCTTGAGACTATCTGAATTTGTTATTTCAACTTGATTTCCCTTGGGTGTCCCACCGATGATTCTAGTATTCGAGTGAAAACTTGTTCATCTTCTTTCCTTGGTTGCTTAGGTAGACAGGCTGCGACTAAGGTTTTTAAAAGATAATTCACTCGAGTTAACTGAATCATTAGTTAAATAATAGAAAGTATTTGACCTCTCACCTACTGGGTATGTCTCTGGGGGCACACCGAGTAGTGAGGTATATGTAACCTTGTACAATTTTTCATGACTTAGTGATGAAAATGGAGCATAGCTCCCGAGTGGCGCACAACATCCAACTGTAGCATAGCTCTCGAGTGTAGCATAGAATCGGAGTGGTTGGTAGACCCAAGTGTAGCGTAGCATCCGAGTGGATGGTAGCCCCCGAGTGTAGCGTAGCATCCGAGCCCATGTGTAGCGTAGCATCCGAGTGGGTGGTAGCCCCCAAGTCTAGCATGGCATCTTTATTTGATATGACAATCTTTACGAAGGAATAAAAAAGATAAATAAGGAACCTTTATTCATCATGATTTACACGGAACAACCATCATTTAATTAGAACTTTGATTTTTTTTAACTTGACAAAGCTCATGGTACATCAAGACCATGCCAAATCAAGAACACGAGAGAGAGAGAGAGAGATCAAACACATAGCTACTGGTACAAACCCTCAGCCCCAAGGATGAACTACTCACGCATCACCATGGAGGCAGCAAGGATGATGAAGATGGCCCCCAGATGAGATCGCTTCAGAACAGAGGCTTGCAGTGGCGAAGTAAAAGTTCTAGGTTACTTCAGCGTTGGAGTAACGTCAAGGGGGGTCCCGAGGGCCCCACAAGCTCTCATGGAGTGCCCTAGGGGTGGCGCCCCTTGAGCTTGTGGGCCCCCTGGGCACCTTCCGGCTCCCCCTCCCCGAAGCTTCTTGGGTCTCTTTCCTGCCATAGAAAATCACCATCATTTTTTATCGCGTTTGGACTTCATTTTGTATGGTTTTTCTACGAAGCAAAGAATATGCAAAAAGAAAAAGGAACTGGTACTGGGCACTAGATAAATATGTTAGTCCATAAAACTAATAGAAAAGTGCACCAAAACCATGTAGAATTCAAGTAAATATAGCATGAATACTTCATAAATTATAGATATGTTGGAGACGTATCAGCATCCCCAAGATTAATTCCTGCTTGTCCTCGAGTAGGTAAATAATAAAAGAAATAATTTATGAAGTGTGAATGCTAGAATAGTGGATAAGTTTGATCAATGAAAATTTTAATCACTTTTTCTAGCATTATTATATATCATAAACACCAGCTCATTTGTCATAAAACTTCTCATGATCAAGTAGCAAGCTATTCACATATTAAAGTAGACCATAAACTCTCTTGAAACTTAACAAACTATGTTTTCAGTCATCAAACAATTATAATTCATCTTATTTTCAGGAAGGGTCTATGTAAGAGCTTTGATTCAGAAAACTCCACATACTCAACTATCATACAGTCTTCCATGATTGTTGGGACTCAAAGCATATTTTTAGAACAAACTGTTTCCATCAGACACAGAGGAAGATTGGGTTTAATAAGTGACCTCCCAACTTTCTTACCACGGGGATAAACGTCAACAATAACAAGTAATGATCATATATATTCAACTGGATATATGTGCTTGGGTCATTCCCCACCACATGATGCTTGCCAAGTGGAGAATAATTGAGGTTGGAATAGGAGGAAATATTTTGACTCTTGCATAAAAGTAAAGCTTTAAGTAATAAAAGATAGGCCCTTCGCAGAGGGAAGCAGAGGTTGCCATGCACTTTTGATTTTTGGATGTGCAAACTCTTAATGCAAAGGAATGTCACTTTATATTGCCCCTTATGATAGCAACCTTTATTGAGCAGTCCGTCGCTTTTATTGCGTTACCATCATAAGTTCGTATAATGCTTATTTTCCCTTATAATAAAAGATTATACATATTTAGGAGCAATTTTTATTGCTTTGCACCGATGAAAACTTACTTGAAGGATCTTATTCAATCCATAGGTAGATATGGTGGACTCTCACGGCAAGAAACTGGGTTTAAGGGTATCTGGATGCACAAGTAGTATCTCTACTTAGTATGAAAATTTTGGCTAGCAAACATTATGAACAAGCACCACATGTTGGAGAATCCATGACAATATAACTTCGATGCAAATATACATAAACATAACTCATTATGTTGTCTTCCTTGTCCAATATCAACTATTTGCTCAAGTTTGAAAATAATTAATGATGATTCACAATCATAAAAGAGGTCCAAGATAGTATATTTGCATGTGAAATCTCTATTCCTTCATTATTCTTTCATGATTTTACTGTATGACCAATGCTATGTTTGTTAAATTCCAATAGATTTTATTTCCTACACTCTCATGTGAAGTCACTACTTCCCATTAGATAAGCATATGAAGCATATGTAATTTCAAATTTATGATATTCAATTCATTCAAAAATTTATTACTCTTAGGGTATAAGTGAAGCACAAGAGTAAATAAAAAACTACTCCAAAAGATATAAGTGAAGAACAAAGAGTAGTTAAGTAAATAGGTGGCTATGTAATGACTCTCTCCAAATAAAAAATGTCAGATCTAAGGATTGTATCAAACAGCAAACAAAACAAAAAGACACTCCAAGCAAAACACATATTATGTGAAGAATTATAATATAGCTCCAAGTGAAATATACCGATAGTTTCGAAGACGAAAGAGGGAATGCCATCCGGGGCATCCCCAAGCTTAGACGCTTGAGTCTTGCTTAGGGTCTTGCCACTCCTTATTCTCCTTCCATCGTCATCTCACCCAAAACTTGAAAACATTAATCACACAAAACTTAACGAAACTCGTGAGATGGGTTAGCATAATAAAAATAAATCAATCACTTGGGTACTGTCAAGACAAGATTCATAATTGTTATCACATAATTCCTACTATATTCTATTATTTCCACAATTTATACCACTTAATATAAGCTATGGAAACTCCAAAACAAGCAAACTAAGAAAACTAGACAGAATCTGTCAAAAACAGAACATGATGTAAATATCTAAATTTTTATCATACTTCTGTAACTCCAAAAATTCATAAAAATTACCACGTGATAGAAAAATGATACATGCTTACTATGTAAAAACTTCAGAATTTTATCATGTTCTGACTATTCGGGAATATTCAGGACATAACAGAAAACTTTGTGTTTTCAAACAACAACTCATAAACTTGCAAACTGAGCATGGTAAAGGCTATAATTGACACTTTATTGAAATAAAAAATACAAAACATGATTACTACAGTATCATTAACCATGTAGACTCACAAAGGAAGTAAGGATAAATATTGGGTTGCCTCCCAACAAGGGATTTTCTTTAAAGCCTTTTAGCTAGGCATGATAATTTTATTGATGCTCACATAAAAGTAAGAATTGAAACATAAAGAAATCATCATGAATCATATGGCAAACACATTTAAGCCTAACCCACTTCCTATGCATAGGAATTTTATAAGCAAATAATTTATTGAAGCAAGAACCAACTAGCATAGGAAGGCAAAACAATTATAACTTTAAGAGTTTCAACACATAGAGAGGAGACTTGATATTGTTGAAATAAATATAAGCATACGTTCCCCTCTCATAATAATTGTCAGTAGCATCATGAACAAATTCAACAATCTAACAATCACATAAAGCATTCTTTTCATGATCCATATACATAGAATTTTTATTACTCTCCACATAAGAAAATTTCTTCTCATTCATAATAGTGGCAGAAAACTCAACAAAATAACTATCATGTGATACTTGATTGACATAATCAATTTGAGCATTAAAATCATGATGACAAGTTTCATGGTTAGCATTATTGTTTATATCATAAGTGTCATCACAATAATCATCATAGATAGCAACTGTTTTCTCATAATAATCAATTGAAACATCTTTCCAAGTAGTGGATTCAACACTAAATAAATTCACGACCTCTCCAAATCAACTTTTATCATTATAATAAGATTAAACACCCTCCAAAATAGTGGGATAATTATTATCTAAAGTTGACACTCTTCCGAACCCACTTTCATCATTGTAATCATCATAAACAGGGAGCATGTTATCATCATAATAAATTTGATCATCAAAAGTAGTGGGGCTAAAAAGATCATCTTCATCAAACATAGCATCCCCAAACTTATGGCTTTGCATATCATTAGCATCATGGATATTCATAGAAGACATACTAATAACATTGCAATCATGCTTATCATTCAATGAACTCACACCAAACATTGTGTTAAATTCTTCTTTTAGCACTTCATAGCTGTTAGAAGGGATAGAGAGGGATGATTGGCGTAATGCGATGGATGTATTATTGAGCCTCGAGGGCGAGTATATATTGAGTACAAGACTTGGAGGGCAAGACGCCTCCTAGAGATAAGATGGAAACAATTCCTATCTAATCCCGGACAATCTCTAAATACCAAATATATCTCTAACATCACCCCGCGGTCGTAGCGGTTGCGTTGCGAACAACAGGAGCGTCGCGGACGGTCAGACTGGAGAGAATAGCAGCCGACGGGCTGACATCCCCCCGCAGTCGCAGCGGGAGCGTCGTGGACGGTGTCGCGTAGCGGACGCGTGGACTGTAGAGGAAGCCGTCGAGTTGCTCAAGCGAGGTGATAGCCCTTTGTGTCGTTGTCGAGGTAGCCGAGAGCGTAGGGTGGTGTACCGTGGTCGAGGTAGCCGTGCGAAGAACGCCGTGGTCGATGTCGAGTCAGGGTGGCCGGTGTCGAGATAGTTGCCGTGGAGCCGCGGAAGAAGAGCGGCGGCGGCGGCGGCTAGGGAAGAAGCGCGGCGGCGGTGCTCGAAGTAGGCGAGAAAGAACTCGACAGCGTGACGAAGACCGGTGCGGACGGTGACGTTCCCCTGCCAAGGGAGGCGACGCGGCGCATATCACGTGGAAGTCGACGCGCGGGGACGGCGGAGTGGACCGCGCGAGCCGCGACGCTACGGCCCGAAGGGGCGACGCAGCGGCAACGCACAGGTCGGGGCGGCGGCGAGGAAGACCTCAGGGCGGTTACAGGGACCGCGTGCCACGCTCGCTACGGGCCGACGGGGCGACGCAGCGGCAGCGCGAGGGTCGGTGCAGCCTCGGGGACGGCCTGGAGCGGACGGCCTCGGGGCGGCGGTTGACCGCGGGCCGCGGCACTACGGCCCAAAGGGGCGACGCAGTGGCAGTGCGCGGGTTGGTGCAACCACGTGAACAGCCTCAGGGCGGCGGCGGGGACCACGTGCCGCGGCGCTACGGCCTGAAGGGGCGACGTAGCGGCGGCGCGGATCGGTGCAGCCACAGGGAGAACCACTGGGCGACGGCGCTGCGGCCCGACGGGGCAACGCAGCGGCAGCCCGATGCTCGATCGGTGTAGGGGCGCGCTGTACTCGGGACGGTCTTCACGGGACCTGCGGAGGCGCGCGCAACCGACGGGCCAGGTCGGTCGCACAGCGCAGATGAGGCGGATCGCGGCGGCGGGCGGGTGGTCAATCCGATCGCGCGCGAGGTCCGGGACGCCGCTCGGTGGAGGCGAGGTGGTGGCAGAGTCCCGGTCGTAGCAGGGCGGCGACAGCCGGCGTAGATCGACGGGCGAGCCGACGCGCGAACGACGGCTGTGATGGGCCGCCGCATGGCGCGAGGCCGCCGGGTCGGGGCGGAGGCCGGGTGGGCGCGCAGGAGTCCCGGTCGGAGTAGGGCGGCGACAGCCGGCGTAGATCGACGGGCGAGCCGACGCGCGAACGGCGGCTGTGATGGGCCGCCGCATCGCGCGAGGCCGCCGGGTCGGGGCGACGAGCGGGCAGACGCGCGGACGACGGGCGTGAGGGGCCGCCTGTCGCGCGAGGCTGCCGGGTCGGTGAAGAAGCCGGTGGGTCGCGCCGGTGTTGGAGTAGAGGCGCACGGAGGTCGATGGCGGCGGCGGGCGACGCAATCCGATCTATAATCGGTAAAGCAAAAAGTAAATGCCGATTAAGGTGACCGGCGAGAGAGAGAAAAACCCGGATCAAAGGATCGGAAAAAAGACTCTCTAGGGCAGCCGATCAACACGACCGGCGGACGAACCCTAGGTACGGGCGGCGCAGCCCCCGACAGCGGTCATGGAGGCCGACTGCCCCGGGGGCGGCGTGCGGGCGGAAGCGGCGGGCGGAGGCTAGGGTTGGATCGATTTGGCTGATACCATGTTAGAAGGGATAGAGAGGGATGATTGGCGTAATGCGATGGATGTATTATTGAGCCTCGAGGGCGAGTATATATTGAGTACAAGACTTGGAGGGCAAGACGCCTCCTAGAGATAAGATGGAAACAATTCCTATCTAATCCCGGACAATCGATTCCACCAAATCATCTCTATTCCCTTCTAACAATAGCAATTATCGGAATCCATGTTTTCAAGAAAAACTTTATAAAGATAAGCAATTTGGCACAACTTCACTTCCATTTTTTTATAGTTTTCTTTTTTAAACTGAACTAGTGAATGAAAAATTAACTAAAAGATTCAATGCAAGATCTAAAGAAGATACCTTCAAGCACTCACCTCCCCGGCAACCGCACCAGAAATAGCTTGATGTCTTCTACGCAACTTTGTTCTTCTAGACTTTGTTGGACCTCCAAGCGCAGAGTTTTGTAGGACAGCAGCAAATTTCCCTCAAGTGGATGACCTAAGGTTTATCAATCCGTGGGAGGTGTAGGAATAAGATGGTCTCTCTGAAACAACCTTCCAATCAATTACATAGAGTCTCTTGTGTCCCCAACACAGCCAATACAATTGTCAGTTGTATAGGTGCACTAATTCGGTGAAGAGATGATGATAGATGTGTAATATGGATGGTAGAAATAACTTTTTATAATCTAAACAATTAAAAACAGCAAGGTAGCAAGTAGGAAAAAGCGAGCAAACCGTTGTATCGATGCTTAGAAACAAGGCCTAGCGTTCATACTTTCGCTAGTGCAATCTCTCAACATCATTAACATAATTGAATCACACAACAATCCCTCAAAGTGCGTCAAAGAATCACTCCAAAGTCTCTATGCATTATCGGAGAAAGTCGGATGAAATCATGTAGCTTGTAAACCACCTCAAAGTTGTGTTTCCAACCAATCTTAGGAACCACCCCAAAGTGTCAGGAATAGTTCTAGAGATCGTACTACAACAACACCATATGATACGCATCAATCAACTCTAATGTCACCTAGATACCCCAATATCACCATGAGTATCCGCGAGTGAGACATGCATGAAGTGATCTCAAATCCAAAATATTCAATCCAACATATAGAAACCTCAAAGAGCAAGACTCATTCACCACGAAAATGAGAGAGGCTGGTGAACATCATGTCATCTGATTATATTGATAAAGCTCATGGTACATCAAGATCGTGCCAAATCAAGAACACGAGAGAGAGTGAGAGAGAGAGAGAGATAGATAGATAGATAGATAGATAGAGAGAGAGAGAAAGAGATCAAATACATAGCTATTGATACAAACCCTTAGCCCCGAGGATGAACTACTCACGCATCACCTTGGAGGCAGCAAGGATGGTGAAGATGGCCTCCGTGATGGATTCCCCCTATGGTAGGGTGCCAGAAAAGGCCTATAGATGAGACCGCTTCGGAACAGAGTTTTGGAGTGGCGAAGTAAAAGTTCTAGGTAACTTTTTGGAGGTTTATGAATATATAGGATTTTTCAGCGTTGGATTCATGTCAATGGGCACTGGTGCAGCGACGTCCTATATAGACGGTTTTTACCCCCTTTCCGTGGAAGAGTTTTAAACCGTCGCCTGGCCTGTGTGTGCGATAGGGGGGTTCCATCCCACTTGACCCAGAATCATCTGCGATAAGGAGTATGAATACGAATGCATACATTTGGCAGAACTAAGCATATGCGATGTCTGCATCTATCCCAAACGTGAGTCATCACACAACTGCTTGCGATATATCAAATTTCCCAAATGATCCATCCTTGCTACTCGTGTGGGATGGCATTACCATCGCACGCGCTATTCTGTGGTGAAATATTTACGATGCGCGCACCATCACAGACAGTTCACAATTGTAAAGCGTGTATGATAAGGAGACTATCACACACATTTGGTTGCAATACCATCTGCGATAGGATGTAAGAGTGCATACAATTGTCAGTATAAAACTGTATGCGAAGCTTGAATCTATCCCACACGTTGCTATGTAGACAAACGTTTGCGATATAAAAAAAATCCCAAATGATTCATCCGTAGTACCCCGTGTCGGATGAAGGCCTATCGCACGTGTTCTTCTATGACCAACGTTTATGATGCGCATGACATCATAAACAGTTCATGATTGCAAAGCATGTGTGATTAGGAGACTATCACGAACATTTAATAAGAAGGAACTGTGTGCGCTACTGTTTGTTAATCTCACACATTTTTTCTTGGATGATCATGTGTGCAGTGGAGATTCATCGCATATGTCGTGATCTGAGAAACGTGTCTGATCTTGACGTTGATCACAGACGTTTTGCTTTCACAAACTGTGTGCAGTCTAATGGCCTGCAGAGCATAATTTGTCCCTGATTTAATCCCTGCATTTAAAATTCACAGAATTTGAATTTGAAAGTAGGCAGTCACTTATTTCATATCGAATCATGTTTATTACAAATATAGGTTCAAGAACGAATGCATAATTCGATTTGCAGGTACATATACTAAAGAACTATAGAAGCACCAAATAAAGAATGATGAACCACAGTTGTATTAAAGACGGTAAAGATAGAGGCGAAGACATTCTTGTTGCTGGAGAAGGTGAAGCGGAATGCCCATATTGTGCCCTCCTATATGCCTAATGCGTGCACGACTCTAGGCCAACCCCTTGTGATGGCAACCCGCCCATCCTTCACTGTCTTCATTAGGAATTCTCGATGCTCATTGTAGTCTCGATGAAATACTTTAGCCTTCATTTCATGTCCAGAAATCATTACTTTGTGAGGTAATCTTGAGTAAACTTCTTTGGAAACCACTGCAAACGAAAAAGATTCAGACATTGTTGTCTATCAACTCATTATGGGCAGTAAAAAGAGAAGGCTACAGAGTTCATAGTTCCATCCTAAAGCTCACTGTTGTGTTGGATAGAGCATAAACAAATAGATTAATTGCCATCATTCGTCTCTTTTTCCTAACAATCCTTATCAGTTTCCTCACTTGATGCTGGTTCATGAATATCTCATTGCCCCATACACAAAAGGGTCCAGGCGTGGATCTGTACCAAGGACATATGTACCTACAAGCAACAAGTCAATATTCGAAGCTAAAAAGTGTCCAGGCGTGGATCTATATGCACTAAATTATGGAACGGAGGGTGTATAAGCCGAGGGATGAAACTAACCTCGGTGGAAAACGTTGGCCACTCCTGTTGTTGTCCTGTGTAAGTACATGGAAAGGCATGATAAGTATAACAGGCTTAACATCAACCAAATATAGCCATGGTAAACAACATCATCTCCAAATGATAGCTTGAATGTGTTGTTTTAAGCATGCTATTAAAGCGAATAAAAAAATGGAAGGGGATGTTAACTACAACGGGCTTAAGAGCAACCAAATATTGTATTTCAAACTGGTATTGTTGAATATGAATAGAACGTAGCTCATGCTTGAAAACACTGGATAAATGTGTAAAACTGAAGTAAAGGGCATGTGTTAACTACACCAGACATAACAGGAACCGAATATAGCCGTTAAAACTGGTATTGATGAAATTGAACTGGACAGTTCATACTTGCACATAATGAACATCACATTGTGAATAACTGAAATAAACAAGGCATATATGCTCACTACAGCAACCAAATATAGCCATTGAAAACTGCACAAATGCTCACTACAACCAACCTAACAACCAAATACAGAAAAGCAAGGCATTTGCTTGAAAACTGGTGTCGGTGTCTAAAACACGGGTATTTTTTACCCTGGCTTATGCACAGACAGTGGCAGCCTCCCTGCCGGCCAAGGCTTGCCGGAACTTGCCGCACAACAAGATTCAAAAATTTAGTTGCAGAAACTACGAGAGAGGGGCTCAAGACGAAGCATCGACAAGCACTCAACTAGCAACGAGGGTGAAGACATTCCTTGCCGGCAAGGCTGAACCGGCAAGATGAAGACCCAGCAAGCTCCGTGCCGGCAAGCACTGGCCAGCACGTCAGCGCTCCACCTCACCGGGCGGATAGTAGCTAATCGGTGAGGTGTCGACCGCGCAGGCTGGTTGGTGTGGTTTGTTGGGCATGTGTCAGCACGCAGGGAGAAGATTTGCCTTTAATGACACCCGTCCAGGAGGCGTGTCAGAATAATATGAGGTAGGTGGGCGAGAGGTGCAGAAACCTTGCCGGGAGCTAACTCTCCACATGACACCTAACGGAGCATTTAATGCTTTTGTCCTAAAGTGGCAGAGTTAGGTATGATAGCACTGTTTGCTATCTAATCACTATGTAATGACTGTTCTGCCACTGTGGTAACCCCTTGAGCTATAAAAGGAGGGCCAGGGCAACAGTTAGGGAGATTCGAATCCTCTTTCAAACATTAGCACGTCTTGCATGCGTAGCTTCTCTCTCCGCGCCATGCCGGGAGAAGCGCTCCTTGTACCTGTGCTCTCACACATCCAATACACCAAAGCAGGAGTAGGGTTTTACGCTTCTCAGCGGCCCGAACCTGGGTAAATCCCTTGTGCTCTCTGTTGATTCTGCTCTTTGTGCACGTCGATATCCCATGCCGAACCACAAGGGGCTAGATGGCCCCATAGATGGTCGTACACCCGACATCTTTGGCGCGCCAGGTAGGGGACTCGCTTGCGCGAACCAGAATCAGCAGACTGCGTGTCAATTTCATCAGCTTCATCACCTTCCTCATCGCCGATGGCGCCCAAGAAGAAGGGCATCACGATGACGGCTCCTTCCACCTCTAAGGTTCCTTCACACGTATCCGCGGGCGGCGTAGGCGGCGCAGCCAGCGCGGGCGATGCAGGCGCCGCGGTTGGCACGACTAACGCAGGTGGCGCGGTCGCCATGCCTGTCATGGCCAGAATAGGAGACGGGGGCGCTGGAGATGGACATCTTCCGTGACCCTCCGGCGAGCGAAGCCAAGACGGTGCGGGCGGAGCAGATGGACGTCTTCCTCCTCCTCCTCGCCGCGCCGACGAACGTAGCCACCAGAGCAGCAATGCCCGGGCCGGCGCGAGCCAAGATCCCGCCGCAGCGGCGCCTAGAGATGCTGCTTCAGGACAGACGCCGCGTCCCTCGTACCATGGGCACAACGCAACTCCGAGCGGCGCTAACAATTCCGGGCAGCGACGGCCACACGGCAAGACCCCTGTCGATCAAGTTCCAGATCCCCAGGCTTCACCTCCGCCACGACAACCCGCTGCTGATCATGTGCCGCGGTAGCCAGACCACAATGGCGCTCCTGCTGGCTCTGCCAGGAGTAGAGCGACGTCGCGCTCTACGCTGCCGGCCATGCCAACCACAGCAGCAGAGGCGATGGCGCGAGCTCAGATGCTGTTGAACTTCCCTCCGGCGGCAGAGAAGATGGATGAGTGGAGAGCCACCATCCAGAGCTTGATTGGGTTTGCCGAAGCCAGAAAATCACAGCAAGCGGAGCCCTCACGGTGCCCGCGAACAGCACCAGCTGCTCCAACTGGTGACCGCGTTGACGGTGCTGCGCTAACGGTGCAATCACCACAGTGGCAACAGTCTCAACAGCAGCAACACCAACAACTGCGGCAAGCCCAAAGATCTTTTGAGCCCGACGAGATGTCGATGGCCTCCTTAGATCCGCGAGTGCGACAAGATCAATGGCAAGTGCTGCGAGACAGGCGGGTGGAGGACGCCCGCACCACCATTGAATGGCACCGGGAGGCGCGCCGCCAATCCAACGCACGCAACGGCCCCGTCGTTGATGAGCCTGCACCAGGGGTTGGCGGATATCTGCCCTACGAGGTTGGATGTCCTGCCTTCACCCGTGAGCTGCAGCAAGTCCGATGGCCGTCCGTCCGGGCCTTCAAGCCAGAAGTACTAGAAAAATATGACGGCCTGCTGAATCCGGCAGAGTTTCTGGGCATCTATACGATTGCCGTGCAAGCTGCCGGAGGAAGAGATGAGAAAATCCTCGCTAACTACTTTCCATTGGTGCTGAAGCCCAACGTGAGATCTTGGTTGATGAACTTGCCGGAGAACTCCATTTCCTCATGGGAAAATCTCTGTAATGAGTTTGTTGGTGCCTTTACCGGAGGCCACAAGGCTCCTTGACAGCCCAGCGACCTGCAAGTAATCCCGCAAAGAGATGGTGAAACTTTGCGCAAGTACATCCAGAGGTTCAGCCATGTGCACTGCAACATTCCTGATGTGCACCTCGCAGCCGTCATTGCCGCCTTCCACACGAATGTACGCAATCGGAGGATGCGGGAGAAGATGAACGTCAAGCTGCCCAAAACCGTCAATGAGCTCTATACATTGGCGAATAAGTGCGCACACGCTCAGGAAGGAAGAAGACTTCCCGCGGAGGACGCTGGTGCCGAGGTAGATTCCGAGGACGACGATGCTGCCACCCCGAGGAAGAAGGGTCGAAAGTGCAATAGGAAGCGCAAAGGCAAAACTGTTTTGGCTGTTGAGGGCTCCGGCAACTTTGAGTCTGCCAAAAAATCTAAGACGGAGAACTCCGGCAAGGAGGCTGCTGTATGCGCCGCTTGCCAGGAGGCGGCGGCAAATGAGAAGGGCGGCAAGTCCGATGGGCCGTACTGCAAGATTCACCGCACCAAGGGCCATGATCTCCAAGAGTGCCGACAAGTTGAGCAACTTGTTGAGAAACAGAAGGTTGAATATGAAAACGTGACAAAGAGAAGGGTCATGATGGTGCCGGTGGATCCGGCAAAAAGGGCCGTGGTGGTCGAGGAGGCCGTCGCGGCAAGGCCAAGCAGCAGAAAGAGAAACCTGCTAGAGGCCGCGAAAAGAAAGAGGGAGATGATGGAAGTGAATAGGAAGAGGGCGAAGGATAGTCCAGTGAACAAGAATTCCAGAAGGCAACTGAGGCCATGTGCGTTGACGGAGGTGCATCTTTGCACTCCTCTCACCGCTAACTTAAGCAGTGGGCAAGTGAAGCTAATGCGGTAGAACCGGCAATGGGCTCTCAAAAGCCAATCAAGTGGTCACACACGCCTATCATTTTTTATGCCGAGGATCACCCTGATCGCACAACCGCAGTCGGGTGTTTGGCGTTGTTGGTTTGACCAACAATCCGCAACCTCCATGTCACGAAAATGTTAGTTGACGGTGGGGCCGACTTAAACTTGATTTCTCCTGAAGTAATCAAGAGGCTGCAGATTCCTGATGAGGAACTCGAGAAGACATGCACTTTTCAAGGAGTAAACCCAGGAAGAAGCCAACCCAAGGGAAAGATCACATTGCCGGTGACGTTTGGCGGGGAATTGAACTACAGAACAGAAAAGATTGTGTTTGACATTGTCAAGATTCCCTTGCCGTATAATGGAATTCTTGGCCACCCGGCCTTAGCAGAATTCATGGCAGCATCTCACTACGCTTACAATACATTGAAGATGCCAGGGCCGATGGGTGTTATTTCCATCAACTCCGACAAGAAAGATGCAGTCATTTGCGTCGATAAGATGTACAGAGACGCGGTTGCAGCAGAGGCCGCTAAGGCGCCAGCTCCCGCCAAGAAGAAAGGAAACAAAAAGTCCAGCAAGACCTCTGACAAGAATTCTGGGAAGCGCACCTCTTCGGAGTGTTGCGTGTCTGTTGAAGGATGGCAATGACGGAGTGCTCTGCCGGTAAGAAATCCAAAGCTACTTCACCAGCAACCAAAAAAGTACCAGCGAGGGAGGATGGCAACGACGGTACCTTCACCATCAGTGCCACCCTTGACAACAAATAGGAAAGCGCGCTCATTGCCTTCCTGCGGGCGAATGTTGATGTGTTCGCATGGCGACGGTCTGACATCCCCGGTGTTCCCAGGGAGGTAATTGACCACCACCTTGCCGTTTGTCCCCACGCTCGACCCGTCAAGCAAAAGGTCAGGAAGCAAGCTTTGGAGCGGCAACAATTCATTGCCGAGGAAATCAAGAAACTTGAAGCAGCAGGCTTGGTTAGAGGTGTCCGACATCCAACCTGGTTGGCAAATCCAGTTGTCGTGCGCAAAGCAAACGGAAGGTGGAGACTTTGTATTGAATACACTGATATTAACAAAGCATGTCCGCACATCGATCAAATTGTAGACTCTACTTCCGGCTGTGATTTACTCTCCTTCCTTGATGCATATTCTGGGTACCATCAGATATTCATGGGCAAGGAGGATGAGGAGAAAACCGCATTCATTACTCCATGTTTTGAGCCCCATCAGATACTGCTTCGTGCGTATGCCTTTCGGGTTAAAGAGTGCCGGTTCAACCTTCGCGAGAGCAGTCCAGATTGGTTTTGAGTCCTAGCTGCACAGGAATGTGGAAGCATATATGGATGATATAGTGGTCAAAACCAAGGACAAATCAACCCTCATTCAAGATTTAGGAGAAACATTTGCAAACTTGCGCAAAATCAATTTGAAGCTCAATCCCGAGAAGTGTGTGTTTGGTGTTCCATCCGGCAAGCTTCTCGGATTCTTTGTATCTCAATGTGGAATTGAAGCAAATCCCGACAAGATCAAAGCAATTGAGCAGATTCAAGCACCAAAAAGCGTCAAGGATGTGAGGCGTCTTGCCGGCTGCGTTACTGCCTTGAGCAGGTTCATTTCAAGATCTGCTGAGCGCGCCCTGCCGTTTTTCTGGATTTTATAAAAGGCAGGTCCAATGAAATGGACTCCGGAAGTGGAGGCCGCGCTGCAGGATTTGAAAAGTTACCTCTCCTCCGCGCCAACGCTAGTTGCGCCTAGACCACAAGAGCCGTTGCTGCTATATGTGGCGGCAACAAATCAAGTGGCTAGTGCTGCATTAGTGGCGCAGAGGGAAGTCGATGATGAGGAAGCAGCCACGGCAGGCCCACCCAGCGACAAACCAGAATCTTTTCCGGCAAAGTCTGGTGCCGACAAGTTGGAAATAGCGCAAGTGAATGAAGCTGATCAACAAGTGGTGTCAAAGAAGAAAGTGGTGCAGCGACCCATGTATTTTGTTAGTTCCCTTCTGCAGGGGGCTAGATCAAGATACTCTGGAGTGCAGAAATTGCTTTTCGGCCTCCTTATGGGCTCAAGGAAGCTGCGTCACTACTTTCAAGCACATGAGATTACAGTCGTCACTCGCTTTCCGCTGCAGCGCATTCTGAGAAATCCAGAGGCAACTGGTAGGATAGTGGAGTGGGTGTTGGAATTTTCAAGCTTTGCACTTAAGTTTGAAAGTACTTCAACAATTCAGAGCAGGGCCTTGGCGGAGTTCATTGCAGAATGGACACCAACGCAAGACGAAGAAATCCAAGAAACAGCTCTCCCCGGCAAAGAGACAGCCAAAGAATGGATCATGTACTTTGACGGTGCCTTCTCGGTGCAAGGCGCCGGTGCCGAAGTGCTGCTTGTCGCGCCTACCGGAGAGCACCTCAAGTATGTGGTTCAAATGCACTTTCCCAAGGAGCAAGCTACAAACAACACTACTGAGTACGAAGGACTCCTTGCCGGTCTTAGGATTGCGGTGGACCTTGGAATCAGAAAGCTGATCATCCGTGGTGACTCGCAACTGGTTGTGAAGCAAGTAAACAAAGATTACCAGAGCCCGTTGATGGAAGCGTATGTGGAAGAAGTGAGGAAATTGGAGGAACACTTTGACGGGTTCCAAACAGAGCACATCCCTCGTGCGGAAAACAGCATCGCTGATCACCTGTCAAAGTGTGCCGCTCAAAAGCTACCTGTGGAACCAGGAACTTTTGCGCTCCATTTGAATCAACCAACAGTCACTCCATCAACGCAGGCCAATAAGAGAAGCATGTTGAATACTGGCAACTATTTTCTGGCAGAGTTCCCTGAAGCCGCCGGTAAGAAGGTTGCCAGGGACAATAACGCGATTGTCGGTGAGCAGCCGCTTCGCGCAGAACCTCAGGTTCTTGCTGATGAGGCGAGCGCTCACGCAGCCAAAGAAATGCCTTTAATCCTTGTCATCGAGCCGCAGGCTCCGGCATGGGCACAACAGATAGTTCGTTTTCTTCAAACAGGAGAACTTCCCGATAAGCAAGAGGAAGCTGAGAAAGTAGCCCGTCAGTCAAGTATGTATCAGTTTGTGGATAGCATTCTATACAGAAAGCGACCAAACGGTGTGAAATTGAAGTGTATTTGCCGGGAAGACGGACTGAAGCTGTTGGCGGAGATACATGGGGGCATATGTGGCGCTCACATAGGATCAAGGGCACTTGCCGGCAAAGCTTTCCGGCAAGGCTTCTACTGGCCCACTGCCCTCCAGGATGCAACTGAGCTAGTAACCAAGTGTGAAGCGTGCCAGTTCCATTCAAAGAACATACATCAGCCAGCTCAAGCTCTTCAAACAATCCCTCTCTCCTAGCCCTTTTCGGTTTGGGGGCTCGATATTTTGGGCCCCTTCCCCCGTGCAACCGGGGGCTTTGAGTTCTTGTACGTTGCCATCGACAAGTTCACAAAGTGGCCTGTAGTGGAGCCAGTGAGGAAGGTGACAGCGCAATCGGCCGTCAAGTTCTTCAAAGGATTAGTTTGTTGTTTCGGGGTTCCCAACAGAATCATTACCGACAACGGCACGCAGTTCACGAGTCGCACCTTCATGCAGTACGTCCAGGACCTTGGCGGCAAAATCTGTTTTGCATCTGTTGCTCACCCGAGAAGCAACGACCAAGCGGAAAGGATGAACGCTGAAGTGATGCGTGGCCTCAAGACAAGAACCTTTGATAGGCTACGCAAATGTGGAAGACGCTGGATTGATGAGTTGCCGGCAGTTCTTTGGTCACTCAGGACGACACCAAATCGAGCTACCAGCCAAACGCCCTTCTCCCTGGTTTATGGTGTAGAAGCGGTGCTCCCCACAAAACTCATACACGGGTCGCCTCGAGTGCTCGCTTATGATGAAGCTGAGCGAGAGCAGTTGTGGCAAGATGACGCAACGCTCCTTGAGGAGGATCGTCTTCGGGCGGCTGTGCGAGATGCACGCTACCAGCAAGCCTTGCGCCGCTATCATAGCCGCAAAGTGCATGCCCAAAGCCTTAAGGAAGGTGACCTTGTTCTTTGGCGCGTTCAGTCTGCCAAGAAGTCAAACAAGTTGACGCCAAAGTGGGAAGGCCCTTATCGGGTAGTACGAGTCACCAGACCTGGCGCAGTCCGTCTGGAGACCGAAGATGGCATCCAAATGCAAAACTCATGGAATATTGAGCATCTTCGCAAGTTCTACCCATAAGGCGCGGGTTGCGGGGGAGTGACGTGGGGTACCATTTAACGACGTTCAAGTAATCATTTCATACGACAACAGAAGCAGTGCAGGGAAAAGCTAAGTTGAAAAACTTTGAAACTTTTTCCTTGTTATATTTGCGATTTCCCTTGAACGATTTTGTGTTTGTATGAGAAACCTGCATGCGAAGGAGTCTTGTTGTGATCAGTTTGCGCTCTTACTTTGCCTCAAGTTCGCTCGACAAGGTATGTAGCTGCATTATGACGGCAAGTTGTCTTGCCGGTGGCAGTACTTCCAGCAGGCTGCTAAGGACCTGTTCCTCTAAGCACTCGCGGCAAGTGTCTGTACCGGCAAGTTGCCACGCTGTGATCGACAAGTTACCTTGCCGGCAGCGGCACTTCCAGCAGGCTGCTAAGGACCTGTTCCTTGAAGCGCTCACGGCAAGTGTGTGCATCGGCAAGTTTCCCAACAACGTAGGAGGCACGATCATACAAAGGCAAAATAAAACAAGGGAAATAGCACACATTCATTCAAGCAGCACAAGTTATATTACACCACGAAAACAGTGCAGATCTAACATGAGATCGAATGTATCTTTTACATGACAGCACGACGATGGATATAACGACAAGCTCAATCCCGACGATCCCCTGGATCCTGGGAATCTGGAGAATCTTGTCGGCAAGGGTAGCAGCAATCTTGTCGGCGGCAGTCACGTCGGTGTTGTCCGGCAGTTTCTTGAAGACCCTGGAGAGGTCAATGCTGGGATTGCGATGAGCAATTTTGAGCAGCACCCTGTATACGATTTCGCGCGCAAACTTCCGGGATTCATCAGCGAATGAAGCAGACCTGTCCTCGTGATATGTCTTCAAGGCGTCAATAAGGCCCTCGAAGAATTTGGTCAGTCTGACGCTAGTGGCTTCCTTGTCATTGACAGTGAAGCCCCAGCTCTTCATATCCATGACAGCAATCTGGGAAGAGATGCGCTCTGCAGCATTGACAAGCCTGCCGGTCCAAAGGGAAAGATTCTCGTGCAGTTGGGCATAGTAGTTCTCAGCATCCCTCTTCAAGGCCTCTTCCTTCTCTAGCTTCTCCGTCAAGACCCTTTCCCTCTCCTTGGCGAATTCAAGGGCTGTTACCAAGGTGGCCAGTTGGGATTTCAGATCTCCGATTGTCTTGGCGGCGGCATCAAGATCTTGGTTCTTGGACGACAGTTGCATTTGTAGGCCCCCTAGAGTGCGGGCTGCCTTCAGCGCTTCATCCTTGAGAGCCTCGATTTCTTTGCCGTTACCAGCAAGATCCTCTTTCAATTTGGCCATTTGAGACTCCAGTTCTATATTGGCGGAGGCAGCGGCAGCAGCTTTATCGGAAGCCTCCTTAAGTTTGGCGGCATTCTCCAAGGCCTGGGTTTCAATGGATTTCTTATGCCCGTCTTCCAGCTCCTGGGTTCGCTGCTTAAGGAGGGTTTCAATTTCCTCGTCCTTGCCGTGGAGAGTGGTGGCAAGGGCTCCCTCTCGTGCGGCAAGGTCTTTTTCCTTGGTGTCGAGCAACGCCTCGCGCTTCGCCAACTTGCCGTCGCGGATTCCCGCTTCATTCTTGGCGGCATTAAGCTTTTCCTCCTGCCTTACAAGGTTGCGAGCCTGCTCATTATACCACGCACGCAGCTCGTTCGCCTTCTGTCTCAGCTTTGGGTCAACTAGGTCCGCAGCCTTGCGCTCTTCCTGGACCCTGCTCCACCTTTGGCTGTACCTTTCCTGGACTCCTTTGAATCTAACGACCATGATCTCCATAAAGGCAAGATCTTCGGTGCTGTCCATTGCATCACTGGCCTTACCAATTCTCTGGGTCAGGGGGAGCAGAATCCGGGCTATTTCTTCATCAAAGTTTGGCCTCACAGTGCCAGATGAGCTGGGGGCTCCAGATTCGCGCTGGGAAGTAACCAGCGCCAAGCTGCTTGACGGGGTCTGCAAGGTTAACACTGCTGGTTGGTTGTCAGGGTCCGGCGCATCGGTGTTGACGGGCGCCTTCTCCACATCCGTCCTGGCAGGGTCGGGCGTTTCGCCAGGGGTCTTCTCAGGCTCCTCAGGAGCCTCTCTGATCTCCTCAGTGGCTTGCACAAGATTCTCTTTAGCAGCAATCTTGGCGGCTTCATCAGCGGCATCCTTTGAAATGTTTGCTACCTCCACAAGGACTTCGCCTTCTTCGGGAGAGGTTGGAGCTGTGGAGCGAAGCAGAAGCAAAGGCAGAATAAGGTTTAGAATTACAAGTCAAGTTCAAGAAAACAAAAAGAAGAGTTTTCCGTGAGAGATGTTTAAAGACAAGAGGATTACCCGTTGATGTTTGCTGAGGAAGGGCGTCTCCTTCCCTGGCAACTTGCGTTGCCGGCGTACAGTCATCTGCAGCTCCGCTTGACGAGGCAGCCTCCATGTGGGCAGGCTCATCGGTGGAGGCCCTTGTCGGGGAAGCACTCTCCGGAATAATGGTTGACGGGGGAGCCACAACAAGGTCCGCCTCTTGGCGTTGTTCTTCCTGGCGGGCCTCCCCCACCTCTTTATCGGGCTCAGAAGGAGGAACTTCGGTGCTGGCGCTAGTGGGCGGGATCTGCACCACATCTTCGCACAGAGGGCTGGGCTGGGGGCTGACGATGATGGTTTCAGCCGTCACAACCCCCTGCCCAGCACTCGCCGCAGAATCTTGTGTTGTTGCTGACTTGGCCCGCTTCGACCGGTGCACAAGTGGTTCTGGGTCCCTGTCAAGACAGAAGAAATTGAGTCAAAACAACAACCAAATGAAATCAAGACTTGATGAAGACAAGCTAAATCACTTACTCCTCCTCCTCCTCAGACTTGTCAAGGACGTCGAAATCATACATCACTGGCGGAGGCGACTCTCTGGCCCTCTTGAGTGCCGGGGGAGGTGAACCCGTCGGTTGAATGGATTCAACATCCTTGGCAGCCTCTTGCCGGGGGGATGGGGGTTGAGTTCGAGGACGCCGGGTTGATTGCCGGCGTACTTCTTTTTGGTAGCAGGTCTTCGTGGTCGTATTTTTCACCCTAGGACCAGCTCCTGGCGAAGAAGCACGCACCGGCTCTTGACTGACCACCCTTCAAAGACGGCGTTTCTTCTTTGTCGGGGCTCGTGGACCCGCTTCCTCTTCGGGCTCCCCGGCAACCGCAGTCCCGGCAACCTCAGCTCCGGCAATCTCGCCCCCGACAGGCTCTTCCTTTGGCTCTTTGGCAGCTTCTTCTTTGGGATACTCTTCGTCATCATCCTCAGCTGCCGCGGCGCCAAGACCACCTGCCACGTTGATCCTCGCGATCTCGGCGGCCTTGCTGGCGATGTACGCCAGTTCTTCATCATTAGTGGCCCGGATGAGATCCGTTTCCTTCCGGGAAGCTTTCTCCGTCAGGTTAGAGGCCCAATCCATCTCGATCACCAAGATGGGCATTGGCCAGTTTGCTTTGACTCCGTGGGCATCACAGTCCGGCATCATCGACAAGATGGAATCCTTGGCGGAGTTGATGTGCAGCGGGATAATTCCATCTGGCAAGTGGAATGTGCCAGTTTTCCGGAACAACTGTTCGCAGAGGCAGGCATGCTCCATGACCGTCAAGTTGTTGCCGGTCCCAGGGTACAGTCGCATAATATCAGCAGCGTTCTAGTATTCCCAAGTGAATCTTTCTCTCTTCTGCAGTGGTGCGATGTGTCGCCGGAGGAAGTCAGCGCCAACCATTTCTATGGTCAGCTTGGCGGCCTTGAGGCGGGCGATTCTGTTCAGCGCTGGGCGAAGTTTCTCGTCGGTGGCGCCAAGATTGCTCCAATTCTTGCCGCGCAGAACCCTCGTCGTACGCGGTATACAGAACTGAGGAAAATCCTTGTCCTGGATCGAGCACCATTCCGCCCTCCACTTGTCCCACTTGAGATGGAGCTACCCGGCAAGATACTGGCCCTTGGTTTTCGCCCTGGGAATCCATGTCACGCTGCCGGAGAGTGATTTGTCTTCAATCCGGGGGATGAAGAAGTGGCGGAATAGATCGACGTTGGGGGCGACTCCGACAAAGTTCTCGCACAGATGAGCAAAGACTGCCATGCAAGTCATCGCATTTGGGGTAAAATCCAGCAGTCTGAACCCAAAACTGAACATCATGGCACTGAAGAAGTCTGAGAATGGGGGAACCAGAGCGCAATAAAAATAAGCGCAGAAGAACGGATAGGAATCAGCTGGATCCTTGTCGCCTTCAGGGAGCACCACTTGGGCCTTGTGATCCTTGGTGTCCCTTCCCCACATGTACGCGTACCTCCTGATCAGCTCGTTGCCATCCAAGGAGCACGGCGAGAAGATCACATTTTCCCTCCGCCGTTTCTCCAGCTCTTCCAATGCCTTCTTCTTCTCCTCCGCCTTGGGGTCGAGCGGCTTGGCAGATTTTTTCCCCGCCGCGTCGGCTCTCTTGGGCGCCATTAGGGATTGAGGAAGAGGAAGGGGGTCGAGTCGAGATGCGAATTAGTAGCGGCGGCGGCGGCGGAAGCGATTCTGGCGAGTGGAAGGAGAGGAAGCAGGGGAAAGCAGGAGCAAATGAGCAGCGCCTCCTCGCGGTTGACTTTTTACGGGGAAGGCGCGAGGAGGCTGGCTCTTCACTGTTTACCCCGGCGACGCTTTTTACAGGCAGACTACCACGAAATAACCGCAACAGTCCACGTTCCCACGTCCTACATTTAATGCGTGGATTGGACGTGCGTCAGGATAACCATCATGACGAAAATTATAGCGGCAGTTTTCCCGCCACGTGTCTGTGCATTGTTTGGGCCTAGCCCAACGACGCTTCGGACGCGAGCAAGGCCCATGCCCGGGGGCTCCTGTCGATGTATAAAACACGGGTATTTTATACCCTAACTTATGCACAGACAGTGGCAGCCTCCCTGCCGTCCAAGGCTTGCCGGAACTTGCCGCAAAATTCAGTTGTAGAAACTACGAGAGAGGGGCTCAAGACGAAGCATCGACAAGCACTCAACTAGCAACGAGGATGAAGACATTCCTTGCCGGCAAGGCTGAACCGGCAAGATGAAGACCCGGCAAGCTCCGTGCCGGCAAGCACTGGCCAGCACGTCAGCGCTCCACCTCACCGGGTGGCTAGTCGCTAATCGGTGAGGTGTCGACCACGCAGGCTGGTGTGGTTTGTCGGGCACGTGTCAGCACGCAGGGAGAAGATTTGCCTTTAATGACACCCGTCTAGGAGGCGTGTCATAATAATACGAGGTAGCTGGGCGAGCGGTGCAGAAACCTTGCCGGGAGCTACCTCTCCACATGACACCTAACGGAGCATTTAATGCTTTTGTCCTAAACTGGCAGAGTTAGGTATGATAGCACTGTTTGCTATCTAATCACTATGTAATGACTGTTCTGCCACTGTGGTAACCCCTTGAGCTATAAAAGGAAGGCCAGGGCAACAGTTAGGGGGATTCGGATCCTCTTTCAAACATTAGCACGTCTTGCATGCGTAGCTGCTCTCTCCGCGCCTTGCCGGGAGAAGCGCTCCTTGTATCTGTGCTCTCACACATCCAATACACCAAAGTAGGAGTAGGGTTTTACGCTTCTCAGCGGCCCGAACCTGGGTAAATCCCTTGCGCTCTCTGTTGATTCTGCTCTTTGTGCACGTCGATCTCCCCTGCCAAACCACAAGGGGCTAGATGGCCCCATATATGGTCGTACACCCGACAACTGGACAAATGCTCACTGCAACCAACCTAACTACCAAATACAGAAAAACAAGGCATCTCCTCACTATAAACAACCAAATATAGGCATTCGTGAAATTGAACCGGTCAGTTCATACTTTAAACATCATATAGCCCAATTGAACATTACATTTTTGCTTATCTGGAATAATTAAACATGACATAGTTAAAACATCGCATGTCAGAAGCTACTACAACAATGGGTACAAGTTGTCTAGCTAGAAAAAGTAAGATTTGCTGATAGGATATTGCCTCATTTGTCATGGATGGGCTCCTTCCACTTGGAAGAGCACAGACCCAGGGTGTGCTCCCTAATGTCGCAGATGGGTTGTTTCCCCTTGGAAGAGCCGTAGTGGGTGCCCTTCTCGTGGTCATCGTCAACGAGATCTGACTTGGCAGCTGAGGATCCCAAGCCATCGCCATAGAATGTGTACTTCAAAAATGACAAAAGGGGCTTGATGGCGTACAAGGATCGCAATTCCTTGACCGCGAGGCGGAGGAGATCAGTGGCGGGCCTTCGAAGATATCGACGGCGGTTGAACCAGAGGCGTTGGGGATGGACCACTTAGCCTGTGACATAGCCCGTGTGAAGCCATCGCTGTCGACGAGCTTGATGTCTTAGCCGGCTCTCCTGAGATATAGGAATACGCGAGCCCGCTGACTTGAAACCTTCGGCATGGCAACGTAGTCAACGTCCTCGCCGGCTTCCGCGGCAAGGTGTTCCTCCAGGATCGACAAATCGGCACGAACGGCAGCCACCTCGCCACCGTCTGGCGGAGAGGCCATGATAGACCTCTTTTTGGCCGTACGCTCCTCGGGCTCCCCGGGATATGTGGTCGGGCTTAGGATGCGACTCTCTAGAGTAGGGGATGGGGATGGGGATCAAGGGGGAAGGGACACCGCAGGCGTCATCTAAAAACTCAGGGCGGCGAGGGTATGGGGATCGGTGGGTAACCCGAACTTATCTAGCTAGGGGGCACGGGCAGACCGGTAGAGGTTGGTGGTAGTGGGCGACGGCGGTGGCGAGGTAGGGTTCGAGCGGGGAGGAGGGGAGGGGGGTCGGTTTGTGTGGACTATGGAGGGGGGCGGGTGGTGTTTGAGGATATGCTGCGACTACTGAAATTTTAGTAATGGTGGTGGACGAGGGAGGGCGACGGTTGAAATGACTGGTCTACTGAAATTTTAGTACTATAACGTCGGTGGTGGAGGAGTGAGGGCGACGATTGAAATACCGCGGCTACTAAAATTTTGGAAAAGGAATTGAAGCGAGGCGGGAGCAACAAAGATCACACACGGTCCAAACATAATAATTGTGTACGATATAAGGAAAAGCCGTGGCACCACGAATTTTTGCATCGCTCAAGGCGGGTGGCTTTTTTTTGAGATTTCTCAAGGCGGGTTCATCGCACACGGTTCATCCTAATTTTCAGATGCAGACGTGAAATTCATCCTAAATTTCCACATCTCCACAAACATTTGGCTAATTCTCACCACGAAATGCCTAATTTTGCAGCGGAAAAGTTGATATTAGTTCATACGCTCACTAATTTACAAACAGTTCACCGATTTACATCTAGATGAACTGCACAAAATATAAACTACGCCAAGGATGCATACAAACCCCGCGCCGCCACCGTCGTCGTGACCTTCCTCGGCTTAGAAGGAGTTTTCAAAGGAGCTCGTCAAGTCGATGATCTCCACTGGTTTCGCGGCAGCGACCGGCGGGGCTACCTCGGCCTGACCAACCACGGGGCCTCTAGCCAGGTCTGCCGTGGTCGACGAAGCTGCCTTCGCCATGGTGGCATTCCCCAGGGCAGCCACTGTCGACGGAGCTGTCGTGGCGCCTGCGTGGGCCATCCGGACACAGACGGGCACCACACTCGCAAGGGCTGCGTCCGTGGTCGCTGTGGCCACCGAGGTGGCCGCTATTGCCAGGGCTTCTGCCGCAACTGCCACTACTACAAGAAGGTCCTAACGCGACACATGAATCAGAGACCAATTGACCAAACTGTGTGCGATGCATGAATCGCAAACGGTATGGTAATAAAACCGTCACCAATAAAATGAACTGTGTGCGATGGCGGATCCATCAAATACGATTCACATTAGAGTTGCGTGTGCGAATCGTAGCGTACAGTTGATCCATACGAACTGTTTGTGATGAGCCAAAACAACAGAAACGGTCAGCCAGATCAAGGTCTGTGTGATAGATGGCATACAGGTCACTCGGATGAAATGTTTGCGATGAACCAGAAGAACACAAATGGTCAGCCGGATGAAGGTGTGTGCCATAGACGACATACAGGTCACTTGGATGAACTGTTTGCGATGAACCAAAACAACATAAACGGTTAGCCAGATGAAGGGGTGTGTGATAGACGGCATACACGTCACTCGGATGAACTGTTTGCGATAAGGTAAAATAAACACAAACGATTCAGCTTAACAAGATGTGTGTGATACCCGGCAAACAGGTTATTAATCAGAATTGTGTGGGAAGACCGATAATAACACAGATGATTCCTGCTAATAAGTTGTGTGTGTTGTGGGCAAAACCTTGCTGGTATACAATTGTCCGCGATGGATGAAATCATCACCGACGGGTTCCGTAGTTTAGTTCGTGTGTGATGTGATTTGCTCTGTCTGCACAACATCTATGCTCTGTCTACAGAACAACAACATATATACTTATAAGACCAAGATTGCATAACCAAAATAAACATCCATTTACATAACTGACTATACATAACATTTGCACACACCTCAATAAACAATTACATGCATACTAAACTAGGAGAACCGATCATCTAATCATCCACTGCTTGTGACGCTGCCGCCACTGCTCTACTTGTGGCTCGATCCCTCGCCTGGGGCAGGACGAAGGCACTTCCTCATGTCAACGATCCGCATGTACATCTCGTAGCTTGTGTACGCGTCCTTGGCCGCGTACTTGACGTGTTCTTCATCCAGTCTCTGCACCCAGGCACTGTTCCAGGCAGCCTTGTTCTTCTTGCACACATCCTTCATGTTCCTGTAGTAGGGGTGAATGATGGCCGCGGCGAGGTCTACCAGGGAGTCCTTCTTCTTCGTGCTACCCCATACCATGTACTGGCCTTGGATGTCGACAAGCTTCTCGCAGGCCAGGCTCGAAGTCTCGAGCACCTTTAGACTGTTGTCGGTGTCCACCGTAGCAAACCTGTAGTCGGGGCTATTGATAAACCTTGCGAAACGCTCGCAGGGCCTTGTGGCTAGGGAGTAGTGGTAGACGAGGACGTGATGGCGCACGCACAACTGGGCGACGACAACCTTCTGATCTTACCCGGCACGACCGCCGGTGAACTCAAGGTCGAAGCCGACCACTTGGTACTTGTCCTCGGTAAGCAAGTGCTCCATAGTGTGGATGGATCTCTCCACCGAGACCGGCTCGTTGGTGTACACCACCAAGAGGTCCGTTCCCCTCAAGTTTGTGTCCCCTACATGACGCGTGGTGAACTGCCGCCCGTTGTCAACCTCAGCCGCTAGGAGCGCCATTGGATCCGCTAGATCTCCTTTCTGTATGTGTCGTCGTGGGTGTGCTTATTATGTTGTGGGGCGCGAGAGATTAAGGTAAATGGTCGCGGGAATAAATACGGGCCGGACGGCCTGGATTCTCGGCACGTCCGCATGTCAGTTTTTGCCTCGGGTAACTACATCATAGCGCCGCGCCCGGCGCAACCGCATGCATATGGCACCGCAAATGTACGTGATCATGCACCGGCACCAAACACTGGTAGCGCGCGGAGGGTCGACGCAGGCAAAGCATGTGGAGGGATGCGAGCAGAGCGGACCGCAGCTGCCTCAACCGTGAGCAACCACACGCATAGAGCAGTTGAACACGCAGGGAATGGCCATCTACAAGCCAGCCGGTAGTTGCGAGCCGGCGGCGTGATGTGAAACGACGTCGCGTTTCACAT